>JARQOD010000010.1:95277464-95426404 GCA_033576555.1 Oophaga sylvatica
TTTAGTAAAAACCAGACTTGACACTGTAACCTCTTAATCCTTGCAAGCTTCAACACAACGTTGACAAGGTACACAGCAGGGGTGGTCGGTCTCCTAGACAACGAGCAAACTCCTTCATGTTGAGAGAGGCCACCATCTCCTTAGCTTTCTGGTACTTTTCTGTGGGAATGAGCTTGTCTCCAACCAGCCAGGAATATCCATTGAATGGCACACCATGGTTTGGTATTAGCACCCAGTACCAAAAGTGAAGCCAACCACAGTTCCCATTTCTCATGAACTTTATTTGATATACTGGCTGGCCAAACATTAGTTTCTCACAAAGGAGCTGAAGACCCTGAGTGGCAGTAGGTGCAAGTCTCTCCAGCATGACCTGTTTGTTAGATATCAGAGGGATAAAAGGATTGGGCCTTGCCAAGGTGCCCGATTGCATCTTAAGTCTTATTGAATGTTGGAGCCAGTCCACCGTATAAAAGCAGCCATAGAGTGTCCGGGTACCTGCTTGGATTTCGATCCAAATGAAGACTACTTTGATGTACATGTACACCAATTAGAGAAAAATGACAAGGATGAGGCAGTAAGACACGCTCAGCAGAGTACAAGCAGCATTGCTTAAAGAAGTAACTTGAGCGTGATCAAAATTCAATAAATTAAAATCTCAGACTACAGTGAACACAACTGTTAGCTGTGAAAGGGCTTTTTGTGTCCTTCTACAGTGTTTTCAACCAATGTATTGGATACGGATGGAAGCACGTCACACTATAATTTCAATTGAATGGAGCAGCAAGAATTACACTAAAGAAAAAAAAAAAAAAGAGTGTGAGAGTGACATGTGCAGATGCCTACATACAGCGTTGTATGCCGAGTAGAGTTGAGCGATACTTTCCGATATCCAAAAGTATCGGAATCGGAATGGTATCGCCGATACCATTAAAATATCGGCGATACCCGATACCGATACCGGAAATCCAATGTAAGTCTATGGGAACAAAATATCGTAACTAAAAAAACCCCATTCTTTCCTTGTAAACACTAAATATACACACATAGAATACATATATATATATATATACATGTCATTGTGACATATATATACATATATGTATAGTTTATACACTTCTACATAGTAAAATATAGCCTCTGATTAAATTGCCGGGTAAAGCCGGCTTCTGTGAAAAGACAGAAGCACCCGACATGAAATGACACTTGGTGTACATAGGGTTAACCATGTCTTTTCATGTCATTTGCTATCTGATTTGCACAAACAATTACATCAGTCTATGTGTGCAAAATTTCACACCTGTAGGGGTTTAATTAAAGTTGTAAATTCGTTGTAAAAAAGCGGACTTTTTTGCTACGAATTTACACCTTTAATTAACCCCTACAGGTGTGAAATTTTGCACACATAGACTGATGTAATTGTTTGTGCAAATCAGATAGCAAAGGACATGGTTAACCCTATGTACACCAAGTGTCATTTCATGTCGGGTTCTGCATTTTCACAAAAGCCGGCAATTGAATTAGCGGCTATTATACTATGTAGAAGTGTATGAACTATAAATATAAATATATATATATATGTGTCACAAATTCAATGACATGTATATATATATGTGAGGTGTAAAATTGCTGAAAAAAAATGCGTGGGCTCCCGCCCTATTTTCGCAACCAGACAGACAAAGCCAGTGAGTGGGGGCAGATAATAATAGCCCAGAGAGGGACCATTATTTTTGGACCCCCCCCCCTGGCTACTAACATCTGCCCCCAGACACCCCAGGAAAGACAAATCTATAATTAGATTCGCCCTTTCTGGCACTTTGCCCGTCTATTCCCATTGCCCTGTAGCGGTGGCGAATGGGTTAATATGGGGTTAAAGCCACCTTGCTATTGAAAGGTGACCTTAAGCCAGGTTAATAATTGAGAGCTGTCAATTAGACAACTATCAATTATTAATCCTATTGCATGAAATAAAAATAAAACACACACACTTTAATTAAAAATTATTTTAATGAAATAAAGACACATGTTTTTGACCATCTTTTATTTGACTGCAAAAACCATTTCCTGTAATAAAAATAAAATAAAAAAGCAAAATTATTCTTACCTATCCCATGCACAGTCAGGTCCCACGGTGTAATCCTTCAGAAAGGGTTAATGTTTACTGCAGGGACCGCAGCTAATGCTGCAGCCTCACAGTAAACCCCCAAATGAATGAGTTCCTCTCCTGGCTGACAGGAGAGTAAAGGCTGGGTCTCACATAACGATACACCAGCGATCCAGACAACGATATGCACTTGTCAGGATCGCTGGTGTATCGTTACATGATCGCTGCTGAGCTGCCAAACAGGCAGCTCAGGCAGCGATCTGGGACAGCGACACTGCGGGTAACATCGCTTAAGGGCCCGTCTCACATAGCGATATCGCTACCGAGATCGCTGCTGAGTCACTAGTTTTGTGACGCAGCAGCGAGCTCACCAGCGATATCGCTGTGTGTGACATTCAGCGACGATCAGCCCCCTGCCGGGTATCGCTGATCGTCGCTGAAATGTCAGGACCTTTTTTTGATCGCTGGTTTCCCGCTGACAGGCACGCATCGCTGCGTGTGACAGGCGGGAGACCAGCGATCCGCTGGTAACCAAGGTACACAGCGGGTTTCCAGGCGCGGGGCTGTGCCTAGAAACCCGCTGTGTACCTTGGATACCAGCGCCCTTATGCAGGGGAGCTGGTATCCAAGGTACACAGCGGGTTTCCAGGCGCGGGGCTGTGCCTAGAAACCCGCTGTGTACCTTGGATACCAGCGCCCTTATGCAGGGGAGCTGGTAACCAAGGTACACAGCGGGTTTCCAAGCGCTGCGCTGTGCCTGGAAACCCGCTGTGTACCTTGGATACCAGCTCCCTGCATCAGGGCGCTGGTATCCAAGGTACACAGCCGGTTTCTAGGCACAGCCCCGCGCCTGGAAACCCGCTGTGTACCTTGGTTACCAGCGGATCGCTGGTCTCCCGCCTGTCACACGCAGCGATGCGTGCCTGTCAGCGGGAAACCAGCGATCAAAAAAAGGTCCTGACATTTCAGCGACGATCAGCGATACCCGGCAGGGGGGCTGATCGTCGCTGAATGTCACACACAGCGATATCGCTGGTGAGCTCGCTGCTGCGTCACAAAACTAGTGACTCAGCAGTGATCTCGGTAGCGATATCGCTATGTAAGACGGGCCCTTAAGTGGAAAGCTTAATTGATTGCTTTCCACTTTCACTTCAGGTCAGCCAGGGACACAATCAGTGACGTCAGAGGGAACTGATTAACAAAAATAGGGGTTCCCTTCGAAAAAAAAATGGCGTGGGGTCCCCCCTATTTTTGTTAACCAGCCAGATGAAGCAGACCGCTGAGGCCTGGATTTTCAGGCTGTTAAGGAGCCAAGATCCATGGACCTTGCCAGCCTGATAATACCAGGCCACAGCAGTCTGCATATCTTGGCTGATTAACAAAAATAGGGGATCCCCTCGAAAAAAATTGGCGTGGGGTCCCCTCTATTTTTGTTAACCAGCCAGATGAAGCAGACCCTGAGGCCTGGATTTTCAGGCTGTTAAGGAGCCAAGATCCATGGACCTTGCCAGCCTGATAATACCAGGCCACAGCAGTCTGCATATCTTGGCTGATTAACAAAAATAGGGGATCCCCTCAAAAAAAATTGGCGTGGGGTCCCCCCTATTTTTGTTAACCAGCCAGATGAAGCAGACCGCTGAGGCCTGGTTTTTCAGGCTGGTAAGGATCCAATATCCATGGACCTTGCCAGCCTGATAATACCAGGCCACAGCAGTCTGCTTAGCTTGGCTGGTTAACAAAAATAGGGGATCCCCTCGAAAAAAAAAACGGCGTAGGGGTCCCCCTATTTTTGTTAACCAGCCAAGTAAAATGCAGACTGCTGCGGCCTGATATTAAAAGACTGTCAAGGCCCATGGATTTTGGCCCTCAACAGCCTGATAATACCAGGCTACAGCAGCCCCACATTTGGCGCATCAAAAGATGTGCCAATTGTGGCACTTTACCCGGCTCTTCCCACTTGCCCTGTAGCGGTGGCAAGCGGGGTACCAAAAGGGGTTAATGTCACCGTTGATTGCACGGTGACAATAAGCCGGTTAATAATGGAGAGGCGTCAATAAGACACCGATCCATTATTAATCCCAAAGTTTTTAAATGTTTAAAAAAAAGACAAAGCAAGAAAAAAGTCTTTTAATGAAATAAAAGAGACAACACAGTTTTCATTAATTTTATTATACACTCATTCCTGCGACGCCATCGATCTCCTGTAAAAAAATTAAAAAAACAAACCAACAGTATACCACCTGTCCGACGCAGTCCATAGTAACGACTGTCCCACGACGATCCAGCTCTGCTACATCGGAATGACAGGCAGAGCCTGACATCCCGGCGCAGCACAGCTGATTACCTGCTTCCCCGGCGGTGACGTCATCGGACTGCTTTACGGCCGCGATTACCCAGCAGTCACTGCAGTTATCGCGAGAAACTGCATGTGACCGCCAGGGAGAAGAGGATGGCGGCCATTAAACAGTCCGGGATGTGACCGCCGGAGATCTTCTGCCGGGTAAGTGCCGCTGACTCCTGACAGACCCGACCGACGGACACTGACAGTGACAGTGACATTCCGTTTCCGGTATTCGATATGACGAAAATATCGGTACTCGGAATCGGAATTCCGATACAGCCAATGTCGGCCGATACCCGATATTTGCAGTATCGGAATGCTCAACACTAATGCCGAGCAAACTGCAGCGCGTCACCTGCACTCACACCACACACACACTTGCAGAGCTGTGAAAAAAACACTGCAAGGCAAAAGGAAGATGTACACAGCGGTTGGTAAACTAGCCTGCCTAAAGCACAGTACACAAAATCGCAATCTCTAACTGTCCCTCAGAGTTAGCAGAGCAGCGTTCTGTCCCGAACTGAATTAACCCCTCTCTGACATTAGACGTACTATCCCGTCCATAAAACCCGTGCCATTCTGACCATGGACGGGATAGTACGTCATAGGCGATCAGCTGCGCTCCCTCCTGGAGCGCAGCTAATCGCCGCCGGGTGTCAGCTGATTATCACAGCTGACACCCGTGACTGTGTGTCAGGAGCGGTCACGGACCGCTCCCGGCACATTAACCCCTTGCACACCGCGATCAAACATGATCGCGGTGTACTGGGGGCACAGGGGAGGATCGCGCAGTGTGGGGGCTCCCTGCGCGCCCCCCTGAGACCCTCAGACCAGCGCGATGTGATCGCGCTGCTCTGAGGGCTTCCTCCCTCCCAGGACCCGGATCCAAGATGGCGCTGGGATCCTGGAGGGAGGCGGCTACCTCAGTGCCTGCCGAGAGCAGGCACTGAGAAGCCTGCTGCACTGCCTGAGCGATCGCTGGTGTGACAGAGTGCTGTGCACACTGTCACACCAGCGATCTGATGAAATACAGTGATGTCCCACCCTGGGACAAAGTAAAAAAGTAAAAAAAGTAAAAATAAACATGTGTAAAAAAAAATCCAAAAAAAAAAAAAAAAATATTCCCCAATAAATTCATTACTTATTGTAAATAAAAAAAATAAAACAATAAAAGTACACATATATGGTATCGCCGCGTCCGTAACGACCCCCCCTATAAAAATGTCCCACTAGTTAACCCCTTTTGTGAACCCCTTAAAAAATAAAAATAAAAACGAAGCAAAAATCAGTGCTTTATCATCATACCGCTGAACAAAAAGTGGAATAACACGCGATCAAAAAGACGGATATAAATAAACATGGTACCGCTGAAAACGTCATCTTGTCCCGCAAAAAACGAGCCGTGACACAGCATCATCAGCAAAAAAATAAAAAAGTTATAGCTCGCAGAATAAAGCGATGCAAAAATAATTATTTTTTATATAAAATTGTTTTTATTCTATAAAAGCGCGAAAACATAAAAAAATGATATAAATGAGGTATCGCCATAATCGTACTGACCCGAAGAATAAAACTGCTTTATCAATTTTACCACACGCGGAACAATAAAAACGCCTCACCCAAAAGAAATTCATGAATTGCTGATTTTTGTTCATTCTAACCTCCCAAAAATCGAAATAAAAAGCGATCAAAAAATGTCACGTGCTCAAAAATGGTACCAATAAAAGCGTCACCTCGTCCCGCAAAAATTAAGACCTCACATGACTCTGTGGGCCAAAATATGCAAAAATTATAGCTCTCAAAATGTGGCGATGCAAAAAACTACTTTTTGCAATAAAAAGCGTCTTTTAGCGTGACAGCTGCCAATCATAAAAACCGCTATAAATAGTAAATCAAACCCCCCTTTATCACCCCCTTAGTTAGGGAAAAATAATAAAATAAAAAAAATGTATTTATTTCCATTTTCCCATTAGGGTTAGGGTTAGGGTTTCGGCTAAAGTTAGGGTTAGGGTTGGCGCTAAAGTTAGGATTAGGGTTAGAGTTTGGATTAGGGTTAGGGTTGGGATTAGGGTTGGGACTAGGGTTAGGGGTGTGTTGGGGTTAGGGTTGGAGTTAGAATTGGGGGGTTTCCGCTGTTTAGGCACATCAGGGGCTCTCCAAATGTGACATGGCGTCTGATCTCCATTCCAGCCAATTCTGCTTTGAAAAAGTCAAACGGTGTTCCTTCACTTCTGAGCTCTGCCATGCGTCCAAACAGTAGTTTATCCCCACATATGGGGTATCAGCGTACTCTGGACCCCAAGAGTTATTGTGAAATTTGTCCTATTTCTTCTGTTACCCTTGGGAAAATAAAAAACTGGGGGCGAAAATATTATTTTTGTAAAAAAAATAAGATTTTTTTGTTTTTACGGCTGTACATTATAAACTTCTGTGAAGCACTTGGGGCTTCATAGCGCTCACCACACATCTAAATAAGTTCCTTGTGGGGTCTATTTTCCAAAATGGGGTCACTTGTTGGGGATTTCCACTGTTTAGGCGCATCAGGGGCTCTCCAAATGCGACATGACGCCCCCAGACCATTCCATCAAAGTCTGCAATCCAAAACGTCACTACTTCCCTTTCCGAGCCCTGACATGCGCCCATACAGTAGTTTTCTCCCACATATTGGGTATCAGCGTACTCAGGACAAATTGGACAACAACTTTTGGGGTCCAATTTCTCCTGTTACCCTTGTGAAAATAAAATATTGGGGGCGAAAAAATCATTTTTGTAAAAAAAAAAAGGATTTTTTATTTTTACGGCTGTGCGTTATAAACTTCTGTGAAGCACTTCGGGGTTCAAAGTGCTCACCACACATCTAGGTAAGTTCCTAGTGGGGTCTATTTTCCAAAATGGGGTCACTTGTGGGGGGTTTCCACTGTTTAGGCGCATCAGGGGCTCTCCAAATGCGACATGACGCCCCCAGACCATTCCATCAAAGTCTGCAATCCAAAACGTCACTACTTCCCTTTCCGAGCCCTGACATGCGCCCATACAGTAGTTTTCTCCCACATATTGGGTATCAGCGTACTCAGGACAAATTGGACAACAACTTTTGGGGTCCAATTTCTCCTGTTACCCTTGTGAAAATAAAATATTGGGGGCGAAAAAATCATTTTTGTAAAAAAAAAAAAGGATTTTTTATTTTTACGGCTGTGCGTTATAAACTTCTGTGAAGCACTTCGGGTTCAAAGTGCTCACCACACATCTAGATAAGTTCCTTGTGGGGTCTATTTTCCAAAATAGGGTCACTTGTGGGGGGTTTCCACTGTTTAGGCGTATCAGGGGCTCTCCAAATGCGACATGACGCCCCCAGACCATTCCATCAAAGTCTGCAATCCAAAACGTCACTACTTCCCTTCCGAGCCCTGACGTGCACCCATACAGTAGTTTTCTCCTACATATTGGGTATCAGCGTACTCAGGACAAATTGGACAACAACTTTTGGGTTCCAATTTCTTCTGTTACCCTTGTGAAAATAAAATATTGGGGGCGAAAAAATCATTTTTGTAAAAAAAAAAAAGGATTTTTTATTTTAAGGCTGTACGTTATAAACTTTAGTGAAACACCTGGGGGTTCAAAGTTCTCACCACACATCTAGATAAGTTCCTTGAGGGGTCTAGTTTCCAAAATGGTGTCATTTGTGGGGGGTTTCCACTGTTTGGGCAGATCAGGAGCTCTCCAAACACGACATGGCGTCCAGCCAATTCTGCGTTGAAAAAGTGAGACGGCGCTCCTTCCCTTCCAAACTCTGCCATGCACCCAAACAGTGGTATACCCCCACATATGGGGTATCAGTGTACTCAGGACAAATTGCACAATAACTTTTGGAGTCTTGTTACCCTTGGAAAAATAAAAATTCGGGTGAAAAGATCATTTTTGTGGAAAAAATATGATTTTTAAATTTTACGGCTCTACGTTATAAACTTGTGTGAAGCACTTGAGGGTTCAAATTGCTCACCAAAGATCTAGATAAGTTCCTTAGGGGTCTAGTTTCCCAAATGGGGTCATTTGTGGGGGGTTTCCACTGTTTAGGCACATCAGGGGCTCTCCAAATGCAACATGGCATCCAATCTCAATTCCAGCCAATTTTGGTTGGAAAAAGTCAAATGGTGCTCCTTCCCTTCCGAGCTCTGCCGTGCGCCCAAACAGTGGTTCCCCCCCACATATGGGGCATCAGCGTACTCAGGACAAATTGGACAACAACTTATGTGGTCCAATTTCTCCTGATACCCTTGGTAAAATAAAAAATTAGTGACTAAAAGATAATTTTTGTGGGAAAAAAATAGGATTTTTTATTTTCATGCCCGGGCATTATAAACTTGTGTGAAGCACTTGGGGGTTCAAAGTGCTCACCAAAGATCTAGATAAGTTCCTTAGGGGGTCTAGTTTCCAAAATGGGGTCACTTGTGGGGGATTTCCACTGTTTAGGCTCATCTGGGGCACTGCAAACGGAACATGACCCCCATCAACGTCTGCATTCCAAAACGTTACTACTTCCTTTCCAAGCCCTGCCGTGCGCCCAAACAGTTTTTCACCCCCACATATGGGGTATCAGCGTACTCAGGACAAATTGGACAACAACTTTTGGGGTCCAATTTCCTTGGGAAAATTCAAAAATTTAGGACTAAAAAAATCATTTTTGTGGAAATTTTTTTTTTTTTTTTTCACACCCAGGCATTATAAACTTTTGTGAAACACTTGGGGGTTCAAAGTGCTCACAACAGATCTAGATAAGTACCTTAGGGGGTCTAGTTTCCAAAATGGTGTCACTTGTGGGGGGTTTCCACTGTTTAGGCGCATCAGAGGTTCTCCAAGCGCGACATGGCGTCCAATCTCAACTCCAGCCAATTTTAGTTTGAAAAAGTCAAACGGCGCTCCTTCCCTTACGAGCTCTGCCGTGTGCCCAAACAGTGGTTTTCCCCCACATATGGGGTATTGGCGTACTCAGGAGAAATTGCATAACAACCTTATCTGTCCATTTTCTCCTTTTACCCTTGTGAAAATAAAAAAAAAGTTTGTAAAAATCATTTTTGTGGCTAAAAAGTTAAATATTCATTTTTTCCTTCCACGTTGCTTTAGTTCCTGTGAAGCACCTGAAGGGTTAATAAACTTCTTGAATGTGGTTTTGAGTACCTTGAGGGGTGCAGTTTTTAGAATGGTGTCACTTTTGGGTATTTTCTGTCATGTAGACCCCTCAAAGTGACTTCAAATGAGAGGTGGTCCCTAAAAAAAATGGCTTTGTAAATTTTGTTGTAAAAATGAGAAATCGCTGGTCAACTTTTAACCCTTATAACTTCCTAACAAAAAAAAATTTTGATTCCAAAATTGTGCTGATGTAAAGTAGACATGTGGGAAATGTTATTTCTTAACTATTTTGTGTGACATATTTCTCTGTTTTAAGGGAATAAAAATTCAAAGTTTTAAAATTGCTAAATTTTCAAAATTTTCGCCATATTTGCGTTTTTTTCAAAAATAAACGCAAGTTATATGGAAGAAATTTTACCACTAACATGAAGTACAATATGTCACGAGAAAACAATCTCAGAATCGCGAAGATCTGTTGAAGCGTTCCGGAGTTATAACCTCATAAAGAGACAGTGGTCAGAATTGTAAAAATTGTCCCGGTCATTAACGTGCAAACCACCCTTGGGGGTGAAGGGGTTAACAGCACAGTGACGCTAAAATGGCGGCTTTATCCGGCAACAATACCTTCCTTGTGTCACGGTTAGGGTAGCGTGTGTCTATTATATGAGTGTCTCTAAAATGTAACGTTACGCAGCCTTATTCTGCCCTTGGGACGCAAAAAATAAGACAGCAGTAATCATTTACTGTATAAAACTCCACCTATGCGCAACAAAACAAGCACGTTCCCTCTTCTGGTTCCTGCGCTGACATGTGAGTAGGGAGTTTGGAGACGCTCCTGAATTTATCCCAGGTATCCAAGCATATCAGGCCGATAGGAGAGCATTAAAACCACCCACGGTGGTGACTTAAATATGGTGAATCGAACCAGTGAAGAACTGTAGGTCGATGCGAATGAATGTGCGATCACATGACACACGTTTATAATAACCCTTGCTAGACACGACTAACTTTGTAGACATTTGGACACACCTGAACCCAGATGGCAGTGAATATTCATTCTATTCGGCGCCACATGACTCTTGGTCCAGAATAGATTATATATTGCTATCACAGGAGCTATTAAGGGGAGTGGAAGAGGCAGATGTGCACAACGTAGCTATATATGACCACGCGCCCGTATCAGTGACCCTGCCAGATATGGTGCAGATGGGGCCAGACCAAACTTGGCGCTCCCCGACCTATTTGTTAATGGATGAGAAGTTTCGACATCAGGTGAAGCAATGGTGTTTTTAATATGTAAGGGATAATGGAGATACTAGGGATAGGCCGGAACTTTTATGGGCAGCAGGGAAGGGAGTAATGCGCGGGAAACTAATAGGTTATCAGACAACGCTAAAAAAGAAGATAGCGACAAACTACTCGCAGGCTAGCAGGATATTACGCGATAGGTGCAAGGCAAACAAGACAAGTTCATCAACACAGGTTAAAAATAGATGTAAGCAGGCTAAGGCTGACTTACACGTATGGGTATATCGACGAGAGAGAAGCAGTAATAACAATTGTAGAGCCGATGTATATCGTTATGGTAGCAAATGAGGGAGACTATTAGCACGACTAGCGAAAGGAAATCACATTCGTCATCAACATATTACAGCGTTAACGAATAAACATGGGATCATGAACACAGACCCTCGAAGCATAAACACCATTCTACAAGAATACTACTCAGACTTATATAAGGTGGAACATACGGATAGTGCGGAGGGTAACACCTTTGTAGATGGAATACGGTTACCATCCATCACAAACTATCAGCTTCTCCTTTTAAAAAAACAAATTGAGGTGACGGAAGTGACAGCGGCGATAAGTTACTTGAAATACGGGAAAGCTCCAGGACCTGACGGGTTTACAGCCAAATTATTAAAATTATTGAGTGAGGATATCCTGTCCACATTGGTACGCACCTTCAATCATATATTGGAGACAGGAGGGTTGCCCAGCCATTCAAACATGTCACACATGAAGGTGCTACTAAAACAAAACAAACCTTCACATCTGCCTGGATCCTATCGTACATTCTCACTCATTGACCATGATATCAAGATTTTGTCCAGGATCATGGCAGATCGTTTGAGTAGCATTGTTCCTACGCTGATAGGGCGATCACAAGTGGCCTTTGATAGCTACTTTGTTGGCTACTATCAGTCTCACTATGCATAACACATGTGTGCAGTGGGCAGTATTACCTTTGCCTTCGGTATCGAAGAGTTAGTTGGGGAGATGGAAGATTTGCCACCGGGACCTGAATTGTAATACTTAAATGTGACAGGTGACAAATTCGGTAAGGCGCAACTCCCCGGCCCCTACGTTGAGTCTAGCCCGTGAAAATTTACTGGTTGTCAATGGGGAACCCCAACACCCGGGGCAGCTACAGTATTTCAACAATTAGAGCTGAACGAAGATTTGCTGTATCAGGTTTATAAAATACATGTGGAAATTTTTTAGCAATTGCTGCTACCGCAGTCATATCGGAGGTTGGTAATGGACTTAGCGCATGCGCATGTACTAGGGTGACATTTGTGCCAAAAGAAAACCCTACACAGAATTATACAACGGTTTTACTGGATGGGGGTCTATCAAGAAGTTAAACGGTATTGTAACTCTTGTCGCATGCGCCAGGTACACAGTCCTCAGCCTCATTTTGTGAGTCCCTTGGTGCCATTAAAAATTTTAGAGGTCCAGTTTGAGAGAATACCCATGGATCTGGTGGGGCCGGTTAATAAATCAGCAAGGGGTCATCAACAGGGGCAATAAAAGGGGCACTGTGTGGGTCACCAGTTTTGAGCACACCCGAGTTCAAAAGAGAATTCATTAGTGTTGAGCGATACGATACTGCAAGTATCGGGTATCGGCCGATATTAGCTCTATCGGCCTTTCGATAATTTGTTTCGATATTTTCCATATATCGTATACCGGAATCGGAAGTTCCCATAATTCTTTGATAGGCAATGTGATTTTAGTCAGCCAATGAGGAATCCTAAGAAGTGTGGGCACATCCTGTACTGCTGCGGTCATGTTAACTAATGGCATGGCTGTGATTGGATGCTGAAATGATGTCAGAATGCACTATAAAAGGCGCCGCCGCCATTTTAGCGTCACTGTGCTGTGAATTCAGTAAGGGACAGAACGCTACTGTGCTGACTCTGAGGGACAGTTAGAGATTGCGATTTAGTGTACTGTGCTGTAGGCAGGCTAGCACCAACCGCTGTGTAAAGCTTCCTTTTGCCTGCAGTGTTGTTTTAACAGCTCTGCAAGGTGTGTGTGAGTGCAGGTGACGCTGCAGTTTGCTCTGTATGCAACGCTGTCTGTAGGCATCTGCACGTGTCACTCACAGACTCTTTTTTTTTTTTCTTCAGTGTATAAAAGGCGCCGCCGCCATTTTAGCGTCACTGTGCTGTGAATTCAGTAAGGGACAGAACGCTGCTGTGCTGGCTCTGAGGGACAGTTAGAGATTGCGATTTACTGTACTGTGCTGTAGGCAGGCTATCACCAACCGCTGTGTAAAGCTTCCTTTTGCCTGCAGTGTTGTTTTAACAGCTCTGCAAGGTGTGTGTGAGTGCAGGTGACGCTGCAGTTTGCTCTGCATGCAACGCTGTCTGTAGGCATCTGCACAGTGTCACTCACAGACTCTTTTTTTTTTCTTCAGTGTAATTCTTGCTGCTCCATGCAATTTAACTATTAGTGTGACGCGCTTCCATCCGTATCCAATACATTGGTTGCAAACACTATAGAAGTAGACAAAGGAGTAGCCTTTCACAGATTGTGAACAGTTGTGTTTCAGTGTTCACTTCAGTCTCTGCGTAATAACCACACTTAGGCCTTATAACTTTTCTGACTTTCTTTATCAATCTACCAAGATGAAGAAGGCAGGGAGTAAGGCACGTGGTCGTGGCCGTGGAGTTTCAGCAGGGAGAGAACGTGGGGATTCTGTGGCTGCTGCCGCACCCAGTGACACAGCATCCACCAGTTTTCCCCGTCAGCGTTCCTTTATGCGCACTTTGGTAGGAGCTCAGCGTACCCCCCTGCTGCGGGAAGAACAAATTGAAGCCGTTGTTGGTTGGATGGCAGCCAATGCATCGACTTCAATTCCTTCCACCTCCTCTCAGGAACACAGGACTGTTGAACAACCATCTGTCTCTTCACCGCCTGCCAAATTGCCCAGGCAGTCAGAGAGTTCTGAACTGGAGCCAGCTGAGTCTCTGCTTCTGTTCTCAGAATCTGTTGGCTTGCAAACAGGGGCCCAGCCAAGCAGCATTCTGGAATGTGAAGAAGAGGCAGTATGCAGTGATGCGCAACAGCTGTGTCTCTCTGAATGTGAAGAGGCGGGTGAGCTCTGTGTGATGGTCAGCACACCGCAGAACGCATCTGATGATGATGAGACTCAGTTGCCATTTTCTGTTGAGCATGGTGCTGGCCAGACCACCCAACAGCAGCAGGTGTTGGAAGAGGGTACTGGAGATGATGAAGTCCGAGACCCAACATGGCGTGAGCAGCAGGAAGGTGGTGGGAGCAGCTCTGAGGAAGAGATTGGCCCAACGGTACAAAGAGGAGGGAGAGGTAGGCTGCAGACTCGCTTGCCTGTAGCCTCCAGTTTGGCACCTGTTGGGAGCAGTTGTGTTAGAAATGTCAAAATTGGCGCTCCCATGACTTGCACTGCGTGGTCCTTTTTTGACAGAGTTGTAGATGATATTTGCTATGTTCAATGCAAGCTGTGTAAGCAAAAAGTTAAAAGAGTAAAAATATCAGTAACCTGAATACCACAAATATGTGGAAACATGTACGGACAAAGCACGTAGCTGAGTTACAAAGACACACTGGAGATGTAGGCCAACCTTCAGCAGCACCTACATCTTCAGGTCGTGTTGGAGCCTCTTACTCCAGCTCACACACAGCTGGTTCGGCTTCCTCACAGGATCGGCATGGAAGAACCTCTTTCACTGTTGTCCAGAGACCCAGTGTTATTGCACCCACAGCTGCAAGTTCCCTGTCATCCTCACACTCCCAGGCCACAAAACAGCCATCGGTAGCACAGGCATGGGATAAAAGACGGCCATACTCGGCAAACCATCCACGAGCACAGGCTCTGAATGCTGGCCTTGCAAAACTCCTGTCCCTTGAAATGCTGTCATTCAGGCTGGTGGAGACTGACAGTTTCAGGAACTTTATGGCATTGGCAGTCCCACAATATAATGTGCCAAGCCGATTTTATTTCAGCAGGCAAGCCGTCCCTGCTCTGCAAAAACATGTCGAGGGAAACATTAAACATGCGCTACTAAACACAGTCAGTAGCAGGGTCCACCTGACCACCGATGCGTGGACCAGTACCCATGGCCAGGGACGATACCTTTCCCTCACTGCCCATTGGGTCAATGTTGTGGAGCCGGGTACAGATTTTGCCAGTGGCGCTGTACGTGTTCTGCCAACTCCAAGGATTGCAGGAATCCAGTCTGTACACATTGATTCCTCCTCCTACTCCAGTTCCTCAGAATCATCGCTGCACGAGCCGTCACGGTATACCTCCACATGGACCCGTGAACGCTTACCTGTTGCGACCGATATGAGCACAGCCGTGGCCAAACGTCAACAGGCTATCCTGAAATTAATTCCCATGGGAAATCGAAGCCACACAGCGCAGGAGCTCTGGGATGCATCAAGCAGGAGAGCGACATGTGGTTTTTGTCAGCTAATCTCCAGCCAGGCTTGGTAGTGTGTGACAATGGCCGAAATCTGGTGGCAGCTCTGGGCCTTGGCAACCTCACTCACATACCATGTCTGGCACATGTGCTCAACTTGGTCGTGCAGAGTTTTTTGAGGGACTATCCGGATCTTGATGCACTGCTGCACAAGGTCCGCCTAGAGTGCGCTCACTTGCGACGTTCCAGCATGGCCAGATCGTGCATTGCAGCTCTGCAAGTCAGATTTCGCCTTCCTGAACATCGCATCATATGTGACGTACCCACCAGGTGGAATTCAACGTTACATATGTTGGAGCCGTTGTGTGAACAGCAGCCAGCAGTAATGGAGTATCAGCTGCAACAGGCGCAATCAACTCGCAATTTGCGCCGTTCACACTTCACCACTACTGAGTGGGCCTCTATGAAGGACATCTGTGACGTTTTGCGTGCGTTTGATGTCTCAACGCGGATGGCGAGTGCAGATGATGCACTAGTCAGCATGACTGTCCCCCTTATCTGCCTGCTTCAGAAATCACTGAAAGCACTAAAGGAAGAGGTTTTGGAAGAGGTGGATGAGGAGTCACAAATTAAAATACCTTCAGGACAGTCAGCGCACCGTGGTTCCTCACAAAGGGCTGGGCAGGGCTCACTTTGTGAGGAGGATGAGGAGGAGGAGTCAATGGAGGAGGAAGAAATCCCTACAGAGGGAGGTACACAACGCTGTAGTCAGTATGTAGAGCGAGGGTGGGGTGATGCAGAGGAGGCAGAGATGACGCCTCTTCCAGAGGACAGCTTTTGTTGGCCAGTTGGGAGTCTGCAGCACATGGTTGATTTCATGCTTCATTGCCTGAGAAACGACCGCCGCATCGCCCACATTCTCACCACGTCAGATTATTGGGTGTACACCCTCCTAGACCCTCGATACCGGGACAACTTACAAACCCTCATCACACCGGTGAACCGGGACCGTAAAATGCAGGAGTACCAAGACACACTGGTGCAATCCATACTGTTGTACATTCCAGCCGAGAGAGCTGCTGCTGCTACTGCTTTACAAAGCAGCTCTGTGCGTCGAGGCAATGTAGACACCTCTACAACAAGAGGGAGAAGAAGCAGCGCCTCTGCACAGGGCAAGAGCTGTATGTTAGAAATGTGGCGAAGTTTTGTGACAGCGCCAGCAAGGTCTACCCCATCCGAGAAGGCTCCAGTCACCAGGAAGAAACGTTTCCGTAAGATGGTGACAGACTACTTGGCTTTCCCTCTAAGTGTACTCCCAGATGCCTCTTCCCCTTTCAAATTTTGGGTCTCTAAGTTGGATACATGGCCAGAGCTTAGCCAGTATGCATTGGAGGTGCTGGCTTGCCCTGCTGCCAGTGTATTATCTGAGCGCGTCTTTAGTGCTGCAGGTGGTGTAGTAACAGACCGTCGCATGCGACTATCCTCAGAGAATGTAGACCGGCTTACTTTTCTGAAAATGAACAAGGCATGGATCTCACCTGAATTTGCCTGTCCGTTTTCAGATTAAATAACTGTTTGGCAACGTTTTCCATGTCTCCTGTTATGTTCATCTTTCTACCACCTGAACTCTACTCCCTGGGCTACAACACCGCCATTTGTTGCTCGGAAGTAATTGGCAGGGGTACTGACTCCTGGCCAGCCTGGTTACAGCACAACAGCTGTTTCCTGGCAGTGTGAACGTTAATTATCCTCCAATAAGTTGTGCTGTCGTGTTGCATTCGGGTTAGCCGACTCTATGGTGCCTGCAGTTTACGTGATTCCTATGTGTGCTGTGGGATATGTAAATAAAGGCTGTTTCCATTGTGACAATAGGACAAGCACCCACTGTAGGACTGTGTGATTCGGTAACTGCGGACGGCTTGCGTCCTGTCAACTTACATTTTCATGGGTGCGTTCTGCTACCCGTCAGGGGTCCAGTACCATCAACTGGTTCTCCCCAGTGCCTTTGGCCTAGGTGCCTCCATCTCCGTATCCAAGTTCCAGCAACGTCTGCTGGTCCTTTGTAGTGCTTTGGAGCACAGGTACCTCCTGCTTAGTAACCGTGTCACAGTAACGTCAGCTGGTACTCGGTTGTGACATTGCCTCTTTTCCTTCTGCTACCTGTCCTGGGTCCAGAACCGTCAACTGGTTCTCCCCAGTGCCTTTGGCCTAGGTGCCTCCATCTCCGTATCCGAGTTCCAGCAACGTCTGCTGGTCCTTGGTAGTGCTTTGGAGCACAGGTACCTCCTGCTTAGTAACCGTGTCACAGTAACGTCAGCTGGTACTCGGTTGTGACATTGCCTCTTTTCCTTCTGCTACCCGTCCGGGTTCCAGCACAGTCAGCTGGTCCTCGTTACTTCCATTGTCTCTTGCTCCATGTCATACCCGTCAGGGTTCCAGTAACGTCAGCTGGTTCTCGGAAATTAGACGACCTTAAAGACCACCCAGAAGAAGATGATGACAACAGGAACGACAATCAGGAAGCCAACCAGCCTGAACACCATCACAAAGAAAAAATAAAAGATTACCCAGAAGAAGATCACCAACAGGACAAAGAAGGTTAAGACAAACTACAAGATACAGAACAAGAGACAGAAGAACAATAAGCAGAAGATCAAAAAGCAGAAGAACATGAAGTATAAGACCAAAATGAAGAGCAAAATATATGCTCTAAATTCTAAGCAGAAGAAGACTAAGCAGTGTATGGGGGTGAGTCCATTCCTCCTCGTGGTGCCCCTGGAAAATGCCTGCTGCTGCAGGCTAAACTGAACACGGACAAATACTGTTGTAATTTAAATCTTTTGTGACAGCAAGAACGGAAGGATGAACAATTCATACTTTTACAGATTACAAGTACAGGAATCTCTGTCACAAATAAGAAATTCTAATATGATGAAGAAGATGAAGAGGAAGAAGATGAATAATTTGAATATGAAGAAGATTAATTAGTTTAATAATAACAATATGAGTAATGTAAACAAAAACATGAATAGCAAGAAGTTTAAGAAGAAGATTAAGAAGGTGAAGATGAAGAATAATTTGATGAGAAAGATGATGATGCTGATGAAGATTATGAAGGAGAAAGTGTGGCACTGGCAAAAGTTAAAAAGGTGAAGAGCATGGAAGTTGTGAAACATACATATTTGCCAAAATAGAAAAAAGGTTAACAACATTGTCAATTTGTTAGTCAATGCAAACGTATTTAAAAAAAAAAAATATATTAATGCTATTCCAATGCATTGGGTTAAACATGTATGCCTTTATTGTCTCCTCAACCTCCCCCAATATATTCTACATTACTCTTTGTTGTTTTCCTTCATGTACAATTAACCAACAAGGCAAGAATGGTTTTTTTTTAATGTCGATATTTTGTTCCCATAGACTTACATGGGACTTCCGCTATCGGAATCGGATATCGGCGATATTTAGTGATATCAGCGACTGCATTCCGATCCGATATTTTCCGATACCAAGCAGTATCGCTCAACACTAGAATTCATTGTCCAGACTGATGCGTCAGAGGTAGGTCTGGGTGCCGTGTTGTCTCAGGACTGGAGCTTAACGGGGAGGAGCATCCCATTAGTTTCCTGAGTCGAAAACTTACTCCATCAAAAAACAGAGACAGCATTGTAGAGAGAGAGTGCCTGGCGATAAAGTGGGCACTGGAGTCGTTGCGCTACTATTTGTTGGGGATAACATTTTGTTTTGTAACTGATCATTCCCCTCTGACTGGCAGTGTTGTAGCCCAGGGAGTAGAGTTCAGGTGGTAGAAAGATGAACATAACAGGAGACTTGGAAAACGTTGGCAAACAGTTATTTAATCTGAAAACGGACAGGCAAATTCAGGTGAGATCCATGCCTTGTTCATTTTCAGAAAAATAAGCCGGTCTACATTGTCTGAGGATAGTCGCATGCGACGGTCTGTTAGTACACCACCTGCAGCACTAAAGACGCGCTCAGATAATACACTGGCAGCAGGGCAAGCCAGCACCACCAAGGCATACTGGCTAAGCTCTCGCCATGTATCCAGCTTAGAGACCCAAAACTTGAAAGGGGAAGAGGCATCTGGGAGTACACTGAGAGGGAAAGACATGTAGTCTGTCACCATCTTACGGAAACGTTGCTTCCTGGTGAATGGAGCCGTCTCGGATGGTGTAGTAGTGATGGGTAGTGTTGAGCGGTACTGCTCGATATCTAAAAATATCGGATCGGAATGGTATCGCCGATATCACTAAATATCGGCGATATCCGATTCCGATACCGGAAGTCCCATGTAAGTCTATGGGAACCAAATATCGACATAAAAAAAACCCATTCTTGCCTTGTTGGTTAATTGTACATGAAGGAAAACAACAAAGAGTAATGTAGAATGTATTGGGGGAGGTTGAGGAGACAATAAAGGCATACATGTTTAACCCAATGCATTGGAATAGCATTAATATATATTTTTTTGGAAATACGTTTGGATTGACGAACAAATTGACAATGTTGTTAACCTTTTTTCTATTTTGGCAAATATGTATGTTTCACAACTTCCATGCTCTTCACCTTTTTAACTTTTGCCAGTGCCACACTTTCTCCTTCATAATCTTCATCAGCAGCATCATCTTTCTCATCAAATTATTCTTCATCTTCACCTTCTTAATCTTCTTCTTAAACTTCTTGCTATTCATGTTTTTGTTTACATTACTCATATTGTTATTATTAAACTATTAATCTTCTTCATATTCAAATTCTTCATCTTCTTCCTCTTCATCTTCTTCATCATATTCTTATTTGTGACAGAGATTCCTGTACTTGTAATCTGTAAAAGTATGAATTTTTCATTCTTCCGTTCTTGCTGTCACAAAAGATTTAAATTACAACAGTATTTGTCCGTGTTCAGTTTAGCCTGCAGCAGCAGGCATTTTCCAGGAGCACCACGAGGAGGAACGGACTCACCCCCATACACTGCTTAGTCTTCTTCTGCTTATAATTTAGAGCATATATTTTGCTCTTCATTTTGGTCTTATACTTCATGTTCTTCTGCTTTTTGATCTTCTGCTTATTGTTCTTCTGTCTCTTGTTCTATATCTTGTAGTTTGTCTTAACCTTCTTTGTCCTGTTGGTGATCTTCTTCTGGGTAATCTTTTATTTTTTCTTTGTGATGGTGTTCAGGCTGGTTGGCTTCATGCTCGTCGTCCTTGTTGTCGTCATCTTCTTCTGGGTGGTCTTTAAGGTCGTCTAATTTCCGAGAACCAGCTGACGTTACTGGAACCCGGACGGGTATCAGATGGAGCAAGAGACAATGGAAGTAACGAGGACCAGCTGACTGTGCTGGAACCCGGAGGGGCAGCAAAAGGAAAAGAGGCAATGTCACAACCGAGTACCAGCTGACGTTACTGTGACACGGTTACTAAGCAGGAGGTACCTGTGCTCCAAAGCACTACCAAGGACCAGCAGACGTTGGTGGAACTCGGATACGGAGATGGAGGCACCTAGGCCAAAGGCACTGGGGAGAACCAGTTGACGGTACTGGACCCCGGACGGGTAGCAGAAGGAAAAGAGGCAATGTCACAACCGAGTACCAGCTGACGTTACTGTGAAACGGTTACTAAGCAGGAGGTACCTGTGCTCCAAAGCACTACCAAGGAACAGCAGACGTTGGTGGAACTCGGATACGGAGATGGAGGCACCTAGGCCAAAGGCACTGGGGAGAACCAGTTGACGGTACTGGACCCCGGACGGGTAGCAGAAGGAAAAGAGGCAATGTCACAACCGAGTACCAGCTGACGTTACTGTGACACGGTTACTAAGCAGGAGGTACCTGTGCTCCAAAGCACTACCAAGGACCAGCAGACGTTGGTGGAACTCAGATACGGAGATGGAGGCACCTAGGCCAAAGGCACTGGGGAGAGCCAGTTGACGGTACTGGACCCCGGACGGGTAGCAGAAGGAAAAGAGGCAATGTCACAACCGAGTACCAGCTGACGTTACTGTGACACGGTTACTAAGCAGGAGGTACCTGTGCTCCAAAGCACTACCAAGGACCAGCAGACGTTGGTGGAACTCGGATACGGAGATGGAGTCACCTAGGCCAAAGGCACTGGGGAGAACCAGTTGACGGTACTGGACCCCGGACGGGTAGCAGAAGGAAAAGAGGCAATGTCACAACCGAGTACCAGCTGACGTTACTGTGACACGGTTACTAAGCAGGAGGTACCTGTGCTCCAAAGCACTACCAAGGACCAGCAGACGTTGGTGGAACTCGGATACGGAGATGGAGGCACCTAGGCCAAAGGCACTGGGGAGAACCAGTTGACGGTACTGGACCCCGGACATTTAGCAGAAGGAAAAGAGGCAATGTCACAACCGAGTACCAGCTGACGTTACTGTGACACGGTTACTAAGCATGAGGTACCTGTGCTCCAAAGCACTACCAAGGACCAGCAGACGTTGCTGGAACTCGGATATGGAGATGGAGGCACCTAGGCCAAAGGCACTGGGGAGAACCAGTTGACGGTACTGGACCCCGTACAGGTAGCAGAAGGAAAAGAGGCAATGTCACAACCGTGTACCAGCTGACGTTACTGTGACACGGTTACTAAGCAGGAGGTACCTGTGCTCCAAAGCACTACCAAGGACCAGCAGACGTTGGTGGAACTCGGATACGGAGATGGAGGCACCTAGGCCAAAGGCACTGGGGAGAACCAGTTGACGGTACTGGACCCCGGACGGGTAGCAGAACGCACCCATGAAAATGTAAGTTGACAGGACGCAAGCCGTCCGCAGTTACCGAATCACACAGTCCTACAGTGGGTGCTTGTCCTATTGTCACAATGGAAACAGCCTTTATTTACATATCCCACAGCACACGTAGGAATCACCTAAACTGCAGGCACCATAGAGTCGGCTAACCCGAATGCAACACGACAGCACAACTTATTGGAGGATAATTGACGTTCACACTGCCAGGAAACAGCTGTCGTGCTGTAACCAGGCTGGCCAGGAGTCAGTACACCTGCCAATTACTTCCGAGCAACAAATGGCGGTGTTGTAGCCCAGGGAGTAGAGTTCAGGTGGTAGAAAGATGAACATAACAGGAGACATGGAAAACGTTGCCAAACAGTTATTTAATCTGAAAACGGTCAGGCAAATTCAGGTGAGATCCATGCCTTGTTCATTTTCAGAAAAGTAAGCCGGTCTACATTCTCTGAGGATAGTCGCATGCGACGGTCTGTTACTACACCACCTGCAGCACTAAAGACGCGCTCAGATAATACACTGGCAGCAGGGCAAGCCAGCACCTCCAATGCATACTGGCTAAGCTCTGGCCATGTATCCAACTTAGAGACCCAAAATTTGAAAGGGGAAGAGGCATCTGGGAGTACACTTAGAGGGAAAGCCAAGTAGTCTGTCACCATCTTACGGAAACGTTTCTTCCTGGTGACTGGAGCCGTCTCGGATGGTGTAGACCTTGCTGGCGCTGTCACAATACTTTGCCACATTTGTAACATACAGCTCTTGCCCTGTGCAGAGGCGCTGCTTGTGCTCCCTCTTGTTGTAGAGGTGTCTACACTGCCTCGACGCACAGAGCTGCTTTGTAAAGCAGTAGCAGCAGCAGCTCTCTCGGCTGGAATGTACAACAGTATGGATTGCACCAGTGTGTCTTGGTACTCCTGCATTTTACGGTCCCGGTTCACCGGTGTGATGAGGGTTTGTAAGTTGTCCCGGTAGCGAGGGTCTAGGAGGGTGTACACCCAATAATCTGACGTGGTGAGAATGTGGGCGATGCGGCGGTCGTTTCTCAGGCACTGAAGCATGAAATCAATCATGTGCTGCAGACTCCCAACTGGCCAACAAAGGCTGTCCTCTGGAAGAGGCGTCATCTCAGCCTCCTCTGCATCACCCCACCCTCGCTCTACATACTGACTAGAGCGTTGTGTACCTCCCTCTGTAGGGATTTCTTCCTCCTCCATTGACTCTTCCTCCTCCTCATCCTCCTCACAAAGTGAGCCCTGCCCAGCCCTTTGTGAGGAACCACGTTGCGCTGACTGTCCTGAAGGTAATTGAATTTGTGACTCCTCATCCTCCACCTATTCCAAAACCTCTTCCTTTAGTGCTTTCAGTGATTTCTGAAGCAGGCAGATAAGGGGGACAGTCATGCTGACTAGTGCATCATCTGCACTCGCCATCCGCGTTGAGACATCAAACGCACGCAAAATGTCGCAGATGTCCTTCATAGAGGCCCACTCAGTAGTGGTGAAGTGTGAACGGCGCAAATTGCGAGTTGATTGCGCCTGTTGCAGCTGATACTCCATTACTGCTGGCTGCTGCTCACACAACCGCTCCAACATATGTAACGTGGAATTCCACCTGGTGGGTACGTCACATATGATGCGATGTTCAGGAAGGCGAAATCTGACTTGCAGAGCTGCAATGCGCGATCTGGCCATGCTGGAACGTCGCAAGTGAGCGCACTCTAGGCGGACCTTGTGCAGCAGTGCATCAAGATCCGGATAGTCCCTCAAAAAACTCTGCACGACCAAGTTGAGCACATGTGCCAGACATGGTATGTGAGTGAGGTTGCCAAGGCCCAGAGCTGCCACCAGATTTCGGCCATTGTCACACACTACCAAGCCTGGCTGGAGATTAGCTGACAAAAACCACACGTCGCTCTCCTGCTTGATGGCATCCCAGAGCTCCTGCGCTGTGTGGCTTCGATTCCCCATGGAAATTAATTTCAGGACGGCCTGTTGACGTTTGGCCACGGCTGTGCTCATATCGGTCGCAACAGGTAAGCGTTCACGGGTCCATGTGGAGGTATACCGTGACGGCTCGTGCAGCGATGATTCTGAGGAACTGGAGTAGGAGGAGGAATCAATGTGTACAGACTGGATTCCTGCAATCCTTGGAGTTGGCAGAACACGTACAGCGCCACTGGCAAGATCTGTACCCGGCTCCACAACATTGACCCAATGGGCAGTGAGGGAAAGGTATCGTCCTGGCCATGGGTACTGGTCCACGCATCGGTGGTCAGGTGGACCCTGCTACTGACGGCGTATAGTAGCGCATGTTTAATGTTTCCCTCGACATGTTTTTGCAGAGCAGGGACGGCTTGCCTGCTGAAATAAAATCGGCTTGGCACATTATATTGTGGGACTGCCAATGCCATTAAGTTCCTGAAACTGTCAGTCTCCACCAGCCTGAATGACAGCATTTCAAGGGACAGGAGTTTTGCAATGCCAGCATTCAGAGCCTGTGCTCGTGGATGGTTTGCCGAGTATGGCCGTCTTTTATCCCATGCCTGTGGTACCGATGGCTGTTTTGTGGTCTGGGAGTGTGACGATGACTGTGAACTTGCTTCTGTGGGTGCAATAACAGTTTGTCTATGGACAACAGTGACCGAGGTTCTTTCATGGAGATCCTGTGAGGAAGCCGAACCAGGTGTGTGTGAGCTGGAGGTAGAGGCTCCAACACGACCTGAAGATGTAGGTGCTGCTGTAGGTTGGCCTACATCTCCAGTGTGTCTTTGTAACTCAGCTACGTGCTTTGTCCGTACATGTTTCCACATATTTGTGGTATTCAGGTTACTGATATTTTTACCTCTTTTAACTTTTTGCTTACACAGCTTGCATTGAACATAGCAAATATCATCTACAAGTCTGTCAAAAAAGGACCACGCAGTGCAAGTCATGGGAGCGCCAATTTTGACATTTGTAAGAGAACTGCTCCCAACACGTGCCAAACTGGAGGCTACAGGCAAGCGAGTCTGCAGCCTACCTCTCCCTCCTCTTTGTACCGTTGGGCCAATCTCTTCCTCAGAGCTGCTCCCACCACCTTCCTGTTGCTCACGCCATGTTGGGTCTCGGACTTCATCATCTCCACTACCCTCTTCCAACACCTGCTGCTGTTGGATGGTCTGGGCAGCACCATGCTCCACAAAACCTGGCACCTGAGTCTCATCATCATCATGAGATGCGTTCTGCGGTGTGCTGTCCATCGGCACTGGCTCACTCGCCTCTTCAGATTGAGAGAGAGACACAGCTGTTGCGCATCACTGCATACTCCCTCTTCTTCAAATTGCAGAATGCTGCTTGCCTGTGCCCGTGTTTGCGAGCCAACAGATTCTGAGAACAGAAGCAGAGACTTAGCTGGCTCCGGTACAGAACTCTCTGACTGCCTGGCCAATTTGACAGGCGGTGAACAGACAGATGGTTGCTCAACAGTGTTGTGTTCCTGAGAGGAGGTGGAAGGAATTGAAGTCGATACATTGGCTGCCATCCAACCAACAACGGCTTCAATTTGTTCTTCCCGCAGCAGGGGGGCACGCCGAGCTCCTACCAAAGTGCGCATAAAGGAACGCTCACGGGGATAAATGGTGGATGCTGTGTCACTGAGGGCGGCAGCAGCCACAGAATCCCCACGTCCTCTCCCTGCTGAAACTCCACGGCCACGACCACGTGCCTTACTCACTGACTTCTTCATCTTGGTAGATTGATAAAGAAAGTCAGAAAAGTTATAAGGCCTAAGTGTGGTTATTACGCAGAGACTGAAGTGAACACTGAAACACAACTGTTCACAATCTGTGAAAGGCTACTCCTTTGTCTACTTCTATAGTGTTTGCAACCAATGTATTGGATACGGATGGAAGCGCGTCACACTAATAGATTATATTTATTTTAAATGGAATGGAGCAGAACCAATTGGAGAGAAATGAAAAGGATGATGCACTGAGACACGCTCAGCAGAGTATAAGCAGCAGTGCTTGAACAAGTAACTGGAGCGTGATGTGCACTCAAAAAATAAAAAACACAGACTGAAGTGAACACTGAAACACAACTGTTCACAATCTGTGAAAGGCTACTCCTTTGTCTACTTCTATAGTGATTGCAACCAATGTATTGGATACGGATGGAAGCGCGTCACACTAATAGATTATATTTATTTTAAATGGAATGGAGCAGAACCAATTGGAGAGAAATGAAAAGGATGAGGCACTGAGACACGCTCAGCAGAGTACAAGCAGCAGTGCTTGAACAAAGTAACTGGAGCGTGATGTGCACTCAAAAAATAAAAAACACAGACTGAAGTGAACACTGAAACACAACTGTTCACAATCTGTGAAAGGCTACTCCTTTGTCTACTTCTATAGTGTTTGCAACCAATGTATTGGATACGGATGGAAGCGCGTCACACTAGTAGATTATATTTATTTTAAATGGAATGGAGCAGAACCAATTGGAGAGAAATGAAAAGGATGAGGCACTGAGACACGCTCAGCAGAGTACAAGCAGCAGTGCTTGAACAAGTAACTGGAGCGTGATGTGCACTCAAAAAATAAAAAACACAGACTGAAGTGAGCACTGAAACACAACTGTTCACAATCTGTGAAAGGCTACTCCTTTGTCTACTTCTATAGTGTTTGCAACCAATGTATTGGATACGGATGGAAGCGCGTCACACTAATAGATTATATTTATTTTAAATGGAATGGAGCAGAACCAATTGGAGAGAAATGAAAAGGATGAGGCACTGAGACACGCTCAGCAGAGTACAAGCAGCAGTGCTTGAACAAGTAACTGGAGCGTGATGTGCACTCAAAAAATAAAAAACACAGACTGAAGTGAACACTGAAACACAACTGTTCACAATCTGTGAAAGGCTACTCCTTTGTCTACTTCTATAGTGTTTGCAACCAATGTCTTGGATACGGATGGAAGCGCGTCACACTAAAATTTAAATTGCATGGAGCAGCAAGAATTACACTGAAGAAAAAAAAAAGAGTCTGTGAGTGACACGTGCAGATGCCTACAGACAGCGTTGCATGCAGAGCAAACTGCAGCGTCACCTGCACTCACACACACCTTGCAGAGCTGTTAAAACAACACTGCAGGCAAAAGGAAGCTTTACACAGCGGTTGGTGCTAGCCTGCCTAAAGCACACTACACTAAATCGCAATCTCTAACTGTCCCTCAGAGTCAGCACAGCAGCGTTCTGTCCCTAACTGAATTCACAGCACAGTGACGCTAAAATGGCGGCGGCGCCTTTTATAGTGCATTCTGACATCATTTCAGCATCCAATCACAGCCATGCCATTAGTTAACATGACCGCAGCAGTACAGGATGTGCCCACACTTCTTATTATTCCTCATTGGCTGACTAAAATCACATTGCCTCTCAAAGAATTATGGGAACTTCCGATTCCGGTATACGATATATGGAAAATATCGAAACAAAGTATCGAAAGGCCGATAGAGCTAATATCGGCCGATACCCGATACTTGCGGTATCGCATCGCTCAACACTAGTGATGGGTAGTTTGTGAGTGAGTAGTTTAAAATGAACTAATCTTCAGAGTGAACTAGTTCATCTAGTTCACCATCCTGACACAGATTAGTTCATTGTGAACTAAACAGTAAGTGGGAGGAGGACAGAGAGTGATCCAGGTTCATACAGCTCCAAGAAGCTCCCTGCTCTGTCTCACACTGGCTCTTTACAGCTCTTGATGCTGGAAAACAAGGTAGTAAAACACTATACCACACATCAAATACAAATATAATAGTAATAATAATATTATTAATAAAAACTGAAATTGCACACACAGTACACAGACACAGCTCATATGTGTGTATGAGAGAGTGTTTCTGTGTGTAGTTCATGCCTCTAGCCTAGAAGATCAGTCTTGCTAAAATCTTTAACACTGACCCCTGTTCTGTTCTTAAAATGGTGGATGCTGAACTGCTTCTCAGCCCCCTCATACACAATCATTATGTGGCACTGCTGGGCTCAGTGAGAGGCATCAGATTGAACTAGGCTGTCCTGAGTCATTCTCAATAGAACATTTTGTTCAGCAGTTCATCTAGTTCATTTAGTTCAGAGGTCACATGATGCATTTCCTATCAGCTCCTCACAGGATAGGGTGGAGAAAAACTGAACTAAATGAACTAATCTTTTGAACTAATCTTTTCAGTGAACTAGTTCATGGTGAACTAATCACCAAAATTAACTAGATTTCCCATCACTATGGTGTAGACCTTGGTGGCGCTGTCACAAAACTTCGCCACATTTGTAACATACAGCTCTTGCCCTGTGCAGAGGCGCTGCTTGTGCTCCCTCTTGTTGCAGAGGTGTCTACAATGCCTTGACGCACAGAGCTGCTTTGTAAAGCAGTAGCAGCAGCAGCGCTCTCGGCTGGAATGGAGAACATTATGGATTTCAACAGTGTGTCTTGGTCCTCCAGCATTTTACGGTCCTGGTTCAACGGTGTGATGAGGCTTTGTAAGTTGTCCCGGTAGCGAGGGTCTAGGAGGGTGTACACCCAATAATCTTACTTGGTGAGAATGTGGGCGATGCGGTGGTCGTTTCTCAGGCACTGCAGCATGAAATCAACCATGTGCTGCAGACTCCCAACTGGCCAACAAACGCTGTCCTCTGGAAGAGCGTCACACTAATAGATTTTTGTAAATTTAAAATAGAATAAAGCAGCACCAATTTTTGAAAAATGACAAGGATGAGGCAGTGACAGACACTCAGCAGAGTACACGCAGCGGTGGTTGAAGTAAGTGGAGCGGGATCTACACTCCTACAAAAAATTTAAACCTCAGACTAGAGTGAACACTGAAACACAACTGTTCACTTGCTGTGAAAGGCCTTTTTGTGGACTTCTATTATGTTTGCAAGCAATGTATTGTATTTTGATAGAAGAGCGTCACACTAATAGATTTTTGTAAATTTAAAATAGAATAAAGCAGCAGCAATTTTTTGAAAATTACAAGGATGAGCCAGTGACAGACGCTCAGCAGAGTACACGCAGCATTAGTTGAAGTAACTGGAGCGTGATCTGCACTCAAAAAAAAAAAAAAAAACTCACAGACTGCAGTGAACACTGAAACACAACTGTTCACTATCTGTGAAAGGCTCCTTTGTGGACTTCTATAGTGTTTGCAACCAAGGTATTGTATACGGATGGAAGCACCTCACACTATTATTTCAATTGCATGGAGCAGCAAGAATTACACTGAAGAAAAAAAAAGAGTCTGTCAGTGACACGTGCAGATGCCTACAGACAGCGTTGCATACAGAGCAAATTGCAGCGTCACCTGCACTCACACACACCTTGCAGAGCTGTTAAAACAACACTGCAGGCAAAAGGAAGCTTTACACAGCCGGTGGTAAACTAGCCTGCCTAAAGCACAGTACACTAAATCGCAATTGATATGGAAATTTAATTAGGATAAAAATATCCTGTGTTTGCTGCTTGCCATGTCCAAATCTCTATATAATGTCTTTTTGAGCGCTCAGAACGAAATGAGGACTGTCCACACGAAAGTGTCAGTATAACAGTTCGTCAAAGACATACATTTATTATTCATTCAATGTTTTATACGTTTACAAAAAGGGGCTGGTTAGTCAATTAACATACAATTAAAAGCTGCTAGATTATTGGCTGTTCTAGTGTAAATATGATAATTATGATAATCATGATTAAAAGAGCTGAAGTTGCAGAATTATTGTTTATATTCCTGTGACCTAGTTGTCTTGCATAACTATAATGTAAACAACAGATATCTAATAGGACTTTTTGTACTTCATGCATTTGTTCCTTTACGAAGGCCTCTTATGAAGGCCAGATTTCTTTAAAACGACTGATTATAGCTGGCCTAGAAATATGTGAGCACAGGGTTTTTTAGCAAGTGAGATCTATCTAACTGTGAACTGTGAATACATATATGTGAATATACTTTGAATATATGGAATACATATATATTTCCATGACAGTCCCCCCTTAGATACCACTTGCCCTAAAAACCTGCTCCTGGCCCAAAGCGCTGCAACTCTTTTATGCTGCCGGTGAGTTGAGACACCCCTAGTACATGCCTCCCCCACCGAATACAGACTTTTCGCAAATGGGCGGTCAGGAGGACTGTCCCTGTCGGGGGTTTATGTGTTTGCAATCATAGTCTCCTTATTTGATAGGATGATTCATCAAGGATGTGTATTCTCAGTCTGGAGGTAGTTCGGAGATCTGGTCAAGCCAGGCAGTTCTATTCGGACTGGTGCGAGGTCCAAGATGGTGAGTGGCATCAAATTGGTTGTCTCCTGAACAGCTTTTTCCATTTTCTAGTGGCAATAGTGACTCAAATCCTGCTTTAACTTGGTCTCTGGCCTTGAACTCATCAGGTAGGTCATCTGGTCATCTGTCTGGTCAGTCAGAGCATCCACGACATCCTTCATGGCTTAGGTGTCTCTCCTGGTACGGGAGCTTCCTTGCAATGCGATACGTGGATTCAAACAGGCTTTCCCTCTAGTTACACAGAGGTTGATGTCATCTGGGGCTCTTGGACAGGATCATCAAATCTGGCAGTGAGGAGAAAAACTCGAGAATGGACATTAGTTTTTGACCAATTCAATTACATAAGTGTTATGATTTGGTAGCTGAGGAGAGCAGGCAAAAAAAGCAATACACCAGAGAGGTTGGAATCTATGGGATTGCAGTACCCTGACTAACCACCACAACTAAAGGCAGCCGTGGAGCGTTCCTACGTTGGTCCTAGACGCCTCGTCACAGCCTGAGAAGCTAACTACACCTAAAGATAGAAAAAGGAAAGCTATCTGCCCCGGAGCAGATCCCCAAAGAACATAGGAAGCCCCCAAACATGTAATGGCGGTTAGACAAGAGGAAATACAGACACAGACAGAAAATAGAATGAGCAAACGCTGGGGCCCAATCTGTCTAGATAGAAGAGGATAGGAAAGGCACTTACTGCAACCCCAAAAAACCCTGAAAAGTACCAACTCTACTAATTACAAAAACACCTGAGATCACATGACCTCTACCACCTAAATTAGTTCTCTGGTGTAACAAAAACTAAACAGCAACCACTGAAAAAACTGGAAAAGGCAAATGAACAAACAGTGGCTGAACTAAACTGAGAGGAGCATAAGCCCCCCGAAGGGGACCCGGTAGACCCCCACAGAAGTGCAGGACAAAATGCAGGCACCAAAAAACTAAAAGAAGAAAATGTCTTATCTGTTAGCAGAAGATGCAGGCACGAAACAGCTTTTCTGGGTCTCTGGGAGTGTGCCTTACGCTAAACAGTGCAATTAGGAGTGTGTCATGCCATGGTTTGCGTGTCTCTTGGGAAATTTTTCAGCATTCTATTCTTGTGTTTCATTCAGTTTTTTCTACCTTCCTGCTGCTCTGGGGGTGGTAAGGAGTGTGTAGGCCTAAATCTGACCCTACTGCTAATCGGGTCTTGTGTGTCAGATTTGCTGTTAATGCGGGTCCCTGATCACTTTCTATCATTTCTGGAACCCCGTATCTGCACACTATTTTCCGAAAGTAGCTTCATTGCAGTAGTCTTTGCTGACTTGGAAGGCTTCTGTTCATAATAATAATAATAATCTTTATTTTTATATAGCGCTAACAGATTCCGCAGCGCTTTACAGTTTTGCACACATTATCAAAATACTTCTTTTGACCACAATGGCGTATTTGAATCCTTCACTTGGCGATATCTGGATGTGGTCTATCTGGATCCTTTGAAGCTGGTAGAGTGGTCTTTCCAGATGAGGTGAGGGGGTCTTTCTTCCATACATCCAGGCTTGAATTTGCCGCAGGTCAGACAGCTACTGGTGAGTTTGGCTGTTAGGGTGGAGATCCCTGAAGCGAAACAGTAAGCACCAATCAGATCATTCATCTGTGTCTTTGATATGTGGATGTGGGTCCATGTACCCATTGGACCACCATAGGGTGCATACTTTGTGGTAGGCAGAGTTTGAAGTCTATTATTGATAGCCTTCCTTCTTCACGTGTTGATTTATTCCAATTCAGCTCTTTTCCTTTTGGAGCTTGGTCTTGTAACTTCTTGAGCAGATTCCAGGACGTCTCTTTGTCAGGTTTCTTGTCTTCAGTCGTCATGTAGTAGCCGTCCGGCTCTACGACCTGTCCCACTTCTCCATGTTGTCTTCCTTTGGCTGCTTCTTTGGCTGCCATGTCCGCCATGTTATTGCCTCACGCCTCTTCTGTTCTCAGTTTTCCATGCACTTTGATTTTTCAAATTGCCACCATTTTGGAAGTTTGAGTATACCCAGTAGGTCCCTGAAGGCTCCATGATGCTTCACGGTTGTCCCGTTTGCTGTGATGAAGTCCCTTGTAGCCCAGATGGGTCTAAAGTCGTGTGCTATGCCATGCGAGTACCTGTAGTCCGTGTAGATGTTTGCAGTCTTGCCTTCTGCCATCTGGCAGGCCTTCGTCAGCGCTATCAATTCTGCTTCCTGGGCTGACAGGCTAGGTGACAGACTTCTGGACCACAGGATTTCTTGATTGCTGGTCACTGCACTTCCTGTGTTGAAACTTCTTCTGGAGCCATCCAAGTATCCCCCCTTGGGAGTGGGAGTAGAGTGGCCGGGCTGAGGACTGTAGGTCTGGAGACGGTGACATTATGAGACAAAGGCAATAGAGGCGCCACAAAGATGCCTGGCGGTGGAGAGATTACTGTTGGTTGAGCTTGATTGAAGATTGCCAAGATGTCATGTGGAGTGAGAGTTTCCAGTGGCTGTCCAAGAGTGATTTCAGCAACCTTGTCCAGGAGGGTGTGTGCTGCAGATACTGCCATCAGGCAGGAGGGTGCTCTTCTTGCAACTGGATCCAAGCGGGCTGAGAGGCAGCCTAAAAGTCTCTGTTTTCCCCCGTGAATCCGTGCCAGGACTCCAGTAGCATGATCTTCTTTCTTCCATCAGGTAGACGGAAAGACTTTTCATAGTCAGGTAGGCCTGGTATTGGCGCTGAGACTGTGGAGTTCTTCCAATCTCCTGAATGGGTTGAAGGCTGCGTCTGATAGAAGGAGCGGGGTTGCGTTGATGCAAGCGCACAGAGGCTGCATTAGGACTGAGGCATCAGGGATCCAGATTCTGCAATATGACACTAGACCAGGGAAGTCCTGCAGCATTCTTGGAGTTGTTGGGGGAGCCATCTTCTCCACAGTGGTCTTCCAGTCTTTTGACATGTGTTTCGTCTGGTGGGCAATACAGTGTCCCAGGGATGTAACTTGCTTCTGGCATCACTGGACTTTGTTCTTCCAGACCTTGCGTTGCTGTTCTTCCAGGTAGAGTAGGAGAGACAAGGAATAGACTGTGCAGGTGTCGATGTCAACCACACAAAAGAGAAAGTCATCCACGTGTTGTAGAAGAGTGACTCTTGCATATTCTGCAATCCAGTTGATGAGGATGGAGGACATTGTCTTGGTGAAACTTAAAGGGCTTGTTTTGAGCACCTTGAGGCAACATTGTCCATATGCACTGCACTGGTGCGTGAAAGCAGGCCTCCAGGTGGAGGGGAAACACTGAAGAAGGTACTGGCCAGGTTGATCACCGTGAATACCGTTGCGGTGACTGGGACTCTTGAGAGCAGAGTGTGATGGTTCAGCACTGTTGGGGTTTCAAATACCGTAGCCTCTTTCGCGGCCTCCAGGCCTTGCACCATTCTGAACTCAGTGGGGTCTACAGTCTTTTTCTTCACTGTGGAAAGCTGGGATTGATTCTGATGGGCGAGGCAGCCCAGTTTGGCCTTGTCCTTCAGTATGCGGCAGGGGACTCCCATCTGCTGGTGCAGAGCTGGCGGGAAAACAAGCCGTCTACTAGGATCCACATCATGAGAGATGATGACCAGCTGGCTTTCTTGTTCTCCACCAAGACAGTCACTGTGTTAGCACCTGCTCTGGTCACAGGGGGTCTTCTTGTTGGGACGTCTCCTTAAACGGCTGCTTTTTTCTCAGCACGGGCCATCAGTAGTTTCTTTTTCTACAGCTCGGTCTCAGGTCAGTATTTGTGCACAAGTTTGAAGAGCTGAGTGGCCTTTTTCCGGTCTAGGGCCTGGGTGAACTGGTTGATTGCAAGGGGCACCTCCTGGTGCTTGCAAAAGATGAACCTCTGGCGTTAGAGCTGGATGAGGTGTTGCCATTCCATGAAGCGAGTAGAGTCCTTCTTGAGTTGAATATCCTGGCCAATGCCAAAGTTCTCAGGCTGTCTTCTTAAGCAAGTTCACTTAGACCTTCAGTTGGTCAGAGACATCTTGACTCTGGGTGATGGAGTGGCTTTTCTGGTACTATGTCCAGCACCTCCTGTGATAGGTCTGCAGTGTGGTTGTTTGAGGTTCCTGTTTCTTCTTGGGTCAGGGGTGAAGAAAGTTTCATGGTCCCATCTTCCTGGAACACTCTGGTCGCTTTCAGCTTCTGCAGTAGGTCCACTCCCAATAGGTTGAGGGTGCAGGTTTTTTACACAACAAACTGGGACATGATGGAGTGTTCTGGCTGAGTCCACACGCTCAGGGGCTTCATAATCTGGAAATATCTGACTTGACCATCAATTCCCATGCAGGAAGCAGAAGATTCTGATAGGTAGGTGAGGTTGCGGAGTTCAACAAGAAAAGATATGACTACGCCATCCACTCTCAGGATATTGGTCCCACTGGTGGGGTTCCTTGTGGACTTGGTGTGCTCTTGTCCTATGGACGGGGTTCTTCACTGCTTTCTGTGTTTCTTCCTTGGCTTGCTTCTCTAGACAAAGTGGTGGGTCGTAGGGGTTCTCTGCAGCGGTTCCGGTAATGGCCAAGCTTGCCACATTTGTAAACACTTGACATTTCTTCTGTCTTTAAAACGTGGTTGGCCATCTGGCTCTGAGACCACCATCAGGGGAGCTGTTTTGCGCACTCCTGGCTGGGATTCTATCCCTTTTGCGACTGTGAGAAGGGTGTCCATTGCTATTGATGTGTACTCAGGCCTGGCTGCTACCAGTGGTTTCCTGATTGGTTCTCTCAGTCCATGCACAAAAGCCTGTGCCAACATCCGTCTGTGTGTCTGATCATGGGTAATGAGGCCCAAATCTTGAAACACTTGCATTACTCTGTCATGGAACTTCTCCACAGACTCTGTCTTGTCTTGACTCGTGACATGTAGGCTGAGAGTTTGTCCTGTCAGTCTGCTTTTGGCCCATTCTCTGAGTTGCTCAATTAGCTTTGGTCCTGTCTCCCAGGCATACGCATCTAACTCTGTTGGAAGCTTGAAGTGTTCTCTCATAATTGGCCAGAATGCATCACCTGCTTTTATTTCCATTACGGTCCAGAGATCAGTCCAGGCTGCTGCATACGTTCGCTGGATCTGCTGCATTTTTTGGCAAAATGGCATGGGGTGTATCCCTGGGTCTGGCAGCATACTGATCACCTGGCTTGAGATGAAGGGCTCATAGGATGGTGCCTCTACCTGTCCCTGCTCTATTGGTGCTTGTGTGTTTTCTTCCCTAGTATTGGGCAGCATGTGTGACGTTGCATCTTCATCTTCATCAGATAAGAAGTGACATGGTGTACTTGGTGCATACACTGGGTGAGATTTGGGCTTTAAAGTTGTCTTGCTGCATGGGGATTTCCCACTTCCTTGCTGAGGCTGCGGTGGATCAGTGTCATGGTTCCATGCTAGCAGCCCTGTAGCTATACCACTCCCCTGTGAAGCCCTAGCAGTGGACTGTTGTGTCTGGGGGCTACATGTAGCGTTTTGTGTAGGGAGATCTGTACTTTCTTCTCCTGATATAATGACTGGCAATGTTTGTACTGTGCTTGGGATAGACAAGGTGCCCTGTGCTGGAGACACTGAATACAGGGACACCACATTGCTTGGATTGGGCGTTCACCCAGTTGATAACGAAGTAGAAAGAAGAGGAAGAGAAGGGAGGTGTGAGGGAGGAGCGAGAGAAAGAGGAGGGGAGGGAGAGAAGAGTGAAAGGGGGAAAAGAGAGAAAGATGGAGGAGAGAGAGAGAAGAAAGATGGAGGGGGAGAAGTAGAAGAAGATGAAGAACAAGATTTGAGAGTTGGAGAGGAAGAGATAGAAGAAGAGGAAGATGAAGAAAATGGATGTGTCAGAGATGTGATGGAGGGAAAAGAAGGAATGAGAGGGATGGCAGCGAGGAAAGAGGAGAAAAGTCTGAAGAAGAAAGAGAAAGGGACTGAGAGAAGAAAAAGGAGAGGGTGTCCCCCCTGTGACTCTTGAGAGGGGATGGTTGAAACAAAAATGCCTTCTCCCTGTGGAGAGAGGCGGGGAGCATTTTTCCCTGTACAAGGCTCCTTACTCAATGAGAGCAGCCTACACCTGTCCCGTGTCTCCACATGATGGACATGTGATGTGTGTGACTCTGAATTCTGCTCTTGTGACATGTCAGTGATCTTTTTCTCACAGATGATTTAACACCTTTTCAAACTTATTCACATAAAAAAAAAAAAAAAAATTTCCTCGCCGAATGCCCGACGGGAGGGGCTACTCAGACCACTGCGTAGTATGTGTCTGCTCTCTCCCTCAGCCTGTAATTCTCCTTATCTATGTGACCTTGTTCTAAAGCAAGCTTGTAGAAAAAAAAAATGGCTGGAGAAATAAAGCTCTAAAATAAATTGCTTAGAGAAAAAATCTCTCCAAAATCATTTAAAAATGTACTTAAAAGAAAAATTTTAAAATCAAAAGTTAGATTTAGTAAAAAAAACTCTAGAAAAAGAAAACAAAAAAAAATAAATTCACCAAAAAGGGGAGAAAAGAAAAACCGTATTAATCATAAAACTCTGAAAAACAACCCTTGTTACTAAAACAGCTAATTAAAAATCTCTGGAATGTCAGCTGGCTGCTTCCCCCCTCCCTTCCTTATATCTCTGCTTGCTGTCTCTATAGCCACTGAAATCACGTATCAAAAAAAAAAAAAAAAAATTATTCCTCAGAATAGCAAAAAATGAATATAGTTCAGTCTGAATGCCTGAGAATTAGCTTAAAAAAAAATAAAAATCAAAGCCAAGAAACAGAATGCCTGATAACGTGATTAGCAGAGGAGGGGGGGTCAAAGGGGTTTTCTCGCTGCTGCAGCCAGCACACTGCTCTGAATGAGATACTAACAGAGCGCACGGAGATGTGATTTAAAGCGACAGTACCTGATACAGACAATGAGACAGACACCCGGGAGAATACGAATCCCTCTTTTGATGATCTGTGACACATACAAGCTGCTCTGGTAACTGATAACTCACCAATTGCACTGAGCGCGGTGAAGCTCAAGGTTCTATCGCTCTGTACGTACGCCCTGGCTGGTGCGCCGGTCACAGTAATCTGCAATAGCCTTCATCAAAATTCTCACTATCCACGTCTGATTTGACTGGGATGGCCTCCCGGTGCGTGGACAATTATTGTGAGAACTTATCCAAACAAAGCTTCTGCCCTTCACGTCTGATTTGACTGGGATGGCCTCCCAGTGCGTGAAAGTTTACTGCAGAAACTTAACCGAACAAAGCCCTCGCTTCCACAACTGGATTTTTTGGGATAACCTCCCTCCAATGTGTGAAGAATATCTGCGTGGACTTATCCAAAACAAAGCTCCCGCCCTTCACGTCTGATTTGACTGGGATGGCCTCCCGGTGCGTGAAAGTTTACTGCGGGAACTTATGCAGCAATTTGTCTTTTGCTATACAGCCCCCAGAGATCAGCAAGCAAAAACACAGTCACCGTTCCAACTTTCTCCCGGTTCACATAAAACATGAAACATACAGCACAGCAGCAAACAACTCGGCTTATATCCCAGGGCTTTTGGATAAGGGTATGGACTTTTTACACAAACTGGGAATGCGGTGATGACCACGTCCGACCGGCTGGAAGTGTAGGCTAGGACTAGGCACAGGGAACATTCAGGTAAGATGACAAAGTTTTCTTACCTTACTGATGGAGCTGCAGTCTCCGTCCCGTGTGCCAAGGCCAGGGCCAACACCCCCGTCTCTCCGGTCGGCCGGGTCCTCGTGCGTTTCGTCCAATGCCCCGCGTGCAGGCGCCAACTGATATGGAAATTTAATTAGGATAAAAATATCCTGTGTTTGCTGCTTGCCATGTCCAAATCTCTATATAATGTCTTTTTGAGCGCTCAGAACGAAATGAGGACTGTCCACACGAAAGTGTCAGTATAACAGTTCGTCAAAGACATACATTTATTATTCATTCAATGTTTTATACGTTTACAAAAAGGGGCTGGTTAGTCAATTAACATACAATTAAAAGGGGCTAGATTATTGGCTGTTCTAGTGTAAATATGATAATTATGATAATCATGATTAAAAGAGCTGAAGTTGCAGAATTATTGTTTATATTCCTGTGACCTAGTTGTCTTGCATAACTATAATGTAAACAACAGATATCTAATAGGACTTTTTGTACTTCATGCATTTGTTCCTTTACGAAGGCCTCTTATGAAGGCCAGATTTCTTTAAAACGACTGATTATAGCTGGCCTAGAAATATGTGAGCACAGGGTTTTTTAGCAAGTGAGATCTATCTAACTGTGAACTGTGAATACATATATGTGAATATACTTTGAATATATGGAATACATATATATTTCCATGACACAATCTCTAACTGTCCCTCAGAGTCAGCAGAGCAGCGTTCTTTCCCTAACTGAGTTCACAGCACAGTGACGCTAAAATGGCGGCGGCGCCTTTTATAGTGCATTCTGACATCATTTCAGCATCCAATCACAGCCATGCCATTAGTTAACATGACCGCAGCAGTACAGGATGTGCCCACACTTCTTAGGATTCCTCATTGGCTGACTAAAATCACATTGCCTCTCAAAGAATTATGGGAACTTCCGATTCCGGTATACGATATATGGAAAAAATCGGAACTAAGTATCGGAATTCCGATACAGCGAATATCGGCCGATACCCGATACTTGCGGTATCGGAATGCTCAACTATAGTCATTATCAAAACTTTTGGCCATGACTGTACAGTTCAGGTGGTTGAAAGATGAACATAACAGGATACATGTATAACGTTGTCAACCAGTTATTTAATCGGAAACAGGACAGGCAAATTCATGCGTGATCCATGCCTTGTTCATTTTCAGCAAAGTAAGCCGGTCTATATTATCGGAGGATAGTCGCATGCGACGGTCTGTTAGTACACCACCTGAAGCACAAAAGACGTGCTCCGATAATACACTGCCAGCAGGGCAAGCCAGCACCTCCAATGCATACTGGCTAAGCTCTGGCCATGTATCCAGCTTAGAGACTCAAAACTTGAATGGGGAAGAGCCATCTGGGAGTACACTGAGAGGGCAAGACATGTCGTCTGTCACCATCTTACGGAAACGTTGCCTCCTGCTGAATGGAGCCGTCTCGGATGGTGTAGACATTGGTGGCGCTGCCACAAAACTTCGCCACATTTGGAACATACTGGTCTTGCCCTGTGCAGAGGCGCTGCTTGTGCTCCCTCTTGTTGCAGAGCTGTCTCCACTGCCTCGACGCACAGAGCTGCTTTGTAAAGCAGTAGCAGCAGCAGTGCTCTCGGCTGGAATGGAGAACATTATGGATTCCGACAAGCTTACAACCTGCAATGATCCTCAGTGTACTCAACCATCGTACGACCAGCTGTACCCTTTCCTATTGCATTCTCACCCATCCCTGCAGACTGTGAGCCCTCGCGGGCAGGGTCCTCTCTCCTTCTGTACTTGTGTGTCCCTTGTCCAGCACATCTTTATTGTACCTGTCTATATTTTTCCCTTGTAATATGTAAAGCGCCATGGAATAAATGGCGCTATATAAATGTATAATAATAATAATAATTGCAGCAGTGTGTCTTGTTACTCCCGCATTTTACGCTCCCGGTTCAACGGTCTGATGAGGCTTTGAAAGTTGTCCCGGTAGCGAGGGTCTAGGAAGGTGTACACCCAATAATCAGACGTGGTGAGAATGTGGGTGATGTGGCGGTCGTTTCTCAGGCACTGCAGCATGAAATCAACCATGTGCTGCAGACTTCCAACTGGCCAAGAAACGCTGTCCCCTGCAAGAGGCGTCATCTCTGCCTGCTCTGCATCACCCCACCCTCGCTGTACATACTGACTAGAGCGTTGTGTACCTCCCTCTGGAGCGATGTCTTCCTCCTCCATTGACTCCTCCTCATCCTCCTCACAAAGTGAGCCCTGCCCAGCCCTTTGTGAGGAACCACGTTGCACTGACTGTACATAAGGTGATGGAATTTGTGACTCCTCATCCTCCACCTCTTCCAAAACCTCATCCCTTAGTGCTTGCAGTGTTTTTTCAAGCAGGCAGATAAGGGGGACAGTCAGGCTGACTAGTGCATCATCTGCACTCGCCATCCGCGTTGACTCATCAAACGCACGCAAAACGTGGCAGATGTCCTTCATAGAGTCCTTCGCCAGTCCTTACACAGGCTGCCCATCCATTATAGGATCCAATTCAAAGTACTTGTTCTCACCCACAAAGCTCTCCACAGTGCAGCACCCCCCTACATCTCCTCCCTCATTTCTATCTATCGGCCTAACCGACTGCTGCGCTCTGCAAACGACCTTGTACTAACCTCTGCACTAATCCGTACCTCCCACTCCCGACTCCAAGACTTCTCCCGCGCTGCGCCAATCCTCTGAAATGCTGTACCCCAAGAAATTAGGACTATCCGCAATTTGCATGGTTTCAGGCGCTCCCTCTAAACACATTTGTTCATAGCGGCCTATCACATTCACTAATCAAAGTCATTCTATGTGTGTGTGTGTGTGTGTGTGTGTGTGTGTAGCCCATTCACTATCTCCATCCATCCATCCCTCACTCCCTCAAAATGGCTGGACCATCATTGTAAATACACCATTGTATATAAACACCTGTACTTTGTAGCTCCCCCTCCTCATTGTAGATTGTAAGCTCTCATGAGCAGGGCCGGCTTATATTGCTTTAATTATTGTATTGTTAACGTTGTTACTTATGACTTTTGTTCTGAAACTGTTAAACTGTAAAGCGCTGCGGAATCTGTTGGCGCTATATAAATAAAGATTATTATTATTATTATAGAGGCCCACTCAGTAGTGGTGAAGTGTGAACGGCGCAAATTGCGAGTTGATTGTGCCTGATGCAGCTGATACTCCATTACTGCTGGCTGCTGCTCACACAACCGCTCCAACATATGTAACATGGAATTCCACCTGGTGGGTACGTCACATATGATGCGATGTTCAGGAAGGCGAAATCTGCGTTGCAGAGCTGCAGTGCGCGATCTGACCATGCTGGAACGTCGCAAGTGAGCGCACTGTAGGCGGACCTTGTGCAGCAGTGCATCAATATCCGTATAGTCCCTCAAAAAACTCTGCACGACCAAGTTGAGCACATGTGCCAGACATGGTATGTGAGTGAGGTTGACAAGGCCCAGAGCTGCCACCAGATTTCGGCCATTGTCACACACTACCAAGCCTAGCTGGAGATTCGCTGTCAAAAACCACACGTCGCTCTCCTGCTTCATGGCATTCCAGAGCTCCTGTGCTGTGTGGCTTCGATTCCCCATGGAAATTAATTTCAGGACGACCTGTTGACGTTTGCCCACGGCAGTGCTCATATCGGTCGCAACAGCTAAGCGTTGTGTGGTGCATGTGTGGGGTGCACGCATCACAGAAAGCAAAGCATCATAGAAGACAAGCATTGAGTAAACGGCAGTTATTCATGGCAGTTAATCAGGGCTGGAATAAGGTAGTCCACACTTTGCTATATTTTTAATCCTGAACAAAACATTTTCATAAATATTATGTTTATCAAATACCCTTATTATTATTATTACAACCTCATGCATGTTTTGCAATATATTTTAAATTGTATTTTAGGATATTTGTTTCTTGTTTTTTGTAATGTTTTTAATTATGTACATTAACTGTATCCTCCTGTGTTCCCTTGCCTTCCACAAACACCGCCCCATCCCCCCTTCATCACGACTCATACACATGAGCCCCTCCATACTTCCCTCTCCCATGTACAGTTCCCATGCACTCATCACCTTCCTGAGAAACCTCAGCCCATCTAGCCGAAACACATCACTGAAAAAACCAACTTACAACACAAACAACTATCTGCTCTTTATCTTCCTACTCCTATTGATTTCAGGGGACATCTTCCCCAACCCTGGTCCACCATCCCCCAACCTCAATCCCTACCCTACCTCATATCGAAACTATAATAATCTTATTAATATTAATTGCACTCCCTCATCTCCTTCGTTTAACTGTGCCCTCTGGAATCCACGGTCTGCATGCAACAAGCTAACCTTCCTGCACAACTACTTTCTGAACAACTCTCTTCATCTGTTGGCCCTGACTGAAACCTGGATTCAGGATTCTGACACGGTTTCCCCTCCTGCCATTTCCTATGGTGGCTTATAGTTCTCACATTCCCCGAGACCCTCAAACAGACATGGTGGTGGAGTCGGCATACTCCTGTCCCCACAATGCACTTTCCAGGTCATCCCCCCAATTCCATCACTCTCATTCCCTTCTTTTGAGGTCCACACCATCATGCTCTTTCGTCCCCTCTCCCTCAGAGTAGCGGTCATATATCGGACCCCAGGCCCAAAGTCATTCTATGTGTAAGTGTGTGTGTGTAGCCCATTCACTATCTCCATCCATCCCTCACTCCCTCAAAATGACTGGACCATCATTGTAAATACACCATTGTATATAAACACCTGTACTTTGTAGCTCCCCCACCTCATTGTAAATTGTAAGCTCTCAAGAGCAGGGGCGGCTTCTATTGCTTTAATTATTTTATTGTTAACGTTGTTACTTATTACTTGTGTTCTGAAACTGTTAAACTGTAAAGCGCAGCGGAATCTGTTTGCGCTATATAAATAAAGATTATTATTATTATTATTAAGCGTTCACTGGTCCATGTGGAGGTAGACCGTGACGGCTCCTGCAGCAATGTTTCTGAGGAACTGGAGTAGGAGGAGGAGTCAATGTGTACAGACTTGATTCCTGCAATCCCTGGAGTTGGCTGAACACGTACAGCGCCACTCGCAAGATCTGTACCCGGCTACACAACATTGACCCAATGGGCAGTGAGGGAAAGGTATCGTCCCTGGCCATGGGTACTGGTCCACGTAGCGGTGGTCAGGTGGACATTGCTACTGACGAAGTTTAGTAGCGCATATTTAATTTTTCACGCAACATGCTTTTGCAGACCAGGGACGGCTTGCCTGCTGAAATAAAATCGGCTTGGCACATTGTATTGTGGGACTGCCAATGCCATTAAGTTACGGAAACTGTCAGTCTCCACCAGCCTGAATGACAGCATTTCAAGGGACAGGAGTTTTGCAATGCCAGCATTCAGAGCCTGTGCTCGTGGATGGTTTGCCGAGTATGGCCGTCTTTTATCCCGTGCCTGTGGTACCGATGGCTGTTTTGTGGCCTGGGTGTGTGAGGATGACAGGGAACTTGCTGCTGTGGGTGGAATAACACTTTGTCTCTGAACAACATTGACCGAGGTTCTTCCATGGCGATCCTGTGAGAAAGCCGAACCAGCTGTGTGTCAGCTGGAGGAAGAGGCTCCGACACGACCTGAAGATGTAGGTGCTGCTGTAGGTTGGCCTACATCTCCAGTGTGTCTTTGTAACTCAACTACGTGCTTTGTACCCACATGTTTGCACATATTTCCCACCTCTTCCGACAAGCCTACAACCTGCAATGATCATCAGTCTACTGAACCACCACACGATCAGCTCTTCCCTCTCCTAGTGTATCCTCAACCACCCCTGTAGATTGTGAGCCCTCGCGGGCTGGGTCCTCTCTCCTTCTGTACTTGTGTGTGCCTTGTATTGCTCATGTTTACTGTAATTGTCTATATTTGCCCCTCTTCACATGTAAAGGCCATGGAATAAATGGCGCTATTAAAATCTATAATAATAATAATATTACTGGTATTGACGTTACTGACACTTTTACCTGTTTTTACTTTTAGATTACACAGCTTGCATTTCACATAGCAAATATCATCTGCAAGTGTGTCAAAAAAGGACCAAGCAGTGCAAGTCCTGGGAGCGCCCGTTTTGACTTTTGGAAGAGAACTGCTCCGAACAGGTTCCAAACTGGAGGCTACAGGCAACCGAGTCTGCAGCCTAACTCTCCCTCCTGTTTGTACCGTTGGGGCAATCTCTTCCTCAGAGCTGCTCCCACCACCTTCCTGTTCCTCACGCCATGTTGGGACTTGGACCTCATCATCTCCACTACCCTCTTCCAAAACCTGCTGCTGTTGGGTGGTCTGGCCAGCACCATGCTCAACAGAAACTGGCACCTGAGTCTCATCATCATCAGATGCGTTCTGCGGTGTGCTGAGCATCGGCACTGGCTCACCCGCCTCTTCAGATTCTGAGAGACACAGCTGTTGCGCATCACTGCATACTCCCTCTTCTTCACATTCCAGAATGCTGCTTGGCTGGGCCCCTGTTTGCAAGCCAACAGATTCTGAGAACAGAAGCAGAGACTCAGCTGGATCCTGAACAGAACTGTCTGACTGCCTGGGCAATTTGGCAGGCGGTGAAGAGACAGATGGTTGCTCAACAGTGCTGTGTTCCTGAGAGGAGGTGGAAGCAATTGAAGTCGATGCATTGGCTGCCATCCAAGCAGCAACGGCTTCAATTTGTTCTTCCCACAGCAGGGGGGTACGCCGACCTCCTACTAAAGTGCACATAAAGGAACGCTCGGAAGTGCTGTTAGCACAGTCAACACTTGCTCCTGTGTTACTGGGGTTCAGTAATGTCAGCTGTTCCCCTGCTGTGTGTACGCCAAAAAGTCATGCTGCCTCCACCCTGTCCTCCTCTCATCCCTGGACTCCAACACCGCCAGTTGTTGCTCGGAAGTAATTGGCACGGGTACTGACTCCTGCCCAGCCTGGTTACAGCACGACAGCTGTTTACTGGCAGTGTCAACATTAATTAGCCTCCAATAAGTTGTCCTGTCGTGTTGCATTCGGGTTAGCCGACTCTATGGTGCCTGCAGTTTAGGTCATTCCTATGTGTGCTGTGGGATATCTAAATAAAGTCTGTTTCCGTTGTGACAATAGGACAAGCACCCACTGTAGGACTGTGTGATTCGGTAACTGCGGACAGCTTGCGGCCTGTCAACTTACATTTTCATGGGTGCCTTATGGTACCCGTCCGGGTTCCAGTACCGTCAGCTGGTTCTCCGCAGTGCCTTTGGCCTCGGTGCCTCCAGTTCGGTATCCGAGTTCCAGCAACGTCTGCTGGTCCTTGGTAGTGCTTTTGAGCACAGGTACCTCCTGCTTAGTAACCGTGTCCCAGTAACGTCAGCTGGTCCTCGGTTGTGCCATTGGCTCTTTTCCTTCTGCTGCCCCTCCGGGTTCCAGCACAGTCAGCTGGTCCTCGTTACTTCCATTGTCTCTTGTACCATCTGATACCCGTCCGGGTTCCAGTAACATCAGCTGGTTCTCGGAAGTTAGACAACCGTAAAGACCACCCCGAAGAAGATGACAACCCCAAGGACGACGAGCATCAAGCCAACCAGCCTGAACACCATCACAAAGAGGAAATAAAAGATTACCCAGAAGAAGATCACCAACAGGACAAAGAAGGTTAAGACAAACTACAAGATACAAAACAAGAGACAGAAGAACAATAAGCAGAAGATCAAAAAGCAGAAGAACATGAAAAATAAGACCAAAATGAAGAGCAAAATATATGCTGTAAATTATAAGCAGAAGAAGACTAAGCAGTGTATGGGGGTGAGTCCGTTCCTCCTCGTGGTGCCCCTGGAAAATGCCTGCTGCTGCAGGCTAAACTGAACACGGACAAATACTGTTGTAATTTAAATCTTTTGTGACAGCAAGAACGGAAGGAAGAAAAATTCATACTTTTACAGATTACAAGTACAGGAATCTCTGTCACAAATAAGAATATGATGAAGAAGATGAAGAGGAAGAAGATGAAGAAGTAGAATATGAAGAAGAATAATAGTTTAATAAGAACAATATGAGTAATGTTAACAAAAAGATGAATAACAAGAAGTTTAAGAAGAAGATAAAGAAGGTGAAGATGAAGAATAATTAGATGACAAAGATGATGCTGCTGAAGATTATGAAGGTGAAAGTGTGGCAAAAGTTAAAAAGGTCAAGAGCATGGAAGTTGTGAAACATACATATTTGCCAAAATAGAAAAAAAGGTTAACAACATTGTCAATTTCTTCATCAATCCGAACGTCTTTAAAAAAAAAAATATTAATGCTATTCCATTGGATTGGGTTAAACATCTATGCCTTTAATGTCTCCTCAACCTCCCCCAATACATTCTACATTACTCTTTGTTGTTTTCCTTCATGTACAATTATCCAACAAGCCAAGAATAGGTTTTTTTTAATTACGATATTTTGTTCCCATAGACTTACATTGGATTTCCGGTATCGGGTATCGCCGATATTTTGTGGATATCGTCGATACCATTCCGATCCGATATTTTTGCATATCGGAAAGTATCGCTCAACTCTACCAGTGACCTATTAGTAAGCCATGTGCTCACCTTTTTTAGGGGAACAAAGTGACTATGCACAACATGGTCCTTTAGTGATTTTACCCTCCTATAAGTTACAGGTGGGTTGGGGGGAATAATATCACAAAGGTCTGGATCTGATCTCAGAATTTCCTAGTGACTTCAGAGGATTTCCATCACATTTTTGGATTGGTCATCAAATGTACCGATTAAACGGGTGATAGAGTTTGAATCCTTATCGGTCTTGAGGACAAGGAGTGAGGATCTATTATTTTCCAGAGCAACATTATAAGCATAATTTATTACATCTGCTTGATAGCCCCTCTCTCTGAATCAATTCTGCAAATCTATGGATTGGGTCTTAAAATCCGAGAGAGATGAGGAATTTCTACGCAATCTGAGAAATTGCCTCTATGGAATCCCTTTTTTCAGTGAGGGGGATAGTGACTCTCCCACATGAGGAGGCTATTTGTTTCCATAGGCTTTCAAAAAATCAAGGTACTAAGCGAGCCATTGGGGGTCCTTGAGATGGATCCATCTAGAAAAGCAATGTGGTCACCTCCTATATCGTAGGTGAACGAGAGGCCAAGATCATTAATATTGAGATGGTTCATAAATTCCACAAAAGACCCTTGGTCACCGTTCAAGAGGATGAGGATGTCGTCAATGTAGCGCCTCCAGAACAATATCTTTGAGCACCAGATGACATCCTCGTCCCTAATGACACAGATATCCTCCCACCAGCCCAGGAGCAAGTTTTTGTACAACTGCCATGTTGCACTAAAATTTTGTGACTTATTAAGATGCTTACACCAGATTTCTAGTGTAGAAATCTTAATGACTTGATTCCATAGTTATTGGATTGGGATGTAAAAAAAAGGAAAAAAAATCTTTCGCCCCTAAGGCCCAAAATAGGCCAATCCATCAGGGGTTAAAAAAAACCTCATGCAGATGCAATGGTCAGGTGTTTACACATATAATCCGTCTATCTAGAAATAATTTCCTTATCTGTCTATCTCTATCTTGCTGCTAATATAAGATTTATTAAGGGGCTACAGCTATGTAATAAATAGGCCGCATGTAATTTTAATTGAAGACATGAAAAGTAATTTTTTTCTATGATGACTTGTCAATCCAGTTAGTGCATTTAAAATGTAAAACATTAAAATGTATAACTCATTTAGGCTGATGTACATACGGTTACAACACAATTCCTTTGAGCAATTCCATATTTGCAATTAACAATAATACAGGATATATTTCTCAAGTCAGCTAATGACTAGTAGAGACCCATCAAAGAAAGGTGACCTCTAAATGAGATTTCTAGTTTAATGTTGAAGTGGTATGTCAGTCTCCACTATCTGTAATTATTACACAAATGGATGTATGCTTCCATGCAGCACTTTGATGTGCTTTCAAGCAGCAACTTTCCAGTCCCAGCCCTCTTTACAGACAGTTAATTAAGAAGCTTTAATGTATGAAGAGATAAATGAGGAAGAAAATGTAACAGAAAAAACAAGATCTTGTTCATTCTTTGTGATATGTTTAGATTACATTTCAGATTGTGTGCATAATGGATGCACTCCTACACTAGGTACGGAGCAGGCAACAACTACCAAACAAGCAGCAAGCAAAATCCAAGATTTTTATGTGTTTAGCTTTTTAAAATTACTGTTTTTCCATCTAAGAAATGTATGGAATTTCCACAAGGTATGCCATAGATAAATAAATTCATAGATAAATTGTGGAACTCAAGGATTGGAAGAATGGGGATCTTCTCCCTTTGTGTGAGCTGATGTGACCAGCCATAGAATGAATGGAGAAGTGAAGAGGTATACCTTGGAGTTCAGGGGCCCAATGCAAAACCAGTAATGAATTCCCCAAAGCATGATGTGTAATGAGACCAGAGTCTTAAATATAGTTTGTTTCTAGCTGTGTCCCCTCTTAGTTCTTCCCATGAAAAAATGAATATGTCACATTCGCTTAAATTAACATTTATAGAGCGATCCGTTTTTTTTTTCCAAAAGCGGAGTATAGAAATGTAAAAGCAAATTATGCCAAAGCTAGTCTAAATAGTTTTCCATAGGGTCATGGCGGCAGACTTACTCTGCTAAATGGATCAAGAATTGCATGCAGGCTTTTTCGTCTTCATGACTTTGTCATCAGTTGAGCCATAGTGTGACGCATGTCTCATCTCCAGGGATGCCAACCATCCAGAAATTCCAGGACACTTTTTGCCTTGTCTAAAAAATTGTTTCCATGATTTATTTGAAGCTGAACTATTTTTGCTGTAATTATCAAAGATATTGCAGTTTGCACTGAAATCAGATGATGCCTTCATATCAGAATTATGATAACAACCCCATGTTTACTTTCTGCGGTCATATGATCTTTAGTATTCTGCCTGTTGTATATCATCTTGCCTTATTAGCGTGCTTCTTTTGCTGTTTTTCTGCTTAATGTCTTGTTCTTCTTTAGGCAGAGCCCTTCTTTTTATGTGGTGGTGCCCTCTTTGCAACACTTTCTGTCCAGTTGCCGCATGTTACTGATGTGTAGGCTGGACTTGGGTCCTGTGGCTCAATTCATTCATCCCTACAAGTTAAAAAATGCTCAGTTCTCAAATCATTCCGAGACTTATATAACAGAGACAGGTATATTCAATGTCATGTACCGGCCATCAAGATATAGATATAAAGAGATAAACCTTAAAAGCAGTAGAGCAAGGCATGTATGTATTTATATGAGTATAGCTCTGAATACCTATTGCATGAAATGAAAATTTTATGCTTCAATAGATTTCAAAGTTAGCAAAAACATTGCATATACAGTACTTGACTAAAATTAAGAGTAAAAAAGCCCAGACTTGAAGCAATCAAGCCTGCGAGGTTCTCTTGCCAAGAGTAAATCTTGTTTGTCAATATTGTGGTGCTTGTAGCATCTTGATTAGGAGACATACAGCAGGGAGTCTATAAAATTATGATCTCTATGCCAAACATAACGGCGATAATCAGACAGTCCTATTTTTGGTCTGTTTCTGAAAAATTTTTATTATTATTTTTCATTAGAAAAGACGAATTAAAAAATCCTAAAGCTTAATTTAAGTTTCTACAACACTTATAACTTCCAACTATATCCTCTTACAATGTATTATTTATGTCTTTTGTTTTTGCCTCTCAACAATTTGTTGGTCATGATTTTAAAACTGTTGAAAATTTACATTCTTCCCTTGGTAGCCAAGCAATTTTGGTCTAGCCCCATTTTTCAAATATAACATGAGTCAAATATAGAGATCTTTAGGGATCTTTTGAAATTTGATTTCACTGAATTTTCCCAAAAAATTAGATTGCTGGTGAATACATTTGGGTGAATCACAATACAGAAAATATTGTAATTACTCATAAAACATGTGGGGAGAAAGAGAGAGAGAGAGAAAACTTTGCTGACTATAAGAACTTACACTTTATAGGCAAGATAGTGAGGACCCCACTGACCATAAGCGCTTACACTGTATAAATGAGAGAAATAGAGAGAGGACCTTCCTGATCATAAGAGCTTGTACTCTATAGGAGAGGCTTACCCAGTGACATTCGAGATGGAAATGACTCTGCCGTACAAATATCTATGGTTTGATTTGTTTGCCTGTGTGGATTGGATGTGTTGTTACTGACATCTGGTGAACATTTCTTGTCAATAGCACCTTCAGATGTACAGCTCTGGCAAAAATTAAGAGACCACTTTCAAATGTTCAGTTTGTCTGATTTTTCTCTTTATAAGTAAATTTTTGAGTAAAATGTAAATTGTTCTTTTAGTCTATAAATTTCTGACAACATCACTGAATTTCCAAGCAATAAATATTGTATTTTTTTCTGACAGAAAAATGGTCAAAATTTTTTAAAAAACACTAGTGCTTTCACACCTCAAATAATGCAAATAAAACAAGTTCATAATCATTTAAAAACAACAATACTAATGTTTTAACTCAGGAAGAGATCTGAAATCAATATTGGTGGAATAACCATGATTTTTAAAAACAGCTTTCATGCATGTTGACATGCTTGCCACCAGTCTTTCTCACTGCTTCTGGCACAAAAATGTAAGCAGTTCTTCTTTGTTTGATGACTTGTGACTATCTATCATCCTCTTGATCACATTCCCGAGGGTTTCAATAGGGTTCAGGTCTGGAGAATGGGCTGCCCATGACAGGGTTTTGATGTGGTGGCCTCTAAATTTTTGCCAGAGCTGTATATTTACTTAGAAAATTGGTGACATGTGCAATCCTTATTTAACCTGCTCTATGTTTATTTACTACTTAAAGGGATTCTGTCACCGCATTTTTGCCCTATGAGATGCGGCCACCTCCATCAGGGGCTTATCTGCAGCATTCTGTAATGCTGTAGATAAGCCCCCGATGTCACCTGAAAGTGAAGAAAAACGAGTTATATTATACTCACCCAGGGGCGTTCCACCATCCGGTCCGGTCCGATGGGCGTCGCGGTCCAGCGCTTCCCATCTTGTAGCGAAGCCTGCCTCTTCTTTCCATCCCGTCGCGGCTCCTGCGCAAGCGCACTGATCTACCCTGGTGAGGGCAAAGCAGAGTACTGCAGTGCGCAGGGAAAGGTCAGAGAAGTCCGGCACCTGCGCATTGCAGTACTCTGCTCTGCCCTCACCAGGGCAGAGCAGTGCGCCTGCGCAGGAGTGTTATATGGAGGGCAACAACTACAATTCCCAGAAATAATGGAGACAGCGGCGAACAACATGTTAAGGCAAGTACCCAAAACACCGCCCATCTGACCTGACTGCCATCATTTAAATATCCCGCCAATTTAGGGTGACAGATTCCCTTTAACTGTATGTAAACCATGTGTCATTTCATGTCGGGTGGTTCTGTTATTTCACAATAGCCGGCAATTGAATAAGCGGCTATCATACTATGTAGAAGTGTATGAACTATAAATATATATTATATGTGTCACAATGACATGTATATATATATTATATGTATTCTATGTGTATATATCTAGTGTTTTGTGAGCTGTCAGTGTGATTTTACAGTATTGACTATGCATAGCATTATGTAGGGAACTTCCGATTTCGGTATTCGATATGCAAAAAGTATCGGAACTCAGTATCGGAATTCCGATACTGCGAATATCGGCCAATACCCGATATTTGCAGTATCGGAATGCTCAACATTAGTAGACAGTGATAAAAAATATGAAAGCTAGGTGATTCATCAATTCTGTGGAAATACCTCAGAAATATGAATAAAAAGTGTTAAGGCTAATATAAGATTATTCCATAAACATGTATTAATGGAAATAAAGTGAAAACACTGTATGACAAAAGGAAATTAATCCTGTGAAAAAAAGAGAGATGTCTTGAGATGTTAATATGTTAATATGAAAAGATTTTTCCATTTCTTCCACTCAAACATAAAATGTGAGGCAGGCATTTTGTATATATGCAGTCCATAACACCAACATTGTTAGACCACCATAGATCTTCCCCAAAATTAATAATTAAAGATTAATCCCTTTTGATGTCCTGAGACATGACAGCCCCTAACCCTACATCCAATGCATTTTGTCTATACTATGAAATCCTCAGAAAAGTCTAGCGCTACCAAGTTGTGCTGCCTACAGAAGACTAGCTTCAGTTCTTGATACACAAAGCCCAGTAGGGGTATAAGAATCCAATAAATCTAAGTGGGGGTAAGCAGGATCAGATTTCATAGATAGAACATAACTTTTAACATTCAAGATAAAAAGATGGGTAGCCAATACCTCGCAATGACATATAGAGACATTGAAGTGATACAGTGAATGTTCAATTAAAAAATGGTTGTAACTCAACATTAGAAGTTTTCAATCAGCAAAAACATCATGCATTAGGTAGAAAAGGGAAATAAAGTCAGACATGCAAAACTACATTCCTGTCATGCCCAATGCAATATCTGTTGTCCTGAAAAGGACAGTGCACAAGTGTGACCTATCCCTATGAACATGTCCTTGTACAAACCCATTCCTATGTGCATTTCATCACCCTGTAGTGGGGGACTCCTCAGAGGAGAGGAATGTATATAAAGGGTATAGACTATGAAGGGTCTTAGGTAATAGGAGCCCTCTTAAGTTTCAAAAATGACAATTAGGGGTGCTGTAATGATATCACAGCCCCTTTATGTGGCAGAATGCAGATAGAGTGCTGTGCAGCACATTGATCACTCTGTTTCTGGTAGAAGCTAACCAACACTAGAGACTTTTCCTCCTCCCATACACAAACAGGTCTTAGACTGCTCAACTGCCTTAAACAAGATCTACAAAGCTCGGACTGGAAGTATGGGAGTAACAATTGTCACCCAAGCTCTTCTGGTGGCTCCTAAAACCGGGAACCAAAATCCAGTCCCAATAAAAACCTCTCAGCAATCTACAATTGCTGAAGCCTTCAGCTCCGAGACTTACATCAATGAGGCTAGCAACCTCATTAACACATACCTTCTATCCAGGACTTTACCTGCCTGCTTTGCCACCATTCATATGTGATTTTGATCATTCTCAAAGCTGGGGATAATGTTAATGGTATTCTCAATATTATTTTTATGGATTTAACCAATTAATACATCTTCCTTTAAATTTTCTTCTAATTCAGAATAAAGGTTTTAAGTAATAAGAGTTACCTTGTGAGGACACTTCCCTCTCCATGAGTGCATGTGGAAATCATTAATGGTTCTTCTGCCCAAAGACCCTTCCATGAGCCAGAGCAGAGATACCATCATAAAGAGCATCTTGTTCTCTGGAAGACCCAGTCTATCTTTGTATTATATGTAATGAGCTTGGGATTATACCAGTAATTGTTTGACATGGATGAGTTAATATAATTCACTCTTCTGCAACTGGTTCCTCCTGTGCACAGATTTTTACTTTGCCCCAGTGTTGTGCATGCTTGTAATCCACAAAAATTAGCAGTTCTGAAGTGAGTTGGTACTACCTTGGTTTAAAAATTTTTCTTGAAGTGATTGCGCTAAGTGGTGACATGTTTTCATTTATTTTTCTTCGGACTGGCTAAAAATTATCCAAGCATTGAGAAAAATAAATAAGACATTAAAACTTCTACAAATTAAATTTTTCCCCTATTGCACTATTAATTAGCTCTTATGTATATCCACAGAGTGACTATTAGTAGTGATGAGCGAGTATGCTCGTTGCCCGGGTTTTCCCAAACATGCTTGTGTGGTCTCGGAGTATTTGGAAGTGGTCAGAGATTTAGTTTCTGTCGCCGCAGCTTCATGACTTACTTGCAGCTGCTAGACAGCCTGAATACATGTGGGGATTGCCTGTTTGTTAGGAATTCCACACATGTATTCAGACTGTCTAGCAGTAGCAAATCATGCAGCTGCGGCGACAAACTAAATCTCTGAGGACTTCCAAATACACGGAGACCACCCGAGCATGCTCGGGGAAACCCGAACAACGAGCATACTCGCTCATTACTACTCTCTAGTATAAACATTCATCAGCATACTTAGGCTACTTTCACACATCAGTCTTTATGTGTCAGGCATAATCCGTCCTATGCCTGATAGGACGGATCCGGCGCTGATTTTAAAAAAACTGATGCAACTGATCAGTTTTCTTGCCGGATCCGTCCTGACCTTTTCAACCCGGAAACATAAAATTTGTATGGAAAAATGCAGGTATGGATGTCCGGACGGAGAGAGAGACCTTGGTTTCCGGATCAGTTTTTTGACGGATTTGACAAAAGACTGGTCCGGTTCCATAGACTTGCATTGTTTCCGGCCGCCTGAAGCGCCGATTCAGGCACTATCAGGCGGCTCCGGAAAAAAAAAACAACGTTGCAGTCAGCGTCTTGTCCGGCCGCCGGAATGTACATTTCTGCCGGATCCGGACAAAAACGGATGCAACGCAGTGACATCAGGCGCGATCCGGCGCTAATGAAAGTCAATGCAAAAAAAAAGCATCCGGTACCGAATGCGTTTTTTTAAAAACACGCCGGATCGCGCCTGATACAAAAAGCCTGATGTGTGAAAGCAGCCTAATTGTTACAATCCATTGCTGTCCTTGTCTGGCATTATTTTTATAAGCTGAATGATTTTAACATATTTGTTTTTCTAATACACAAGGACAAATATTTAGCTATTTACAAAATAAAAGATGGTTGAATGACTAATTGACCAGGATCTTTTACTTAGCTATATATTATTTATAGTAATATTTTCCTTAGAGGTATTTTATTTATAGTATATAAATCTGTTATTTAAGAAAGAAAATGAATCAAAACAACATTCAAACATATATGTGCAAATACTAAAAACCTTTCTGTTGAGTATTAATAATCTGCAGTTTTCAGATTATATAAAAAAAACTCATCTAGTTGTTATCTATCTATCTATCTATCTATCTATCTATCTATCTGTCTATCTATCTACAAACAAAAACGAAAGCAACACACCAGTTCAGGGTGAAAAAATGTGGCTATTTAATTGCTCAAAATGGCGACGTATCGGCTCAGGATTTTGAGCCTTTCTTAAGCTTGACAAAAGCTCACAATCCTGAGCCGAAACGTTGCCATTTTGAGCAATTAAATAGCCACATTTTTTCACCCTGCACTGGTGTGCTGCCTTCGTTTTTTGTTTTTATATGGAGGTTTGGTCACTGCCTTTGAGACACGGCACCCAGGAAAGCTATTTGCCTTTGCTGCTTTTCATTTTCTTTTTCTATCTATCAATCTTTCTATCTCTCTATATATTTATTATCTATCTATTTATCTATCTATCTATAAACAGGAGATTTAGAACTGCACAATTCAGCTAGAACAAGAGAGTCTGGGTGCAAAAAGCTCCCATTAGCAAGTACCAAACCTCTTAATGCAGGAATCCAAAAATTAGGAGCAGCACACCGTTTCTTGTGAAAAAAGAGAGCTATTTTATTTAGCCCATATTGGCAACGTTTCGGTCCATATAAGTGAACCTTTTCCAAGCAGTGGTGAAGTGCATACACAAAATATTTAAAGAGTGTTAATAATTATAATCATTAAGATCAATAATTTCTGAAACAGCATGATTTTGCATTGTGAAAAACTTACAAAATGTGCAGACTTTCTCATTAATCCATATGCATTTCATAAAGTGCAGTGCAATAAATATCAATTCATATGTTCTCATATAATGTGAATTATCATATTAATTGGCAATAAATGTGCAGGTGCATATTATTGGAAAAAATTAATTAAAAAATCCTTCACATGGTTCACCCCATTTGGATACACACGCTTGTCGGCGTCTTCCAGCGCTCAAATGCGCATGTCAGGAAATAACAAATCAATAGAAGTTAGCAGCATCATGCTGCGCTTGCACAATGAGAACAAAAGAGAATCGGAAGCCATTTTGGCTTCTGGTAAGAAAATGGATTAAACTGAGCATGTCGTTGAAAAATATATCGCGCATGCGCATAAAAGATTTCAACAATCCGAGCGTCATCTGACAAAAAAATAATAGAATAAGCTGCACATATAAAAGAAAGATATATCGCGCATGAGCATGAAAGATTTCAGCAATCCGAGCATTTTCTTACCTATGCACATTTAAAAATTAATTCAGTTAATAAAATAGAAGAAATAATGCATATTCTCTCAATTCAGTCCTATAGAGTAGTAAACATGATGTACATAGGTGATATGGGATGCACCAAATTAGGTGGGAACACCCCCCATTCGCTGGGGCTGGTAACCCACCATGGAAGAAAAAGGGGGAGACACAATCCCTATATGAGGTAAGTATCTCAACCCCATATTGTTATGTTTCGGTAGCTGAGGAGAGCAGGCAAAAAGGCAATACACCAGAGCAGTTGGAATCTATGAGATTGCAGCACCCTGACTAACCACCACAACTAGAGGCAGCCGTGGAGCGTTCCTACGTTGGTCCTAGACGCCTCGTCACAGCCTGAGAAACTAACTACACCTAAAGACAGAAACAGGAAAGCTATCTGCCCCGGAGCAGAACCCCAAAGATAACAGAAAGCCCCCAAACATGTAATGGCGGTTAGACAAGAGGAAATACTGACACAGAAAGAAAATAGTATGAGCAAACGCTGGGGCCCAAACTATCTAAATAGAAAAGGATAGGAAGGGTACTTACTGCAATCCCAGAAAACCCTGAAAAGCACCAACTCTACTAATTTCAAAATCACCTGAGATCACACAACCTCTACCACCTAAATTAGTTCTCTGGTGTAACAAAATCAAAACAGCAGCCACTGAAAAAACTGGAAAAAGCAAAAGAACAAAACTCAGTGGCTGAACTAAACTGAGAGGGCAGAAGCCCCCAGAGGGGACCCTGAAGGCCCCCAAAGAAGTGCAGTACAAAATGCAAAAATATAGCACAAACACAAAAGAAGCAAAAGTCTTATCTGTAAGCAGGAGATGCAGAAACGACACAGCAGGCTACAAGGGAAACTGGAATGAAGGATTCAGACCAGAACAATTGATCACCGGCAACCCTGATGGGAAAATGACTCCCTTATATAAGACCAGTCAGTAACACCTGATTCCCAGTCCTCACAATCTTCACTAGCACCGCTTGTAACCACCAGAGGGAGCCTCTGCTCAGAACTCATCTCAAACCCATTCACAACAGTACCCCCCCCATGAGGAGGGGTCACCGAACCCTCATTTGAGCAACCAGGTCGGTCAGGATGAGTTCTATGATACGCACGGATAAGTCTCCTAGCATAGATGTCCGAAGCAAACACCCAAGAATTGTCTTCCTGACCATAACCTCTCCATTTAACCAAATACTGGAGTTTCCGTCTAGAAAAACGAGAATCCAATATTTTCTCAACCACATACTCCAGATTGCCCTCAACCAAAACAGGGTCAGGAGGCACAGCAGCAGGAACCACTGGCTCAACAAACCTCTTCAACAAGGACTTGTGGAACACGTTATGGATCTTAAATGTCCCTGGAAGAAGCAAACGAAAAGAAACAGGATTAATAATCTCCATGATCTTATAAGGTCCAATGAACCTAGGCTTAAATTTAGGAGATGCTACTCTCATAGGAATATTCTTTGAGGACAACCAGACCAAGTCCCCCACTTTAAACCGAGGACCATCAGTCCTATGCCGGTTAGCAAACCGCTGGGCCTTCTCCTGAGAGAGGGACAACCTCTCCACTACCTGGTCCCAAATCTGTTGCATACGCTCCACAACAGAGTCAACACCTGGACAGACAGAAGCCTCCGTCTGTCCTGAAGAAAATCGAGGGTGAAACCCAGAATTACAGAAAAACGGAGACATCAAAGTGGCAGAGCTAGCCCTATTATTAAGAGCAAACTCAGCCAAAGGCAAAAAAGAGACCCAGTCATCCTGATCAGCAGACACAAAGCATCTTAGATAAGTCTCCAATGTCTGGTTTGTTCTCTCAGTTTGACCATTGGTCTGAGGATGAAATGCCGAGGAGAAAGACAATTGAACACCCAGTTTAGAACAAAAAGTCCTCCAAAATCTGGAAACAAACTGGACTCCTCTGTCAGACACAATGTTCTCAGGAATGCCGTGTAAACGAACCACGTGCTGAAGGAACAACGGCACCAATTCAGAGGAGGAAGGCAACTTAGGTAATGGCACAAGATGTATCATTTTGGAAAATCTATCACAAATTACCCAGATGGTGGTCATTCTCTGAGAAACAGGAAGATCGGAAATGAAATCCATAGAGATATGGGTCCATGGTCTCTTGGGCACAGGCAATGGCATCAACAAACCACTAGAGCGAGAGCAAGGCTTGGAGCGAGAGCAAGTCCCGCAGGACTGCACAAATTCCCTGACATCACGAGACAAGGTAGGCCACCAAAAGGACCGACTAACCAAGTCTCTGGTACCAAAAATTCCGGGATGCCCAGCCAATGCGGAACAATGAATCTCAGACATCACACTCTTTTTCCATTGGTCCGGGACAAACAATTTTCCAACAGGGCAGCGCTCGGGCCTATCCTCCTGACACCCCTCCAGAGCAAGTCTCAAATTGGGCGAGATGGCGGAAAGAACTACACCCTCTTTCAAAATAACAGAAGGATCAGATAACTCAGGAGAGTCCGCAAGGAAACTCCTCGAGAGGGCATCCGCCTTAACATTTTAGTGCCAGGAAGAAAGGAAACCACAAAATTAAAACGTGTGAAAAACAAGGCCCACCTGGCCTGTCTAGGATTGAGTCGCTTGGCAGATTCCAGATAGACCAGATTCTTATGGTCCGTAAGGACCACCACCTGATGTTTGGCTCCCTCCAGCCAATGTCTCCATTCTTCAAAAGCCCACTTCATGGCCAACAACTCCCGATTACCCACGTCATAATTACGTTCAGTAGGAGAAAATTTTCGAGAGAAAAAGGCACAAGGGTTACTTTTAGAGGTCTCTGGATCTTTTTGGGACAAAACGGCACCTGCCCCAATTTCAGAGGCATCAACCTCCACCTGAAATGGCAGAGAAACATCAGGCTGCCGTAGAACAGGAGCAGAAGTGAATCTCTGCTTAAGTTCCTGAAATGCAGAGACTGCCTCAGGAGGCCAATTCACCACATCAGAACCCTTTCTGGTCTAATCAGTTAATGGTTTAACAATAACCGAGAAATTACCAATAAATTTACGATAAAAATTGGCAAAACCCAAAAATTCTGAAGAGCCTTTAATGAAGTAGGTTGGACCCAATCACAGATGGCCTGAACCTTGACCGTGTCCATTTCAATAACAGATGGGGACAAAATGAATCCCAGAAATGAGATCCTCTGTACGCCAAAAAGACACTTTGATCCCTTCACATACAGAGCATTCTCTCTCAAAATCTGGAATACAGTTCGAACATGTTTCACATGAGAGTCCCAGTCATTAGAAAAAATCAAGATATCATCCAAATAAACAATCAGAAATTTATCCACAAAATCCCTGAAAATGTCATTCATGAAGGACTGGAAGACGGAAGGAGCATTAGTGAGCCCAAAGGACATCACTAGGTACTCAAAATGCCCTTCAGGGGTATTGAATGCCGTCTTCCATTCATCCCCGTGCTTAATGCGAATAAGGTTATATGCCCCCCTGAGGTCAAGCTTGGTAAACCAAGTAGCGTTTTTCACCCTGGAAAACAGGTCAGAAATCAAGGGTAACGGTATTGATATTTCACAGTAATATTGTTCAAGAGACGATAATCAATACACGGCCTTAATGAACCATCTTTTTGGCCACAAAGAAAAAACCGGCACCTAAGGGTGAAGAGGATGGTCTGATATGACCCTTCTCCAATGATTCCTTGATATAAGACCGCATAGCGTCATGTTCAGGTACAGACAAGTTAAAAAGGCGACCTTTAGGGAATTTACTACCCGGCACTAATTCAATAGCGCAGTCATAGCTCCTATGGGGAGGCAAGGATGCAGATTTACATTCGCTAAACACATCAGAAAAATCAAACAAAAAGTCAGGAACATCCTGAGCCTGGGGGAGGCAGAAAAAACAGGAGTGTTGGTATTAACACATTGGCAGCCCCAACTGGTTACAGACACAGATTTCCAATCCAAAACAGGATTATGAGACTGTAACCAAGGGAAACCCAGCACGATAATGTCATGCAGATTATATAGAACCAAAAATTTGCAGCACTCCTGGTGATCAGGTTCAACCCTCATTATCACCTGAGTAGAAAACTGGGGTTTATTCTCAGCCAAAGGGGTAGAATCGATCCCCAGTAGGGGAATAGACTTCTGTAGGGGTATCAAGGGAAACCCACAACGTTTAGCAAAATCATAATCCATCAGGTTAATAGCTGCTCCAGAATCAACGAAAGCCTGAGCAGAAAATGAGGACAGAGAGCATATCAGAGTGACAGTTAATAAAAACTTAGTCTGAACACTACCCAAGACAACTGAGCGTGCAAAACGTCTTCCCTGCTTAGGGCAGACTGAAATAGCATGAGAGGCATCACCACAGTAGAAACATAACCCATTGCGCTTTCGAAACTCATGACGCTGTGCCCCAGACACCACTCCATCACACTGCATGGGTTCAGAAGCTGGTTCACAAGGCAACACCATTCCACGCATACTTCTCCGCTCTCGCAAACGTCTGTCAATTTGAATCGCTAATGACATAGAATCATTGAGACCAGAGGGGACAGGGAATCCCACCATAACATCCTTTACATTATCTGACAGACCCTTCCGGAAAAGGGCCGCCAAAGCGTCGTCATTCCATTTGGTCAGGACTGCCCACCTACGGAATCTCTGACAGTATAACTCAGCGTCATCAAGCCCCTGATTTAATGCCAACAAGGTTTTTTCAGCTTGATCAGAGACATTAGGCTCATCGTACAATAACCCCAAGGCCTGAAAAAACGCATCAACATCACTCAAAACAGGATCCCCAGGTGTCAGGGAAAAAGCCCAATCCTGAGGATCGCCGCGCAGGAGAGAGATGATAATTTGAACCTGCTGCGCTGCGTTTCCTGAGGACTTAGATTTTAAGGCAAAAAACAATTTACAATTATTTTTGAAATTCTGAAACTTAGCTCGATCCCCCAAAAACAAATCTGGCATGGGGATCCTAGGTTCCACAACAGGCAACCTAGCAAGATATGCAGCAATACTCTGAACCTCAGTGGCAAGCTGATCCACACGGCCAGACAACTGTGCAAACTCCATTGGGAGAAAAGATCCTCCCCAGCACCCAGAGATACAGAGGGAAAAAAAAAATGCAACAAACAGAAAAATATCTCTGACAACTTTTTTTCTTTCACAATATTTTTCCCTTCTGTGAGTACCATACAATTTTAATTTTTTAGGCCGGTGATACTGTTATGTTTCGGTAGCTGAGGAGAGCAGGCAAAAAGGCAATACACCAGAGCAGTTGGAATCTATGAGATTGCAGCACCCTGACTAACCACCACAACTAGAGGCAGCCGTGGAGCGTTCCTACGTTGGTCCTAGACGCCTCGTCACAGCCTGAGAAACTAACTACACCTAAAGACAGAAACAGGAAAGCTATCTGCCCCGAGCAGAACCCCAAAGATAACAGAAAGCCCCCAAACATGTAATGGCGGTTAGACAAGAGGAAATACTGACACAGAAAGAAAATAGTATGAGCAAACGCTGGGGCCCAAACTATCTAAATAGAAAAGGATAGGAAGGGTACTTACTGCAATCCCAGAAAACCCTGAAAAGCACCAACTCTACTAATTTCAAAATCACCTGAGATCACACGACCTCTACCACCTAAATTAGTTCTCTGGTGTAACAAAATCAAAACAGCAGCCACTGAAAAAACTGGAAAAAGCAAAAGAACAAAACTCAGTGGCTGAACTAAACTGAGAGGGCAGAAGCCCCCAGAGGGGACCCTGAAGGCCCCCAAAGAAGTGCAGTACAAAATGCAAAAATATAGCACAAACACAAAAGAAGCAAAAGTCTTATCTGTAAGCAGGAGATGCAGAAACGACACAGCAGGCTACAAGGGAAACTGGAATGAAGGACTCAGACCAGAACAATTGATCACCGGCAACCCTGATGGGAAAATGACTCCCTTATATAAGACCAGTCAGTAACACCTGATTCCCAGTCCTCACAATCTTCACTAGCACCGCTTGTAACCACCAGAGGGAGCCTCTGCTCAGAACTCATCTCAAACCCATTCACAACACATATCTTCAATAGGTGCAGTGCTTCCATTGTGTTTCACCATTCACATCTATGAAAAAACTCCCAGTTGGTAACTGAGAGAGCTTCTCCAAAATATTTTATCCAAAATAGTGCAAGTTGCTGGTATTCAATGAAGGTTCCCATTGATTCCAATGGGGCAAGTCATGGATCGGAATTCAAACAATCTGCAAAAAGGAAAACTTCACTTATATGGACCAAAACGTCACCATCATAGGCTAAATAAAATAGCTCTCTTTTTCACAAGAAATGGTGTGCTGCTACTAATTTTTGGATTACTATCTATCTATCTACTATCTATCTATCTATCTATCTATCTATCTATCTATCTATCTATCTATCTATCTATCTATGAAGACAAAAAAATAGGCAGCACTCCTCAGAATCAATAGCAGTTGTGGACTTTATTGGACCCACATCTCAGGGCAACGTTTCGGCTACAATTAGGAAGGGTCCAATAAAGTCCACAACTGCTATTGATTCTGAGGAGTGCTGCCTATTTTTTTGTCTTATTGAATTTGGCAAGTATTGGATTCCTGCTGGAGGATTTGCACCCACAAGTATTGTATACTATGCTGCTTCAATTTTTTTTAAAATATCTATCTATCTATCTATCTATCTATCTATCTATCTATCTATCTATCTATCTATCTATTCATCCATGCATCCATCCATCCATCCTCCTGCACATATAACCAAATTGTCCGACACAATCAAATAAGAGAAAATAGGCAGTACTCCAGTACGTATTGCAAAAGCTGGACTTTTATAAGCCCAGATGAGTTAATTAATAGTGATGAGAGAGTATACTCGTTGCTTGGGTTTCCTAGAGCATGCTCGGGTGTCCTCCGAGTATTTTGGTGTGCTCGGAGATTTAGTTTCTGTGGCCACAGCTGCATGATTTGCGGCTGCAAGACAGCCTGAATATATGTGGGTATTCCCTAACAAACAGGTATTCCTCACATGTATTCAGGCTGTCCAGCAACCACAAATAATGCAGCTGCATCAACATAAATTAAATCTCCGAGCACTTCCAAATACTCGGAGACCAGAGCAACGAGTATGCTCACTCATCACTATTAATTAACCATGTGGGCTAATGACAGTCTTCCTTTGCTCAGCAAACTTGAGAGCAGTTTATTTTTTCTTATTTTATCCAAAAATTTATTTACTCCATCTGTCAGATGTTTCCAACTCTGAGCTGCAGATAATAAAATAAATGGGTGCAGAATTATTAAATACTTTGAATTGTCATATAGTCACAAAAATAATCTAAAAAACAAGAACCAAATAAAGATATTCTATTGCAAAATTGTAATAAAAATGTGACACTTTAACTATAAATACATAAAATGGACCCCCTTAACTGCAAAGCCTCTCTGTAACTGAGTGATGGGCAAGCGCTCTCGGCACTGCTCAATTCTTAATCATGAATTGGGCTGCTCATTCAAGTATTGAGCCAGGTGCCGCTCTGAAGGAAGGAACGAGAGAGCGAGAGAGAATGCTCGAGTTTGCATTCACTTCCATTAGGCTCACTACTTGAGCCGAGCAGGTACGAGTTTCCAACCTGCTCGAATCGAGTTCCAAGGACTTGAGCATTTCAGTGCTCAATTATACTATCTGAAACTACACAGGTTTTAAGAAACTTGTTGAAAACCTGATCTCTGGAAAGTAGCAGGTGACTCAGGGATGAGCCAGGAAGATTTGTAAATTTGTCTGGGAGGTCTCCCATTTATCTGGGACCTATCAGTATACTGGTTCTGAGAAGTGCCTGATTACTGTTGATGGGCAAACTCAAAGAGTAAAGTTCGGGGTCTGCACTGAACACCTACTTTTCAAGCAAGGACCCAAACACAGACTCCTCCAGTCACCCTGAACATCGTGTATTTCCCGTGATGTCATCTGCAAGACAGTGCTAGAAACAATGATGGCTCTGATCGGAGCACCAGCAGCTTTGACTGGCGGTAAAATATTTACCTCTGGTCACAGAGGCTTTGGCTGATGAGAGAATATTACTTCCAACAGCGCTTGCCCACTGCCACTAACAACAGGAAGAGCAGGCACAGCTGATCAGAGTATTCATCAGCTGATGCCTGTGCTATAAATAAATAAGTTTTAAAGAAAATTATTTGTGGTCTGTTCTATTTTTAATAACCATCATGGAAAAACTGACAGCTGCGAGCTGCAACCCTCAGATGTCTGCTTTATCATGGCTGGTTATCAAGAATAAAGCTGTGTTTTTACATTATTTCTATAAACAATTAAAAAAAGGATTTGAGTTCCCCCCCATTTTTGACAATCAACCAAGCTAAAGCAACAGCTTGGACCTGGTATTCTCAGTCAGGTAAGGGGCCATGGATAGCAGCCCACGCTTCCCCCAAAAAGACACATCTATTAGATATGCCAATTCTGGCTCTTTGCCCAGCTCTTCCTACTTGCCCTGTGGCGGTAGCAAGTTGGGTTAATATTTATGGGGTTGATATCACCTTTGTGTTGTTGGGTGACAATAAGCCCACTGGATAGTTATCGAGAAGCGTCTATAAGATGCCTATCCATTTCTAACCCCATAGTCATATAGTAAAGAAAAAACACCAAGAATAAAGTTCTGTATTTGAAGTGAAAATCCACACCCTGTTTTACAAATGTATTTAAAAATAAACACAGTTATACTCACCTTACACCCATTTTATTGAAACCAATGTCACTCGTAAAAAACAGAAAATAACCAGTGTTTGCTGAGCTGTCACTTACACACTGTCATTACAAGCAGAACCCCATTTTTCTAAAAGTTATGTGTGGTGTTGCATTCCTGCCAGTTTGCAAACTCTATGCATACTGTGTTAAGGTCTGCGGAACGCACCAAGTAAATATAAATAATGGGTGAGTTCACAGCCCGGGGTCCACCGTGCAGGCAGAGCCTGCTGCTAGTAAGATGGCGGTATAAGCGATCTCTGTTACTTCACAGAGTCGCAAACATAGATGCTGTGGCACTATATGGCGGCATAAGTGAACTCTGTTACACCACAGAGTCGCTGAGGTAGAGATGCAGAGATAGAGACTGTGTCCTGTTAACACCACAGGGGTACACAGATAACTGCTGTGCGGATAGCAGTTCATGGTCATGCAGTCAGCAGCGCAAACAAGCAACTCCTCACCGGAGTAGCCGGTATTCTAGAGGCTATTTCAGCCAAGCCCTGAACACATGCATACAAATCTCCTCACCGGAGGTGCCGGTATTCTAGGGGCTTATTTCAGCCTAGCCCGAACCACATGCGTGCATGATCACACTGGCGCAAAGCAAATAACACAATTCCAGAAAAGTACCAATGAGAAACTGTTCCAGAACACAAGCAGTTTCAGGACCTTCCTGGCGGACCAATGGGAGTCGATGCTGTAACCGAGCATGTGACCCCTGATCTCCAATGGGAGATCTTGCCCTGGGCATGCTCAGATGGAGAAACGCAGGACTTAGTCCCAAGACTGCCTGCTCCAGCACTGGTTATAATAGAGGAACCAGAAGAGGCAACAAGCCTCTGCACAGTATTAGACTGAGCGAGACGCTGGGACCGACGTCTCCGCTGAGCAGGCTCCACTGCGGCCGGAGATGGATGGGGGACCGCAGTGGGACTGGTTCGAGATTCCCCTTGTGCAGCAGCGGGAACTCGATCCCTAACATTACCCCCCTCCTAGGGCCCCCCTTCTTTGGGCCTCGCTACATTCAAAGGCAGCGATGAGCTGCAGAGCGTGAATGTGATCGGCAGGCTCCCATGACCTATCTTCAGGCCCATAACCCCTCCAATCCACCAAATAAAATCTTTTGCCCCATACCACCTTACACCCTATGATGGCATTCACCTCATGGTCATCCGTAGACAAACCCGATGTCCCGGCAGATGACTCGGAAAACCGGGACATGAGCACGGGTTTCAGGAGGGATACGTGAAAGGTGTCGGAGATACCCAGGCATGGTGGAAGAGCCAAACGGTATACCACAGGGGTAACCTGCTCGAGGACTTTGAAAGGACCCAGGTAGTGGGGTACCAACTTAGTGGACTCAACTCGCAGCCTGAATGGCATCCTGGGTACGGTCCCAAATGTACCGTTCCCTCACAGCCCAGTCTGCCACCCTGGAGTCGGTGGAAGACACGGGCATGGGCACCGGAACCCGCGGATGCTGATCGTAGTTTAGGAGGAATGGAGTCTGTCTGGTGGAGTCAGCCACAGCATTGTTTAGTGCAAACTCAGCCCACGGTAGCAAGGATGCCCAGTCATCCTGCCTGGCTGAGACAAAATGTCGTAGATAGGTGACCAGGGTCTGGTGGCCCTCTCTACCAACCTATTCGTCTCGTGATGGTATGCTGAAGAGAGATTTAACTCAATACTGAGTAGACGACAAAGCTCTCTCCAGAACTGAGATGCAAACTGGGGACCTCGGTCACTGACAATTTTGTTCGGCATGCCGTGTAGACGGAAGGTGTGCCTAACGAACAACGCTGCCAGAGCCCGTGCAGAAGGTAACCGTGGTAGGGGCACCAGGTGCACCATTTTGGAAAAATGGTTGGTGATTACCCAAATGATGGTGCAGCCCCGAGACTTGGGTAAGCCCACCACAAAGTCCATCCCAACCATCTCCCAGGGCCTCTCTGCCACCGGCAAAGGGTGAAGAAACCCAGCTGGCCATTGTCGTGGAGACTTATTCTTAGCAAAGGAGACACACGCCCGAACATAGTCCCCAATGTCATGGACCATATGCGGCCACCAGTATGTCCTCGCCAGCAACTCAGATGTCCTCTTTGCCCCAAAGTGTCCACCCACCGTGGACGAATGAGCCCAAGAGAGTACCTCCGGTCGCAAATTGGTAGGCACAAAAGTCTTGCCCGGATGCACAGACTCTAGCGAAACCGGGGCCACTGTTCTCAGGCTTTCTGTGGGGACAATCAGCCGAGGCTCCTCCTCCTCAGAGGACACCACGGAGCGAGAGAGAGCGTCGGCACGAATGTTCTTCTCTCCCGAGAGAAAATGGAGTGTGAAATGAAACCGGGAGAAGAACAAGGACCATCTGGCCTGGCGAGAATTAAGCCGCTGGACTGTCTGAAGATATACTAAATTCTTGTGGTTGGTGAAGACTTGGAAGGGAAAGCGATCCCCCTCCAACAGATGACTCCACTCAGAGAAAGCCAACTTCATTGCTAGCAACTCCCTGTCCCCGATGGAATAAATCCTCTCAGCTGGTGTGAAGGTCTTGGAGAAAAAGAAGCAAGGATGCTTCGGACCTTGAGCATCCTTTTGAAAGAGGACTGTTCCAGCACCAACGGATGAGGCATCCACATCCAATATGAATGGCTTATCAACATCAGGGCGGTGTAGGATGGGAGCGCTAGCAAAATGAGACTTAATTGAGGTGAAAGCCTTGGAGACTTCTTCGGACCACAATTTGGGATTTGCTCCCTTCTTGGTGAGGACTACCAAGGGAGTTACCAAAGTTGAGAAATGGGGAATGAACTGGCGATAATAATTAAAGAACCCCATAAAGCGCTGCACCGCTTTAAGGGAATGGGGTTCTTGCCAATCCATCACAGCCTATAGTATGGCAGGATCCATAGCCAATCCCTGGGGGGAGATGATATAGCCAAGGAATGGTAAAGACTCCTGCTCAAACACACATTTCTCCAACTTTGCATAAAGGAAATTTGCCCGCAAAAGGTCGAAGACTCTGCAGACATCTCTCCGGTGGGAGTAAATATTTGGAGAGAAGATGAGAATATCATCCAGATAGACTATGACCGAGGTGGAAAGCATATCCCAGAAGATGTCATTAACTAAGTCTTGGAAAACGGCTGGGGCATTACAGAGCCCGAAGGGCATCACCAGATATTCATAGTGCCCATCTCTGGTATTGAAAGCCGTCTTCCATTCGTCCCACTCACGGATGCAAATCAGATTATAAGCACCCCGCAGGTCTAATTTGGTAAATACCCTTGCTCCTCGGAGCCTATCAAAGATCTCAGAAATCGATGGCAACGGGTATTTATTCTTAACGCTAATGGCGTTAAGACCCCTGTAATCGATGCATGGACGTAATTCTCCATTCTTCTTCTGAACAAAGAAGAACCCCGCCCCTGCAGGTGACACTGACTTCCTAATGAATCCTCTTGCCAGATTTTCCTGAATGTATTGAGACATAGACTCCGTCTCCGGGAGAGAAAGGGGATAGACTCGTCCCCGAGGAGGTTCTGCTCCGGGCAAGAGGTCAATAGGACAGTCATAGGGACGGTGAGGCGGAAGGATCTCCGCAGCCTTCTTGGAGAACATGTCTGCATAAGCCCAATAGTATTTGGGAAGGGAAGTAAGATCTGCGGGTATCTCTGTAGTAGCCACCTGAATGCATTCCCTCATACAGCTGCCTTTACATGACTCACTCCAACCCAATATCCTCCCAGAGATCCACTCAATATGTAGGGAATGGAAACGGAGCAAGGGCATCCCCAGCAATATCTCGTCTATTTCCTCGGGAATGACAAGAAGTGAGATAATCTCCTGATGGGAAGGAGACATAGGTAACGTGAAAGGGATGGTCTGATGTGTGATTTGTGAAGGCAGTGTCGACCCATTCACTACTCGAACAGTCACTGGTTTGGCGAGCATCACCAGAGGTATTGAGTGGCGGAGAGCAAAGGTAGAGGACATGAAATTTCCTTCTGCTCCAGAGTCCACACAAAGCGTAACTGTTATAGTGGATGAGCCTAAATTGATTGTCCCCTTAAAGGACAACTTGGAGGCGTGTACTGCTGTGTCTAGTGAACCCCTTCCAATGGTTACTAGATTTGGTCGTTTCCCGACCGCTGTGGACATTTGTTAGCATAATGCCCTAACTGTTGGCAAACATTACAAATCACAGGTACTCGAGCGGCCCGAGACTTAGGTCTCGCTCGAGAAACCTCCATGGCCTCAGGGGAATCGAGCGCCTGAACGAAAGATTCAAGAGGCATGGCGAAGGTGGGAGCCAGCCGGAACCTCTGCCTACACTGGATCCGCTCCAACCTCCGCTCTTTAAAACGGAGGTCGATGCGGGTAGATATGGTAATGAGCTCCTCCAGTGTGGCGGGAATCTCCCTGGTGGACAAAGCGTCCTTCACATGGTCTGCCAGTTCCCTCCAGTACACAGGTATAAGGACTTTATCTGGCCACTCCAGCTCAGAGGCCAGAGACCGAAATTGGACGGTGAACTGGCTGACCATGGATGAACTCTTGGTGATTGCCAACAGTTGGAGCGCCGTATCGTGGGTGACACGAGGTCCTAAAAAGACCTGTCTCAGATTATCCAAGAAGAGAGGAGCACTCTGCACCACACGATCATCGCGCTCCCACAATGGCGTTGCCCACTCCAACGCCCTGCCCGACAAAAGGGATATGATAAAACCCACTTTCGCCCGCTCCGTAGGAAAATGTGCAGCCAAAAGCTCTAAATGTATTGAGTACTGACTCACAAAACACCGACATTGTTTACTGTCACCAGCAAACTTGTCTGGAAGTGGGAGGCGGGAAAAAGTCGGAGCAGGGGTAGCAGAGGACAAACTGGCTGCAGCCACACTAGTAGCCTGAACAGCGACTGCGGTAACATCCACAGCTGAGGTTGTGCGTTCTAGAGTCGCCAACCTACCCTCCAGCTGCTGGATGTACCGCTGCAGATGCTGGTCGTCCGCCATTTTACTAGCCAGACCCTGGCACTAGTATTATGTTAGGGTCTGCGGAACGCACCAAGTAAATATAAATAATGGGTGCGTTCACAGCCCTGGGTCCACCGTGCAGGCGCAGCCTGCTGCTAGTAAGAAGCGGTATAAGCGAAATCTGTTACTTCACAGAGTCGCAAACATAGATGCTGTGGCACTATATGGCGGTATAAGCGAACTCTGTTACACCACAGAGTCGCTGAGGTAGAGACGCAGAGATAGAGACTGTGTCCTGTTAACACCACAGGGGTACACAGATAACTGCAGTGCGGATAGCAGTCCGTGGTCATGCAGTCAGCAACGCAAACAAGCAACTCCTCACCGGAGTAGCCGGTATTCTAGAGGCTATTTCAGCCAAGCCCTGAACACATGCATACAAATCTCCTCACCGGAGGTGCCGGTATTTTAGGGGCTTATTTCAGCTGAGCCCTAACCACATGCATGCATGATCACACTGGCGCAAAGCACATAACACAATTGATACTAGCGCATGGCCGAGCAGTCATGCGCACCTTTTATAGTAGCAGCTACAGGACCTTCCAGAAAAGTACCAATGAGAAACTGTTCCAGAACACAAGCAGTTTCAGGACCTTCCTGGTGGACCAATGGGAGTCGCTGCGTAACCGAGCATGTGACCCCTGATCTCCAATGGGAGATCTTGTCCTGGGCATGCTCAGATGGAGAAACTCAGGACTTAGTCCCAAGACAGCCTGCTCCAGCACTGGTTATAATAGAGGAACCAGAAGAGGCAGCAACAAGCCTCTGCACAGTATTAGATTGAGCGAGACTCTGGGACTGACGTCTCCGCTGAGTAGGCTCCACTGGGGCCGGAGATGGATGGGGGACCGCAGCGGGACTGGTTCGAGATTCCCTTTGTGCAGCAGCGGGAACTCGATCCCTAACATACTGTTTCACATTTTCAGATCCTGGTAGCCTTGTTTAAAAAAAAATGGTGTTTATTTTTGACTCATCATGACCATCTGAAAAAATGTTGTCTTCAACGTTAGGGGTTACTTATACAAACAGGTATAATGGTATGTTTTTGGTTTTGCCTTATTATCTGCAGTAAAATATAATCTCTGAATAGTATATAAGCCATATGTATCGTTAGTTATTTTACAAACCACTTTAACCGACACCATCAGTGATATATTGTTTGATTCCATACAGATACTATACTGTACGTCGTTTCCAGTGTGCCTAGAAATTAAAGGCCTGATAATATAGTCTCACAATAATTCTGCTCTAATTATGTTGTTAGTAAAATTCAAACTTGCTGTTCTCTTAAGCAGGGTATATTGCCCGACAATTCAATGAATTTGTCTGAAGATGAGCGCTCGGATAGTAACATCTCAAGTTCCATTTATTTACAGCAGCCTCTGTCCATTGATTGACAGTTTAAATGAGGGTGAAATATGTATTCAATTCCTTCTGGAAAAGTCAATCACAGATTGCAGTCAGTGAAAACCTCATTGTTCCCACCACTAATTCCACAACTACTTAGAGATGTAGCAGTCATAGAATTTGGGATGGTTTATTTAATGCACTGATTTAAGTGCATTTTGTTAAGATGTATCCCAAAGGTACGAATCGATCATCCTTAAGCGAGCATCTTTGGCTAAAGCACATTCTTTTGTGCTCTAAGAGAATCACTGGATTAACGGATAGAAAATAATATCAGCGCTTAGATTCAATCAGGACATCTGTCAGTTTTATCATTCTGCTCCAGGTTCCGCATTTCAATGAGAAGGACATCAGGAAGGAATAAAGAAAGATGCAGCAGCGAGGCAATGTTCTTAGGCAGAGAGTCGCAAAAATGAAGGATTTCATTTATCACCACCCCTTTATTTTGTGTCCCACTGGCAGGCATGACATTAACGGGAGGTGACAGATAAAAGGGAAATTATAGCTACAAAGTGAACCTACATCATGGAACATTGTGTGACTTTTGCTAATGTATTGCTAAATCCTGCTTTTCTCAGTTAGGATCTGATTGTACAGAACGTCTATTTACTGTACTGGTATTATGAGTAATGTTTCCTTTCGAGTTTCACATATACACCATTTCTATTCCTAATAAACCTGTTATTTGATTGAATCAGCTATTCATGGAACAGAATGGTTTTCTCATTACATGCAGATTTTTCAGTGCCTTTATTATAGTTTTATGTACGTACATTTTTTGTCGCAATGTTTCACAATTACAGTCATGCCGATTTCATAAAATGAAAAAGCACAAAATTATGGTCGATGTAAAAAGGCTCTGATATTCAACATGTTGTCTATTAGCAGAAGCGTACCTGAATGCTTCTGGACCCCAATGCAAAGAGATTACCCACATACAGTATATGTTACAATGATGACTTGTCTGACAAATAGTGATGGAGCAAAATCTACTACTGATATTTCATAAATCATGGCTAAAAGAAGTGTGAAACAATGACCCAAAGCTTCATGGGCTAGTAATGTGCAGTCAATGCAAGGTGGTTGTGTTAAAAATATATTTGTCTCTAAAATTGCACACAGCACACTAATTTCTTTACTTAATTAATTATTAATATATATATATATATTGTTCTGTCCTCACTCAATGAGGCAGACATCATTGCAGTTATACAGACTGCTAAACCTTTATATACCGGGGTCCAATAAGGAGATTGTGATTGAATCAGTGCTTTATTGAACTTAATATATTGATGAGCGGTGAAACTGTAATACAAACATATATACATACAATCAGTATACGGGCATAGTAGAATTACATTAACATAGTACACTGTGGATAAACATTTGCAGACTAATACCTAACCAGGAGCGGGACTGATTAAACCAGGCTAATATGGGACAGGAATTAACTAGAGAGACATAAGTACATACCGGCGATGCTATCGCAAGAGGAGAGGAAAAGATGAGCTGTTTCCTGGATGCAGGCTGAAGGAAAATGGAGGAAAATGGAGGGAAAGCTCCCAGAATACTTTGCAAGGCTACCATCATGCATTTCTAAGCTACCATCATGCATTTCAAAGGGAGGGAAAAGTGTTGTGAACACGTTGGAGGCGACTTCGGAGCTGGGGCTCCCTCCGGTGGTTGCTGAGGGTAATGAACCAATTGCTGAATGACTTTCAGCTGGGTCTGAATGGTCTGATATAAGTGACCTGAACTCCCATCAGCCTTGCCAGTAATCAATTGTTCTTCCAGGTCTTAGTTGGAGCTCAGCTTGCATTCCTGCTATCATTCAGATAAAGGATTTGCTGTTTTTTTTTCCTCTGGTTGGATTTTCCTTGCTGGTTTGCTGCCTTGCAGTGGACTTCAGCCTGGTCCCCTTTTGGGGCCTGGCTCTGCAATTGTGCTCAGTTTGTGTTTGCACTTTTGCTCTGTTCCTGTGTCACCTTTTATTTGCTGAATTGCTGTGTGTTACACCAGAGATCTGATTTAGGTGGTAGAATCTTTCCTATACTTATCTTTCTAGACAGAATTGGTCCCCAGCGTTTGCTCATTCTATTTTCTGTCTGTGTTCGTATTTTCTTCTTGTCTAACCGCCATTACATGTTTGGGGGCTTCCTATTTCTTTGGGGAAAATAGGCAGAAAATAGACTGAGCAAACGCTGGGGCCACAAGCTGACTAAATAGGATAGGACAGGAGAGATTACTTTCTGCAACCCAGAAAACCCTACAAAAATCCAACAATTCTGATTACAAAAATACTGAGATCACACGATCTCGCCACCCACTAAATCAGGTCTCAGTGTGAACAAAAACCAAGCCGCAGCTGCTGAAAAAACAGGAAAGAGCAAATGAGCAAATAACAGTGGCTGCAGATAAACTGTGAGGAGCTCAGGCCCCAAGAGGGGACCTGACTGACCTCCACAAAAGTGCAGAAAACAATGCAAAAAGTAAGCACTAAAAGAAAAGCAAAAAATATCTTATCTGAAAGCAGGAGATGCAGGCAAGACTCCAGCAAACTTCCAAATGAACCAGGAACCACAATTGACACAAGAACAATTGATCACCGGCAACCATGATGGGAGGGAACCTCCCTTATATCAGACCAGTCAGTAAACCCAGATTGCCACTCCTCGCTGAAAGGTTCAGGACTGTCTGTAACCACCAGAGGGAGCCTCTGCTCAGAAACCATCTCTAACACATTCACAACAGTACCCCCCCTTGAGGAGGGGTCACCGAATCCTCACTTGTGCAACCAGGCCGATCAGGATGAGCTTGGTGATAGGCACGGATCAGTCTCCTAGCATGGATGTCCAAAGCAAACACCCAAGAATTGTCGTCCTGACCATAACCTCTCCACTTAACCAAATACTGGAGTTTCTGTCTAGAAAAACGAGAATCCAATATTTTCTCAACCACATACTCCAGATTGCCCTCAACCAAAACAGGGTCAGGAGGCGCAGCCATAGGAACCACTGGCTCGACAAACCTCTTCAATAAGGACTTGTGGAACACGTTATGGATCTTAAATGTCCCTGGAAGAAGCAAACGGAAGGAAACAGGATTAAGAATCTCCATGATCTTATAAGGTCCAATGAACCTGGGCTTAAACTTTGGAGATGCAACCCTCATAGGGATATTTCTTGAGGACAACCAAACCAAGTCCCCCACTTTAAACCGAGGACCATCAGTCCTATGCTGGTTGGCAAACCGTTGGGCCTTCTCCTGAGAGAGAGACAACCTCTCCACTACCTGGTCCCAAATCTGCTGCATTCGCTCCACAACAGAGTCAACACCCGGACAGACAGAAGTCTCCGCCTGTCCTGAAGAAAATCGAGGGTGAAACCCAAAATTGCAGAAAAATGGAGACATCAAGGTGGCAGAGCTAGTCCTATTATTAAGAGCAAACTCAGCCAAAGGCAAAAAAGAGACCCAGTCATATTGATCAGCAGACACAAAACATCTCAAATAAGTCTCCAAGGTCTGGTTTGTTCTCTCGGTTTGTCCATTGGTCTGAGGATGAAAAGCAGAGGAGAAAGATAATTGAACACTAAGTTTAGAACAAAAGGTCCTCCAAAATCTGGAAACAAACTGGACTCCTCTGTCAGACACAATGTTCTCCGGAATGCCATGTAACCGAACCACGTGCTGAAGGAACAATTGCACCAATTCGGAGGAGGAAGGCAACTTAGGTAATGGCACAAGATGTATCATCTTGGAAAACCTATCACAGATTACCCAGATAACGGTCATTCTCTGAAAAACAGGGAGGTCGGAAATAAAATCCATAGAGATATGGGTCCATGGCCTCTTGGGCCCAGGTAATGGCATTAACAAACCACTAGAGCGAGAGCAAGGCTTGGAGCGAGAGCAAGTCCCACAGGACTGCACAAATTCCCTGACGTCACGAGACAAAGTAGGCCACCAAAAGGACCGACTCACCAAGTCTCTGGTACCAAAAATCCCGGGATGACCAGCCAACGCGGAACAATGAATATCAGACATCACACTCTTCTTCCACTGGTCTGGGACAAACAATTTCCCAATAGGGCAGCACTCAGGTTTATCCTCCTGACACCCTTCCAAGGCCAGTCTCAAATTGGGCGAGATGGCGGAAAGAACTACACCCTCTTTCAAAATAACAGTAGGATCAGATAACTCAGTAGAGTCTGCAAAGAAACTCCTCGAGAGGGCATCCGCCTTAACATTCTTGGTGCCAGGAAGAAAAGAAGCCACAAAATTAAAACTGTCATGACCCAGGACGGGGTTTTGTCTTTGCCCCGTCCTGGTCAGACTGGGGTTAATGGTTTCAGCCTCTCTCTGGCAGAGGGCGGCTATTTAGTTGCCAATTGACCTAGATCTGGTGTCAGTTATACTCCTGCCCTCGGCTGAGTTAGTTGACCTCCTGTGTGCCTGTGCCTTGTGCCTGATCTTGTTGCTTGTTTGGTTTTGACCCGGTCCGTCTCTTCGTTGTGAGTTTGTCTACTGTCTTGGTACTGTGTATTTGCCCGTTCTGGTTTTCTGATCCCTTGGCTACGTTCTGGTTATTCTCTGCCTGCTCCACTTGTACTGCGTTGCTCCCTCTGTGTATGACCTGGCTATCCTGACTATCCGTTTTGTCTATGCCCCTTGGTAACTCTGTCCCGTAGTTACCCTTCTAGGAGTTTTCCTTCTGCTCATAGCTCTCTGGAGCTTAGGCCACGCCCATCAGCAGTCACGTGCTTAAGGTCCTCTGGCCTGAAGCATTCTCTGTCTGTTACTGCCTTTTCTGAGAGACCTGTGGCCGGCGCCGCCCTTGGCAGTCACGTGCTTAGGGTCCTGTTAGTCTGAAGCACGCATCTTCACCGCTACTGCCCCGCTCCACAGGTATCTTTGAGTGCAGTCTGTCTTATTCAGGACACGTGCACTGGCTCAGTGAGCAAGTGCAGTGCGGTGTTCGTGATATTATAACTGACCGCTACTTTTTTTTTTTTTTTCTCCTGTGTGTGTGTTATGGATCCTATGTATGCCCTTTCTGAGCAGGTAAGGCACCTGACTCAGATGTCTCAGACACTGAATGAGGAACAACGAGCTCTGTCTCAGTCTCAGCAGCTGATGGCTGACACTGTGCAGGGGGCTTTATCATCTGGTGCTCATGGGACAGGGGTTCAAGATGTTACATTAGTTTCCCCAGAGCCCCCGGTTAAATTACCAGATACCTTTTCCGGAGATAGAAAGGAATTTAAAGTTTTCAAAGAGGGCTGTAAGCTTTTTTTTCTTTAAGACCGCACTCTTCTGGGGATGAAAGTCAGAGGGTGGGGGTCATTATGTCTCTGTTAAGGGGAGCCCCCCAGGCTTGGGCTTTTTCCCTTCCTACCACTGCCCCTGAGAGAATGACTGTGGATGCATTTTTTGAGGCCCTGGGGCATATTTATGATGAGCCTGATCGAGTGCTGATGGCTGATGACATGGTGATGAGTGTATGTCAGGGGAAGCACTCAGCCGAGTGGTTTTGCTCAGAGTTCAGACGCTGGGCTGCTGAGGTCTGTTGGGATGATGCCGCCCTCCGGGGCTTGTTCCGTAGAGGCCAATCTGAACGTCTGAAAGATGCCTTGGCACTTCACCCTCCACCTGATTCTCTGGAGGACGCCATGACGCAGGCCGTCCGAATGGATCGCAGGCTGCGGGCGAGAGGTGTGATGCAGGTTGAGACACCATTTTTCTCCAGTGGAAGGGGAGCCAGTCCTGTATTGGAGTCCATGGAGATGGGAGCCATCGACCTCAAAGAGAAAGAAAGGAGACGGAGGCGTTTAGAAAAGCTGTGTTTTTACTGCGGTGATCCTGGACATTGGAAAAAGAACTGTCCCTCCTGCCCACCGACTAACAAGCGACTGAGTCTGGGTGATCATCGTGGAGGTCACTCAGACTCTCAGGTACCCTTTCCTTCATTTTCTAAGATACTGTTAAAGGTGGAACTTGGTGTGAAGAACTGCTTTTTCCTTACTTCAGCTTTTGTGGACTGTGGGTCATCCTTGAACCTGATTGACTCTAAGCTGGTGGCCAGCTGTAGATTAGGGACAGTTAGGTTGGAGACTCCTATAAAAATAATGGCCATTGATTCTACACCTCTCACCAAGGACGGTGTCCATTTTGTCTCTGAAGAATTCACCCTCAGGGTGGGGGCCCTTCACCAGGAGCGTATGTCATGTTTTGTTTTGGATAACCTCTCTGCTGGCTGGTGTTAGGGTTTCCCTGGTTGCAACGGCATAACCCGATTATTGACTGGGATTCCCGTGATATTGTTAAATGGGGATCTAATTGTTCTGAAAGATGTCTTGCTACTGTGTCTGTGTCGTCCGTTGGTCTGGAAGGTATTCCGGAGTACCTGAAGGACTATGCGGACGTTTTCTCTGAAAAAGAGGCTGAAGTTTTACCACCACACCGCCCATTTGATTGTGCCATTGACCTGGTTCCAGGTACTAAATTGCCCAAGGCCCGCTTGTATAACCTCTCGGGTCCCGAGCGGGCTGCTATGAAAGAATACATTTCCGAGAGCCTTCGTAAGGGACACATTCATCCTTCTGTTTCCCCCATGGCGGCGGGGTTCTTTTTCGTTAAGAAAAAAGACGGTGGTTTGCGCCCATGCCTCGATTTTCGAGAGTTAAATAAGATAACTGTGAGAAATACTTACCCCCTCCCACTTATTCCTGATTTGTACAACCAGTTGTCTGGGGCTAAGTGGTTTTCGAAATTGGATCTGCGGGGGGCATATAACCTTATCTGGGTCCGGGAGGGGGATGAGTGGAAGACTGCTTTTCTCACTACTGAAGGGTTGTTTGAAAACTTGGTCATGCCTTTCGGTCTGACCAACGCACCAGCAGTCTTCCAAAATTTTATTAATCATGTGTTCTCTGACTTTATTGGGCGTTTTATGGTTGTGTATTTGGATGACATTCTTATCTACTCTCCTGATAAACAAACTCACAATGATCATCTTCGGCAGTTCTCCAAAGGCTCCGGGAGAACTGTCTCTTTGCTAAGCTAGAGAAATGTTCATTCTTCGTTCAGGAACTGTCATTTCTGGGGTTCATTGTGTCTGCTGAGGGGTATCGCATGGATCCTAATAAGGTGCAGGCCATTGTTCATTGGGTACAACCTCGTGATTTGAAGGCTCTGCAGCGTTTCTTAGGATTCGCAAATTACTATTGCAAGTTTATAAGGGGGTTCTCGCAGGTAGTTAAACCTCTCACAGATCTGACTCAAAAGGGGGCTGATGTCAAGAATTGGTCAGCCGCAGCGGTGGCGGCGTTTCAGTTCTTAAAAAAATGTTTCATGTCTGCTCCGGTTCTTATTCAACCGGACCCATCTGAACCATTTATTGTTGAGGTGGACGCCTCGGAGGTGGGGGTGGGGGCAGTGTTGTCCCAGGGACCCGTCACTTTGACTAATTTGAGACCCTGTGCCTTTTTCTCTAAGAAATTCTCTCCTGCGGAGAGAAACTATGATGTTGGGAATCGAGAACTTCTGGCTGTGAATTTGGCCTTTGAAGAATGGAGGCATTTTTTGGAGGGTGCTGTCCATCCTATTACCGTGGTTACGGACCACAAGAACCTAGCTTACATTGAGTCTGCTAAAAGGTTGACTCCTAGACAGGCAAGATGGTCGCTTTTTTTTTCCAGATTCCAGTTCTCCATCACTTTTCGGCCAGGATCCAAAAATGTCAAGGCTGATGCCTTGTCACGCAGTCTGGATCCGGTGTCTCCCCCGAACCTCCATCCTCCATTCTTCAGCCTGGGGTGGTGGTGGCAGTTGTTTCTGCTGGGTTGGAGCAGGAGATTCGGGAAGCTCAGTCTCTTGCCCCTCCGGCTAAGCCGGTGGATAAACTTTTTGTACCAGTTCAATTTCGTCTCAGGGTCCTTCGGGAATTCCACGACTCAGTTCTGGGTGGACATCCTGGAATTTCGGCTACCCGGAGGGCCATCTCTAGGATATTCTGGTGGTCTTCTTTAGCCTCTGATGTTGGGGAATTTGTGTCTGCTTGTGGGGTATGTGCCTGTGCGAAACCCCCCCATAACCGGCCGACCGGGGAATTGGTGCCACTGCCAATTCCTGATAGACCATGGACCCATTTGTCCAAGGATTTTATCACCAACCTTCCTCCTTCCAAGGGTAATACCGTCATTTGGGTAGTGGTGGACAGGTTTAGTAAACAAGCACATTTTGTACCCTTGTCGGCTTTACCTAATGCAGAAACGTTGTCCAGATTGTTTGTTGAGCATGTGGTGCGGTTGCATGGGGTACCCTTGAATGTGGTGTCTGATAGGGGGGTACAATTTGTTTCCAGATTTTGGAGGGCATTTTGTAAGAGGTTGGGTATTGATCTGTCTTTTTCATCCGCTTATCATCCAGAGACTAATGGGCAGACTGAGCAGACCAATTAGTCTTTAGAGCAAATCCTGCGTTGCCTGACCTCAGCCCGACAGGATGATTGGTGTACTGCGTTACCTTTGGCTGAGTTCGCGTTTAACAACCGTACTAACCAGTCTACGGGCACATCTCGCTTTTTCTGCAATTATGAGTTTCATCCACATTTTGGGGAGTTCTCCCGTTTGGACTCTGGGTGTCCTGGGGCGGATGGGACAATACAGCGGTTGGGGGAGTTATGGCAGGAGGTCCAAAGGAACATTACAAAGGCTCAGTCTAAATATAAGTTTTTTGCTGACAAAAAAAGGTCTGTGGGGCCGGTGTTCCAGGTTGGGGATAAGGTATGGTTATCTACTAGGAATATAAGGCTCAAGGTCCCCTCTGCGAAACTTGGACCTAAATTTATTGGTCCTTATGAAATTACGGAAGCAGTTAACCCGGTGGCATTTCGGTTGCATCTCCCTCCGTCTCTACGGATTCCCAACGTTTTCCATAGGGCCCTTTTGAAACCTGTGGGGTCCTGTAGGGAAGGATCGTTGTCTTCCCCACCACCGGTTTTGGTAGATGGGCAGTCTGAGTACGAGGTGGAACGAATTCTTGACTCTAGGTTTGTCCGTCGTGCTCTTCAGTATCTGATACATTGGAAAGGCTACGGTCCAGAAGACCGGTCGTGGGTTCCTGCCCGATCTGTTCATGCGGATCAGTTGGTCCGGGCCTTTCATGCCAGGTGTCCTGAGAAACTCGGGGGTCGGTGGCCCCCCGTTGAGAGGGGGGTACTGTCATGACCCAGGACGGGGTTTTGTCTTTGCCCCGTCCTGGTCAGACTGGGGTTAATGGTTTCAGCCTCTCTCTGGCAGAGGGCGGCTATTTAGTTGCCAATTGACCTAGGTCTGGTGTCAGTTATACTCCTGCCCTCGGCTGAGTTAGTTGACCTCCTGTGTGCCTGTGCCTTGTGCCTGATCTTGTTGCTTGTTTGGTTTTGACTCGGTCCGTCTCTTCGTTGTGAGTTTGTCTACTGTCTTGGTACTGTGTATTTGCCCATTCTGGTTTTCTGATCCCTTGGCTACGTTCTGGTTATTCTCTGCCTGCTCCACTTGTACTGCGTTGCTCCCTCTGTGTATGACCTGGCTATCCTGACTATCCGTTTTGTCTATGCCCCTTGGTAACTCTGTCCCGTAGTTACCCTTCTAGGAGTTTTCCTTCTGATCATAGCTCTCTGGAGCTTAGGCCACGCCCATCAGCAGTCACGTGCTTAAGGTCCTCTGGCCTGAAACATTCTCTGTCTGTTACTGCCTTTTCTGAGAGACCTGTGGCCGGCGCCACCCCTTGGCAGTCACGTGCTAAGGGTCCTGTTAGTCTGAAGCACGCATCTTCACCGCTACTGCCCCGCTCCACAGGTATCTTTGAGTGCAGTCTGTCTTATTCAGGACACGCGCACTGGCTCAGTGAGCAAGTGCAGTGCGGTGTTCGTGATAAAAACGTGTGAAAAACAAGGCCCACCTGGCCTGTCTAGGATTAAGTCGCTTGGCTGATTCGAGATAAACCAGATTCTTATGGTCCGTGAGGACCACCACCTGATGTTTGGCTCCTTCCAGCCAATATCTCCACTCTTCAAAGGCCCACTTCATGGCCAATAACTCCCGATTACCCACGTCATAATTACGTTCAGTTGGAGAAAATTTTCGAGAGAAAAAGGCACAAGGGTTACTCTTAGAGGTCTCTGGATCTCTTTGGGACAAAACGGCACCTGCCCCAATTTCAGAGGCATCAACCTCCACCTGAAACGGTAGAGAAAAATCAGGCTGCCGTAGAACAGGAGCAGAAGTGAATCTCTGCTTAAGTTCCTGAAACGCAGAGACTGCCTCAGGAGGCCAATTCACCACATCAGAACCCTTTTTGGTCAAATCAGTCAATGGTTTAACAATACCGGAGAAATTACCAATAAATTTACGATAAAAATTGGCAAAACCCAAAAATCTCTGAAGAGCCTTTAATGAAGTAGGTTGGACCTAATCACAGATGGCTTGAACCTTGACCGGGTCCATTTCAATAACAGACGGAGACAAAATGAATCCCAGAAATGAGACCTTCTGTACGCCAAAAAGACACTTTGATCCCTTCACATACAGTGCATTCTCTCTCAAAATCTGGAACACAGTCCGAACATGTTTCACATGAGAGTCCCAGTCATTGGAAAAAATCAAGATATCATCCAAATAAACAATCAGAAATTTATCCACAAAATCCCTGAAAATATCATTCATGAAGGATTGGAAGACGGAAGGAGCATTAGTGAGCCCAAAGGGCATCACTAGGTACTCAAAATGCCCCTCTGGGGTATTAAACGCCGTCTTCCATTCATCCCCGTGCTTAATGCGAATAAGGTTATACGCCCCCTGAGGTCAAGCTTGGTAAACCAACTCGCACTTTTCACCCTGGAAAACAGGTCAGAAATCAAGGGTAAAGGATATTGATACTTCACAGTGATCTTATTCAAGAGACGATAATACACGGCCTCAAAGAACCATCCTTTTTGGCCACAAAGAAAAAAACGGCACCCAAGGGTGAAGAGGATGGTCTGATATGACCCTTCTCCAATTACTCCTTGATATAAGATCGCATAGCATCGTGTTCAGGTACAGACAAGTTAAAAAGGTGACCTTTAGGAAATTTACCACCAGGCACTAATTCAATAGCGCAATTGTAGCTCCTGTGAGGGGGCAAAGATGCAGATTTACTTTCACTAAATACATCCGAAAAATCAGTCAAAAAGTCAGGAACATCCTGAGACTTGGGAGAGGCAGAAAAAACAGGAGTGTCAGCATTAACACATTGGCAGCCCCAACTGGTCACAGACACAGATTTCCAATCCAAAACAGGATTATGAGACTGTAACCAAGCGAAACCTAGTACAATAATGTCATGCAGATTATACAGCACCAGAAATTTGCAACTCTCCTGATGATCTGGTTCAACCCTCATTATCACCTGAGTAGAAAACTGGGGTTTATTCTCCGCCAAAGGGGTGGAATCAATGCCCAGTAGGGGAATAGACTTCCGCAGGGGTATCATGGGAAACCCACAACGTTTGGCAAAGTCAAAATCCATCAGGTTAATAGCTGCTCCTGAATCAACAAAAGCCTGATCAGAAAATGTGGACAGGGAGCAAATCAGGGTAACAGTCAACAGAAATTTAGTCTGAACACTACCCAAGACATCTGAGCTTGCAAAACATCTTCCCCGCTTAGGGCAGACTGAAATAGCATGAGAGGCATCACCACAGTAGAAACATAACCCATTGCGCTTTCGAAACTCATGACGCTGAGCCCCAGAAGTCACTCTATCACACTGCATGGGCTCAGAAGCTGGCACACAAGGCAACACTATCTCACGCATACCTCTGCGCTCACGCAAACGTCTGTCAATTTGAATAGCCAAAGACATAGAATCATTGAGACCAGAGGGAGCAGGGAATTCCACCATAACATCCTTTACATTCTCTGACAGCCCCTTCCGAAAAAGGGCTGCCAAAGCATCATCATTCCATTTGGTCAGTACTGCCCACTTTCGAAATTTCTGACAGTACAACTCAGCATCTTCAAGACCCTGATTTAATGCCAACAAGGTTTTTTCAGCTTGATCAGTGACATTAGGTTCATCGTACAATAACCCCAGAGCCAGAAAAAATGCATCAATATCATTCAAAACAGGATCCCCAGGTGTCAGGGAAAAAGCCCAACCCTGAGGATCGCCTTGCCACGCAGGAGAGAGATGATAATTTGAACCTGCTGTGCTGCGTTACCTGAGGACTTAGGCTTTAAGGCAAAAAACAACTTACAGTTATTTTTAAAATTCAGAAATTTAGCCCGATCTCCCAAAAACAAATCTGGCATGGGAATCCTAGGTTCCACAACCGGCAACCCAGCAAGATAGGTAGCAATACTCCGAACCTCAGTGGCAAGCTGATCCACACGGCCAGACAACTGTGCAAACTCCATTGAGAGAAAAAAAAATCCTCAGCACCCAGAGAAAAAGAGGGAAAAAATGCAACAGACAGAAAAAAAAAATAAATCTCTGACAACTCTGACTTTTTTCTTTCCACACTATTTTTCCCTTCTGTGAGTACCATATAATTTTCAGTTATGGCCGGTGATACTGTTATGTTTCGGTAACTGAGGAGGACAGGAACAACAGCAGGGCAGCCGAACACCTGAGATGTTGGTAACTGATGGGTTGCAGATTCCTAAACTGACGACACAACTAGAGGTAGCCGTGGAGCGTTCCTACTTTGATCCTAGACGCCTCATCACAGCCTGAGAGATAACTACACCTAAAGGCAGAAAGATGAAAGCTATCTTCCCCGGAGCAGATCCCCAAAGAAAATACAGTGCAGAAAACAATGCAAAAGTAAGCACAAAAGGAAAAGCAAAAAATATCTTATCTGAAAGCAGGAGATGCAGGCAAGACTCCAGCAAACTTCCAAATGAACCAGGAACCACAATTGACACAAGAACAATTGATCACCGGCAACCATGATGGAAGGGAACCTCCCTTATATCAGACCAGTCAGTAAACCCAGATTGCCACTCCTCGCTGAAAGGTTAGGACTGTCTGTAACCACCAGAGGGAGCCTCTGCTCAGAAACCATCTCTAACATATTAACAAGAGTACCCCCCCTTGAGGAGGGGTCACCAAATCCTCACTTGTGCAACCAGGCCGATCAGGATGAGCTCGGTGATAGGCACGGATCAGTCTCCTAGCATGGATGTCCGAAGCAAATACCCAAGAATTGTCCTCCTGACCATAACCTCTCCACTTAACCAAATACTGGAGTTTCTGTCTAGAAAAACGAGAATCCAATATTTTCTCAACCACATACTCCAGATTGCCCTCAACCAAAACAGGGTCAGGAGGCGCAGCCATAGGAACCACTGGCTCGACAAACCTCTTCAATAAGGACTTGTGGAACACGTTATGGATCTTAAATGTCCCTGGAAGAAGCAAACGGAAGGAAACAGGATTAAGAATCTCCATGATCTTATAAGGTCCAATGAACATGGGCTTAAACTTTGGAGATGCAACCCTCATAAGGATATTTCTTGAGGACAACCAAACCAAGTCCCCCACTTTAAACTGAGGACCATCAGTCCAATGCTGGTTGGCAAACCGTTGGGCCTTCTCCTGAGAGAGAGACAACCTCTCCACTACCTGGTCCCAAATCTGCTGCATTCGCTCCACAACAGAGTCAACACCCGGACAGACAGAAGCCTCCGCCTGTCCTGAAGAAAATCGAGGGTGAAACCCAAAATTGCAGAAAAATGGAGACATCAAGATGGCAGAGCTAGCCCTATTATTAAAAGCAAACTCAGCCAAAGGCAAAAAAGAGACCCAGTCATATTGATCAGCAGACACAAAACATCTCAAATAAGTCTCCAAGGTCTGGTTTGTTCTCTCGGTTTGTCCATTGGTCTGAGGATGAAAAGCAGAGGAGAAAGATAATTGAACACTAAGTTTAGAACAAAACGTCCTCCAAAATCTTGAAACAAACTGGACTCCTCTGTCAGACACAATGTTCTCCGGAATGCCATGTAACCGAACCACGTGCTGAAGGAACAAAGGTATCAATTCGGAGGAGGAAGGCAACTTAGGTAATGGCACAAGATGTATCATCTTGGAAAACCTATCACAGATTACCCAGATAACGGTCATTCTCTGAAAAACAGGGAGGTCGGAAATAAAATCCATAGAGATATGGGTCCATGGCCTCTTGGACCCAGGTAATGGCATTAACAAACCACTAGAGCGAGAGCAAGGCTTGGAGCGAGAGCAAGTCCCACAGGACTACATAAATTCCCTGATGTCACGAGACAAAGTAGGCCACCAAAAGGACCGACTCACCAAGTCTCTGGTACCAAAAATCCCGGGATGACCAGCCAACGCGGAACAATGAATCTCAGACATCACACTCTTCTTCCACTGGTCTGGGACAAACAATTTCCCAATAGGGCAGCGCTCAGGTTTATCTGTTATGTTTCGGTAGCTGAGGAGTGCAGGTAAAAAAGGCAATACACCAGAGCAGTTGGAATCTATGAGATTGCAGTACCCTGACCAACCACCACAACTAGAGGCAGCCGTGGAGCGCCCCCACGTTGGTCCTAGACGCCTCGTCACAGCCCGAGAAACTAACTACACCTAAAGATAGAAAGAGGAAAGCTATCTGCCCCGGAGCAGATCCCCAAAGAACATAGAAAGCCCCCAAACATGTAATGGCGGTTAGACAAGAAGAAATACTGACACAGACAGAAAATAGTATGAGCAAACGTTGGGGCACAAACTACCTAAATAGAAAAGGATAGGAAGGGCACTTACTGCAATCCCAAGAAACCCTGAAAAGCACCAACTCTACTAATTTCAAAAACACCTGAGATCACACGACCTCTACCACCTAAATTAGTTCTCTGGTGTAACAAAATCAAAACAGCAGCCACTGAAAAAACTGGAAAAAGCAAATGTACAAACATCAGTGGCTGAACTAAGCTGAGAGGGCAAAAGCCCCCGGAGGGGACCCTGAAGGCCCCCACAGAAGTGCAGGACAAAATGCAAAAATCAAGCACAAAAACAAAAAGAAGAAAATGTCTTATCTGTTAGCAGGAGATGCAGACACGACACAGCAGGCTACAAAGGAAACAGGAATCAAGGATTGAGACCAGAACAATTGATCACCGGCAACCCTGATGGGAAGGCGACTCCCTTATATAAGACCAGTCAGTAACACCTGATTCTCAATCCTCACAATCTTCACTGGACAGTCCAGGACCGCTTGTAACCACCAGAGGGAGCCTCTGCTCAGAACTCATCTCAAGTCCATTCACAACAGTACCCCCCCTTGAGGAGGGGTCACCGAACCCTCACTTGAGCAACCAGGTCGGTCAGGATGAGTTCTATGATACGCACGGATGAGTCTCCTAGCATGGATGTCCGAAGCAAACACTCAAGAATTGTCTTCCTGACCATAACCTCTCCACTTAACCAAATACTGGAGTTTCCGTCTAGAAAAACGAGAATTCAATATTTTCTCAACCACAAACTCCATATTGCCCTCAACCAAAACGGGTCAGGAGGCACAGCAGTAGGAACCACTGGCTCAACAAACCTCTTCAACAAGGACTTGTGGAACACGTTATGGATCTTAAATGTCCCTGGAAGAAGCAAACAAAAAGAAACAGGATTAAGAATCTCCATGATCTTATAAGGTCCAATGAACCTAGGCTTAAATTTAGGAGATGCCACTCTCATCGGAATATTTTTTGAGGACAACCAGACCAAGTCCCCCACTTTAAACCGAGGACCATCAGTCCTATGCCGGTTAGCAAACCGCTGGGCCCTCTCCTGAGAGAGGGACAACCTCTCCACTACCTGGTCCCAAATCTGTTGCATACGCTCCACAACAGAGTCAACACCTGGACATACAGAAGCCTCCGTCTGTCCTGAAGAAAATCGAGGGTGAAACCCAGAATTACAGAAAAATGGAGACATCAAAGTGGCAGAGCTAGCCCTATTATTAAGAGCAAACTCAGCCAAAGGCAAAAAAGAGACCCAGTCATCCTGATCAGCAGACACAAAGCATCTTAGATAAGTCTCCAATGTCTGGTTTGTTCTCTCAGTTTGACCATTGGTCTGAGGATGAAACGCCGAGGAGAAAGACAATTGAACACCAAGTTTAGAACAAAAGGTCCTCCAAAATCTGGAAACAAACTGGACTCCTCTGTCAGACACAATGTTCTCAGGAATGCCGTGTAAACGAACCACGTGCTGAAGGAACAAAGGCACCAATTCAGAGGAGGAAGGCAACTTAGGTAATGGCACAAAATGTATCATCTTGGAAAACCTATCACAAATCACCCAGATGACGGTCATTCTCTGAGAAACAGGGAGGTCGGAAATGAAATCCATAGAGATATGGGTCCATGGTCTCTTGGACACAGGCAATGGCATCAACAAACCACTAGAGCGAGAGCAAGGCTTGGAGCGAGAGCAAGTCCCGCAGGACTGCACAAATTCAATAACATCACGAGACAAGGTAGGCCACCAAAAGAACCGACTAACCAAGTCTCTGGTACCAAAAATTCCGGGATGACCGGCCAACGCGGAACAATGAATCTCAGACATCACACTCTTTTTCCACTGGACCGGGACAAACAATTTCCCAACAGGGCAGCGCTCGGGCCTATCCTCCTGACACCCCTCCAGAGCCAGTCTCAAATTGGGCAAGATGGCGGAAAGAACTACACCTTCTTTCAAAATAACAGAAGGATCAGATACCTCAGGAGAGTCCGCAAGGAAACTCCTCGAGAGGGCATCCGCCTAACATTCTTAGTGCCAGGAAGAAAGGAAACCACAAAATTAAAACGTGTGAAAAACAAGGCCCACCTGGCCTGTCTAGGATTAAGTCGCTTGGCAGATTCCAGATAAACCAGATTCTTATGGTCCGTAAGGACCACCACCTGATGTTTGGCTCCCTCCAGCCAATGTCTCCACTCTTCAAAAGCCCACTTCATGGCCAATAACTCCCGATTACCCACGTCATAATTACGTTCAGTAGGAGAAAATTTTCGAGAGAAAAAGGCACAAGGGTTACTTTTAGAGGTCTCTGGATCTCTTTGGGACAAAACGGCACCTGCCCCAATTTCAGAGGCATCAACCTCCACCTGAAATGGCAGAGAAACATCAGGCTGCCGTTAGAACAGGAGCAGAAGTGAATCTCTGCTTAAGTTCCTGAAATGCAGATGCCTCAGGAGGCCAATTCACCACATCAGAACCCTTTTTGGTCAAATCAGTTAATGGTTTAACAATAACCGAGAAATTACCAATAAATTTACGATAAAAATTGGCAAAACCCAAAAATCTTTGAAGAGCCTTTAATGAAGTAGGTTGTACCCAATCACAGATGGCCTGAACCTTGACCGGGTCCATTTCAATAACAGATGGGGACAAAATGAATCCCAAAAATGAGATCCTCTGTACGCCAAAAAGACACTTTGATCCCTTCACATACAGAGCATTCTCTCTCAAAATCTGGAATACAGTTCGAACATGTTTCACATGAGAGTCCCAGTCATTGGAAAAAATCAAGATATCATCCAAATAAACAATCAGAAATTTATCCACAAAATCCCTGAAAATGTCATTCATGAAGGACTGGAAGACAGAAGGAGCATTAGTGAGCCCAAAGGGCATCACAAGGTACTCAAAATGCCCCTCAGGGTATTAAATGCCGTCTTCCATTCATCCCCGTGCTTAATACGAATAAGGTTATATGCCCCCTGAGGTCAAGCTTGGTAAACCAAGTAGCGTTTTTCACCCTGGAAAACAGGTCAGAAATCAAGGGTAACGGATATTGATATTTCATAGTAATATTGTTCAAAAGACGAAAATCAATACACGGCCTTAATGAACCATCCTTTTTGGCCAGAAAGAAAAAACCGGCACCTAAGGGTGAAGAGGATGGTCTGATATGACCCTTCTCCAATGACTCCTTGATATAAGACCGCATATCATGTTCAGGTACAGACAAGTTAAAAAGGCGACCTTTAGGGAATTTACTACCAGGCACTAATTCAATAGCGCAGTCATAGCTCCTATGGGGAGGCAAGGATGCAGATTTACTTTCGCTAAACACATCAGAAAAATCGATCAAAAAGTCAGGAACATCCTGAGCCTGGGGGGAGGCAGAAAAAACAGGAGTGTTGGTATTAACACATTGGCAGCCCCAACTGGTTACAGATACAGATTTCCAATCCAAAACAGGATTATGAGACTGTAACCAAGGGAAACCTAGTACGATAATGTCATGCAGATTATACAGAACCAAAAATTTGCAGCTCTCCTGATGATCAGGTTCAACCCTCATTATCACCTGAGTAGAGAACTGAGGTTTATTCTCAGCTAAAGGGGTAGAATCGATCCCCAGTAGGGGAATAGACTTCCGTAGGGGTATCAAGGGAAACCCACAATGTTTAGCAAAATCAAAATCCATCAGGTTAATAGCTGCTCCCGAATCAACGAAAGCCTGAGCAGAAAATGAGGACAGAGAGCATATCAGAGTAACAGTTAATAAAAACTTAGTCTGAACACTACCCAAGACAACTGAGCGTGCAAAACGTCTTCCCCGCTTAGGGCAGACTGAAATAGCATGAGAGGCATCACCACAGTAGAAACATAACCCATTGCGCTTTCAAAACTCATGACGCTGTGCCCCAGAAACCACTCTATCACACTGCATGGATTCAGAAGCAGGTTCACAAGGCAACACTATTCCACGCATACTTCTCCGCTCACGCAAACGTCTGTCAATTTGAATCGCTAATGACATAGAATCATTGAGACCAGAGGGGACAGGAAATCCCACCATAACATCCTTTACATTATCTGACAGACCCTTCCGAAAAAGGGCTGCCAAAGCGTCGTCATTCCATTTGGTCAGGACTGCCCACCTACGGAATCTCTGACAGTATAACTCAGCGTCATCAAGCCCCTGATTTAATGCCAACAAGGCTTTTTCAGCTTGATCAGTGACATTAGGCTCATCGTACAATAACCCCAAGGCCTGAAAAAATGCATCAACATCACTCAAAACAGGATCCCCAGGTGTCAGGGAAAAAGCCCAATCCTGAGGATCGCCGAGCAGGAGAGAGATGACAATTTGAACCTGCTGCGCTGCGTTCCCTGAGGACTTAGATTTTAAGGCAAAAAACAATTTACAATTATTTTTGAAATTCAGAAACTTGGCTCGATCCCCAAAAACAAATCTGGCATGGGAATCCTAGGTTCCACAACAGGCAACCTAGCAAGATAGGTAGCAATACTCCGAACCTCAGTGGCAAGCTGATCCACACGGCCAGACAGCTGTGCAAACTCCATTGAGAGAAAAAATCCTCCCCAGCACCCAGAGATACAGAGGGAAAAAAAAAAATGCAACAAACAGAAAAATATCTCTGACAACTCTGACAACCTTTTTTCTTTCACAATATTTTTCCCTTCTGTGAGTACCATACAATTTTCAATTTTTTGGGCCGGTGATACTGTTATGTTTCGGTAGCTGAGGAGTGCAGGTAAAAAAGGCAATACACCAGAGCAGTTGGAATCTATGAGATTGCAGTACCCTGACCAACCACCACAACTAGAGGCAGCCGTGGAGCGCCCGCACGTTGGTCCTAGACGCCTCGTCACAGCCCGAGAAACTAACTACACCTAAAGATAGAAAGAGGAAAGCTATCTGTCCCGGAGCAGATCCCCAAAGAACATAGAAAGCCCCCAAACATGTAATGGCGGTTAGACAAGAAGAAATACTGACACAGACAGAAAATAGTATGAGCAAACGTTGGGGCCCAAACTACCTAAATAGAAAAGGATAGGAAGGGCACTTACTGCAATCCCAAAAAACCCTGAAAAGCACCAACTCTACTAATTTCAAAAACACCTGAGATCACACAACCTCTACCACCTAAATTAGTTCTCTGGTGTAACAAAATCAAAACAGCAGCCACTGAAAAAACTGGAAAAAGCAAATGTACAAACATCAGTGGCTGAACTAAGCTGAGAGGGCAAAAGCCCCCGGAGGGGACCCTGAAGGCCCCCACAGAAGTGCAGGACCAAATGCAAAAATCAAGCACAAAAACAAAAAGAAGAAAATGTCTTATCTGTTAGCAGGAGATGCAGACACGACACAGCAGGCTAAAAAGGAAACAGGAATCAAGGATTGAGACCAGAACAATTGATCACCGGCAACCCTGATGGGAAGGCGACTCCCTTATATAAGACCAGTCAGTAACACCTGATTCCCAATCCTCACAATCTTCACTGGACAGTCCAGGACCGCTTGTAACCACCAGAGGGAGCCTCTGCTCAGAACTCATCTCAAGTCCATTCACAACATTTATCCTCCTGACACCCTTCCAAGGCCAGTCTCAAATTGGGCGAGATGGCAGAAAGAACTACACCCTCTTTCAAAATAACAGTAGGATCAGATAACTCAGTAGAGTCTGCAAAGAAACTCCTCGAGAGGGCATCCGCCTTAGCATTCTTAGTGCCAGGAAGAAAAGAAACCACAAAATTAAAACGTGTGAAAAACAAGGCCCACCTGGCCTGTCTAGGATTAAGTCGCTTGGCTGATTCGAGATAAACCAGATTCTTATGGTCCGTGAGGACCACCACCTGATGTTTGGCTCCTTCCAGCCAATATCTCCACTCTTCAAAGGCCCACTTCATGGCCAATAACTCCCGATTACCCACGTCATAATTACGTTCAGTTGGAGAAAATTTTCGAGAGAAAAAGGCACAAGGGTTACTCTTAGAGGTCTCTGGATCTCTTTGGTACAAAACGGCACCTGCCCCAATTTCAGAGGCATCAACCTCCACCTGAAACGGTAGAGAAACATCAGGCTGCCGTAGAACAGGAGCAGAAGTGAATCTCTGCTTAAGCTCCTGAAACGCAGAGACTGCCTCAGGAGGCCAATTCACCACATCAGAACCCTTTTTGGTCAAATCAGTCAATGGTTTAACAATACCGGAGAAATTACCAATAAATTTACGATAAAAATTGGCAAAACCCAAAAATCTCTGAAGAGCCTTTAATGAAGTAGATTGGACCTAATCACAGATGGCTTGAACCTTGACCGGGTCCATTTCAATAACAGACGGAGACAAAATGAATCCCAGAAATGAGACCTTCTGTACGCCAAAAAGACACTTTGATCCCTTCACATACAGTGCATTCTCTCTCAAAATCTGGAACACAGTCCGAACATGTTTCACATGAGAGTCCCAGTCATTGGAAAAAATCAAGATATCATCCAAATAAACAATCAGAAATTTATCCACAAAATCCCTGAAAATATCATTCATGAAGGATTGGAAGACGGAAGGAGCATTAGTGAGCCCAAAGGGCATCACTAGGTACTCAAAATGCCCCTCTGGGGTATTAAACGCCGTCTTCCATTCATCCCCGTGCTTAATGCGAATAAGGTTATACGCCCCCTGAGGTCAAGCTTGGTAAACCAACTCGCACTTTTCACCCTGGAAAACAGGTCAGAAATCAAGGGTAACGGATATTGATACTTCACAGTGATCTTATTCAAGAGACGATAATCAATACACGGCCTCAAAGAACCATCCTTTTTGGCCACAAAGAAAAAAACGGCACCCAAGGGTGAAGAGGATGGTCTGATATGAACCTTCTCCAATTACTCCTTGATATAAGATCGCATAGCATCGTGTTCAGGTACAGACAAGTTAAAAAGGCGACCTTTGGAAATTTACCACCAGGCACTAATTCAATAGCGCAATTGTAGCTCCTGTGAGGGGGCAAAGATGCAGATTTACTTTCACTAAACACATCCGAAAAATCAGTCAAAAAGTCAGGAACATCCTGAGACTTGGGAGAGGCAGAAAAAACAGGAGTGTCAGCATTAACACATTGGCAGCCCCAACTGGTCACAGACACAGATTTCCAATCCAAAACAGGATTATGAAACTGTAACCAAGCGAAACCTAGTTCAATAATGTCATGCAGATTATACAGCACCAGAAATTTGCAACTCTCCTGATGATCTGGTTCAACCCTCATTATCACCTGAGTAGAAAACTGGGGTTTATTCTCCGCCAAAGGGGTGGAATCAATGCACAGTAGAGGAATAGACTTCCGCAGGGGTATCATGGGAAACCCACAACGTTTGGCAAAGTCAAAGTCCATCAGGTTAATAGCTGCTCCTGAATCAACAAAATCCTGAGCAGAAAATGTGAACAGGGAGCAAATCAGGGTAACAGTCAACAGAAATTTAGTCTGAACGCTACCCAAGACAACTGAGAGTGCAAAACGTCTTCCCCGCTTAGGGCAGACTGAAATAGCATGAGAGGCATCACCACAGTAGAAACATAACCCATTGCGCTTTCGAAACTCATGACGCTGAGCCCCAGAAGTCACTCTATCACACTGCATGGGCTCAGAAGCTGGCACACAAGGCAACACTATCTCACGCATACCTCTGCGCTCACGCAAACGTCTGTCAATTTGAATAGCCAAAGACATAGAATCATTGAGACCAGAGGGAGCAGGGAATCCCACCATAACATCCTTTACATTCTCTGACAGCCCCTTCCGAAAAAGGGCTGCCAAAGCATCATCATTCCATTTGGTCAGTACTGCCCACTTTCGAAATTTCTGACAGTACAACTCAGCATCTTCAAGACCCTGATTTAATGCCAACAAGGTTTTTTCAGCTTGATCAGTGACATTAGGTTCATCGTACAATAACCCCAGAGCCAGAAAAAATGCATCAATATCATTCAAAACAGGATCCCCAGGTGTCCGGGAAAAAGCCCAACCCTGAGGATCGCCTCGCCACGCAGGAAGAGATGATAATTTGAACCTGCTGTGCTGCGTTACCTGAGGACTTAGGCTTTAAGGCAAAAAACAACTTACAGTTATTTTTAAAATTCAGAAATTTAGCCCGATCCCCCAAAAACAAATCTGGCATGGGAATCCTAGGTTCCACAACCGGCAACCCAGCAAGATAGGTAGCAATACTCCGAACCTCAGTGGCAAGCTGATCCACACGGCCAGACAACTGTGCAAACTCCATTGAGAGAAAAAAAAAATCCTCAGCACCCAGAGAAAAAGAGGGAAAAAATGCAACAGACAGAAAAAATAAATAAATCTCTGACAACTCTGACTTTTTTCTTTCCACACTATTTTTCCCTTCTGTGAGTACCATATAATTTTCAGTTATGGCCGATGATACTGTTATGTTTCGGTAACTGAGGAGGACAGGAACAACAGCAGGGCAGCCGAACACCTGAGATGTTGGTAACTGATGGGTTGCAGATTCCTAAACTGACGACACAACTAGAGGTAGCCGTGGAGGGTTCCTACGTTGATCCTAGACGCCTCGTCACAGCCTGAGAGATAACTACACCTAAAGGCAGAAAGATGAAAGATATCTGTCCCGTAGCAGATCCCCAAAGAAAATAGGAAGCCCCAAACATATAATGGCGGTTAGATAAAATGAAAATACAAACATAGGCAGAAAATAGACTGAGCAAGCGCTGGGTCCACAAGCTGACTAAATAGGATAGGACAGGAGAGATTACTTTCTGCAACCCAGAAAACCCTACAAAAATCCAACAATTCTGATTACAAAAATACTGAGATCACACGGTCTCGCCACCCACTAAATCAGGTCTCAGTGTGAACAAAAACCAAGCCGCAGCTGCTGAAAAAACAGGAAAGAGCAAATGAGCAAATAACAGTAGCTGCAGATAAACTGTGAGGAGCTCAGGCCCCAAGAGGGGACCTGGCTGACCTCCACAAAAGTGCAGAAAACAGTGCAAAAAGTAAGCACAAAAAGAAAAGCAAAAAATATCTTATCTGAAAGCAGGAGATGCAGGCAAGACTCCAGCAAACTTCCAAATGAACCAGGAACCACAATTGAAACAAGAACAATTGATCACCGGCAACCATCATGGGAGGGAACCTCCCTTATATCAGACCAGTCAGTGAACCCAGATTGCCACTCCTCGCTGAAAGGTTCAGTACTGTCTGTAACCACCAGAGGGAGCCTCTGCTCAGAAACCATCTCTAACACATTCACAACAGGTTTCCTTTGCAGATTATGTTTGATAGAGGAGAAACGCTTTAATGCCTGATTTCTGTTGTTCGGTAGACGTGGTCTGTGGGTTCTGAAGGGAAGAGGTGCGACCCAGCTGTTGGTCTCATCTTTATCAAGTCCCTTGTCCATTACCTCTAAGAACAACTTGTCCTCTACTGACATTGCCACTTGGTTGCCTTGCTTAGTTCTCTGGAAAACTGTGCACCCTAACTGATTCTCATAGCTTCCTGACACTATACTGCTGTCATGAGTAAAGTCTATTAGATGATTGGGTAGTTGGATGCTATGTGTTAGCTCTCTGACATGGAATTCATTGTTACAAGGTTGAAACAGAAATGGGCGCCTTTTCTCAAATGTATTTGTCAGCATGCTTGTCGCAGAAGATGGGGCGTGCATGCGTCCCAAGCATACGTTTCCTATTATGACCCATCCTAGGTCTAGCTTTTGGGCATAGGGAGCATTGTGGAGTCCATTGATATGATGTCTCACTTTATGAACCTGCAGGATGTCTCTCCCCAACAGCAGAATTATCTGGGCCTGATGGTCGAGTTCCGGCATGAGGTGTGCTATGCGTTTTAAGTGAGCGTGATGGATTGCCACATCTGGTGTAGGTATTTCAGATCTGTTGTCTGGAATCTGATTACACTCGATGATCGTAGGTAGTGGTAGGCAGAATTGTCCGTCTAAGGACTCAATTTGGTAGTCAGTAGCTTTCCTACCTGCTGTTGTCACAGTAGCTGCACACGTATTTAATGAGTAGGGGGTGCTTGGCCCTTTGATGTTGAATAGGTCAAAGAATGTTGATCTAGCCAGGGATCGATTACTTTGATCCTCCAAGAAAGCATACAGTCTTACAGCTTTGTCTCTATGACCCTTTGGGTACACTCTGACGAGGCATATTTTTGAACAGGATCTACTGTCTATTGTCCTTTTACAGACTTCAGTACATTGTGAAGTGATCTCTGGCGTAGCTGCATCAGTGTTCCTTTCCTCCCCGCCATGCTCACTGTCAGCTGGCGTGTTTTGTGTACTCCATGGAGCTGGCACAGGGTGTAGGGCAGTGTTATGATCTGTGGTTCCACATTCTGTACATTTTACTCTGACCTTGCAATCCTTGGCGAGATGAGTTGTGGCTGAGCAGCACTTGTAGCAGATATCGTTCTCTTTTAGGAAGCTTCTGTGATCTTGCATAGATTTTCCTCTGAAGGCTCTGTATTTCAGGAGAGGATGAGGCTTCTGATGGAGCGAGCACTGCTTGTCAGGGTCCTGCACCTTTGTCTCTGATTGGGAGCAGCCAGCAGACCTGTAATTAGAACCTGGAGAAGAAACGTAAGTCTTGTGCACTGCCACAGACGTTCTGCGTGGGTTTTCAGCTGGTGACGGTGTGGTATATGACAATGCAAAGTCAAAGCTGGGATCGTTTCTGATTGTTGCTTGTTGGTGTACAAAGTCTACAAAAACGGAGAAGGGAGGAAATGGAACACTGTGTTTGTATTTGTATGTGGAACCATGTGTGAGCCACCTCTCCTGTAGATTGTAGGGCAACTTTTGGACTATAAGGTTAACACCTCTTGCTGTGTCAAGGTATGTAAGTCCTTGTAGATCATCTTCATATTTCGCAACTTGGACATCCTTTAGCAGGTCACTTAATTCTCTAAGTTTCTGGAGACCTTTGTTAGATATTTTAGGAAACTCATTAATTCTTTTGAACAAGGCTCTTTCTATTACCTCTGCTGAGCCGTAACACTCATCCAGCCTCTTCCAGATCTCTTTGAGGCCAGTCTCAGGGCAGTTTATATTAATGTCTCTGATCCTTACTGCGTGTTTGACTGACTCTTCCCCCAGGTATTTGACTAAGAGGTCTATCTCTTCCCTGTGTTGTAGCCCCAAGTCTCTAGTGACATTTTGGAAGGAAGCTTTCCAAGCTCTGTAACCTTCAGCTTGGTCAGTGAATTTCATGAGTCCCTTGGCAACCAGATCACGTCGTGTGAAGAACTTAGAAAATTCTGTTGTGAACCGGTTGTCAGCAGAGTATACTGGTGATGGGTCATCCTGATAGTGATGTGAGGTGCGTTCGTATCAGTTAGTATCCTCTGGGTGGCGCCAGCCGGTGTCGTGATGCTTCAGTCTGACATGCGGTGTGTCAGCAAGGTGATTTACGTTGGTTACCTGGTGAGGGGCAAGGTAGTCATTAGCAGAGTTATTTTGCTCCACGTTTTCATGTTTGTATCTGTCTTGGAGCTGAGCCTCATGATGACTCTCGCTCGCTTCACTGGAGACATCATGTTCTTGTTCCGATGCCAGTGCAGGGTTATAGTTTGGATCAGGAAGTCCATTAACATACTGAGATGTGCGTTGTGGTGAATCTTGCAGTGGAAACTCCAGACTTGACGTACGGCTTTGGCTATGCAGCTCAGTGCTTTGCGCGGCTTCTAGAGATTCTGCCTCGGAGAGGGCTGCGGCAGCTTCTCTTTTTGCTGCTAGGATCTCTAAGGCGGCATCTATGAGTGCCTTCTTTAACTGCGCCTTTGTCTCTTGATCATCTAGGTGTGCCTTCTCTAACTTAAGTCGCATCTCTTCTTCAGCAAAGCTTGCTCGCATTTCGGCGGCTACAGCATTTGCGCCGGCAATGGTGACCGCACTGCCGATGGATGTTGTGTTTGAGGAGACGGAAGTATGAGATTTTGTCCTGTGTGATTTGTGGGACATGGTGTCTTGGGGGAATGCTTGGCTGTGCAGAGATTGCTGTAGCTGTATTAATTCTCTGTGTAGCCGGTGACTTGAATCTCACTAGGTAGATGGGAGCAGTTTCACTAGTTCCTGCAAGCTGGATGGCTGTCTTTTCACAGAATTCCCACTAGCTGGATGGCCACCGTTTCACTGTTCTGTCCTCACTGAATGAGGCAGATGTCATTGCAGTTATACAGACAGCTAAACCTTTATATACCGGGGTCCAATAAGGAGATTGTGATTTAATCAGTGCTTTATTGAACTTGATATATTGATGAGCGGTGAAACTATAATACAAACATATATTCATACAATCAGTACACGGGCATAGTAGAATTACATTAACATAGTACACTGTGAATAAACATTTGCAGACTAATACCTAACCAGGAGCGGGACTGATTAAACCAGGCTAATATGGGTCAGGAATTAACTAAAGAGACATAAGTACATACCGGCGATGTTATCGCAAGAGGAGAGGAAAAGATGAGCTGAAGGAAAATGGAGGGAAAGATCCCAGAATACTTTGCAAGGCTACCATCATGCATTGCTAAGCTACCATCATGCTTTGCAAAGGGAGGGAAAAGGATTTTGCTGAAAGTGAAAGAAAACATTATAACTGCGAATATGAGATTGGTCACTAGAGGGAGCCAAAACAAGAAAATTATTAACCCCTTAGTGACAGAGCCATTTTGCAGCTTAATGACAGGGCCAATTTTTACAATTCTGACCACTGTCACTTTATGAGGTTATAACTCTGGAACGCTTTAACGAATCCAGCTGATTCTGAGATTGTTTTTTCGTGACATATTGTACTTCAGGTTAGTGGTAAAATTTCTTTGATATGACTTGTGTTTATTTATGAAAAAAAACGGAAATATGGCAAAAATTTTGAAAATTTAACAATTTTCAAATTTAAATTTTTATGCCCTTAAATCAGAGAGATATGTCACACAAATTTCTTAATAAATAACATTTCCCACATGTCTACTTTACATCAGCACAATTTTGGGAAAAATTTTTTTTGTTACGAAGTTATAAGGGTTAAAAGTTGACCAGCGATTTCTCATTTTTACAACACCATTTTTATTTTAGGGACCACATCACATTTGAAGTCACTTTGAGGGGTCTATACGATAGAAAATACCCAAAAGTGACACCATTCTAAAAACTGCACCCCTCAAGGTGCTCAAAACCACATTCATGAAGTTTATTAACCCTTTATGTGCTTCACAGGAACTGAAGCAATGTGGAAGTAAAAAATTAACATTTAACTTTTTTTGCAAAAACTTTACTTCGGAACCTATTTTTTTTATTTTCACAACTGTTAAAAGAAAATATGAACCACAAAATTTGTTGTGCAATTTCTCCTGAATAAGCCGATACCCCATATGTGGGGGAAAACCACTTTTTGGGCGCACGGCAGAGGTCGCAAGGAAAGGAGCGACATTTGACTTTTTCAACGCAGAATTGGCTGGACGCCATGTCGCGTTTGTAGAGGCCCTGATGTGTCTAAACAGTGGAAACCCATCACAAGTGACCACATTTGGAAACTAGACCCCCTAAGGAACTTATCTAGATGTGTGGTGAGCACTTTGAACCTCCAAGTGCTTCACAGAAGTTTATAACATAAAACAGTGAAAATAAAAAATCATATTTTTTACACAAAAACAATGTTTTCACCCCAATTTTTATTTTCCCAAGGGTAACAAGACCCCAAAAGTTTTTGTGCAATTTGTCCTGATCATGCTGATACCCCATATGTGGGGGTAAACCACTGTTTGGGTGCATGGCAGAGCTTGGAAGGGAAGGAGCGCCGTTTGACTTTTTCAGCGCAGAATTGGCTGGACGTCATGTCGTGTTTGTAGAGGCCCTGATGTGTCTAAACAGTGGAAACCCCCACAAGTGACCCCATTTTGGAAAATAGACCCCCTAAGGAACTTATCTAGATGTGTGGTGAGCACTTTGAACCTCCAAGTGCTTCACAGAAGTTTATAACATAGAACCGTGAAAATAAAAAATCATATTTTTTCCACAAAAACGATCTGTTCACCCCAATTTTTATTTTCCCAAGGGTAACAAGACCCCAAAAGTTTTTGTGCAATTTGTCCTGAGCATGCTGATACCCCATATGTGGGGGTAAACCACTGTTTGGATGCATGGCAGAGCTTAGAAGGGAAGGAGCGCCGTTTGACTTTTTCAACTCAGAATTGGCTGGACGCCATGTCGCGTTTGTAGAGGCCCTAATGTGTCTAAACAGTGGAAACCCCCAACAAATGACACCATTTTGGAAACTAGACCCCCTAAGGAACTTATGTAGATGTGTGGTGAGCACTTTGAACCCCCAAGTGCATCACAGAAGTTTATAACTCCCGGGCATGAAAATAAAAAGTCATATTTTTTCCACAAACCTGATCGTTTAGTCCCCAATTTTTTATTTTCCCAAGGGTAACAGGAGAAATTAGACCACAAAAGTTGTTGTCCAATTTGTCCTGAGTACGCTGATACCCCATATGTGGGGTGGGACCACTGTTTGGGTGCACGGCAGGGCTTGGAAGGGAAGGAGCGCCGTTTGACTTTTTCAAACCAAAATTGGCTGGAATTGAAATTGGACGCCATGTCGCGTTTGGAGAGCCCCTGATACTCCTAAACAGGCGAAACCCCCCAGAAATCACACCATTTTGGAAACTAGACCCCTTAAGGAACTTATCTAGATGTGTGGTGAGCACTTTGAACCCCCAAGTGCTTCACAGAAATTAATAAACGTAGAGCCGTGAAAATAAAAAATCATTTTTTTCCTCAAAAATGATTCTTTAGCCCGCTATTTTTTTTATTTTCCCAAGGGTAACAGGAGAAATTCGACCCAAAAAGTTGTTGTGCAATTTTTCCTGTGTACGCTGTTACCCCATATGTGGGGTGAAACCACTGTTTGGGTGCATGGGAGTGCTTGGAAGGGAAGGAGCGCCATTTTGTAATGCAGACTTTGATGGAATGTTCTGCGGGCGTCATGTTGTGTTTGCAGAGCCCTTGATGTACCTAAATAGTAGAAACCCCCTGCAAGTGACACCATTTTGGAAACTAGACCCCCCAAGGAGCTTATCTAGATGTGTGGTGAGCACTTTGAACCCCAAGTGCTTCACAGAAAATTATAAACGCAGAGCCGTGACTTGTAGGATCGCTACTTCCAATAGGTGGCGCTATAGAGTACAAGTCCTCTTTGTTTGAAGAGGCAATTTGCATATCACAGAAATTTATAAACCCAGAGCTGTGAAAATAAAAAATCATTTATTTTCTCAAAAATGATTTTTTTAGCCAGCTATTTTTTATTTTCCCAAGGGTAACAGGAGAAATTAGAACGCCAAAATTGGTGTGAAATTTGTCCTGAGTATGCTGATACCCCATATGTTGGGGTAAACCACTGTTTGGGCGCACGGCAGGGCTCGGAAGGGAGGGAGCGCCATTTGACTTTTTGAAAGCCACGTCGTGTTTGGAGACCCCCTGATGTGTCTAAACAGTGGAAACCCCCCACAAGTGACCACATTTTGGAATCTAGACCCCTTAAGGAACTTATCTAGATGTGTGGTGAGCACTTTGAACCCCCAAGTGTTTCACAGAAATTTATAAACGCAGAGCTTTGAAAATAAAAAAATATTTTTTTTCTCAAAAATTATTTTTTTAGCCAGCTATTTTTTATTTTCCCAAGGGTAACAGGAGAAATTAGAACCCCAAAATTGGTGTGCAATTTGTCCTGAGTACGCTGATGCCCCATATGTTGAGGCAAACCACTGTTTGGGCGCACGGCAGGGCTCGGAAGGGAGGGAGCGCCATTTGACTTTTTGAACACCACGTCGTGTTTGGAGACCCCCTGATGTGCCTAAATAGTGGAAATCCCTCAATTCTAGCTCCAATCCTAACCCCAACACACCCCTAACCCTAATCCCAACCCTAATCCTAACCTAATTCCCAACCCTAATTCCAACCCTAATTGTAACCCTAACCTTAATTGTAACCCTAACTCTAATTGTAACCCTAATTTTAACCCTAACCCTAATTGTAACCCTAACCCTAATTCTAACCCTAATTATAACCCTAACCCTAAGGCTAGGTTCATTTTGCGTTTTACCAGCCCGTTCAACACATAGCGTTGACGGGCTGGTAACGGTATAGCATAACGTGATCGCGTTATGCTATACCCACAAGCGCAGAGGAGAAAATGCTATACCCACCGTTATGCTATACCCACTAGCCGAGACCCCGGAGAAAATGCGCATCTGGGGGGGCGTTATTCACTTTTTCCACAGCGCCGTTAATTAACGGCGCTGTGGTTTAAGTACCCTTAATAACCGCCGTTAAAAGGCGTATCGGCGGTCGTTAAAGGGTTAAACTCCTAAATAAACAGTGCAAATCAAACAAGTCAGAAACAATTGGATGTCGGAGACAGAACATATATATAAACCTTTCTCAAAACTTACTGATTAAGATAAATTATTAATGTGATCAGTGAGTGCCAGACCCATAACTGATCAGCTGAACAAAGAAGATATACAAAAAAAGCAATACAAAAAGTGAAACTCATATACTATATAGAGTTATTACAAACAGAGTGACCTATTTCATGTGTTTATTTCTGTTAATGTTGATGATTATGGCTTACAGCCAATAAAAACCCAAAGGTCATTATCTCAGTAAATTAGAATACTTTATAACACCAGTTTGAAAAATGTTTTAAAAAACCCCTAAATGTTGGCATACTGAAATGTATATTCAGTAAATGCACTCAATACTTGGGGCTCCTTTTGCATCAATTACTGTATCAATGCGGCGTGTCATGGAGGCAATCAGCCTGTGGCACTGCTGAGGTGTTATGGAAGACCAGTTTGCTTTGATGGCAGCCTTCAGCTCGTCTGCATTGTTGGGTCTGGTGTCTCTCATCTTACTCTTGACAATAACCCATAGATTCTCTATGGTACTAAGGTCAGGCAAGTTTGCTGGCCAATCAAGCACAGTGATACTGTTGTTTTAAACCAGATATTGGTACTTTTGGCAGTGTGGACAGGTGCCAAGTCCTGCTGGAGAATGAAATTCCCATCTCCAAAGAGCTTGCTAGCAGAGGGAAGCATGAAATGCTCTAATATTTTCTGGTAGACAACTGTGCTGACTTTGATCTTCATAAAACACAGTGGACCTACACCAGCAGATGACATGGCTCCCCAAACCATCAATGATTGTGGAAACTTCACACTAGACCTCAGGCAGCTTGGATTGTGACCTCTCCACTATTCCTCCAGACTCTGGGACCTTGATTTCCAAATGAAAGGCAACATTTACTTTCATCTGAAAACAAAACCTTACACCACTGAGCAACATTCCAGTTTTTTTCTCCTTGGCCCAGGTAAGACACTTCTGGCGTTGTCTATTGGTCATGAGTGGCTTGACACAAGGAATGCAACACTTGTAGCCCATGTCCTGTATACGTCTGTGTGTGATGGCTCTTGAAGCAATGACTCCCACAGCAGTCCGCTTTGTGTGAATATCCCCCAAATTTTTGAATGGATTTTTCTTAACAATCCTTTCAAGGCTGCGGTTATCCCAGTTGTTTGTGCACCTCTTTCTACCACACTTTTTCGTTCCACTCAACTTTCCAATAATATGCTTGGATACAGCACTCTGTGAACAGCCAACTTCTTTAGCGATGACCTTTTGTGACTTACCCTCCTTGTGGAGTGTATCAATAACTGCCTTCAGAAGTAAAACTAAGTGAAAGTAGCGGTCACTGGGGAGCGCCAGGAAAGCAGTGAATGAGGTAAATTAAATTAATGAGCAGTCCAATGCAGCTCCCACCGTAAACCTTTCAATGGAGGATAATAACTGGGACAATGTAGAAAACGGTCAAAGGAGCGCAAAGAACACAAGGACAAGGTAAGGATGAAAGATGCAAGAGCCTGTTTGGATCCCAGAAACTCACTTAGCTTTAATGCACACAATGATTACAAGCAAACAGGTCACAGGTGAGGATGTTCTTTAGTAGACATTCAAACCCATTTGTGTCAACTTCTGTGCATGTTATCAGGCCAAAATCACCAGGGTATGTAAGCTTTTGATTAAGGTCTTTGGATTTTTTGGGTTGTTATTATGATTTAAAAATAGAAAACACAGTCGTTTTCCAAGAAATGGCTTCACCCAACCACTAACCATGAGTGGAGAAAACGTTTTGGTATTATCATTCATATTTTCTGAAAAAAAGGCCAAAAAAGCAAAAATTCTGCTGGGGTATGTAAACTTTTGAGCACAACTGTACCTGTGGTCAAAAACTACCCACATAGAAAACCTGAACCACTCCAAAATAGCATAGCAAAAACAGGAGGATAACTTGGACTTTTAAAAAGTTAAAAACTATGTTTTATTAAGTACAACATTTTGAATAGAAAAGTAGTATTTACAAAGTACAAAAAAAAGACACAAAGACAGGTAACAATCACTGATAAATTGTGTACATAAACAGTGACATGTAAAAGTTTTGCAACCCTTGGTCAAAATTACTGTCATTGTGAACAGTTAAGCAAATTGAAGATTAAATGATTAGAGATGGGCGAACCCGAACAGTAAAGTTCGGGATCAGCTCTGAACACCTACTGAATCGGCACAGACGCCGAAAAAGGACTCTACCAGGAAGTCTGTGAAAATGTTTGGGTTTGGCACACTGAACACTGAGTGTTTCTCACACTGTCATATATATAACAGTGTGAGAAACACCGGAGGCTCTGATCGGCAGTAAGGTCATTACCGCTGGTCAGAGCGCTGCTGCTTCCTCGCTGCCAGATGACAGCATGAGCCCGCAGCTGTGACCAGTGGTAAAAAGTTTACCACTGGTCACAGGCGTCAGCTGATGGGACCACTACTCCCATCAGCCTATGCCTGCTGTAGCTGATAACAGCAGCAGAGCAAACGGCACCAGGAATCATAACTCAAACAGCAGCAACACCACCATCACAGGAGAGCTCAACACTCCTAGCTGGTCTGCACAGAAGAACACTATAACCGCCGATCAGCTGATGGGTCATGTGACTATTTAAAGAGTGGTGGGAGTGGTTTCCTACCAACATCAACAGACCAGCCTAAAAGAACTTCCAGCAAGAGACTGAAAATAACTCTTGCTATACCAAAAGGAAAAGACAATAATTAAATTTGAGCTGATCCAGAGCTGCCATGAATCCTTAAATGATTTGTGCCACCATTGCCCCTGACTTCCGCTCTGTGCCTCGTACGCCTCTACATGAATCAGGAGTAGAGTTGAGCGAAACAGATCGGTCAGATTCAAAAGTCTCCGACTTTCGTCAAAGTAGGGTTACGTTGGCCGAAACACGACCATAGCGTGCAGTCGGCCATGCAGTCGTCGACCCAAGCGCCAAAGTTGAATTTCCCAGAATGCTTTCAGGTGCCTTTTTTCTGCCAATGAGCGAGGACGTGCACTGTGGGCAATGAGATGACATGGGCAGCGTCCACCACCATCTTAGAGAAGGGCATTGCAGTGATTGGCTTGCTTTGGGGGGCATCATAGTGTCTATAAAAGCCTTGATCGCCGACCGCCATTTTACTTCTGCCAATCTTAACAGTAGGGAGAGGATGCTGATGCTGTTTATCAGTAGGGAGAGAGTTAGGGCTGGAAAGAGAAGTTCTTATGTGCTTGTGCGGGTAGCAATTGTTGTGTTTCGGTAGCTGAGGAGGACAGGAACAACAGCAGGGCAGCAGAACACCTGAGATGTTGGTAACTGATGGGTTGCAGATTCCTAAACTAACGACACAACTAGAGGTAGCCGTGGAGCGTTCCTACGTTGATCCTAGACGCCTCGTCACAGCCTGAGAGATAACTACACCTAAAGGCAGAAAGATGAAAGCTATCTTCCCCGGAGCAGATCCCCAAAGAAAATAGGAAGCCCCCAAACATATAATGGCGGTTAGACAAGATGAAAACACAAACATAGGCAGAAAATAGATTGAGCAAACGCTGGGGCCACAAGCTGACTAAATAGGATAGGAAAGGAGATATTACTTTCTGCAACCCAGAAAACCCTACAAAAATCCAACAATTCTGATTACAAAAATACTGAGATCACAAGATCTCGCCACCCGCTAAATCAGATCTCAGTGTGAACAAAACCAAGCTGCAGCCGCTGAAAAAACAGGAAAAAGCAAATGAGCAAATAACAGTGGCTGCAGATAAACTGTGAGGAGCTCAGGCCCCAGGAGGGGACATGGCTGACCTCCACAAAAGTGCAGAAAACAATGCAAAAAGCAAACACAAAAAGAAAAGCAAAAAATATCTTATCTGAAAGCAGGAGATGCAGGCAAGACTCCAGCAAACTTCCAAATGAACCAGGAACCACAATTGAGACAAGAACAATTGATCACCGGCAACCATCATGGGAGGGAACCTCCCTTATATCAGACCAGTCCGTGATCCCTGATTGCCACTCCTCGCTGAAAGGTTCAGTACTGTCTGTAACCACCAGAGGGAGCCTCTGCTCAGAAACCATCTCTAGCACATTCATAACAAATTGTGCTGTAAAGTTAGTGTGCAGAGACAAGGGAGGATTTTCTTGTGTGCAGCAGTGCTGGTTATTAGGCTGCCTACTTTTACTCTTTTTTTCTGCACAGTTACCGAGCGTTCATTTTTTCCCACACCGTATAGAGCTGTACGCTACTCACACACTACCGTGTACCGGCTGGTATCACGGACAAATACATGCTGACTATCTGTGTGTGACTCCGGAAATATATATGGAGATTGAAATTTTCCCCTATACCGTATACAGCTGTACGCTTGTGATACAGTACCGTATATCTGCCCTTTGTATTACGGTCAAATCCATACTGAGAGAGCGTCTGTGAGTGACTCCAGAAATATATACGGAGATTGAAATTTTCCCCCACACTGTATACAGCTGTACGCTTGTGATACAGTACCGTATATCTGCCTTTTGAATTACGGTCAAATCCATACTGAGAGTGCGTCTGTGTGTGACTCCGGAAATATATACGGAGATTGAAATTTTCCCCCACACTGTATACAGCTGTACGCTTCTCATACAGTACCGTATATCTGCTCTTTGTATTACGGTCAAATCCATACTGAGAGAGCGTCCGTGTGTGACTCCGGAAATTTATACGGAGATTGAAATTTTCCCCTACACTGTATACAGCTGTACGCTTCTGATGCAGTACCGTATATCTGCTCTTTGGATTAAGGTCAAATCCATACTGAGAGAGCGTCCGTGTGTGACTCCGGAAATATATACGGAGATTGAAATTTTCCCTACACTGTATACAGCTATACGCTTCTGATACAGTACCATATATCTGCTGGTATTTTTGGTACATTTTCCCAAACATGAGGAAGTATGGTGGAAGAGACTGCGGACGTGGGCGGAGGGCCAGCTGGTACTGATGGTGGTGGTGTATCTGCTGGTAATGCCAAAAGCACAATAGCACCTAAGGCAGGAGGTGTTGAGCCTGCGTCATCATCTGGCTCCAGAAGGCCTGGAAGGCTGCCTTTTCTGGGAGTACGTACACTGGTTTTAAAGCTGGAGCATCAGGAACAGGTTTTGGCTTACATTGCTGAAACAGCCTCCAGCTCTATCGCCTCCTCTTCTGAAGTTACAAAACATGAAAGCAGTGAGTCGTCAGTGCAGGCTCCTGGTCAGGAACGACACCTTTCCTTGTGTCCTTCACCCCCACCACAAGTGAAGGATGCGGCAGGCCACACTTCAAATTACTCCCTGGAGCTCTTTCCACAAAACATGCCTGGGTTATCAAGTGAAATCCTGAATTCCCCAGTCCAAGATGAATATGACATGGAGTGCACTGATGCACAGCCAGTGCTATATAATTCTGCTGGTATATTCACCCAGAGCACTGCACTGCCCTCGCAGTCTACTGAGCCAGATTCTGACCCTGATGAAACTTAGGTGCCCCTTCCCGCATACTATACTACCTTACATGGTGACACAGAGGAAGGTGCAGATGAAATTGAAGAGGAGGTGATGGATGACCCAGTTGTTGACTCGGTTTGGCATCCATTGGGGGAAGAGCGTGCCGCTGGCAATAGCTCAGAAGAGGAGGAGGATCCGCAGCAGGCATCGACATCACAGCTGCGGTTTTCTGGCATGCCCGTAGCAGTCCAAAAACGTGTTAAAAAAAAAAAAGGGGTGCAAGACAGCTTGGCCAGATGTTCAAATTAGCACAGCGTGCAAGCCCTGAAAATTTATCCCATAGTAGGAAGAGTGCAGCGTGGCACTTTTTGACCAAAATCCTATTGATGAAGCAAAGGTTATCTGTACGTAGTGTGGAAGGACCTTTAGCCGAGGGAAAAATCTCTGAAAATTGAAAACCAGTTGCATGCTTAGACATTTAAACACCATGCACTTGCAAGCATGGACGGACTACAAAACCTCACTGGCTTTGAACGTCTACATTGCCAAACTGATCTCATTAGAGACGATGCCCTTCCGTTTGGTTGAAAGCGCAGCTTTCCGAGAGCTCATGGCCTACGCAGTCCCACACTATGACCTACCAAGTCGGCACTTCTTTTCTAGAAAAGCCATCCCTGCCCTCCACCTGCATGTGAAAGACCGCATTGTCCATGCACTCAAACAATCAGTGAGTGGAAAGTTGCACCTCACAACAGATGCATGGGCCAGTAGGCATGGCCAGGGTCGTTATGTGTCCATCACTGCACACTTGGTTAATGTGGTGGATGCAGGGTCCACAGGGGACAGCGGCGGTGGGACAGTGCTGCCTAGCCCACAGTATAGGCAACAGTTGGCTGTAGGCGTTCGACACTCCTGCTCCTCATTCTCCAGAAGCGAAAGCTCGTTGACAGAGCGCAGTCGCACGAGCACTCCGTCCGCAGCTGCCAGTGTTGCACGCGAGGTGTCCCACTATCGATCAGCTAGTGGTAAGCATCAGCAGGCTGTTTTAAAGATGATGTCTTTGGGCGAACAACAGACACACCGCGGAATTACTGGCCGACTACTTGCAGCGAGAAGCTGAGTCATGGCTGGGCTGTCTACATCTTGAGCCAGGGAAGGTAGTCAGTGAAAACGGCTGTAATTTTGTGGCGGCCATAGCCCTGGCAAAACTCAGACACATACCTTGCCTGGCTCACACCTTGAACCTGGTGGTGCAGTGCTTCATAAATAATTATCCGGAGTTATCAGCCCTGCTCCACAAGGTGTGAAGTTTGTGCTCGCACATCCGTCACTCGCCCGTAGACTCCAGTCGTATGCAGAAGCTGCAGCGATCGCTCCACCTTCCCAAGCACCGCCTAATCATAGACGTTGCACCAAGGTGGAACTCCACCATGCACATGGTTGAGAGGCTGTGAGAACAGAGGCAGGCTGTAATGCATTTGTGGGAGGATACACGGGCAGGCAGTTTGAGGGCAGACATCGAGTTGTCGGGTGTGCAGTGGTCAAAGCTGAAAAACCTCTGTAAAGTCCTTCAGTGTTTTGAGGACTGCACACGACTGTTAAGCGCAGACGACACCATCATAAGCATGGGCATCCCACTTATGTGTCTGCTCATACAAACTTTGATGCACATTAAGGATCAGGCGTCTGCAGTGGAGGAGGAGGGAAGCCTTGATGACAGTCAGCCATTGTCTGCTCAGGGAACTGTGCTTGATGAGGTGGAGGAAGAAGAGGAAGAGGAGGAGGAGGAGGTTGAGGGATATGATTATTTTGGGGAGGAGGATGCTTCTCAGGGGGCAAGAGAAAATGTTGGCTTGCCAAGGTCAGGTACAGGGTTTGTGTGTGACTGGAGGGTTGTGGATTTGGAAGAAAGTGCTCCTCCACCCACTGCTGGCAGTGCATCATTGACATCTGGAAAATTGGCCCACATGTGTGATTATGTCTTGCGGATCCTAAAAAGTGACCCCCGCATTGCCAAAATTATGAAGGATGACGACTACTGGTTGGCCAGCATCCTTGATCCACGCTATAAAGGCAAATTACAGAACATCATTCCACAGGAGAACCTAGAGCTAATATTGGCGAACAAACAAGCAACTCTGGTAAACCGTTTGTTAGAGGCATTCCCAGCACACAGCAGCGGTGCAGGTTCTACCATGAGCCGTAATGTGCAACATGGAAGATGTGTTCGTGGTGCACACAGCCGAAGTGGCGTTGGTGACAGGGTTTCATGACCATGTTGTGGACTTATTTCTCGAGTACCGCTCAAACGACTGTTAATACTGAATCGATTGCAACAGACAGGAGACAACAGTTGTCAACTATGGTTCAAAATTACCTCTCCTACCTTATCGATGTTCACCCTCACAGTTCATTCCCCTTTGACTATTGGGCCTATAAACTGGACACCTGGCCCGAATTGGCACAATATGCCTTACAGGAGCTCGCTTGCCCTGCTGGTAGTGTGCTATCAGAAAGAGTCTTCAGTGCTGCTGGATTAATCCTGACAGAAAGAAGGACCCGGCTGTCGACCCAAAATGTTGCTGATCTCAGTTTCATTAAAATGAACCATGCTGGGTTTCAAAGGATTTTGTACCACCTTCCCCTGATGACACGTAGGTAGCCAGCAAAATGACTCGCTTTGTCCTCCTCTTCCTCCCACTTCTCCAATTCCTCCATTTGCTGCTGCTGAACATCCAGCCTACACCTCAACATATGCCAGTTTTTCCACCTCCCTAACTGGGCTGTACCCCCCAGGGCCGGCGTCAGCCCCGGCACACCCGGCAAGTACCGGGTCCCTGAGCAGGTGGGGGGCCCACTCGTGGGCGACGGCACTGGCACAGGGCCCCTCATAGTACGCCGGTGTCTCTGACAGTGGGGGCCCACTCACCATCAGAGACATCGGCGTACTGTGAGGGGCCCTGTGCCAGTGCCGTTGTCCACGAGTGGGCCCCCCTGCATGGTCAGGGCCCCAGCACTTGCAATACTTACCTCTTCCTGCTCCACCTCTGTGACGTCTTCCGCGTTTCCTGACAGTGACACTCAAGTCAGAGAGCGCGATGACGTCACGTCTGTGCGCCCTCTGCCTGTACAGTCAGTGCAGAAAACTGGAAGATGGCGACGCTGAAGAGTCCAGAGTACAGCAGTGCTCAGCGAGGAGAGGTACTTTAATTTTTTTAATGTTTGGAGCAATATATGGGGAGCATTATACACTGGAGAATTATATATGGGGCCCATCATACACTGAAGCAGCATATACGGGGCAAATTATACACTGGAGCATTATCCATGGGGCCCATCCTATACTGGAGCATTATGTGGAGCTCATCATATACTGTATTGAACATTGTATGGGACTAATTATGTATGGAGCAATACATAGGGCTCATTATACTGTATAGCGCACTATGTGGTGCCCATAATACTGTATGGAGGACTATACTGTCCGTTTTTTGAACTATTGTAGAATTTACAATAGATATCACTCATGTAATGTAAGAAGTGAAGTATTTGGCATTGTACTATACCTATATTTCTCGCTGTATTGGAGCATCATGAATTTTGGTATGTGTTAAAGGGGCCCACTGAGATTCTTTGGCCTGGGTCCCACAAAAACTTGGAGCCAGCCCTCCCCCCCACAACTTTAGCCAAATAACCCCCGTTTTCAATGCATTACTATTATTATAAAGTAAATTAATGTTGACAAGCTTAAGTAATAAGAATTGATGTCGTTGGCATTGAAATGGGCACTGTAGGTTTGTTTACTGTCCTCCACTGCCTGCCTACTGTTATTTCCCATTGATTTTCGACTACGACTCAACCTTTTCTGTTAGTTGGCTGACTTCGTTCGACTCGACTTTTGGGAAAGTCGGGTGGTCTGAAACCCGACTCGACCCTCCTGGAGCCAAAGTCGTTCATCTCTAATCAGGAGCATTGTACGAGGGGCATGCACCTCTGTGTGAACCTCTCCACAAATTTTACTGCATCCCCTGCTGGTCTAAGATTTGTAGGGTAGAGAACTAGCAAACGCCACCACTCATTATGAAGTTGACAAACACTGGTCGCTAGACTCCCATTTCACACCAGATCCACCTATTTTGTTGGAGCCCTTGAGAAACTGGCATGGTAACACCAAAAGTCGCAAAATGTTGGCACAACTCTGAGTTACTCCTAAATTTTTCAACTTTTCAAAGCTTTACACCTGAATTCTGGCATGAAAGCTTTGATTTATCAGCCCTATGAATTTTGTTATTTTCACATCAGTCTCAACCAATGACACCAACATGGATGAAGCATGGGTGAGGCAAGCATTGGCTACATCCATCTGTCAAATACATGAAAAGTTATGCTACTATAGTTGCAAAACTTACTCCAAAAATGTACTCCATTGTCTCACTGGATTAATATTTCTGTATAAAGGTACTGTCACACTAGGCGAGATCGCTAGCGATATCGCTTAAGCTACACCGATTTTATGATGCAGCAGCGACATCGTCAGCGATGTCGCTGGGTGTGACATGTAGCATCGATGTGGCCCCTGCTGCGATGTCGCTGATCGTGCATGTACGTTCTGAGCCGTATTTTGATCGTTGGCGTCCCGCTGGTGAGCCTGAATCAATGAGTTTGTCATCCTTTATAAACGACAAGCGACCTCGTTGGCAACTCATATGTCAGCGGAGCAGGCAGGACTAGGTTTTCTTTAGTAACGCCCCTCAGCTCCAATTGGTGGCCACAACATCACCTCAGCAATAGATGAAAAAGGAAAACTGCACCCCCATCCATTGTTCCAGAGCGCTTTGTGGATTACTCCAACGTTCTAGTCCTTTGTGCGTTGTTGCGAGGATACTATCGCAATTGCAAACGCAATAGCGGCACAGACTGGATCGCAGTAGCTGCAAAGCAGAAGGGTAGCAGGACGTAGTATGGAATGATGCTGGAAATTCGTTTGAACCACTTGCGCTCGAGAACAGTGGAAGGGAGCGCTAATACATCGTCTTTTATGACGCGGTCGTCCAATCACAAAGCGAGAGCTGTGACATAAACAGTCATGACATACAGTGACCACCAATCTGTGCTGAGGGGCGTGGAAAAGGTTGTGCGCAATCACGCCTATCGAGGTTGGGATCTTTAACAATACATGCTGTGTGACAGGTCCCAACGACCGCCGAGGTCGTTATAGAGATCGCTGATCGCTGATGTGTCGTTTATGAGATCTTCCTGTTTGGAAGCTTTCTAGCGACCATATAGCGATGTACAAACGATCTCTGCCAGGTCGTGTCGTTGTTGTGATCGCTGGTGCGATCGCTTAGTGTGACAGTACCTTAAGGCACATGCTAGTTAAGTGATGTGCGTCTCTTACTGAGTTAGGCACATTGTACTCCAGCGAGCACGTCTTTATACTGTGACTCCAGAGTACTCAAATTAAAATATGCACTGTGCCACAGTGTAACAACAGGGTTCAAATGTAGACTTTGGTTTACAGTGGTAGTGGTAGTTCAGGAAAAGTAGCAAAATAAAGTTATGTTATCTATAGAAGAAACTTCTGAAGGGAACTATGATTTGCCCAGCCAGAATATCCAACTATGTTCTCTCGGATCCTTTGACTGTTCCAGTGTTTTTCCTTGGCACATTATGGCTTTTTCACACTTTGTACTTCGACTGAGATTTTGAAATGTATTTTGCATTGATTTTTTAAAGTGTTCATTGCTGCGACCTTGAAATAATTGTGGAAAAGCAATTTTATTGCAATTTCACAAAGAGCAAGTGTCGACTGGGAAAACTTACTGATCCTGGAATAAAGAAGGAAATTGATAAGACGGAGTAGAGGGTAATATGGGCATGCCAATCATGCTCTCGCTGATCCAAAACATGTGTATGTTTATATGCGCGTAAACCATGTGTACATTCATAAGCAGAGACGGGAGGCACCCATCAGAGCGGTATGCTAACAGATTTGCCTAGGAAGGAAATAGCTGCTGGCAATACATGGGAACACTTGCAAATAGCAGAAGATAAACTGTTCAAAAATGTTTAAAAGAAAACTTACCAAAGTGTGCATATCCTTTAAAAGATTACATATTGTAGGTAGCTTCCCCAAACTGTATGCTTAGCTTGAATTGAAATAGTCTTTTTTGTAGTGGAATTAATTTACCAATTTTTAATATATAGCACATATTTAAAGCCTTGTACTGGTCCACCTTCTGGCACTTATAAGTATTGTGTGTTTTTCACAAATTAACTCATGTCTTTGAGAGATAAGATTAATGTCAGATATGACCAAGAGGCCACAATGACAAAATGAGCAATGAGTGAAATTATGTATAATAAAAAATTGCCCTATATATCATCCTACTGTAATAATTGCTTGAAATGTCAATTTCTACATTGTTTTCCATGACTTGCTTATCTCTTTCATTACTCACAATGTGCAACTGTCTTTGGTGTCACCTATTGATATCTAACCATTCGGTATCTCAATCAGAGTAGGTACCTAAAGCCAGGGCGGTCACTGACAGCTTGGAGCCCTTGTGCAAGAATTGTGTCTGGGCCCCCTCCTTTTATGGCGACTAAGCTACAGATAAATATGTACAGCTCCATCCCTTACACACTGGATTTTTGTAGCGCTTCCTGTCTTTATTACATACCTTCCTCTCTTGTGTGAGCTACTGAGGGGGAACATATGCAAGGGTCGATATGTGTCCCCCAGGATGTGGACAAAATCCTATTAAACCCGCTGGAGTGCCTTGTGTTCACAGAAGCACGCCTGTGAGTCACAAGGCAAAATAAAAGAAAGAGTGGATTGGGTCCAAGTAGTGACTCAGTCAGTTTGTTAGGAAAACCCCATAGGGCTTTTATTTTTAGAGGGATTTGAAGGTTTGGAAATGGGGCGAATCCCTCTCTCCACTCTGGATTTTGGAAGTGGCTCTATGGCCACGATTCCATTTAAATCTGGCAGTTTTTGCCTGGGGTGTCTCAGTTTTGGGGCTTGCAAGCTGAAGAGCAGGTAGCTCTGTGCAACCCAGCTCTGTGTGGAGCTAACACAGAGCCAGGGAACTCAAGGCGGCTGACGCACCCTTAAAAGACAAGGCAATGCCATTGTCTGCGGCAATGGGTCTTGAGGTCTTGACTGCGTTTATGGAAACCTGACTGAGATCCGAAGGATATCACTTCTATGTGTGAGTTCTGAAACTAAAGACACCATTTATGTTGAACTTGCTGTGATCCTTGCCTATCTGTCGCACTGCAGCAACACTGCTGCACTACATATGGTGGAGAATATATGGGCAGTGTGAAGTGAGGCATAACTAAAGCGTGCTGCATTTCAGTAATTAAGCCTGCAATGCTACAGCTCAAGTCTGCTAACAAGATGGAGGAAATACTCAAGCAGTTGGCCCTCACCCAGCAATAGCTACAAGAGCAGCAGCAGTTGCAGTTTCAGCGGCAGCAGGAGCAGCAGCAACAGAGGCAGGAGCAGCAGCAACTGCAGCAGCAGCACAATCATCAGCAGATGCTGTATCAGCATCAGCAGAAGACTAATGAGCTGATTCTAAAGCAAATAGCTGCCCTGCGAGAGGCGCCATCACCAGCGACCCGATCCATTCTGTGGCCCGGTACAAGGTTCGGTCAGCACTGAGGAAGATGAGCTCTGAGGATAATATGGAGGCTTTCGTCACCATGTTTGAGTGCATAGCAGAGCGGGAGAGCTTGCCATTTTCCCAGTGGGCTGAAGTGGTGGCCCCCTTCCTGACGGGAGATGACCAGAGGGCGTACTTTGACCTCAGTCGGGACTATGAGAAACTGAAAGGTGAAATCCTTACCTGACTGGGTGTTAACATATATGTACAGGCACAATGGGTGTTCAAGTGGTCCTTTGTGGAGACTCGCCTCACCAGGTCTCTGGCATACGACTTGCTAAAGCTGGTAAAAAAATGGCTTCAGCCTGAGACATTAACCCCTTTCCAGATGGTAGAGAGGGTGGTGGTCGATCAGATAGCGAGAACTCTGCCAGCCTCTATTCAGGTTGGGTGGGCCAAGGGGATCCTGGCACCCTAGACCAGGGGGTCAGCCTGATTGAACAGTATACGACCACTCAGGACTTTATACAGGACTCTTCTCCACTACGGTTATCATGTCGGGCCCCACCAGCCCAGGAGCCTTTGTCCATGACCCTCTGCTGGGGCCAATCAGGACCGACCCCATATAGAGGGGGTACCCCGAAGTGAATGTGACAAGAGACCCATTTCCCCTAAACTGGCCCCGAGGTCCAGCAGCTATTAGGTGTTGGCGGTGCCAAGGGCCAGGACATGTTGCTGCCAACAGCCCCCTGACAGCTTAACCCATGGACTGCGGGTATACTCGCTGTATGTCAATGTACATCCAGGTAATTTTCACCACGGAATTCATTCATCCCAACGGGTAAACCGCATCTGTGCCAGGTGAGCATCAACGGACACTACGCCAAAGTCCTCCTGGACTCAGGAAGCCTAGTGACACTGGTGCATGGGTTGTTAATCTCAGGTTTAGAACCCACTGGAAAGAAAGTGGGGGTGAGTGTTTACATGGTGAACTCCTAGAGTACTCGATGGTGGAGATTACTTTTTCCACCTTTTTCCATGTAGAGAGTTGAAACTTGTGGTGGGAATGGTGAATACCTTACTTATGGGACTGTGTTGGGAATAAACTTTCCCCTGTTCTGGTCCCAATGGGGAACAAGGTTAACCCTCCCAGAGTAAATGTCATTCTGGGCACGGAACCTGAAGATCCTGAGTCAGGGATACCTGCCGTAGGGGTCACCAACCTAGGAACAGAGTGTGACCCCTATAGGTTTCCCCTAGAAGTATTGGCAGGAGAGGTCGAGGAGACCACGTTGATCCAAGAGCTGGAAATGTCCCCTGGTATGTTTGGGACAGCTCAGCTCCAGGATCCCAATCTGGCCCGGGCACGAGAAAGGGTATAGAAATAAATGGGGTGGCTCAGCAACCGAGTGCGGAGTCAGTGTTCCCACGCATGGCGATTAACCAGGAGTTACTCTATAGGGTTGATAAAATACATGACGTGGTGGTAGAACAACTGGTAGTGCCCCAATCCTACAGTCTGGCGGTGCTCAAAATGGCTCACACCCACATGCTGGGAGGGCATTTGGGGCCCAAAAAAGATGCAGGAGCGCATATTGCAACTTTTTTTTCCCTAGGGTCTACGCCGAGGTGCAGAGGTTCTGTGAAACGTGTCCTGAGTGCCAACTAACCTCACCTATCGCAAACTACTGGAGTCCATTGATACCTTTACCCATTATAAAGGTACCTTTTGAGCGAATTGAAATGGATCCGATCGGGCTGATAGTAAAATCCGCACTGGACCACCAGCACATATTAGTGGTCATAGACTATGCTACCCGGTACCCGCAGGTCAATCCACTTCGGCACACCTTGGCTTAGCTGATTGACCTGGAGCTCTTTGCAATGTTCTATCACCTTGGGCTACCAAAGGAGATCCTTACTGATCAGAGGACTCCTTTTATGTCCAAGATGATGAAGGAACTGTGCAAGCTCCTCAAGACAAAGCACTTGCGCACGTTGGTGTAACACCCTCAGACAGACGGATTAGTTGAGCGCTTTAACAAAACACTTAAGTCCATGTTGAAGAGGGTATTTTCCAAGTATGGAACATATTGGGACATGTTGTTGCCCTACTTGATGTTCCCTATTTGCGAGGTTCGGCAGACTGTATGGCAGGCATCCTAGAGGTCTGCTGGACGTAGCCAAAGAAACGTGGGAGCAGAAACCTACGCCACATAAAAGTGTAATAAAACATGTGACCAATATGCAGGACTGAATCACAGCGGTCATGTTTATCGTAAAAGAGCATTTGGTGGATGCTCAGGGGGCGCAGAGCCATGTATATAACAAAAAGGCCAAGGTACACTCCTTTAAAACAGGAGATCGGGATTTAGTCTTGGTACCCACCGCCAAAAGCAAGCTTATGGCCAAGTGGCAAGGGCCATATGAAGTTTGGGGAAAAGTTGGGGAAGTGAACTACTGGGTTTACCAGCCCAGGAAAAGAAAACCCAAACAGTTGTATCATGTCAATCTGTTAAAAGCATGGAAGGACAGGGAGTGTATGCTTATGGATGCAACGCTGAATGCATTATCTAGTGATCCTCCGATACCGACCCGGACGGAGGCCAAGAGAGAAGTAAAGATAGGCGACATTCTGTCAAAACAGCCACGCCGAGAGGGGTGAAAATTAGTACAAGAGAATACGGATGTATTCTCGGAACTACCTGGCTGTACATCTGTCATCCAGCATGACATTGTCACTGAGCCTCATTTAAGGGTGTGAATGAAATAGTAAGGTGTGCTCGAGGCCCTGAGACAAGCCATCGAGAGTGAGGAGGACAAATTCTCCAGCTAGGAGTAATTGAGTAGTCCCAAAGTGAGTGGGCTAGCCCCATTGTAGTAATCCCAAGACCAGATGGATCATTACGGTTCTGTAATCATTTCCGTAAGTTTAATTAGTTGTCAAAATTCGAACGTTATCCAATGCCGGGTGGACGAGCTGATCGAGTGACTGGTACAGGCTCAGTACTTTACCTTGCTCGATCTGACCAAGGGTTATTAGTAGAGTTGAGCGAAACAGGTCGGTCAGATTCAAAAGTCGCAGACTTTCGCCAAAGTCGGGTTTCGTTGGCCGAAACACGACCATAGTGTGCAGTCATCCATGCGTTTGGCAAAACGAGCGCCAAAGTCGGTTTTCCCACAATGCTTTCAGGTGCCTTTTTTCAGCCAATGAGCAAGGACGTACACTGTGGGCAACGAGATGACATGGGCAGCGTCCACCACCATCTTAGAGAAGGGCATTGCAGGGATTGGCTTGCTTTGGGGAGCGTCATAGTGTCTATAAAAGCCCTGACCGCCGACCGTCATTTTACTTCTGCGAATCTTAACAGTAGGGAGAGGTTGCTGACGCTGTTTATCAGTAGAGAGAGAGTTAGGGCTGGAAAGAGTTCTTATGTGCTTTTGCTGATAGCAGTTGTGCTGTACAGTTAGTGTGCAGTGACAGGGGAGGATTTTCTTGTGTGCAGCAGCGCTGGTTATTAGGCTGCCTGATAGCAGTATTGCTGTGTGCACACTGCTGTGCAGACTGCTTTTTGCACAGCACTAATACTTTTAATTTTTTTTCTGCACAGTTACAGAGCGTTCATTTTTTCCCACACCGTATAGAGCTGTACGCTCCTCACACACTACCGTGTACCGGCTGGTATCACGGACAAATACATGCTGACTATCTGTGTGTGTGTTATGAGCTCGGCTGTAACAACTTTATTGGATAATGGATTGCAACCGAACCCGGGGTCCGCGATGCAGTTAGAGTAACACCCCTTGGGTATGAAGGTAACAACTGACAACTAAAGAATAATATTAGATCTCGCCTGTGTTACTTCACACAAGGAGAGAGATATTTGCACTATCTACGTTAACTTCACAGGAGATGTACTGTATGCTGGCGTAGACGTAGCCCTGTTGACGGCACAGAAGCCACTTGCCAGATGACTAGGTAGTGCATGCGACTCCCGCCAGGCATACGTGTTGTCAGCCGGTGTGCGACCAAACTGAGCAACTCTCTGTTCAGCTGGCAGGCAATGGCCAGGTTACTCGCCCCGCAGTCTGCTCAGGGTGTACCGCTACCCTCTTGTTGTAGCAAGACTGCACCACATTGGCTACCTGCCTGGCATAAGCTAATCCTGCCTGGAGGACCTCTGCTAATTAGCATAGCGAACTCTGGCATCGGCAGGTCCCGGAGAGCAAAGCTAGAGAGCACATGGAGCCCAGATTCTGGTACGTCCACACATGAGCACTGCCTATTTTAGTATGATTTGACAGCGCCGAGGACAGACAAGCTATTTAAGGGCTATGCTCCACCCCCAGCCATCTCGTCAATCGCATCACCGATGACGTCATCCGTGACCAATCAGGCGATGCAGGTCAGAGGATCAGCTGACATTAACCACCAATCACGGTTCGCCATGTCACGGACGTGCTCAGTGCAGGCATTTCTGGACTTAGGCTTATAACAGCCTTTTCCTGTTCTGTATACCTAGGTTTAAGGCTACTATGAACAAAGACTCTACTAACAGCCTGTGCCGCTCGGGTATTAGCTAGGTGTTGGGATCGACGGCAAGGCTGAGCAGCATCTGCCTCGGCTGGACATGGATGGGAGACCACAGACTCCTCATATCCAGGATCGGATCACGACATCGCCCGATGCCTAACAGTGTGACTCTGGAAATATATAGGGAGATTGAAATTTTCCCCTACACTGTATACAGCTGTACGCTTCTGATACAGTACCATATATCTGTGGCTATTTGTGATACATTTCCCAAACATGAGGAAGTATGGTGGAAGAGGCAGCGGACGTGGGTGGGGGGCCAGCTGGTACTGATGATGGTGGTGGTGCATCTGCTGGTAATGCCAAAAGCACAATAGCACCTAAGGCAGGAGGTGTTGAGCCTGCATCATCGTCTGGCTCCAGAAGGCCTGGAAGGCTCCCTTTTCTGGGAGTAGGTATACCGGTTTTAAAGCCGGAGCATCAGGAACAGGTTTTGGCTTGCATTGCCGAAGCAGCCTCCTGCTCTATCGCCTCCTCTTCTGAAGTTTCAAAAAATGCAAGCACTGAGTCGTCAGTGCAGGCTTCTGGTCAGGAACGACCACTTTCCTTGTGTCCTTCACCCCCACCACAAGTGAAGGATGCGGCAGGCCACACTTCAGATTACTCCCTGGAGCTCTTTTCACATATCATGCCTGGGTTATCAAGTGAAATCCTGAATTCCCCAGTCAAAGAAGAATATGAAATGGAGTGCACTGATGCACAGCCACTGCTAATTGATTCTGCTGGTACATTCACCCAGAGCATTGCATTGCCCTCGCAGTCTACTGAGCCAGATTCTGACCCTGATGAAACTCAGGTGCCCCTTCCTGCATACTATACCACCTTACACGGTGAAAAAGAGGAAGGTGCAGATGAAATTGAAGAGGAGGTGATGGATGACCCAGTTGTTGACCCAGATTGGCATCCATTGGGGGAAGAGGGTGCCGCTGGCAATAGGTCAGAAGGAGAGGAGGATCCGCAGCAGGCATCGACATCGCAGCTGCGGTTATCTGGCAGGCCCGTAGCAGTCCAAAAACGTGTTAAAAAACAAAAAGAGTTGCAGGACAGCTTGGTCAGATTGTCAAATTAGCACAACGTGAAAGCCCTGAAAATTTATCCGATAGTAGGAAGAGTGCAGTGTTGCACTTTTTTGACCAAAATCCTATTGATGAGACCAAGTTTATCTGTAAGAAGTGCGGAAGGACCTTTAGCCGAGGGAAAAATCTCTGAAAATTGAATACCAGTTGCATGCTTAGACATTTAAACACCATGCACTTGCAAGCATGGACGGACTACAAAACCTCACTGGCTTTGAATGTCTGCATTGCCAAACTGATCTCATTATAGATGATACACTTCCGTTTGGTTGAAAGCGCAGCTTTCCGAGAGCTCATGGCCTACGCTGTCACACACTATGACCTACCCAGTCGACACTTCTTTTCTAGAAAAGCCATCCCTGCCCTCCACCTGCATGTGAAAGACCACATTGTCCATGCACTCAAACAATCAGTGAGTGGAAAGGTGCACCTCACAACAGATGCATGGGCCATTAGGCATGGCCAGGGCCGTTACGTGTCCATCACTGCGCACTGGGTTAATGTGGTGGATGCAGGGTCCACAGGGGACAGCGGCGGTGGGACAGTGCTGCCTAGCCCACGGTATAGGTAATAGTTGGCTGTTTTTAAGATGATGTCTTTGGGCGACAACAGACACACCGCGGAGGTACTGTCCGACTTCTTGCAGCGAGAAACTGAGTCATGGCTGGGCAGTCTACATCTTGAGCCAGGCAAGGTAGTCAGTGATAACGGCCGTAATTTTGTGGTGGCCATAGCCCTGGCAAAACTCAGACACATACCTTGCCTGGCTCACACCTTGAACCTGATGATGCAGTGCTTCATAAATAATTATCCGGAGTTACGAGCCCTGCTCCACAAGGTGCAAAGACTGTGCTCGCACATCCGTCGCTCGCCCGTAGACTCCAGTCGTATGCAGAGGCTGCACCTCCCCAAGCACTGCCTAATCATAGACGTTGCAACAAGGTGGAACTCCACCATGCACATGGTTGAGAGGCTGTACGAACAGAGGCAGGCTGTAATGTATTTGTAGGAGGATACACAGGCAGGCAGTTTGAGGGCAGACATCGAGTTGTCGGGTGTGTAGTGGTCAAAGCTGAAAAACCTCTGTAAAGTCATTCAGTGTTTTGAGGAATGCACACGGCTGGTAAGCGCAGATGACGCCATCATAAGCATGAGCATCCCACTTATGTGTCTGCTCATGCAAACTTTGATGCACATTAAGGATCAGGCATTTACAGCGGAGGAGGAGGAGGAGGAGGGGAGAAGCCTTGATGACAGTCAGCCATTGTCTGCTCAGGGAACTGTCCTGGATGAGGTGGAGGAAGAAGATGAACAGGAGGAGGAGAATGAGGGGGATGATTATTTTGGGGAGGAGGATGCCAAGGTCAGGTACAGGGTTTATGCGTGACTGGAGGGATGTGGATTTGGCAGAAAGTGCTCCTCCACCCACCACTGGCAGTTCATCATTGACACCAAGAACATTGGCCCACATGTGTGATTATGTCTTGCGGATCCTAAAAAGGGACCCCCGCATTGCCAAAATTATGAAGGATGACAACTACTGGTTGGCCAGCATCCTCGATCCACGCTATAAAGGCAAATTACAGAACATCATGCCACAGGAGAACCTAGAGCTAATATTGGCGAACAAACAATCAACTCTGGTAAACAGTTTGTTAGAGGCATTCCCAGTACACAGCAGCGGTGCAGGTTCTACCACGAGCCGTACTGTGCAACATGGAAGAGGTGTTCGTGGTGCACACAGCCGAAATGGCGTTGGAGACAGGGGTTTCATGACCATGTTGTGGACTGATTTCTCGAGTACCGCTAACACGACTGTTAATACTGAATCGAATGCAACAGACAGGAGACAGCAGTTGTCAACTATGGTTCAAAATTACCTCTCCTCCCCTATCGATGTTCTCCCTCACAGTTTATTCTCCTTTGACTACTGGGCCTGTAAACTGGACAACTTGCCTGAATTGGCACAATATGCCTTACAGGAGCTCACTTGCCAAGCTGGTAGTGTACTATCAGAAAAAGTCTTCAGTGCTGCTGGATCAATCCTGACAGAAAGAAGGACCCGGCTGTCGACCCAAAATGTTGCTGATCTCACCTTCATTAAAATGAACCATGCCTGGGTTTCAAAGGATTTTGTACCACCTTCCCCTGATGACACATAGGTAGCCAGCAAAATGGCTCGCTTTGTCCTCCTCTTCCTCCGACTTCTCCAATTCCTCCATTTGCAGCTGCTGAACATCCAGCCTACACCTCAACATATGCCTGTTTTTCCACCTCCCTAACTGGGCTGTACCTCCCCCAGGGCCAGCATCAGCACCTGGCGCACCCGGGCAAGTGCCAGGGCCCTGAGCAGGTGGGGGGGCCCACTCGTGGGCAACGGTGCCTCTGACGGTGGGGGTGCCAACTCGCCGTCAGAGACACCGGCATACTATGAGGGGCCCTGTGCCAGTGCCGTCGCCCACAAATGGGGCCCCCCTGCTTGCTCAGGGCCCCAGCACTTGCAATACTTACCTCTCCCTGCTCCACCGCTGTGACGTCTTACGCGTTTCCTGACAGTGACATTCAGGTCAGAGAGCGCGATGACGTCACGTCTGTGCACTCTCTGCCTGAACAGTCACAGTGCAGAGAACTGGAAGATGGCGACGCTGAGGAGTCCAGAGTACAGCAGTGCCCAACAAGGAGAGGTATTTTAATTTAATGTTTGGGGCAATATATGGGGAGCATTATACACTGGAGCATTATATATGGGGCCAATCATACACTGGAGCATTATAAATGGGACCCATCATACATTGGAACATCATATACGGGGCCCATTATACACTGGAATCTTATATAGGCCTATCATACACTGGAGCATCATCCATGGGGCCCATCATATACTGGAGCATTATGTGGAGCTCATCATATACTGTATGAAATATTATATGGCACCAATTATGTATGGATCAATATATGGGGCTCATTATTCTGTATGGTGCACTATGTGGTGTCCATAATACTGTATGGAGGACTATACATTTTACGTTTGTTTTTTGAGCTATTGTAGAATTTACAATAGATATCACTCATGTAATGTAAGAAGTGAAGTATTTGGCATTGTACTATACCTATATTTCTCTGCCGTATCGGAGCATCATGAATTGTGGTATGTGTTAAAGGGGCCCACTGAGATTCTTTGGCCCGGGTCCCACGAAAACCTGGAGCCAGCCCTTACCCCCCACAACTTTAGCCAAATAAACCCCAGTTTTCAATGCGTTCAAAGGTGGACAAGCTTAAGTAATAAGAATTTATGTCGTTGGCATTGAAATTGGCACTGTAGGTGTGTTTACTGTCCTCCACTCCCTGAAAACTTTTATTCCCCATTGACTTGCATTGGGGTCGGATTTTCGACTCCGACTCGACCTTTTCTGTTAGTCGACCGACTTCGTTTGACTCGACTTTTGGGAAAGTCGGATGGTCTGAAACCCGACTCGACCCTCCCGGAGCCAAATTCGCTCAACTCTAGTTATTAGCAGGTGCCTCTTACAGAGTCGGCAAAAGAAAATGCCTTCTTCATAACATCAGAGGAACTGTACCACTATGTCGCCTTGCCCTTTGGACTACATAGGGCAACAGCCACGTTCCAGAGGCTGATAAACATAATGCTAGAACCCCATCGGAAGTATGCGTCATCGCATTTAGATGATTAGATGATATCTTCATCTTTAGTACTGACTAGCATGCCCACTTGTTCCAGGTACAAGCGGAAGTAAATTTCCTTAGAGCCGTAGGCTTGACGGTGAATCCCAAAAAATGTGCGATAGGGCTTGAGGAAGCCCTGTACTTAGGGTATGTGATTGGCTGTGAGGTTATCAAACCCCAAATAAATAAAATAGAGGTCATACAGAACTGTCCCCGACCTTGTATCACCAAACAGGTGAGAGAGTTTCTTGCCATCATTGGGTATTACCGAAGGTTTACAACTAATTACTCTGGGAGAACAACACCCCTAACCAATCTAAAAGGAAAAAGTTGGTCATGGTCCAGTGGAACCCTCAGGCAGAGGAAGCGTACCAATCCATGAAGTTGGCGTTGTGTGGACAGCCGGTCTTCATTAGCTCCAAGTTCAAGAAACTCTTCGTCCTGCAGACGGATGCCGCTAATGTTGGCCTGGGAGCGGTCCTGTTACAGGAGGTAAATGGAGAGGAACACCTGGTCACCTACCTGACTGAGTAGAAAACTCACCCTGGCCTAGAAGAATTATAGCGTAATGGATGAGTGCCTGACTATCAAGTGGGCCTTAAAGTCCCTATGCTATTATTTCCTCCTCGGTCGACCGTTTCGCCTATTGTGGGAACATTCACCCTACGTCTGGATGAGAAATGCCAAGGAGAGGAATTCTCGGGTCACCCGATGGTTCCTATCTCTGCAAAATTACAATTTCACCGTGGAACATCGTGCAGGGAAGGAGCAAGGGAATACGGATGTCCTGTCGCTGGCACCCTGTATGGTGACAAGCTTTCAACCTCGCAAGCTTGAACAGAGGGGGAGGATATGTGAGGCAGTGAGGGGGATCATATGCGAGAGTCGATATGTGCCCCCCAGGATGCTGACGGAAGTCCTAATGCTGACCAATTGTACTAAGGAATCCATAACAAATGAACAATAAACCATGGGACTCATGGTTGATACATTAATACTAGGGTTGGTGAAAATACATTTGTGCATCGGCCACTACAGTAATCTGTGGTGGCTGTATGGGAGACATGAGAATTGCCTCTTACCTAAAAGCATCCACTGCTCTTTTCACCTTAGGCAGCAAAAAAGCCAGAATCTGTACAGCATTTATATTATGAATGAACATATAGAATAATCTTGTTTAAGGGAGATAAATATTGCAAATATTTAATTTTCTTACATACAGTATATAAATACATTAATTTGCTTTATTTCAGTATTTTATAATAGAAAAAGGCAGCACATAATGTGAGACTGTAGGAAATGCATGTATATGCTGCTCTGAATCTGTACTGATGTATTGCATAATTCATATACACTGTATTAATGAACCACAGATCTTATTTATTGGATATCATTATCTATTTCACTCACTGTATGATTTACATTAGATATTAATTCAGATTTGAAATCTTATCTAATTAATCTGAGTGAAATATATATTTTACATTACTACATTGCATACCAATTAATCTTATCATTATATTGATTTGGCATAGATGACTATGTATTTTTCTTTATTTTAGGTGATTGAGTTGAATGTGTTAATGTTTTGTGGTTTCTTATCTATAAATTATTCTTGCTCCTGTTCATGAGTATCACTGTATTAATTGGAAAATCACCCAATATATAGAACTCACTGGAAAGGGATGATAAAAACTAACTTTTAAAAATAAATCATACTACACATACTACCAAAGTGCGCTGAAGTAATGCAAATCCTGAAGAATTCATCAAGTTACTGGTCAAACAAAAACGTCAAATCTCACTAATATGATATGTCTACGAATCACATAGATATATTATCAGTGTCTCAATGCATTTTGCCACTCTCTGTTTGGTAACTCAACAGAAGACAGTATAGAATAATCTCATTAGATGAGAAACTATATCCCAAAAAGCAATAATAAACAACAAATAGGATTCCAATACCCTTGTAGGTGTATCCCATAGTCACACAAGGGACAACCACAACTTACTGTAATGAGGTAGGTTCACCATGTATTTAACTATGCAGAGTTAGTATTGGACAAATTAAGTGCTATGAGCAAACTTAGAGATGGTTGATATCTTCAAAGTTCACATATCACATCTAGCCATGTTAAGCAGTGTTGAAGATTAGTGCATAAATCCTAATTCAAATGGAGATACCCTTTGCTAAGCGAAACAATTGGTAAGAGTCTGTTGTGATGGGACGGGGTGGGCTCTTGGGAGTTTTTGTGACTCCAATTACTGACTTATAATGGAATCCTGTTATATCTCCTTCCCCCCACAATAAAACGATGACTCATAGGTTTACATATGCACTGTGCACTTTCCTATTATGAGGAGTAAAATACCCTGTTGATGTAGTACTGACGCTTTTGCCATTCTCTACCTGATCTTTTCTCTGAAATCTTATGAAACTGATTCATTGTGTATTATATGTATTGATATATGTATTTTTTTGATCTACTGAATAAATTTATACCTTTTTACATATTTTACCCTGGACATATTACTCAGTTTCTTTTGTATTTCATGTGTATTGGAGTGTCCCCCTTTGATGCTGCATTAGGCCTTTCCACATAGGTATAAGACTCTTTTGTCAGGCGACAGTTATGTTTTCTGTTCTAGCATTTATTTTTGTTATTAGTGCATAAATCCTAAATCAAATAGAGATACCATTTGCTGTGTTTTATTCATCCACATGTTCAGGCTGATAAACTTCAATGTTTATTTTTTAGGATGAGTGCAGCTACCTTTTAAATGATCATTCTCATTCTGCACCCTAATAAATTATCTATACAAGATCTACTAATGAAAATATTGCACCACTACCCACATCATACTCATCCACTCACATAGCCCCCTATCCTAAAACTTCACACAATTAAATATATGGTGTACTTACCCAATTAAATTGTGAATGTCCTTTGTGTGACAATAGGATATACTGTACCTACAAGGGTATTCAAATCCTATTCATGTTTTGCTATACTTATTTTGAGGGAATGAAAGAATATTATCGACTGCATGGATGTGTTAGTAATAAAAATACATCAAACATGCTAATATATTCTTTTATTTTCATAGGTGCTCCCAGTGTCAGTTATTAGCATGGTTTTTGGTACTGGTATCTCCACTTACAATTTCTGCCCCATTCAGGAGAGCATTTCCTGTTGCACATAATTAAAGGGATTATCCCACCTAAAAGGACAAGTCTGCAGTCACTCTATGGAACTGCAGACTTGTGAATCCTCGCATGGCTTGCACTGAGCACTGTCAGGCTATGTGCACACGGTCAGTAATTGCTGCAGGTTTGATGCTGCTTCTTTATGCAGTATCAAACCCGCAGGGGCCAGATGTTAGAGCAAAGTGGATGGGATTTCAAGAAATCCCATGTTCACTATGCGTTGACAGACGCCCGTGGCTCAAACGCGGAGACGGACATGCGGTGTGTCTCTCCAGACTGCAGCATGCCAATTTCTATTGTGCAGATGCTAGTTTCCATTAGAGAAATTTCACCCATATAATGTATTGAACAGGGTTAATCCGCACAGATTAACCTCTGAACTACCTAATCCCACAAGCTCCACAGACCATGACAAAGACACACGCATACACACATAGTCAAAATTGTTGGTACCCCCCGTTTAATGACAGAAAAACCCACAATGGTCACAGAAATAACTTCAATCTGGCAAAAGTAATAATAAATAAAAAATCTTTGAAAATGAACAAATAAAAGTAAAGCATTGCTTTTCAACCATGCATCCACGGAATTTTTAAAAAAATAAAACTCATGAAATAGGCCTGGAGGCCTGGACAGAAATGATGGTACTCTTAACTTAATATTTTGTTGCACAACCTTTTGAGGTAATCACTGCAATCAAACGATTCCAGTAACTGTCAATGAGACTTCTGCACCTCTTGACAGGTATTTTGGCCCACTCTTCAAGAGCAAACTGCTCCAGTTGTTTCGTGTTTGAAGGTTGCCTTTTCTAGACGGCATGTTTCAGCTCTTTCCAAAGATGCTCAATAGGATTTAGGTCAGGGCTCATAGAAGGCCACTTCAGAATAGTGCAATGTTTTCCTCTTAGCCATTCTTGGGTGTTTTTAGCTGTGTGTTTTGGGTCATTATCCTGTTGCAAGACCCATGACCTGGATTAAGACCAAGCTTTCTGACACTGGGCAGCACATCTAGTATCCCTTGACAGTCTTGAGATTTCATTGTACCCTGCACAGATTCTAGACACCCTGTGCCAGATGCAGCAAAGCACCCCCAGAACATAAAAGAGCCTCCTCCATGTTTCACAGCAGGGACAGTGTTCTTTTCTTGATATGCTTCATTTTTCTGTCTGTGAACATAGAACTGATGTGCCTTGCCAAAAAGTTCAATTTTTGTCTGATCTGTCCATAGGACATTCTCCCTGAAGCTTTGTGGCTTGTCAACATGTAGTTTGGCAAATTCCAGTCTGGCTTTTTTATGATTTTTTTTCAACAATGGTGTCCTCCTTGGTCGTCTCCCATGAAGTCCACTTTGGCTCATACAACGACAGATGGTGCGATCTGACACTGATGTTCCTTGACCTTGAAGTTCACCTTTAATCTGTTTAGATGTTTTTCTGGGCTCTTTTGTTACCATTTGTATTAACCCCTTAGTGACAGAGCCATTTTGCAGCTTAATGACAGGGCCAATTTTTACAATTCTGACCACTGTCACTTTATGAGGTTATAACTCTGGAACGCTTTAACGAATCCCGCTGATTCTGAGATTGTTTTTTCGTGACATATTGTACTTCACGTTAGTGGTAAAATTTCTTTGATATGACTTGTGTTTATTTATGAAAAAAACGGAAATATGGCGAAAATTTTGAAAATTTAACAATTTTCAAACTTTAAATTTTTATGCCCTTAAATCAGAGAGATATGTCACACAAATTTCTTAATAAATAACATTTCCCACATGTCTACTTTACATCAGCACAATTTTGTGACCAAATTTTTTTTTTGTTACGAAGTTATAAGGGTTAAAAGTTGATCAGCGATTTCTCATTTTTACAACACCATTTTTATTTTAGGGACCACATCACATTTGAAGTCACTTTGAGGGGTCTATACGATAGAAAATACCCAAAAGTGACACCATTCTAAAAACTGCACCCCTCAAGGTGCTCAAAACCACATTCAAGAAGTTTATTAACCCTTTACGTGCTTCACAGGAACTGAAGCAATGTGGAAGGAAAAAATTAACATTTAACTTTTTTTGCAAAAACTTTACTTCAGAACCCATTTTTTTTATTTTCACAACTGTTAAAAGAAAAAATGAACCACAAAATTTGTTGTGCAATTTCTCCTGAATAAGCCGATACCCCATATGTTGGGGTAAACCACTTTTTGGGCGCACGGCAGAGGTCGCAAGGGAAGGAGCGACATTTGACTTTTTCAACGCAGAATTGACTGGACGCCATGTCGCGTTTGTAGAGGCCTTGATGTGTCTAAACAGTGGAAACCCATCACAAGTGACCTAATTTTGGAAACTAGACCCCCTAAGGAACTTATCTAGATGTGTGGTGAGCACTTTGAACCTCCAAGTGCTTCACAGAAGTTTATAACATAGAGCCGTGAAAATAAAAAATCATATTTTTTCCACAAAAACGATCTGTTCACCCCAATTTTTATTTTCCCAAGGGTAACAAGACCCAAAAGTTTTTGTGCAATTTGTCCTGAGCATGCTGATACCCCATATGTGGGGGTAAACCACTGTTTGGGTGCATGGCAGAGCTTGGAAGGGAAGGAGCGCCGTTTGACTTTTTCAACTCAGAATTGGCTGGACGCCATGTCGCGTTTGTAGAGGCCCTAATGTGTCTAAACAGTGGAAACCCCCCACAAGTGACACCATTTTGGAAACTAGACCCCCTAAGGAACTTATATAGATGTGTGGTGAGCACTTTGAACCCCCAAGTGCTTCACAGAAGTTTATAACTCCCGGGCATGAAAATAAAAAGTCATATTTTTTCCACAAACCTGATCGTTTAGTCCCCAATTTTTTATTTTCCCAAGGGTAACAGGAGAAATTAGACCACAAAAGTTGTTGTCCAATTTGTCCTGAGTACGCTGATACCCCATATGTGGGGTGGGACCACTGTTTGGGCGCACGGCAGGGCTTGGAAGGGAAGGAGCGCCGTTTGACTTTTTCAAACCAAAATTGGCTGGAATTGAAATTGGACGCCATGTCGCGTTTGGAGAGCCCCTGATACGCCTAAACAGTCGAAACCCCCCACAAATCACACCATTTTGGAAACTAGACCCCTTAAGGAACTTATTTAGATGTGTGGTGAGCACTTTGAACCCCCAAGTGCTTCACAGAAATTAATAAACGTAGAGCCGTGAAAATAAAAAATCATTTTTTCCTCAAAAATGATTCTTTAGCCCGCTATTTTTTTCATTTTCCCAAGGGTAACAGGAGAAATTGGACCCAAAAAGTTGTTGTGCAATTTTTCCTGTGTACGCTGATACCCCATATGTGGGGTGAAACCACTGTTTGGGCGCATGGGAGTGCTTGGAAGGGAAGGAGCGCCATTTTGTAATGCAGACTTTGATGGAATGTTCTGCGGGCGTCATGTTGTGTTTGCAGAGCCCTTGATGTACCTAAACAGTAGAAACCCCCTGCAAGTGACACCATTTTGGAAACTAGACCCCCAAGGAGCTTATCTAGATGTGTGGTGAGCACTTTGAACCCCCAAGTGCTTCACAGAAATTTATAAACGCAGAGCCGTGAAAATGAAAAATCATTTTTTTTCTCAAAAATGATTTTTTTAGCCAGCTATTTTTTATTTTCCCAAGGGTAACCGGAGAAATTAGAACCCCAAAATTGGTGTGCAATTTGTCCTGAGTACACTGATACCCCATATGTTGGGGTAAACCACTGTTTGGGCGCACGGCAGGGCTCGGAAGGAAGGGAGCGCCATTTGACTTTTTGAACGCCACGTCGTGTTTGGAGACCCCCTGATGTGTCTAAACAGTGGAAACCCCCTGCAAGTGACCCCATTTTGGAAACTAGACCCCTTAAGGAGCTTATCTAGATGTGTGGTGAGCACTTTGAACCCCCAAGTGTTTCACAGAAATTTATAAACGCAGAGCTGTGAAAATAAAAAATCATTTTTTTTCTCAAAAATGATTTTTTTAGCCAGCTATTTTTTATTTCCCCAAGGGTAACAGGAGAAATTAGAACCCCAAAATTGGTGTGCAATTTGTCCTGAGTACGCTGATACCCCATATGTTGGGGTAAACCACTGTTTGGGCGCACGGCAGGGCTCGGAAGGGAGGGAGCGCCATTTGACTTTTTGAACGCCACGTCTTGTTTGGAGACCCCCTGATGTGTCTAAACAGTGGAAACCCCCCACAAGTGACCCCATTTTGGACACTAGACCCCTTAAGGAGCTTATCTAGATGTGTGGTGAGCACTTTGAACCCCCAAGTGCGTCACAGAAATTTATAAACGCAGAGCCGTGAAAATGAAAAATCATTTTTTTTCTCAAAAATGATTTTTTTAGCCAGCTATTTTTTATTTTCCCAAGGGTAACCGGAGAAATTAGAACCCCAAAATTGGTGTGCAATTTGTCCTGAGTACGCTGATACCCCATATGTTGGGGTAAACCACTGTTTGGGCGCACGGCAGGGCTCGGAAGGGAGGGAGTGCCATTTGACTTTTTGAACGCCACGTCGTGTTTGGAGACCCCCTGATGTGCCTAAATAGTGGAAATCCCTCAATTCTAGCTCCAACCCTAATGCCAACACACCCCTAACCCTAATCCCAACCCTAATCCTAACCTAAATCCCAACCCTAATTCCAACCTTAATTGTAACCCTAACCTTAATTATAACCCTAACTCTAATTGTAACCCTAACCCTAATTTTAACCCTAACCCTAATTGTAACCCTAACCCTAATTATAACCCTAATTATAACCCTAACCCTAAGGCTAGGTTCATTTTGTGTTTTACCAGCCCGTTCAACACATAGCGTTGACGGGCTGGTAACGGTATAGCATAACGCGATCGCGTTATGCTATACCCGCTAGTGCAGAGGAATCAGCAGATGATTCATCTGCGCTAGCGGTGACGGAGCCCAAATGCTGCAGCCCACGTCCGAGGCTCCATCACTGAATGATGGCACGTCGCAAACGCATGCCGCTTTACGGCATGCGTCGCGATGCGCCCTCAAATGGGGGTGAATGGCAGCGTTAACGGACTGCGTTACACCGTGTTATACCGCGGTGTAACGCAGTCCGTCTAACGGACTGCCATAACGCAGTATGAACCCAGCTTAACCCTAACGCTAATTATAACCCTAACCCTAATGCTAACCCTAACCTAAAGCTAACCCTAACCCTAATTATAACCCTAACCCTAATTATAACCCTAACCCTAACAGAAAAATGAAAATAAATAAAATTTCTATTTTTTATTATATGTCCCTAACTAAGGGGGTGATAAATGGGGGGGTTATGTACTGTTTTTTTTATTTTGATCACTGTGATAGTTTATCACAGTGATCAAAATGTACTTTTATGAGAATGAATGAAAAAAAATTTTAATCTGCCGCCAAGCAGATCGGCGGGCGCACTGCGCATGCCCTCGCCATTTTTTTTTTGCAGGAAGAAGACCGGGATGATCGGAGGCCAGGGGGACCTGCCAGAGGACACCGGTAAGTATTGGGGGGATTCAGGGGGACACGGGGACCCTCATTTTCTCCCCTCTGATGTGCGATCACATCAGAGGGGAGAGAAATCATTTTTTTTTTTTGCGATCGCGTCTATGCTTGCATAGCCGCGATCGCAACACTGGGATCGGTGAATACCAACCCGGATCATGTTCTCTGGGGTCTCGGCTACCCCTGGTAGCCGAGACCCCAGAGAATATTTGCCCATCCCCCCCAACACAGCGGCACATAGCGGCGGGCGCACTGAGCATGCGCCCGCCATTTTCTTAACAGCGCAGGCACCGGGGGACACCGGAGGGCCCTGGGGCCACATGGAGGGGATCGGGGGCAGGCCACATGGGGGTCCCGGGGACCCTTTTTCTCTGTCCTCTGATGTCCGATGACATCAGAGGACAGAGAAATTAAATGGCACAACTTTTTTTTTGTGGTCGCCGTTATAGGGTTAATAACGGCGATCGCAACATCGGTGTCGGTAAAAACCGACCCGATTCATGTTCTCTGGGGTCTCGGCTACCCCAGGTAGCCGAGACCCCGGAGAAAATGCCCCTCTGGGGGGCGCTATTCACTTTTTCCACAGCGCCGTTAATTAACGGCGCTGTGGTTTAAGTACCCTTAATGACCGCCGTTAAAAGGCGTATCGGCGGTCGTTAAGGGGTTAAACATCTCTTTGATTTGTCATCAATTTTCCTCTTGCAGACATGGCCAGGGAGGTTGGCTACAGTCTCACGCAGCTTAAATTTCTGAATAATATGTGCAACTGTAGCCACAAGAACATCAAGCTGCTTGAAGATGGTCTTATAAATGTTACCTTTAACATGTTTGTCTGGTGTACAATAATAAATTATATTGTGGTACCGTGTTAGCCAGAAAAATCGATGTGAATACTTTTCCATCCAATTATGACAAGAGCATTCTTAAGGTGATACCTTTATTGGCTAACCAGAAAATTATATGTTCGCTAGCTTTCAGAGCTCAAGGCTCCTTCTTCAGGCAAGATTACATTTGGAATAATAAGAAAGACACATTAGATGCTTACTATAGTAGGAAATTTGTTCAAGACCTGGGAGGTGTGATGCCTTCAAAAGATAAGCAAAGGAAATCAAATTAGCATTTTCTTACAAATGGAGAGCTAGTGGGGATGTGTTATTAGCTATCTGGAGTCCTTCTGGTGAAGGTGTGAACTGTGTCTATGTAATGAGTCATAAAACCGGGTGTTAAGTTGAGTCCTAGTGTCAAAGTATTGAACATCCTAATAAGTTTGAATTCCCATATTTTTCTCTCCCTGTCATCCTTAAAATGACCTTTTAGTATTAAGACTTTTAAGTCTGTCATACAATGTCCAGTTCCAGAGAAATGTTTTCCCACAGGCGTGTCCATTTCATTCCTGATCGTATGTCTGTGTAGATTCATCCTTGTTTGTAGTTTTTGCATGGTTTCCCCAATATAGATAGCTCCAGGGCACCTTGTACATTGTATCATGTACACCACATTGGAGGATGTACATGAAAAGGAACCCATGTTCTTAACCAACACTGCAATTCATCAGGTTTGTGCTTCATCACAACTATTTTTCTTTTGGGAACAATTTATACCAACAGTGCATGGGCAGCGCCATGGGAAGCAAAATGTCCCCACAATATGCCAACCTATTTATGGCGAAACTGGAGGAGGAGTTTTTGTCATCTTGCCCTATTAAACCTCTTGCATACTTCCGCTACATTGATGATCTGCTAATAATCTGGACAGGCTCAAAAGATGATCTGCTCACCTTCCACAATAACTTCAACAAATACCACCCAACCATCAAGCTCACCCTCAACTTTTCAAAGTCTCAAATACATTTTCTGGACTTGACCATATACATCAAGGACAACGCCATACAAACATCAATTTACCATAAGCCCACAGAACGTCCAGCATACCTTAGATGGAACAGCTTTCATCCAGGACACACAAAAAAATCCATCATCTACAGTCAAGCTCTGAGATATATTCGGATCTGTTCAGACAGTAAAGACAGGGAACTACAGCTGCTATCTCTGAGGAATACATTCCTACAACAAGGATACCATCCACTGGTAATAGATGAACAGATCCACAGGGCTACAAGAATCCCAAGAAGCAACCTCCTGGATTACAAACTGAGAGAGGACAACAACAGGGTACCTCTTGTGGTCACATACAACCCCCACATGAGCATCCTAAGGAAAATTGGTGCTGATCTCCAACCCATATTCCACAGGGACCACAAATTGAAAGACATATTCCCAGAACTACCACTCCTCTCCTACAAACAGCCCCCTAACTTAAGGAATCTCCTTGTCAGAAGTGTCCTTTTGTCACCATCAGTGACTGGCACATTCCCATGTAACAACAAAAAATGCAAAACTTGTACCCACATATTACCAACAAATACAGTCCGTGTACCAAACACAAATCAGGACTATAAGGTCATGGGTTCCTTTTCATGTACATCCTCCAATGTGGTGTACATGATACAATGTACAAGGTGCCCTGGAGCTATCTATATTGGGGAAACCATGCAAAAACTACAAACAAAGATGAATCTACACAGACATACGATCAGGAATGAAATGAACACGCCTGTGGGAAAACATTTCTCTGGAACTGGACATTGTATGACAGACTTAAAAGTCTTAATACTAAAAGGTCATTTTAAGGATGACAGGGAGAGAAAAATATGGGAATTCAAACTTATTAGGATGTTCAATACTTTGACACTAGGACTCAACTTAACATCTGGTTTTATGACTCATTACATAGACACAGTTCACACCTTCACCAGAAGGACTCCAGATAGCTAATAACACATCCCCACTAGCTCTCCATTTGTAAGAAAATGCTAATTTGATTTCCTTTGCTTATCTTTTGAAGGCATCACACCTCCCAGGTCTTGAACAAATTTCCTACTATAGTAAGCATCTAATGTGTCTTTCTTATTATTCCAAATGTAATCTTGCCTGAAGAAGGAGCCTTGAGCTCTGAAAGCTAGCGAACATATAATTTTCTGGTTAGCCAATAAAGGTATCACCTTAAGAATGCTCTTGTCATAATTGGATGGAAAAGTATTCACATGTTTGTCTGTAATTTTCTTTCTAATCACCTGAGACAACTCTTTCCTTTGCTTCCTCTGGTCCATATTGAGTGTGATACACACCATGTCACCAAACAGCACAGTGAGTATCTGTACTCCACTTATAGTCCCACTCACTGATTCCAAGATTGTAGACACCTATGATGCTAATTAGTGGACACACCTTGATTTAACATGTCCCTTTTGTCACATTATTTTCAGGGGTACCATCATTTCTGTGCAGGCCAATTTTAAGAGTTTTACTTTTTTTAAATTCTGTGGAAGCATAATTGAAAAGCAATGTTTGACTTTCATTTGTTCATTTTCATAGATTTTAGATTTATTATTACTTTTGTCAGATTCAAGTTATTTCTGTGACTATTGTAGGTTTTTCTGTCATTAAACGAGGGTTACCAACAATTTTGACCACGTGTGTACATATACAGTATATACATAAGGCACCACAGCTCAACATGGTGCGTCTCTAAATGATCCTCACTCTTGACACCTAGCACCTTTTTGGCCACATACAGAAATTCCATATCAGTGTTAGCACATAAATATGTTATATATAGTGATGAGCGAATTTGTTCGAAATACAATCACCAAACATAAAATCGGCATGAATATGGCACATTCATATTTGTGATCGGAAGCACAAGCAAAATTTTATTAAAATCGGAAAAAAATCAGAATAATTCTGTAAAAATTGCGCTAAAATATTTGCGTTGCCACTAAAGTATTTTGGAGCATTTTGCCTACAATAAAGGTGGAGTATGATTAGGGTAGGGGGTGGGGAGAGCTCAGAGGAGCGGTGTGCTTGTAAACATTTGTTTTCTTCTAACTTTATGTGTGCACTTTGCGGCTGGCTTATCAGGACGCATGAAACATCCACAATGTCCTGACACAATGGCTTGTATTATTGCCTGCTGAAATCACATGTCCCTCTCCATATAAAGAGCGGACATCTTGTTTTAGAGCCATTTTGACAATGTAACAGCGCAGAGAACCTGCTCATAATGCTGGGACTGTTTGCTGATAGATTTTAGGGTGTGCACTAAAAGAGAAAATCCTGTGATCTCAACGTATTGTAATCCCTCTATAAATGACTTGAAAGGCCATATCTAGAATTTGAGATCCAGGTTTGGGCGGGCTCCATATTTTAAAAATGATATTCAGAAGTTAGTCAGTACAAAGGCGGGTAACTAGAATAATACAAGGAATGGAAGGCCTCTCATATGAGGAGAGGTTGGAAAAGTTGGCTTTGTTTAGCTTAAAAAAAAGATGCCTCAGAGGAGATCTCATTTACTTCTGTACATAAATGTGCAGCCAGTACAAAGCACTAGCATGTGACTTTTTCCTTCCAAAGACCAGACTAAGGACCCGGAGGCACTCACTACAGGTGGAAGAGAGCAGCTAAATAGGGAAGGGGTCTTATCTTCACAGTTAGAGCAGTCAGGCTGTGAAATGCCCTACCACAAGAGGTAGTAATGGCAGACTCTATAGCAGTGTTAAAAATGGGCTGGATGATTTCCTCAAAACACAGAACATTTTGGGTTATAGTTCATTTAGTGAAAAAAAAAATGTATAATTGGTGGAGAAAGGTTTAACTTGGTGGACCAAGGTCACTTTTCATCCCGTGTATATATGTAACCTCCCCTCATTTTCTCCTCTTTAAAAACAGACAAATAACCCCAAGAATCTTTTGGTGGCTGAATGGTGGCCAGAGCTTTTATTTACTTTATTTTTTTACTTTAACTTGTATTAACGCGCTTATCATTAATTGTTTCCATAAACTAGACTTCAAGCCAAATGTCTACCTCTGGCCTCCCAGAGGTGCAAGTCCATCATCAAGTCCTAATAGATATAATTTCAAGCTGACTATATAAGAAGGCACACCAATAAAGCTTTACTAGCTACAAACCACACTCTGTAAAAAGAGTCCATGCTATAAGTAAAAAAAAAATAGTTGCTGAGATCTATATAATTGGAATTAACTCCAACAGTCCTATTATCCCCACTTCAATTGCCTGTGGCAAACAACAACCCCAGTCTTCCCCAAGCAAAACATGACATTCTATCATTGACTGTGTGTCTGGCTTTGTCTACCTCCATGGCATTTCTGTCAGTCCAACCACTGGAACTACCTTATATTGCATTAGCACAAGCTCGTAAAAGAAACGTGAAATTCATTTTAAATTGACTCTCATGATATTGATCAAAAGTCATTCCCCCTCACATATGTGACCAAGACAACAAGACCCCTTAAAATGTTGGCAATGTTAATTGCTTCAAGAAGCACCATGGGACAACAGTAAGCCCAAAACGCCTCTTCATCAGAAGACTCAGCCAAGACAGACAGTGTCTTTCTGCCTGGCATTCAGTCCTCCGTCCAGACAATAAAAAATATTAAAATGCCCCCAAATCTAAAGGTGAAGTGGTATCTGGGAAAAATGGAAAAATGTTATGTCAGTAACTTCGGTTAGATATACCTTGCTTAGCAAAAGGACTTTAATATATCAATTAGTTGGGATTTAAAATTAGAGAACCACATTCTGTCTGCTTCAATCACCTTCCCGATTCTGAATTAGTGTCAAACTCCTCTGAAGGGGTCCCATCACCAGACACTTGTCTTACGGAGACAAAAACTGAGAACTCTCCAGTCACAAGGTCTCAGTTTTTGTCTCTAACATAGGTTCCCATCACTACTAGACAGAAAGTGATCCCCACCACAAAGAACCACAATGTACAATTATATCAACCTGACAGGGTATTTAGGGCCTTCAATGCTATATATGGAGACCCAAATACCTTTGTTAAATTTGTGTGTTTTCTCAAAGTGACACTGGCCAAGATGACATTAATGGTATGCAAGCCACTGGAACACCTGAATCAGTATGCCTCTTTACAATCTCTGGGTAGTACAAGATGATGGCACCAGTTCAACTACTCTGAGAGCTAAAAAGAACACTAAGCTAAAACAGGCACTAAACAAAATCATGCCTATCTTTAATGTGGTGCCACTTGAGGGCTTGTAGATTAGGAACATACAGTATTGACCTTCTTTAAAGTAACTAAAGGAAATTAGCAGCAATGGCAATTTAAAAGAGCGTATGCATGCCTCTATGGACTTGACCCAACAATCACTAACAATCAGTAAATTGGGAAAGTAAATCAGCACATCCAGTGAAATACTTCTTTTATTCACCCATGCGATGTTTCAGCTCCACTGAGTATTTCTCAAGCTTGGTTAATTTCAAAAGATTCTTTTACTGTAAAGGTACTGCCACACTAAACAATCCTGCTAGCGATAGCGATAAAGACGCATACTAATGCGATCGCTAGCGGGATTGTTTCTATATCGCTAGTGTCGGCCACATTTAGCGATGTCGTTAAGGACGCTATCGCGGTTAGCGATCTCCTTAACGACTTTAGCGGTACAAAAGTACCGCTAAATCGCTAAAAAAGGTGCCACACTTAGCGATATATACTTACCCAGCGGGGCGCCAGCGACGAAAATAGGGTCCGGAACGATTCCAGCGACGAGCGAGATCACAGCAGGAAACTCGTCGCTGGCAGCTGCCGCACACAACAACATCGCTAACGGGATCGCTAAATAGTGACTTTTTTAGCGATCCCGTTAGCGATGTTGTTTAGTGTGGCATACCCTTAAGAGCTGCCTCGCATGCCATACTTATTCAATACTGACGTTCGACCTTGTCCAATCGAGCATGGATTTCTCAAGCATCTCGGAATCTTTTGATAATATTAAGTACTATAGACATTCAAAGTCTTTCCAATTTTACATTAAGGAACATTTTTTATCTGAAATGAATCCTCAATTTTATAACCAGTTGTTCACAGATTGTTGAATCTATAACCATCTTTACTTCTGGGAGTTTCTGCCTTTCTAACATGCTCTTAACACAGTCATGTGTCTTAGTTGAAAATTCACCCTCTAGCGGTTTTTAATTAATACGACTTACTTTTCCAGCCTTTTGTTAAACCTGTCCCAACTTTTCTGAGACGTATTACTGCTAACAATTTCTAAATGCGTTAGTTTTTTAAAATTAAATGGAAAAATATCTAATTTTTAACTTCAGATAAGTATTCATTGTTCTGCTGTGAATAAAATATGGCTATAAGAGATTTCCAAATTATTGCATTCTTAGTTTCTTTACATTTTCCATAGTGTTCCAACTTTTTGGGGAATTTTGATTGCAAAAAGATAAAACTAAAGTCATTTATTAGCATGCTATGTGTAAATGATAGCTGAACACCTGTCACAGATGTCTGATCTTTTGAAGTGGTATTCTCATCTCAGTCCTTTATGACATTCTCAGAATATGTCTTAAATGTGTTATATGTGGGGTTCCTACTTTTTAAGCTAGTTTCTGAAGCTTGCTGAGCTCATAAATTTGACTGGAGAAAACTATGCAAATTAATGATCTCTTCTATTCAGTCTTAAGCTGAATGTGGTCTCCGCTGGACATCATATTAATTCTGATATTTAGAGGTCCCAAGCATTTATGGTAGAAAAAAAGTTGTCCAGTCATTAAAATGTTAAAAAGGACCTTTTATTACTATTATTACTATTTTATTATTATTATTTATTAATAAAGGGGCCGAAGCCCTGAATAAAATGTAGGTCTCATTTTTTTTATTTCTCCTCTTTGTTGCAAGAGATAATGGCTACTAAAGTTTAGGCCACCAAATATGCTAATTTCCCCTTCAACCAATGATTCAATACCAGAGATCCTCCCCACTATGACATTGCCCAATCATAAGTAGGCATACAGGGAAAGAAAAGTTTAAGCCCCAGAGAACATCAGAAACAGCTTTTTTAGTGTGATGTGGTAAGACTGATGTGTGTGACATTACCCCTCTGAGATGTTCTCACGTTTATGGTGTTTACTGTCATTACAGATGCAGAAGAGAAGGAGAGATGTGCTGTAATGTCATTATCTACGATGCTCTATATTTATCTCAGGAATTGGGGAATAATGCCTTCTGTGTTGTGAATTGTTCTCAGGTATCGGTATGTGACAACTGTTGCTCTCACAGTCATCTTCATCACTGATTTCACCCCCTGCAGCTCTCCTCTCCCTGCACTTTCATGTCATTACAAAGGAGCGAGTACTGCAGTGAGGACGAGTGATGAAGATGAATGTGTAAGTAATGTCTGTCATATACAACATTTTACATTTATTGCAGATATCAGTACATTATTCCCTCATACAAGGGAGAGATCCAGAGCATTATATGTAATGTCATTTCAGTGTAGCTCTCCTTTCCCACCACTGTAATGACAATAATGGCCAGGGGTGTGGAAATTTTGCTGTGATCAAGTGAGACATATCAGTCTGGCCAGATCACAGTGAAAAAGCCGGTTCTGAACTTCTCTGGGGATGTTTGCTTTCTCTCCCACTGTATGTTGCTGCTTTCTAAATAATTTAACAATATCACACAGGGAAAAATGTAAATGTCCCCAGAAAGAAGAATCTTTTCTAATGCCGCTTTGTTGGAATGAAAAAATAGGACACTAGGCACCCTGAACTTTAGAAGCCCAATCTCCATAACGAAGAGGATAGCTTTTATTTTTTTATCTATGATTTATTCTGCAATTCAGCCTTTTAATCATGAAGTAGCCACTTTAACGTGCTAAAAGTGGTGAAATAAATTCCTTGTAAAGCACAGTACATACTGATCATGGAAAAATAAGCCATATAAACCATAGAAGCAATGTGTTTCTATGTGAGGTGTATCTTTTATTTTTAACTGTAGAGTTTATCAACGTGGTAAATTCTCTGTCTAAGTCCATGATAGTTTTTTGCTGAACAATGTCCTTTTCAGCCTGCAGTTCACACAATAAAGTGCTGAATTCAATTAACTTGCTCTGGTTGGGAATCACATTTCATACAAAGGGCAGCAGGAGAAAAAGTACATTACATGCATTTTGAAGTTCATGATCCTATTAAAGACTAAAATGTCCACTTAAAGACAAAATGCACCTGAGGCAAATGTATTGTCCTATGAGAAAAAGTATATATTACAAGTGGTAAAAAAGGTGAATTCAAGTTTTTTCACCCCCAGGAGACCTTTGTTTTTGCATTAATGTACACCTTAATTAAATACAGCAGATATTCTATATAAATCAGAAAATTGTACAGGGAAGATCACACCATTGACCGATCCCCAAACTCATAGGGTGTAATTAGTCTTAATCTTACTCCTTAGGTTAGAAGGCCTTATTGTGGAGCTTCCTCTACTACTAAAATATGTAATTCTGGCATTTTCAACTTAGAATATTATCGCATACAAATTTATCTGTAAGTAACGTATTTTTCGTTTCATAAGACGCACCTGATATAAGACGCGCCTAGATTTTAAAGAGGAAAATAAAAAATATTTTGAGCCAAATAGTGTGCAAAAACCTTTAATAAAACACAAAAATATTATCTGTGGATGATGCTCTGTTATGGTGGATCTGTGATTTACCATACAGTGCCTGCAGTACCGTGTATTGTGACTACCATTCCCCCTTATCCTCAGGAATGCACCCACTTACTGTATACATGGGAGGGCCAGCATTAGGGCAAGGCAGACTAGGCAGCTGCCTAGGGCCGCCACTCCTTTGGGGGCCCCAGCATCTACAGCAGAAGCTCCACTGATCAGTGAAGCTTCCAATGTAGAGACTTGTTGAGGAAATATAGTGTTATCACGATCATATGACCTGCCATGTGACCATGATGTCACCACAGGCCATGTACTTATTGGCCAGGGCGCCTGTCCTCCTGTATAGAGCCTCTGAGGGGAAGGGAGAGCTAAAGACCCAACACCTACCAACCTGAGCTGTGAGATAAGTAGTGCAGCACCCACTGTGTGTGCTGCACCTGGTGATGATGGCTCCTGTCCTTCTGTCAGCTCCTCCTGCTCTTGTTGGCAAACACAGCAGAGGAGAGGGTAGGGAGGTGTCTGCTGGGAGCAGGAGAAGCTGCAGCTCATAGTGTGGAACATCTCATTCCCTCCAGCATAAAGTAGTGCGTGTATCTGAGGTGTGTGTAGTGTGTGTAATTGATGTGTGTGTAGTATGTGCAGTCTGTGAGCTGTGTATGTGTTTATATGAATCACATGTATCAAATGAGCAGTTGTTGTGCAGCATGTGTGCCATGTATATGTGTGTATAAGTGTGTGCCATGTACGTGTGTATAAGTGTGTGCCATGTATGAATGTGTGTGTGAAATGTACATGTGTGTATAAGTGTGTGCCATGTACTTGTGTGTATATAAGTGTGTGCCATGTATGTATGTGTGTGTGAAATGTACATGTGTGTATAAGTGTGTGCCATGTACATGTGTGTGTATAAGTGTGTGTCATATATGTATCTGTGTGTGCCATGTACATGTGTGTATAAGTGTGTGCCATGTATGTGTGTGTATAAGTGTGTGCCATATATGTATGTGTGTGTGCCATGTACATGTGTGTGTATAAGTGTGTGCCATGTATGTGTGTGTATACGTGTGTGTCATGTATGCATGTGTGTGTGCCATGTACATGTATTTACGTGTGCGCCATGTACATGTGTGTGTATAAGTGTGTGCCATGTATGAATGTGTGTGTGAAATGTACATGTGTGTATAAGTGTGTGCCATGTACTTGTGTGTGTTAAAGTGTGTGCCATGTATGTATGTGTGTGTGACATGTACATGTGTGTATAAGTGTGTGCCATGTACATGTGTGTGTATAAGTGTGTGCCATGTATGTGTGTGTATACGTGTGTGTCATGTATGCATGTGTGTGTGCCATGTACATGTATTTACGTGTGCGCCATGTACATGTGTGTGTATAAGTGTGTGCCATGTATGTATGTGAGTGTGAGACATGTATATGTGTGTATAAGTGTGTGCCATGTACATGTGTGTATAAGTGTATGCCATGTATGTATGTGTGTGTGAAATGTACATGTGTATAAGTGTGTGCGATGTATGAATGTGTGTGTGCCATGTACATGTGTGTGTATAAGTGTGTGCCATATATGTATGTGTGTGTGCCATGTACATGTGTGTGTATAAGTGTGTGCCATGTATGTGTGTGTATAAGTGTGTGCCATATATGTAAGTGTGTGTGCCATGTACATGTGTGTGTATAAGTGTGTGCCATGTATGTGTGTGTATACGTGTGTGTCATGTATGCATGTGTGTGCCATGTACATGTATTTACGTGTGCGACATGTACATGTGTGTGTATAAGTGTGTGCCATGTATGAATGTGTGTGTGAAATGTACATGTGTGTATAAGTGTGTGCCATGTACTTGTGTGTGTATAAGTGTGTGCCATGTATGTATGTGTGTGACATGTACATGTGTGTATAAGTGTGTGCCATGTACATGTGTGTGTATAAGTGTGTGCCATGTATGTGTGTGTATACGTGTGTGTCATGTATGCATGTGTGTGTGCCATGTACATGTATTTACGTGTGCGCCATGTACATGTGTGTGTATAAGTGTGTGCCATGTATGTATGTGCGTGTGACATGTATATGTGTGTATAAGTGTGTGCCATGTACATGTGTGTATAAGTGTATGCCATGTATGTATGTGTGTGTGAAATGTACATGTGTGTATAAGTGTGTGCCATGTATGTATGTGTGTGTGAAATGTACATGTGTGTATAAGTGTGTGCCATGTATGTATGGTGTGTGAAATGTACATGTGTGTATAAGTGTGTGCCATGTACTTGTGTGTGTATAAGTGTTGCCATGTATGTATGTGTGTGTGCCATGTACATGTGTGTGTATAAGTGTGTGCCATGTATGTATGTGTGTGTGCCATGTACATGTGTGTATAAGTGTGTGTCATGTATGTATGTGTGTGTGACATGTATATGTGTGTATAAGTGTGTGCCATGTACGTGTGTATATAAGTGTGCCATGTATGTATGTGTGTGTGACATGTATATGTGTGTATAAGTGTGTGCCATGTACGTGTGTGTACAAGTGTGTGCCATGTACGTATGAAGCCATTTAACATCGGAAGTTACGTTTTGAGTTCCAGGTTTTTAAATCCCAATATTTGCTGAATTAGGGTAACAGAAATTAATTTTTGCTGGGTATTCCCTTTAACCATGGTGCCAAAGATAAACCTTAATAATAAACACTTAATAGTGTACCAGATAGTATAAACGAAGTTTAGATGTTTTTAAAATTGAAATATATGCAAATTACTAATATACTTTTATTATTGAAGATCAATCAGTGTTGTTTCAAAACTTTTATCCAGATAGCATTACATAGTAATATTCTATATGCATATGAATCAGGAGACAATTGGTTTCACATTAATTTGAATATGTGTGGAATGTGCCTTAAGGTACTGCCACACTTAGCGATCTCGTTAGCGATCTCGATAACGACACAAGCTAACGAGATCGTTGGTGTGATCTCTTTTAGGTCGCTAGTAGCTGCCAAACAGGAGATCTCAAAAACGACTCATCAGCGGTCAGCGATCTCTTTAAACGACTGGCGGTCGTTAGGATCTGTCATTAGCATGTACTGAGCACTTCTGATTCATAGGAATTTCCAGCATCGCTCCTGCTCTCTGCGTCCTGCTAGCCTGCTTTGCAACTTCTGCGATCCTCTCTGTGACGCAAAAGAGAACTTACAGATATTGCGATCCACTCCGTGACGCAAAACAGATATGCGTCACAAATGAGGTCGCTCGTCGTTCGCAAAAGGTGCCAAACACAGCGATTCAGGCTCACCAGTGGGACGCCAACGATCAAAAAATGGTCCAGAACTCTAGTGAATGATCAGCGACATCACAGCAGGGGCCACATCGTTGCTACATGCCACACACAACGAGGTCGCTAACGAGATCGCAAAATAGTGACGTTTTAGTGATCTCGTTTGCGATCTCGTTTGCGATCTCGTTTAGTGTGGCATACCCTTTAGGTAGGCCCAGTTATCTACTTAAGCCATTTATGTGATAATTGTGGAGAATCCCTTAATGGGGCATTTTGGTGTTAACAGCTTATGACCTATATGAAGAATATGTGAGAATAACTAGATCAGTGAGCTACAATTATTGAAACAATCAATGATCCCTATATTCGGTGACTTGTGAATGTGGGCCCCCTGTTCTTGCATGGCAATAGTTAAAAGCTGCCAGCCAATCAGTGGCCGGCAGGTGACGTCGGCACTAGAGATGAGCGGTGTTCGACTAGAACTGTTCGCCAATCTCAAATTCGAGCTGTTTTGGGCGGTGTTCGAGTCGTTCGACGAACCCAAACGATTTGGAAAAAATCCGGCTGTTCGAGATTATGTTCGATAACTGTTCGTACACCTAAATCGTCACTGGATTTTTAACAGTTATGCTGAGAATCACTGTTAATACACATTTTGAGTGTCCAGCGTGGCGGGGGGGGGCATAGCATGGATCTCTGCAGAGATAATGAAGATCTCCATTTTTTTTCTCTTTGGCTGGAGTCACACACAACGTCTAAAAAATCGGTCCGTTTTAGTCGGTCAATAATCGGATAAAAATTTCATGAACATTGATGCGACTGGCATCCGATTTTTTGTAGTTGATGCGATTTTGTAGCATGTTCGCTTACGTTTCACATCCGATTACCCACCGACTACCGATTTTTAGTGGCATCATAGCAAAATGGACATTTAACGTTTTTGAGGCCTGCAAATAATTTGAATAATGAGCCAGACCCATATTTAAGCGTGGTTTGACTGTTATTACCCTCCCACCGTTGCCGTGGAGTGTTTTGCTTCTTAGTGCTTGTTAAATATTAATTATTGGTTAAGGATTTATTCTTTATACACTCAATTCTGTACCAAGCACATTAACGTTCGCTGACATTACAGATGCTATTTCTGTATGGTAAAGTGTCATCTCCATATACAGAGACCACGTGATCTAAGGGACGTATATATAATGGTTACATGAAGGGAGGGGGCTCTTGCTCGCTCACTCTCTCCACAGACACATGGGACAAGAACTATGATGAATGAAGAGCCAGCTGCCATGTAACCACGTGTTGCTTCTCCGAGACGCTCCTGACAGAGACAGAATGTCATTTTATCATTCAGGACACCAAGGAAAGATGTGTACAAGTTTTGCTCTGGACAAATGGACAATCTTTTCGTAACTATTTCACTCATTTTATGTTTTCCTGTAATGATGTTTTTTTGATGGACAGTCCAATAAACCACTACATTTTTTTTATAAGAAACGTGACATTTTCTTTAAAGTATCGCATCTGGTAACAAGTCCTGGAAAAATATACTTAAAATAAGCATTTTTAACATTTTGGAGAGCCAGCCAGTCACACTTGATTTTTAGAGTGTGAATTTTTGATAACTTGCAAGGGGAGGAGGAATAGAAGAAAAATTACGTCAGATGTGCAAGTCGTCAAAGAAATCACATTACGATATTTCAGGATCAAGAAAAGAACCTATGAATGAGGACTAAGAGTTGACTACAGGAATCAGACGTGCTGATGACAAGAGCGTTGTCCAAGAAAGGAGCTACAAGCTGAGATATTTCAAGGTAAGAAACAATGGATGTCATTACTTCTTTTTCTAAGCAAAGTAGACTGAAATTTATGTCTGTAGATCATTCTAATTTAGAAGTTTTATGGCTCAGCTTATATGCAGAATGTGAAATGGAAAATCTAAAGCTAGAATCTAAGCTGGTGTCCTTTAATAGAGAAAGAGAGAAATTAAAAAACATATTACAGTTAATTGACGTATTCCACAAGTTCGTATTAGAGAAATCTAAAAATGACTGTGTAGAAATAGTGTCAGAAGATACTAGTGATGTTCCCGAAATTGACTGTAATGAGGAAATTGAGCAACATGTGGGACATGTGTCTGTAATGGCTACTCAAGGAGACCTTGTC
>JARQOD010000010.1:95426504-95481454 GCA_033576555.1 Oophaga sylvatica
AACTGATCTAATATTATTCTGTCAGTCTCCTTTGAATTGGTATTATTCTGTCAATCCCCACTGATCTACTATTATTTTGGCATTATCTATTGATCTAGTAGTTTTCTGGCAATCTTTACTGATGTAGTATTATTCTGTCAATCTCTAATGATCTAGTAGTGTTCTGGCAGTCTAGACTGATTCAATGGCATTCTGACAGTCTCCACTGATCTAGTGGTATTCTGACACTCTCCACTGATCTAGTGATATTCTGACAATCTCCATTGATCTAGTGATATTCTGGCAGTCTCTACTGATCTAGTGATATTCTGTCAATCTCCACTGATCTAGTAGTATTCTGGCAATTTCAATTGATCAGGTGGTATTACGACAATCTCCACTTATCTAGTGGCATTCTGACAGTCTCCACTAATCTAGTGGTATTCTGCCAGTCTCCACTGATCTAGTGGTATTCTGCTGGGCTCCAATGATCTAGTGATATTCTGTCAATCCCAACTGATCTAGTGATATTCTGTCAATCTCCACTGATCTAGTAGTATTCTGGCAATCTCTATTGATCTGGTGGTATTACGACACTCTCCACTGATATAGTAGCATTCTCTACCGATCTATTCTGTGGCAAGCCTTTTTAAATATCCGTTGTTGTACTCTTTCTAGACTATACTGTTATTTTGGCAAAACAATTGTTGAGTCTTATTTTTTACTTTGAAATTTCAGTTAATAAACCTAATTATAGAATACTTAAGAAAAATAAAATGTTTAATCTTATGAAATTATTTGCTCACTTTCTTACCATTTGTCAGCACACTGTATTTACTCAGAATAATAATGGAGGTTTAAGAAGTGATAATAAAAGGAATTTGTAGGCATATTGTTATTCACACGGGTTTACCATTTCAAAAATAACACATAAAAACACTATTAGCACAAAACTGCTGAAAATACATTTAAACAATATAAAAAAATCCCTTTTCCATTTATTATTTTTTAATGTAATGTGCAGTAAGAATACTTGGTAGAATTGTCTTATTTTGTAATTGTCTTGAAGTGCATGGGTAAATAAGGTGCCCATTTAAAAATGGTAGTATGCTGGGCAGCTGAGAACTGAACACAGATGTTCTTTCTAATTGTGGTCACACAGCATGGACAGGTGAAACAATTTGTTTCATTGGCTCTGATTCATCATTTGCATTTTTAAGTCACTTTCCTTTTTTGCCTTGTTATATTAGTTGCCATTTTTGGCAGAAAATACATTAAAATGGCGCACAGGATCATTGAATTTGGCACAAGGTCAAAAATGTTATTTTTTCCTGTCCTAAACTGTTTTTGCCAAAAGTAAAATAAATTGTGACAAAATGTTGGTGCAATCAAAAATTTGTTAGGGGGACAGGAATGGAGTTGCATCAAATTGTGTGACTTTAAGCAGGTGCAATTGATGAATCTGTCACAACTCCTGGGAGTGGACTCTCTTGGTCGTGATACCAACCCACCCTGGGCAAGCTGACCTGGTGAGAACCACCCCCTATACAGGGAGCATCAGGGGCAAACCCAGGGGAGTACAGTACCACTAAAGTTGAGCGAAACAGGTCGGTCAGATTCATAAGTCACCGACTTTCGCCAAAGTCGGGTTTTGTTGGCCGAAACACGACCATAGCGTGCAGTCGGCCATGCGGTCGGCAAAACGAGTGCCAAAGTCGGTTTTCCCCGAATGCTTTCAGGCACCTTTTTTCAGCCAATGAGCAAGGACGTACACTGTGGGCAATGAGATGACATGTGCAGCGTCCACCACCATCTTAGAGAAGGGCATTGCAGTGATTGGCTTGCTTTGGGGGGCGTCATAGTGTCTATAAAAGCCCTGACCGCCGGCCGCCATTTAACTTCTGGCGATATTAACAGTAGGGAGAGGTTGCTGACGTTGTTTATCAGTAGGGAGAGAGTTAGGGCTGGAAAGAGAAGTTCTTATGTGCTTGTGCTGATAGCAATTGTGCTGTACAGTTAATGTGCAGTGACAGGGGAGGATTTTCTTGTGTGCAGCAGCGCTGGTTATTAGGCTACCTGATAGCTGTATTGCTGTGTGTACACTGCTGTGCAGACTGCTTTTTACACAGCACTGATACTTTTATTCTTTTTTTCTGCACAGTTACCGACCGTTCATTTTTCCCACACGGTGTAGAGCTGTACGCTCCTCACACACTACCATGTACTGGCTGGTATCACGGACAAATACATGCTGACTATCTGTGTGTGACTCCGGAAATAAATACGGAGATTTAAATTTTCCCTTACACTGTATACAGCTGTATGCTTCTGAGACAGTACAGTTTTTCTGCCTTTTGTATTACGGTCAAATCCATACTGAGTGAATTTATGTGTGTGACTCTGGAAATAAATACGGAGATTTAAATTTTTTCCTACACCGTATACAGCTGTCCGCTTCTGATACAGTTCCGTATTTCTGCTGTTTTTATTACGGTCAAATTCATACTGAGAAAGCTTCTGTGTGTGAATCCGGAAATATATACAGAGATTTTAATTTTCCCCTACACTGTATACAGCTGTACGCTTCTGATACAGTACCATGGGCGTACCCAGGATCAAAACTAGGGGGGCAAGCCAATGTCGCATCTTATACAGGTTACATCATATACACTGTACATTATCCTGCATATTAGGTATGGAGCATTGGAACTGTTGTATATTGTATAATACAGCAGTGTATGCGACACTACGCTGTATATACCATATATTATACATGGCAGTCGCGCTCATGTCAGGAGCGGTACCAGCAAGTCCGAGGATTGCAGTGCGATCCTCGCATGAGTTATACGGCCGTCTGTCTATGCCCTTGTTATAATAATACTGAAATATTAATCTATTATTAAAGTATTAAGGAGCTCACAAGTAAAAATAAGCCCCCTACCTCCCCTGTCCCCCACCCACATCCCAACAGCCCATCGTCTCACATGCACCCCTTAGTGTTCTGTCCCACTGACCCCACAATACACCCATCCTCTCACATGCACCCCTCAGTGCTCTGTTGCCCCTTCCCACTTCAGCCCCCACAATACCCCCATCCTCTTACATTCAACCCCAGTGACCTGTCCACCCTCCCTCACAATACCCCATCCCCTCACATCAACCTCTGTGCGCCAGCCCCCACAATATCCCCATCCTCTCACATTCACCAACCAGTGCCCTGTATCCCCTCCCCCACAATACCCCATCCTCTCACATTCACTCTCTGTGCCTTGTTGCCCCTCCCCCACTTCAGCCCCCACAATACCCCATCCTCTCACATTAACCCCCCCAGTGCCCTAGCCCCCACAATACTCCATACTCTTACATTCACCCCAGTGCCCTGTACCTCTCCCCCACAATACCCCATCCTCTCACATTAACCCCCCAGTGCCCTAGCCCCCAAATACTCCATACTCTTACATTCACCCCAGTGCCCTGTACCCCTCCCCCACAATACCCCCATCCTCTCACATTAACCCCCCAGTGCCCTAGCCCCCACAATACCCCATACTCTTACATTCACCCAGTGCCCTGTACCCCTCCCCCACAATACCCATCCTCTCACATTAACCCCCCCAGTGCCCTAGCCCCACAATACCCCCATCCTCTTAAATTCACCCCAGTGCCCTGTACCCCTCCCCCACTGTACCCCCATCCTCTCACATTCCCCCCACAGTGACCATGACATGCCTGAGCAGAATGAATTTAATAAATTCCATCCCCTCTTACCATGAAGCTTGCAGGCAGTGGCTGAGGCAGGAGCAGGAAGTGTCCAATGTATGCACACAGAGGGCACTAGGACCCAGTGTGGCTAAGACAACCAGAGCCTGCAGGGCAGAAAGTGACACTACAGCTGCTGCAGCCAGGAAGAAGCTCCTCTGGTGAGACAGCAGCTCCGTGCACTGCGCACACACAGACAGGCGCTGCAACCTGTGGCAGAGGAAGCGGCATTGTGCTGCTCTCTCCACTCTCTTTCATTGTGTGCCCCTGCTTCTAGGGAGGGGCAGCTGCCCCCCCTGCCCCACGGTGGGTACGCCCATGTACAGTACCGTTTTTCTGCCTTTTGTATTACGGTCAAATCCATACTGAGTGAGCGTCTGTGTGTGTGTTAGAGGTCGAGTTCCTGCTTCTGCACAGGGGGAATCTCGAGCCATTCCCGCTGTGGTGCCCCATCCGTCTCCGGCCGCAGTGGAGTCTCCTCAGCAGAGATGTCGGTCCCAGCGTCTTGCACAGCCTAATACAGTGCAGAGGATTACTGCTGCCTCTCCAGGTTCTGCTATTGTAGCCAGTACTGGTCAACGGCGAGCAGACGTCTTTGGGACTAAGTCCTGCGTTTCCCCTTCTGAGCATGCTCAGGGTAAGATCTCTCATTGGAGATCAGGGGTCATATGCTCAGGTACTGCAGTAACTCCTATTGGTCCGCCAGGAAGGTCCTGAAACTGCTTGTGTTCTGAAACAGTTTCTCATTGGTCCTTTTCTGGAAGTTCTTGTAGTTGTTGCTATAAAAGGGTTGCATGGCCGCTCGGCCATGCACTAGTATCAATTGTGTTATGTGCTTTGCGCCAGTGTGATCATGCATGCATGCGGTTAGGGCTCTGCTGAAATAAGCCCCTAGAATACAGGCACCTCCGGTGAGGAGTTTTGTATGCATGTGTTCAGGGCTTGGCTGAAATAGCCTCTAGAATACCCGCTACTCGGTGAGGAGCTGCTTGTTTGCGTTGCTGACTGCATGACCACGGACTGCTATCCGCACAGCAGTTATCTGTGTACCCATGTGGTGTTAACAGGACACATTCTCTATATCTGCGTCTCTACCTCAGAGACTCTGTGGTGTAACAGAGTTCGCTCATACCGCCATATAGTGCCACAACGTCTATGTCTGCGACTCTGTGAAGTAACAGAGCTCGCTTATACCGCCATATCCTGTCATCATACTAGCAGCAGGCTCTGCCTGCACGGTGGACCCCAGACTGCAAACGCATCTATTATATATTTATTTGGTGCGTTCCGCAGTCCCTAACAGTATACTAGCGCCAGAGTCTGGCTAGTAAAATGGCGGACGACCAGCGCCTAGGGCAGTTCATCCAGCAGCTGGAGGGTAGGTTGGCTGCTCTCGAGCACACAATCTCAGCTGTGGATGTTACTGCAGTCGCTGTTCAGGCTGCTAGCGCAGCGGCAGCCAGTTTGTCCTCCACCACATCTGCCCCGACCTTATCCCATCTCCCGCTTCCAGACAAGTTTTCTGGTGACAGTAAACATTGTGGGGGATTCATAAGCCAGTGCTCTATACAGCTCGAGCTTTTGGCTGCACGTTTTCCCACGGAGCGGGCACAAGTGGGTTTCATAGTATCACTTCTGTCGGGCAGAGCGTTGGAATGGGCAACGCCGCTGTGAGAGCGCAACGATCGTGTGGTGTGGAGTGCTCCTCGGTTTCTGGAGGCTCTTAAAAAGGTCTTTTTAGGCCCTCAGTTCACCCACGATACGGCGCTCCAACTGCTGGCAATGTCACAGGGTTCGTCCATGGTCAGCCAGTTTCCGGTCCAATTTCGGACTCTGGCCTCCAAGTTAGAGTGGCCGGATAAAGTCCTTATAACAGTGTACTGGAAAGGACTGGCAGACCATGTGAAGGACGTCTTGTCCACCAGGGAGATTCCCGCCACACTGGAGGAGCTCATTACCATATCTACCCACATCGACCTCAGTTTTAACGAGCGGAGGTTGGAGCGGGCCCAGTGTAGGCAGAGGTTCCGGCTGGCTCCCACCTTTGCCAAACCTCTAGAATCTCCCATTCAGGCTTCCGACTCCCAGGAGGCCATGGAGGCTGCTCGAGCGGGACCTAAGTCTCGGCCCGCTCGAGTACCCGTGGTTTGTAACAATTGCCAACAGTTAGGACATTATGCCAATAGATTTCCCCAGCGATCGGGAACACGATTGCGTCTAGTAACCATGGGATGAGGTTTACTAGATTCAGCGGCATTTGCCTCCAAGCAGTCCTTTAAAGGGACAATCTCTTTTGGTCCATCCACTCTAACAGTTGAGCTTTGTGTGGATTCTGGAGCAGAGGGGAATTTTATGTCCTCTGCCTTCGCTCTCCGCCGCACAACACCTCAGGTGATGCTCGCCAAACCGATGACTGTTCGAGTGGGGAATGGATCAATACTGCCCTCACAGATCACACATCAGACAATCCCTCTCACATTATCTATGTCTCCTTCCCATCAGGAGATTATCTCTTTCCTAGTCCTTCCCGAGGGTATAGATGAGGTTCTGCTGGGAGTACCCTGGCTTCGTCTTCACTCTCCAAATATTGAGTGGTCCTCTGGGAGGATACGGGGTTGGAGTGAATCTTGTAAAGGTAGATGTGTGAGGGAGAGTGTTCAGGTTACTACTACAGGGATACCCGCCGATCTCACTTCCCTTCCTAAGTGTTATTGGTCCTATGTAAGCGTGTTCTCCAAAAAGGCTGCGGAGACTCTTCCGCCTCCCCGCCCCTATGACTGTCCTATTGACCTCTTGCCTGGAGCAGAACCTCCTCGGGGACGAGTCTATCCCCTCTCTCTCCCAGAGATGGAGGCTATGTCCCAATACATTCAGGAGAATCTGGCAAGAGGGTTCATTAAGAAGTCAGTGTCACCTGCTGGGGCGGGGTTCTTCTTCGTGCAGAAGAAGAACGGAGAATTATATCCCTGCCTAGATTACAGGGGTCTTAACTCCATCACCGTTAAGAATAAATACCCGTTGCCCCGGATTTCTGAGCTCTTTGATAGGCTCCGGGGAGCAAGGGTATTTACCAAATTAGACCTGCGGGGAGCTTATAACCTGATTCGCATCCGTGAGGGGACGAATGGAAGACGGCTTTTAATACCAGGGATGGGCACTATGAATATCTGGTGATGCCCTTCAGGCTCTGTAATGCCCCAGCCGTTTTCCAAGACTTTGTTAATGACATCTTCGGGATATGCTTTCCACCTCTGTCGTAGTCTATCTGAATGATATTCTAATCTTCTCTCCAGATATTGACTCCCACCGGAGAGATGTCTGCAGAGTCTTCGACCTCTTGTGGGCAAATTCCCTTTATGCAAAGTTGGAGAAATGTGTGTTTAAGCAGGAGTCTTACTCTTTACCATTCCTGGGCTATATCATCTCCGCCCAGGGATTGGCTATGGATCCTGCCAAACTACAGGCTGTGATGGACTGGCAAGAACCCCATTCCCTTAAAGCGGTGCAGCGCTTTATGGGGTTCATTAATTATTATCGCCAGTTCATTCCCCATTTCACAACTTTGGTAGCTCCCTTGGTAGCCCTCACCAAGAAGGGAGCAAATCCCAAATTGTGGTCCGAAGAAGTCTCCAAGGCTTTCACCTCAATTAAGTCTCATTTTGCTAGCGCTCTCATCCTACACCGCCATGATGTTGATAAGCCATTCATATTGGAGGTGGATGCCTCATCCCTTGGAGCTGGAGCAGTCCTCTTTCAAAAGGATGCTCAAGGTCGGAAGCATCCTTGCTTCTTCTTCTCCAAGACCTTCACACCAGCGGAGAGGAATTATTCCATCGGGGACAGGGAGTTGCTAGCAATGAAGCTGGCTTTCTCTGAGTGGAGACATCTGTTGGAGGGGGCTCGCTTTCCCTTCCAAGTCTTTACTGACCCAAGAATTTGCGGCTAAATTCTCGTCAGGCCAGATGGTCCTTGTTTTTCTCCCGGTTTCACTTTACCCTCCATTATCTCTCGGGAGAGAAGAACATTCGGGCTGACGCTCTCTCTCTCACTCCGTGGTGTCCTCGGAGGAGGAGGAGGGGATCCTCGGCTTATTGTCCCTTCTGAGAGCCTGAGAACCGTAGCGCCGGTCTCGCTAGAGTTTGTGCCTCCGTGCAAGAATTTTCTACCACCCAATTTGCGACCGGAGGTTCTCTCTTGGGCTCATTCGTCCAGGGTGGGTGGACATTTTGGGACCAAAAGAACATCTGAACTGCTGGCAAGGACGTACTGGTGGCCGCATATGGTCCAGGACGTTGGAGACTATATTCGGGCATGTGTCTACTGCGCCAAAAATAAGTCCCCTCATCAGCGGCCAGCTGGGTTACTTTTTTATCCATTGCCGGTGACAGACAGGCCCTGGGAGATGGTTGGGATGGACTTTGTGGTAGGCCTACCCAAGTCTCGTGGTTGCACGATCATATGGGTTATCACCGACCACTTCTCTAAAATGGTGCACTTGGTGCCACTACCCCGGTTACCTTCTGCACGGGCCTTGGCGGCACTGTTTATTACACACATCTTCCGCTTACACGGTATGCCGGACAAAATTGTCAGTGACCGGGGTCCTAAGTTTGCGTCTCGGTTCTGGAGAGAGCTTTGTCGCCTTCTCAGTATTGAATTAAATCTGTCTTCTACCTATCATCCCGAGACGAATGGGTTGGTAGAGAGGACCAACCAGACCTTGGTCACATATCTGCGACATTTTGTTTCAGCTAGGCAGGATGACTGGGCATCCTTGCTACCGTGGGAGGAGTTTGCATTAAACAACGCCGTGGCTGATTACACTGGACAAACCAAATTCCTCCTTAATTACGGTCAGCATCCGCATGTTCCTGTACCTATGCCCCTGTCTTCCGTCGACTCCAGGGTGGCAGACTAGGCTGTGGAGGCACGGGACATTTGAGACCGCACTCAGGATGCCATTGTCATGTGTGCATCGCCACGAAGATCGTCGCGGTTGCACATTCTGACTTCTCACAGCTGAGTTGCTGTTTCTTTGTGTTTGGCAGTTAGGGAGTTAATTCTGTCTGTGCTCAGTTCTGGGACTGGGTGCAGTTTCTCCCGGCTGCAATTAATTATTTGTTGATTGGTTTCCTTTAAATCTCTGGTTGTCTGTGTTGGGAGTTGCCAGTGAAATTCTTCATGCAGACCACAGATAGGATTGTATCTGTATAGACTTAAGTTAAAGAGCTCCTTAGTTGTTTTAAGCTCACCTTGCTTAGAGTTTAATATCCCAGATCATTTATGTTCCTTCTGTGTTTGAGTGTGTATGCAAGTCTGTGTTTTCTCCAGTCTGTCTTATATGTCTAATCTGTGTATTTAGCAGAGATCAGCCCATATCCCTTTGGTGGTAATCAGAATCCTTCTTAGGACTGATTACAGGGTTCAGGGACTGATAGGAGACAGGGTTAGGCTGGAGACTTGGACCTCTGAACCATTATCAGTACCTTCAAGGTTAGGGATTAGTTAGGACCCCAGTTTAGGGTCAGGTTAGACCCCCGGTCTTCCTCTTTCCTGTGACAGTGTATCAAGTCCTCAAGATTAACCCTGAGTTCAACGGATATCGTGTCAGGTAAATCTATTCTATATTTACATGCTGATGTTGCTAATCTATATGTTGTATAGAGTGTTGTTCTTTTAAGAATAGTTTACTGACATCGTACACATATCATAAGACCGCGTGACATTTTCACTGGCCCATAAAATTATTCCCAGTTGCCATGGATCCAGTAGCCCAGCTGGCTCTGCAGTTGCAGGGATTATCCATGGAGCTGACGGACATTAAGTCCAAAGTTTTGTCTCCCTCGGAGCAAACCAGATTTGAACCTAAAGTAGCTCTCCCGGACAGGTTCACTGGTGGGCGAGACAAATTTTTTACCTTCAGGGAAGCATGTAAATTGTATTTTCGGCTTCGGCCTCGATCATCAGGGAGTGAAGAGCAGAGAGTGGGAATTGTTATCTCGCTCCTACAAGGGGACCCTCAATCCTGGGCCTTCTCCCTTCCTCCGGGATCCCCGGCTCTACAGTCAGTAGATCGATTTTTTACTGCCCTGGGTTTGGTATATGATGACCCAGATCGGGTCTCTCTTGCTGAGACAAAATTACGTAAGATACAGCAGGGAGATCGTCCGGCGGAGGAATTTGCTTCTGAGTTCCGTAGATGGGCCACAGATACTCAGTGGAATGACCCAGCTCTTAGGAGCCAGTTTTGTCATGGGCTTTCTGACAAATTAAAGGACGTTTTGGCTCAGTATGATTCTCCTCCATCACTGGAGGCTGCTATGGCCCTAGCTATCCGTACTGATAGACGGCTCCGGGAGAGGTGCGAGGTAACTCCGCCCCCTGTTGTTACTCCACCTACTACTAAAGTCCCTTATGTTGAGGTTCCCCTTGTCTGTTCGGAGGAGCCTATGCCGTTGGGAGGGACATCATTTCGTAGGAGGGGATTGGCGGTACGCCGCAGGACTAGAAGGTGTTTCTTCTGCGGGAAAGAGGGACATTTTGTTGAGGGATGTCCATCCCGTGCCTTGTTGAGCAAAAAGTCGCCGGAAAACTGTTAATCCCAGGTTGTGTGGTGGACGACAACCTGGGAGTATGTATTTCGTCCGCTAGTTCTTCTCAGTTCCTTGTACCAGTGGAGGTGGTGGTTGGTACGAGAGTGGAGAGATTTTCTGTTCTTCTTGATAGTGGGTCCGGGGCTAATCTGGTTGACGCTCAGTTTGCTCAGGCTCAAGGTATGCATCTGAGTGTATTGGTCAAACCGATCCCTATATTCTCCATTGACGCCAGGCCTCTCGGCCAAGGTAGCTTTGTTCATGAGGTTCATAACATTGACCTTCGGGTAGGGGCAATACATAGGGAACTATTATCTTGTTATGTGTTGGAGGGTCTACCTACTCCTATTGTGTTGGGACTTCCTTGGTTGGTTAAACATAACCCTGTGATTAATTGGCAGTCCAGAGATATAAGCCAATGGGGTGAGTTTTGCAAAAGTAACTGCATGAACACAGTCATCAGTGCGGTCGTGCCTAGTACTTTGCCTCCTTTTTTGGAGGACTTTGGGGATGTGTTCTCTGAGGAGGGGTGTCAGGAGTTGCCTCCTCATCGCGTGTATGACTGCTCTATTAATTTACTTCCTGATGCTAAGTTACCTAAAGCTAGGTTATATAACCTTTCTGGTCCTGAGAGGCAGGCTATGAAAGATTATATTTCGGAAAGTCTGGCCAAAGGGCATATTAGACCTTCATCTTCCCCAGTGGCCGCGGGGTTCTTCTTTGTGAAGAAAAAAGATGGAGGCCTACGCCCTTGCTTGGATTTCCGCGAACTTAATCGGATTACTGTTCGAGATCCGTATCCACTCCCTCTGATTCCTGATCTCTTCAATCAAATTGTTGGCGCCAAATGGTTCTCTAAATTGGATCTCAGGGGGGCGTATAATCTGATTAGGATAAAAGAGGGGGATGAGTGGAAAACGGCGTTTAACACGCCGGAGGGACATTATGAGAACCTTGTCATGCCTTTTGGTCTGACTACTGCACCAGCAGTATTCCAACATTTTGTTAATGACATTTTTCGTCATCTGGTGGGGCTGTTTGTGGTCGTATATTTGGATGACATTTTAATTTACTCACCAGATCTTGTGTCTCACCAGGAGCATGTGAGACAGGTGTTGCAGATCTTGCGAGATAATAAACTATACGCCAAACTGGAAAAGTGTGTATTCGCCGTACAGGAACTTCAGTTTTTGGGTTTCTTGGTGTCAGCCTCTGGTTTCCGTATGGACCCTGAAAAGGTGAGAGCAGTGCTTGAATGGGATCAGCCAGAGGATCTTAAGGCTCTGCAGCGTTTTCTGGGGTTTGCTAACTACTACCGGAAATTTATTTGTAATTTCTCATCTGTTGTCAAACCTCTCACTGACATGACAAGAAAAGGGACGGATTTTTCTAAATGGTCGGACAAAGCTTGCCAAGCTTTTTCCTCTTTGAAAAAATGTTTTGCTTCGGCACCCGTTCTCATCCAACCAGATGCATCACAGCCGTTCGTTGTGGAGGTGGACGCGTCTGACGTAGGGGTGGGTGCAATATTGTCCCAGGGTCCGTCCCCTGGTAAATGGCATCCGTGCGCTTTCTTTTCTAAAAAATTGTCGTCCGCCGAAAGGAATTATGATATCGGCAATAGGGAACTTTTGGCCATTAAGTTGGCTTTTGAAGAATGGCGTCACTTTTTGGAGGGGGCAGTCCACCCGGTCACCGTCATTACTGATCACAAGAACCTGCTGTATTTGGAATCTGCTAAGCGTCTGAATTCCAGACAAGCTCGATGGTCGTTGTTTTTTACCAGGTTTAATTTTGTTGTCACTTATCGCCCTGGATCTAAGAATGTTAAGGCGGATGCCTTGTCTCGCAGTTTCCCAGGGGCCGGGAAAATGGATGACCCGATTCCTATCCTTCAGGAGGGGGTGGTAGTGTCGGCTGTATGTTCTGAGCTTGAGGAGGAGGTGTTAGAGGCTCAGGGGGACGCCCCTGCAGGACCTCCAGGGAGACTGTTTGTCCCAAATCAGTTGAGACAAAAGGTTATTGAGGCACATCATAATTCTGCTTTAGCAGGACATCCAGGGAGTAAGGCTACTTTAGATCTCCTTTCTCGCCGGTTTTGGTGGCCTAACGTTAATAAAGATGTTTTAGCTTTTGTCGCGTCCTGTGGGGTTTGTGCTCGCTCTAAGACCCCTCATACCCGTCCGTCTGGGACCCTCTTACCCTTGAAACTTCCGGAGCGTCCATGGACTCATTTGTCTATGGACTTCATCACGGACCTTCCTCAGTCGTCAGGGAAGACTGTCATACTGGTGGTTGTTGACAGGTTCAGTAAGATGGCACATTTCATTGCTCTTCCTGCCCTCCCTAATGCTAAAACTCTGGCGCAGGTGTTCATTGGGGAGATTGTGAGACTTCATGGGTTGCCTTCTGATGTGGTGTCAGATAGGGGGTCTCAGTTTGTGTCCAAGTTTTGGAGGGCATTTTGTTTACGTCGGGGGATGCAATTGTCATTTTCCTCGGTTTTTCATCCGCAGACCAATGGTCAGACAGAGCGTCTGAATCAAAGCCTAGAGACTTATCTTCGGTGTTTTGTCTCAGAGAACCAGGAGGACTGGTCTTCTTTCTTGCCTCTGGCAGAGTTCGCTCTTAACAACAGGCGGAGCGAGTCCACTGGTAAGTCCCCGTTTTTTGGGGCATATGGTTTTCATCCCCAGTTTTGTACATTCAATGGGGGGTTCCTGAGGAGGAGCGTTTCTCGTCGTCACTTGCTTCAGTGTGGAGAGGTGTATTGAATAATCTGAGTGCTATGGGGAACCGTTATAAACGTATGGCTGATAGGAGGAGAGTTTCTGGTCCAGATCTTAATGTGAACGATCTGGTATGGTTGTCTACCAGGAATATAAAACTTAAAGTTCCCTCCTGGAAGCTGGGCCCCAGATTCATCGGGCCGTACAGGATCAGTTCCATAATTAATCCTGTGGCATTTCGTCTGGACCTCCCTCCTACGTTTAAAATCCACAATGTGTTCCACAAGTCATTACTTAAGAGGTACGTGGCACCAGTCATACCATCACCTCTACCTCCTCCTCCAGTGGTGGTCAATGGTAACTTGGAGTTTCAAGTGTCAAAGATCATTGACTCACGTCTGAATCGCCGGTCCCTTCAGTACTTGGTGCATTGGAAGGGGTATGGTCCAGAGGAGAGGACGTGGGTTCCTGCGTCTGACATTAACGCAGATCGTTTGGTGCGGACCTTCCACAGAACTCACCCGGGCAAACTGGCCCTGAGGGTCCGGAGGCCCCTCGTAGAAGGGGGGGTACTGTCATGTGTGCATCGCCACGAAGATCGTCGCGGTTGCACATTCTGACTTCTCACAGCTGAGTTGCTGTTTCTTTGTGTTTGGCAGTTAGGGAGTTAATTCTGTCTGTGCTCAGTTCTGGGACTGGGTGCAGTTTCTCCCGGCTGCAATTAATTATTTGTTGATTGGTTTCCTTTAAATCTCTGGTTGTCTGTGTTGGGAGTTGCCAGTGAAATTCTTCATGCAGACCACAGATAGGATTGTATCTGTATAGACTTAAGTTAAAGAGCTCCTTAGTTGTTTTAAGCTCACCTTGCTTAGAGTTTAATATCCCAGATCATTTATGTTCCTTCTGTGTTTGAGTGTGTATGCAAGTCTGTGTTTTCTCCAGTCTGTCTTATATGTCTAATCTGTGTATTTAGCAGAGATCAGCCCATATCCCTTTGGTGGTAATCAGAATCCTTCTTAGGACTGATTACAGGGTTCAGGGACTGATAGGAGACAGGGTTAGGCTGGAGACTTGGACCTCTGAACCATTATCAGTACCTCCAAGGTTAGGGATTAGTTAGGACCCCAGTTTAGGGTCAGGTTAGACCCCCGGTCCTCCTCTTTCCTGTGACAGTGTATCAAGTCCTCAAGATTAACCCTGAGTTCAACGGATATCGTGTCAGGTAAATCTATTCTATATTTACATGCTGATGTTGCTAATCTATATGTTGTATAGAGTGTTGTTCTTTTAAGAATAGTTTACTGACATCGTACACATATCATAAGACCGCGTGACAGCCATTCTGGCCACCAAGGAGAGGATGAGGTCCACCGCCGACGCACATTGGCACCCTGCTCTGACTTTTGCCCCTGGTGACTTAGTGTGGCTCTCCGCCCGTAACCGACTACGAGTAGAGTCCACTAAGTTTGCTCCTCGCTTCTTGATCCCTTCAAGGTCCTCGAACAGATCAATCCTGTGGTCTATCGTCTAGCCCTTCCGCCACACCTGGGTATCACCGACACATTCCATGTCTCCCTCCTGAAACCCGTATACTTGTCTCGGTTTTCCAAGTCATCTGCCAGGACATCAGGTTCGTCTACGGACGACTATGAGGTGAATGCAGTTTTGGGATGCAAGGTGGTACGCGGCAAAAAGCTTTATTTGGTGGATTGGAGGGGTTATGGGCATGAGGATAGGTCATGGGAGCCTGCTGAGCCTATTCAGACTCCGCAGCTTTTTGCTGCCTTCGAGCATAGCGAGGCCCAAGGAAGGGTGGGCCCTGGGGGGGGTAATGTTAGAGGTTGAGTTCCCGCTTCTGCACAGGGGAATCTCGAGCCATTCCCGCTGCGGCCTCCTCAGCAGAGACGTCGGTCCCAGCGTCTTGCACAGCCTAATACAGTGCAGAGGATTACTGCGGCCTCTCCAGGTTCTGCTATTGTAGCCATACTGGTTAGCGGCGAGCAGACATCTTTGGGACTAAGTCCTGCGTTTCCCCTTCTGAGCATTCCCAGGGTAAGATCTCTCATTGGAGATCAGGGGTCACATGCTCAAGTACTGCAGTAACTCCTATTGGTCCAGCAGGAAGGTCCTGAAACTGCTTGTTTTCTGAAACAGTTTCTCATTGGTCCTTTTCTGGAAGGTCTTGTAGTTGCTGCTATAAAAGGGTTGCATGGGCGCTCGGCCATGCGCTAGTATCAATTGTGTTATGTGCTTTGCGCCAGTGTGATCATGCACGCATGCGGTTAGGGCTCGGCTGAAATAAGCCCTAGAATACCGGCACCTCCGGTGAGGAGTTTTGTATACACGTGTTCAGGGCTTGGCTGAAATAGCCTCTAGAATACCAGCTACTCCGGAGAGGAGCTGCTTGTTTGCGTTGCTGACTGCATGACCACGGACTGCTATCCGCACAGCAGTTATCTGTGTACCCATGTGGTGTTAACAGGACACAGTCTCTATCTCTGCGTCTCTACCTCAGCGACTCTGTGGTGTAACAGAGTTCGCTCATACCGCCATATAGTGCCACAAAGTCTATGTCTGCAACTCTGTGAAGCAACAAAGCTTGCTTATACCGCCATATCCTGTCATCTTACTAGCAGCAGGCTCTGCCTGCACAGTGGACCCCGGGCAGCGAACGCATCTATTATATATTTATTTGATGCGTTCCGCAGTCCCTAACAGTGTGATTCCTGAAATATATACAGGGATTTAAATTTTCCCGTTCACCGTATACAGCTGTATGCTTCTGATACAGTACCATTTTTCTGATTTTTGTATTCTGGTTAAATCCATACTGAGTGAGCGTCTGTGTGTAACTCCGGAAATATATACAGAGATCTAAATTTTCCCCTACACCGTATACAGCTGTACGCTTCTGATACAGTACCATATTTCTGCTGGTATTTTTGGTATATTTTCCCAAACATCAGGAAGCATGGTGGAAGAGGCCACGGACGTGGGTGTGGAGGGCCCGCTGGTACTGTTGATGGTGGTGGTGCATCTGCTGGTAGTGCCAAAATCACAATAGCACCTAAGGCAGGAGGTGTTGAGTCTGCGTCATCGTCTGTCTCCAGAAGGCCTGGAAGGTTCCCTTTTCTGGGAGTAGGTAAACCGCTTTTAAAGCCGGAGCATCAGGAACAGGTTTTGGCTTACATTGCCGAAACAGCCTCCAGCTCTATCGCCTCCTCTTCTGAAGTTTCAAAAAATGCAAGTCAGTGCAGGCTCCTGGTCAGGAACAACACCTTTCCTTGTGTCCTTCACCCCCACCAAAAGTGAAGGATGCGGCAGGCCATACTTAAGATTACTCCCTGTAGCTCTCTTCACATACCATGCCTGGGTTATCAAGTGAGGATAAGTTTATCCGAGTCACCAGCCTCAGAAATCGCAGGTTTACAGCAGCTCAGATTAGAGACCAGGTCAATGCCACACAGAGTTCTAGCAGCAGACACATCTCTACAACAACTGTTAAGAGGAGACTTTGTGCAGCAGGCCTTCATGGTAAAATAGCTGCTAGGAAACCACTGCTAAGGACAGGCAACAAGGAGAAGAGACTTGTTTGGGCTAAAGAACACAATGAATGGACATTAGACCAGTGGAAATCTGTGCTTTAGTCTGATGAGTCCAAATTTGAGATTTTGGTTCCAACCACCGTGTCTTTGTGCGACGCAGAAAAGGTGAACAGATGGACTCTACATGCCTGGTTCCCACCGTGAAGCATGGAGGAGGAGGTGTGATGGTGTGGGGGTGCTTTGCTGGTGACACTGTTTGGGATTTATTCAAAATTGAAGGCATACCGAATCAGCATGGCTACCACAGCATCTTGCAGCGGAATGCTATTCCATCCGGTTTGCGTTTAGTTGGACAATCATTTATTTTTCAACAGGACAATGACCCGAAACACACCTGCAGGCTGTGTAAGGGCTATTAAACCAAGGAGAGTGATGGGGTGCTACTCCAGATGACCTGGCCTCCACAGTCACCAGACCTGAACTCAATTGAGATGGTTTGGGGTGAGCTGGAACGCAGAGTGAAGGCAAAGGGCCAACAAGTGCTAAGCATCTCTTGGAACTCCTTCAAGATTGTTGTAAGACCATTTCCGGTGACTACCTCTTGAAGCTCATCAAGAGAAAGCCAAGAGTGTGCAAAGCAGTCATCAAAGCAAAAGGTGGCTACTTTGAAGAACCTAGAATATAAGACATATTTTCAGTTGTTTCAAACTTTTTTGCTAAGTATATAATTCCACATGTGTTAATTCATAGTTTTGATGCCTTCAGTGTGAATGTACAATTTTCATAGTCATGAAAATACAGAAAAATCTTTAAATGAGAAGGTGTGTCCAAACTTTTGGTCTGTACTGTAGGTCTAGAAGTGTCACCAACCAGTAGTGACTGTCACCCAAAATTTTGAGAATGCGAGGGTCATGGGAAAGTCAGCGTAACATAAACACAGCCATGCATGCCAGACTGCTAACAGGCAAGACTTCTGACCATGCCCTCCTCCTCCTCCCTGTCCTCAGGCCATCCATGCTGAACAGATGGAATGACAGATGTGCAGGTAGTACCCTCTATAGTGCAGGAAACAAGCTTCTGTTCTTCTTCCTCCTCCTCCTCTTCCTCATTGTCACCCATATCCACGTTGGGATGAGATGAGGCTGTGCTGTATGTGTTACAGGTCTGCAACTCAGGAATAGAGCGGGGAGGGAATCTGACCCTGCACTAGGGCTAGACTTGATCCCTACGATGTGACCTATTCCTTGCGAATAGACCGATCGATGATCCTAGTCTAGACTCAAGCCAAGACATGAAGTAGGGGAAGGGGATCCCTGAAAGATCTAGAGACTGGGAACAAAACACTGGTAACCTCCTAGCAGGGAAATAGAGGAAGCTGCAGAAACAAAAGGAAAAAACAAAAAGACTAAGCAAGCAGAACTAGAGTTCCAAGAACTGCACAAAGTATAGCACAAAGCTATCAAGGCTCCTAGCCAGAGCTCAAGCGGACTAACACTGATGTCCAGCAAGGACGGGGAGGCAGGTGCAGGGTAATAAAGGGTGATACAATCACCTGACCAACGACAAGCCCAGCGCCAGGGGAAAAACACCAGCAGCCAGAAACAACAACAAGATGGCGGATGGTCAAACTGAATAGGTTCTAATAGTATGTAATCATCTTGTATGGTTCCTTGCTCCATCTCATCATGCTCCGCCTGCAATGCAACCTCTTTGATTGTGTGCAGAGAGCATTTCAGAGCACAGAGAAGTGGGATAGTGATGATAGTTATGGCGTCATTGACGCTCACTATCTTGGTGGATGCCTCAAAGTTTTGGAGGATGGTACATACAGTGGTGGCCAAAAGTATTGGCACCCCTGCAATTCTGTCAGATAATACTCAGTTTCTTCCTGAAAATGATTGCAAACACAAATTATTTGGTATTATTATCTTCATTTAATTTGTCTTCAATGAAAAAACACAAAAAGAATTGACCTAAAGCCAAATTGGATATAATTCCACATCAAAACTAAAGAAGGGGGTGGACAAAAGTATTGGCACTGTTTGAAAAATCATGTAATGCTTCTCTAATTCATGCAATCACCAGCACCTGTAACTTACCTGAGGCACCAAACAGGTGTTGGCAGTAACTAAATCACACTTGCAGCCAGTTAACATGGATTAAAGTTGACTCAACCTCTGTCCTGTGTCCTTGTGTGTACCACATTGAGCATGGAGAAAAGAAAGAAGACCAAAGAACTGTCTGAGGACTTGAGAAACCAAATTGTGAGGAAGCATGAGCAATCTCAAGGCTACAAGTCGATCTCCAAAGATCTGAATGTTCCTGTGTCTTCCATGCGCAGTGTCATCAAGAAGTTTAAAGCCCATGGCACTGTGGCTAACCTCCCTAGATGTGGAAGGAAAAGAAAAATTGACGAGAGATTTCAACGCAAGATTGTGCGGATGGTGGATAAAGAACCTCGACTAACATCCAAACAAGTTCAAGCTGCCCTGCAGTCCGAGGGTACAACAGTGTCAACCCGTACTATCTGTCGGCGTCTGAATGAAAAGGACTGTCTGGTAGGATACCCAGGAAGACCCCACTTCTTACATAAAAGACATAAAAAAGCCAGGCTGGAGTTTGCCAAAACTTACCTGAGAAAGCCTAAAACGTTTTGGAAAAATGTTCTCTGGTCAGATGCGACAAAAGTCGAGCTTTTTGGGAAAAACCATCAACATAGAGTGTGCAGGAAAAAAAAAGAGGCATTCAAAGAAAAGAACACGGTCCTTACAGTCAAACACGGCGGAGGTTCCCTGATGTTTTAGGGTTGCTTTGCTGCCTCTGGCACTGGACTGCTTGACTGTGTGCATGGCATTATGAAGTCTGAAGACAACCAACAAATTTTGCAGCATAATGTAGGGCCCAGTGTGGAAAGCTGGGTCTCCCTCAGAGGTCATGGGTCTTCCAGCAGGACAATGACCCAAAACACACTTCCAAAAGTACTATAAAATGGTTTGAGAGAAAGCACTGGAGACTTCTAAGGTGGCCAGCAATGAGTGCAGACCTGAATCCCATAGAACACCTGTGGAGAGATCTCAAAATGGCAGTTTGGAGAAGGCACCCTTCAAATATCAGGGACCTAGAGCAGTTTGCCAAAGAAGAAAGGTCTACAATTCCAGCAGAGCATTGTAAGAAACTCATTGATGGTTACCGGAAGCGGTTGTTCGCAGTTATTTTGGCTAAAGGTTGTGCAACCAAGTATTAGGCTGAGGGTGCCAATACTTTTGTCTGGCCCATTTTTGGAGTTTTGTGTGAAATGATCAAGCATTTGATTTTTGCTTCATTCTCTTTCGTGTTTTTTCCTTGCAAGCAAATTAAATGAAGATAAAAATAGCAGATAATTTGTGATTGCAATAATTTTCAGGAAGACACTGACTATTATCTGACAGAATTGCAGGGGTGCCAATACTTTTGGCCACCACTGTATGTCTGACATCCATGTCCATTCCTGAGGTCTTATGTGTGGAGTCTGAACTGAATACTTATGGCCTTGTTGATGATGGTAGTTAACAACTGCCCTCTTCTGCTCACAAATCCTCTCAACATCTGCAGTGTACAGTTCCAATATGTGGGGACATCACAAACCAGTCAGTGAGCCGGAAGCTGCAAGAGCTGCTGAAGCATGGCAAGGGCAGCGGAGGCTGTAGCTGACTTGTTAAAATGGGCACACAAGCAGCAGATCTGGAAGCTCCGGGTAGGTTTTGAGAAAAAGCTGAACTACGAGATTCAGCACATGGGCCAGGTATGGTACGTGTGTGAGCTCGCCTTGCCTCAGAGCCGCCACAAGGTTCTGGCCATTGTCACACATGACCATGCCTGGCTGTAGATTCAGCGGTATCAGCCACAGATCTGCCTGCTCTTTCAGAGCTGTCCACAACTCTTCAGTTTTGTGCGGTTTGTCACCTATGCATTTTAGCTTCAGCAAAGCCTGTTCCGCTTAGCTGAGGCAGTGCTGCAGTGCTTCCAGCTTGTGACTGATGCAGTCATTTTGGAGATGGAGGCTGAAGAGGAGGAGGATGAAGTGCAGGAGCTGTAGACTGTGGGTCCCGCAATCCTCCTCGTCAGGAGACGTGTTCCTTCCATCCCAAGGTCTGACTGTGTCCCGGCTTCCACTATGTTAACCCAATGTGCCATCAGTGAGATGTACCATCCCTGCCCGCAAGCATTTGCTCACGTGTCCGTGGTTAGGTGGACTTTCCCAGTAACTGCATTGTTGGGGCACGGATAATATTGTGGGACACATGCTTGTGCAATGTGGAGACGGCACACCGGGAGAAATAGTGGCGGCTGGGGACCGAGTACCGAGAGACAGCCGCCGCCATCAGGTTGCGGAAAGCTTCTGTCTCCTCGAGCCTATAAGGCATCATTTCGAGCGCAAGCCATCGCGAAATCTGTGAATTGATTAGTGTGGCCTGTGGGGCGTTGGCTGCGTATTTGAGCTTGCGTTCAAAGGACTGGAGTATGGACAATTGAACTGTGCGCTGGGACAAGAATGTGGACGTGCTTGCTGATGCTGCTAGTTGAGTGTGTGCAATGAGAGTTGCATGGCAGGAGGCTCTTCGCATTCACCGTGGACAGGGGATTGGCTTGCATGCACATCAGTGGAAGAAGCAGTGGTGTCACCTGCAGACACTGTTCCTGGACCCTGGGGTTCGCCCCACAAAGTCGGGTGCTTTGTTGCCATGTGCCAGATCATGCTGGTGGTGGTCAGGCTGGTAGTTTTGCTACCCCTGCTGATGCTGGCCTGGCAGATGGTTAAAATGGTCTTTGTTATCCGCAGAGTCTTTAAAAAACACAGACTCGGGAAGACCTAACAGTTGTACTGGCAACTTTCGTCGTGTTGGTGTTATGGGAAACAGTTGCCCGCCTTCTGTCTGCGGCCATCACATTGCTTCTTCCTGCCTGATGGGGTGCTACGCCTCCCTCCCCGTGTGTGCTGCTGTCCTTGCTCTCCATGTCCTCCTGCCAGGTTGGGTCAGTTACTATATCATCCACCACCTTGTCATCCACTTCCACACCCAGATACTCCTCCCGACTTTCTGGCAGTTGTGTCTCATCATCGTCCACCTCGTGATACTTTCCCGGCCTGTAGGTAACTATTTTTTTCAGCAAACTGGTGTCAATAACTTAGCAAACACACTGCAACAAAATTTAAATGGAGGCCAGAAATGGCAGAATTTTGAGAGCACTGATATGTGACACGTGTGACAGACAAATCCCAGTTTAAAATAGCTGGCCTGTAGGTAACTATTTTTTCAGCAAACTGGTGTCAATAACTTAGCAAACACACTGCAAGAAAATTTAAATGGAGGCCAGAAATAGCAGAATTTTGAGCGCACTGATATGTGATACGTGTGACGGACAAATCCCAGTTTAAAATAGCTGGCCTGCAAGTAAATGTTTTTTTCAGGAAACTTGTGTCAATATCTTTGCTAAGACACTGCAAAAAAATGTAAATGGAGGCCAGAAATGGAAGAATTTTGAGCGCACTGATACTGATATGTGATCCGTGTAATGGACAAACCCCAGTTTAAAATGGCTGGATTTTTAGCGATGTAATATGTAAAGGATCTGGCTGTATTCTGCAGTGCCAACAAACAAATGGAGCAGAAAAACGGTGTTCTCTGGATTTATTTTTAAGCAAATAATTAGATTTAAGATCCAAAAAAAATTATTCCTGGCCCCTGATACCTGGGCTATGTCTAGAAATATCTGTAATAGCAGCAGCAGACAGAACTGGAATGGACTCTCTTGTTATATGCACTGCAGTCTGCCACATATACACTGACTGCCTGCCTAGCACTGATATCTATGCAGCTTTATTAGTTTCAGAAGCAATGTTTGTTGAGATGGATATGTGTATTATATATGATATACACACACTAAGTACTAAGCAAACAAATCTATCCCTAGCTATCCAGCGACTCTCCCTACTCTGCCTGATTCCAGACTGTGTCGAGCATGGTGGCGCCAGGTTTGATATAAACCTGATGACGCTGTGCAGCTAGCCAATCACTGTAATGCCACAACCAACATGTCTAAAAAGTGACAAACATGCAGGGCGGGGACCCTAGCTCTTGCTGAGCAACCCTGGAAATACTCAGAGGATCTCACTAGTCAACCATGTAGATGAGGTGGCTGATAGTGCTTCCACTCTTGAACTTGTATCCATAGCCAGACTCTGTAATTATCTGACTGAGGGGGTTCAAGCCTATGCAGAACAGCAATGGGGACAGAACATCACCTTGGTATGTCCTGTTGACATTGTATAGAGCCAAGCATTCACAGATCCATGTGGCATTGAGTCATAGGCTTTCCTGTAGTGAATCCACTCTGTGCTGAGATTGGATCTGTCTGGATCTTGAGTCTTGAGCTAGTGTTGGTCCCAATACTTTTCTGAGCTGGATTCATATGGTTCTGTAGCTTGGTGGCTATGATGCCTGACAGGAGATTCCATGTAAGGCAGGTTATTCGGCAGTAGTTGGATGCACCTGTTACACTTCATGATCTTTCTTCCTTGTGTTAGTTAAGCACCTAGCAGTAGTATAAATCAGTTTTAGATGCAAGTGCTTTATTGGCATCTTCTAGCATGCTGCCTTGGCAGTCAATCTCTGGTAATGATGGTATTTAGTTTATCTAAAATCTTTTTGTTTTGTTGCAGCAGTGCTCTTCCATGGGGTGGATCTGCACTGCAATTGTGATAATTCTTTATCACATTGGGTGACTAGTTATTTCTCACTAGTTATTTCTCAGTCAGTGGACATGCATGTCTTGTATCCATCCAGAGTTTCTTCATACATCCTCTCTCATTTTGTCTGATGTTATAGTAGCATTTCATCATATCTCTTGCCTTGTCCATGTATGTTTTGTTCCAGTAGAACGTTTATCATCAGATTGTCCTGTTTCCTCCACATCTGTTAATCTGGGCGATGTCCAAGCCGGCATGACTCTCTTTGTTCATGACTCTCTCGTGTTTATTGAGGTAGGCATTGTTGTGTTAGTAGTCTTGCCCAAGGACCACTGGTATATTATTTCCAACAGGGCAAAGGCAGGATTTGAACCTCAGTGGGTATTATAGAGTTAAGAGCTTTAGTATACAATTTATTTAATTTATTTTTCCACAGAGCAGAGCCGGGATTTGAACCCCAGTCTCCCACGTTGCAGATGGGGGTGAACCCAAGGGATCCCTGCGCAGTAACTGTGCACGCTGTCCGGACCGCAGAGCCCCCGCCTGAGCAGGCGGGGCGAGCTATCTTGGAGAAAATGCGAGCTGAACTCTCTGACCACAACCCGGCCCAAATACACCAGGTGGGAGCTCTCTTGGGCCATTACCAAAAGGTGTTTGCCAGCCATGAGGACAATTTTGGGTGCACCACAGCCATTACACATGGTATTCCCACTGAAGGGGCAGCCCCCATCAGGGAGCGATATCGGCAGATTCCACCGCAGTTGTACCAAGAAGTGAAAATGCTTTTGAATCAAATGCTGCAAAAGGGGGACATCCGGGAAAGTCAAAGCCCCTGGGCAGCTCCCATAGTGTTGGTGCGGAAAAAGGACAGTCCCTGCGGTTGTGTGGATTACAGTAAGGAATGCTGCACATCCAGATCTACACACTCCTCTCTAGAGGAGCTCTGTTGGCCTAGGGGATGTACTGTTGGATTTGGCCAGCGATACTGGCAGGGTTACCGATGTCCGAAGAGGATCGAGCAAAAATCGCCTTCATTTTGCCCATGGGACTATTTGAATTCAACCGGATGTCGTTTGGACTGGCCAACGCCCCTGGTACTTTCCAGTGCCTGAGGGAGTGGTGCCTAGGCAACCTCAAATTCAAAGCCACCCTAATATATCTGGATGACATTATCATCTATTGTGTCACGTTTGAAGACCACCTGCATCGCCTGGGCCATGTGCTCGACCGGCTGCAAAAGTATGGGTTGAAGGTGTAGCCCCAAAAATGACACCTACTCAACACACAAATAGAATACCTGGGGCATGTGGTCTCCGCCGAGGGAGTGAGGCCGCCTCTAGAGAAGGTCACTGCGATACATGAGTGGCCTACTCCCGAGACAGTGAAGGATGTGGGGGTCTTCTTGGGGCTGGCTGGATACTACCGTCGCTTTGTGAAGAATTTCGCCCGCCGAGCTCGAGCCCTGCAGGACCTGCTAAGAGGAGTCCCATGATAACAGCTGTAAGGTACAGTGGCGAGAACCGCAGGAAGAAGCTTTCCGATACCTCAAGGCTGCACTCTCAGAAGCCCCAGTGTTAGCCTACGCCGATTTCTCGCAACCGTTCATTCTGCACACTGGCGGGAGTTTACACGGGTTGGGGGCTGTGTTGTCGCAGATGCAGGACGGCCGAGAGAGGATGATCGCCTATGGCAGACGATTACTTCACGACTCCGAACGCAATCCTGACAACTAAAGCTCTTTCAAGCACGAGCTCCTGGCGGTGGTGTGGGCCATGACGGAGCGATTTTCCGAGTACCTAGCCGGATCTGAGGTGGTGGGATGAATGGATATGCCAGCAACAAGCAGATAGTGAAATCAGCGCCCTTCGCCAGTGTGTCGCCCAAGGACAACTTCCCAATGACGCTCAAAGAAAAATGCTTTCTAAGGACGCTCTGCTAATGTTTCGTCAATGGGAAAAACTGGTGCTCAAAAAGGGACTATTGTATCGCAAATAACTCTACACACCGAACACACCGTAGCCTAGCAAGTGGTTGTGCCGGGAGCCCTACTGACTGACATTGCTCGGGAGGCTCATGAGAAAGGGACTCATTTTGGCGTACAAAAGACTTTCCAGTGGCTACAGGTAATAGCCTATCATCCCTGGTTACAAGCCGTAATAGAAGAAGTATGCCGAGTATGTGAGTTGACTAAACCACCTGAACAACGAGCCCCCTTACAAACTATTGTAACCACTGCGCCACTTGAACTCTTAATGGTGGATTACTTAACGATCGGTCTGGCTTATTAGGGATATCAACACTGCTTAGTCATGGTGGACCATTTTACCAAGTTTTCCGTAGTGGTCCCCACCCAAGATCAAACAGCAGAATCGGCCACTTATGCTATCTGTAAGAACTTTATCCAAGTGTATGGTTGCCCGCAACGCATCCACTCAGACCAAGGGGCCTGCTTACTTGGGAAAGTGATAGAGGAACTGCATCGCCTGTACGGCATTGACAAATCCCGGACCACACCATATCACCCGCAAGGGAATAGGGCCTGCAAACGGTTCAACCGGACTCTAATTCAAATGTTATGGACCCTGCAAGATGACAAGAAAGCCCGTTGGCCTGAATACGTCCCCGAATTGGTCTGTGTATATAACAACTGGGTACATCGGGTCACCGGGTACACCCCATACATGCTACTCTTCGGTCGGGAAGGCAAGGGAATTATTGAGGTAGAGCTGGAACCTGTGGAAGAATGGTCGTGGCCGGGGGTTCACTCCTGGGTCCGGGACCACCGATATCGTCTGAAGACCCTACACAGATTAATGCAGACTAAGCTCCAAGATCTAGAACACCCTGAAAAGACCACGTCACAGCCCATTGAATTTTAAAAAGGAGATTGCGTGCTTGTATGAGATCAACGACCCCAAAGTAAATTGAGCCATCGATGGGAGGACAGTCCTTACAAAATTCTACTCCGAGTAAGTCTAGACGGAACAGTATATGAGATACAATCAAAGGAAGGAAGGAATCAACCCACCCAGATTGTGCACCACAATATGTTACGGCCCTGTATGTCCACAGGTCCCGCGCAGGGTGAGGCCTTGCGTCAGACCCCAGACCCTTCAGCGCAGGCCCCAGCCCCTCCAGCAGCTGTCTGAAACGATATAGATGAAGAGGCTTGCCCGCAAGACCAGCGGACACTTCCACGACCTGTGCCCCAGCAACTCCAGTTGCTCAGCCATCTGCCAAAACCCCAGAGGACTCCATCCCAACCATTGGACTGCGACGCTCTGAGCGGTCTATAGCAGGCAACCCCCCGAGCGATATGAACAGGATCAGTTTGTGTGGGAGAGACAACTTCGGTGCCCAGATATTAGCACAAAATCCTCCAAATTCTCACCGAGGATTGGCGAGCTCACATGATGAGGAATGTAGTGGAGAAAGCTCATGCTATGTGCCCAGGTCAGAACCAAGGGGGCTGTCATTTAAGTTCCCAGGGGAAAGGTTCCCGGGGGAAGAAAAGGCAGGACAGCTGGGAGATTACTCTAGAAGAAAAGGGGGCGGGGCGACTAGAGGAGGAGCCAGAGAGAGATGCAGGAGGGACAGGACGCGCAGACTGAGGAGGAGGAGCGGCACTCCTCTGACAAGGACTGTAGAGGCAGAATAGTTCTGTCAGCCGCCACTGCCACACTCGAGTCCGCGGTTGCGGCCTGCTCACCCGCAGCCGCGACCGCCGCTGTCTCACCCGAGTCCGCGGCTTCGGCCTGTGTCCCATCTTCTGTCCAGTTGCGGCCTATGCGACAGCTGCCACCATCCCGCCTCTTGGAGGGGCGAATTCTACGTTGGAGGATTTCTCCAGGGCCTGTTGTGCCCCATCTGCGCCTGAGCTTGGGAACGCTCGAGGCTTATGTCAGCTCCTCATCAGCTGGGCCCAGTGGCTGTGATAACGGACGGACATCAACTGGACTACAACTCCACAGAACGTCCGAAAAGCTAAGTGACACTTTATTGCCATTGTTTATTATCTGAGGGCATTGGACGGCTATATCACGTCCATATAAGCCCTGACACTCCCTGAGGATACGTGTGCACATTGTCTTTTTCAGATGGATCCACTATGTAACCTGCCTGAAAAAGCACAAAAAACCTAAAAACTATGAACAGATGTACTTTAAAGTAAGAAATATCTTGCTATTCATATGTATAGTCTTTGAGCTTCTCTAGGGGTTTCAAACACTCAAAGGAAGAGAAAAGAAGTAACCGGTTCAATACAATTTAAATGAAGAGACAGTGATCAAAAAATATTAAAAAGCCAACAAATAATAAGAAAAAAAGTAGCTTCAGCACAAAAGATGCCTGTATGTCCAGAAACGTCTTTCCCATATTACTGTGCATTAGGAGATAGCTGTCAATCACTGAATAGGACCACCCACCAAACTCATATGCATAGTTAATCGAATAGCAGTAATTAGAACAATAAGTGATCAAAATATTATAATATTACTACTAAAAAGGTGAATGGCAAACCATTCGGAAACAGTAAAAAAAGAAAAATCTGGAAAGAGAATGAATCTAGAATATATATAAAAATATGACAAGAGGGGTTATAATTGAAAATAATCTTTATTAATACCAAAAAATTGACATATAAAAAGTAATAAATACACTGCCAACTCGAAGTATATTAGGCCACAGAGGATTATATAGATACCAAAATAACTAATTGTAAAACCATAATTAATATATTAAGGGACACATAATAATCACATAAAAACTCTCAAAGTGAATTAGTGATAATACAGGTAATTGGATATATATATAAAAAAAACATATAATAAGTGTATAAATATAAAACTTCAAAATAAAATACTGCCTGTGAAACATATGATAATGTGAAAACAACAATTCAAAGTGCAAAAGTGCAATACAGGTAAAAAAAGGAGAGTTAATCTGCAAAGTCCCTTTCTATACAAGAGATTACCAAAAATTACCCAAAAATTATGGCTACAAAATCATTAAAACCTCAGATAATACCTGTTATTAATAGCAATGTGGCTTGGCGCTTCCCCAACGCACGTTTCGGATTTTTTCCTTCATCGGAAATGTTTTTATCACTTTTTATGTGTCAATTTTTTGGTATTAATAAAGATTATTTTCAATTATAACCCCTCTTGTCATATTTTTATAAGAAGGAGAAATGATATTTCTTGGATATCGGTCAGACGCCTCTCATACAGCCAAACCAGATCATCTCACACTTTGCACTGACGAGGGGCAGTACCCCGAAACACAGTGTCTTCAAATTGAGATTCTGGTTTAGCTTTTATCCTAAGTCATGTGACAAGGCTCGTTAAAGGGTCGACATTGACCTTTAGGATTGCTACTTCCAATAGGTGGCACTAGAGTTCTAGTCCTCTTACTCTCTGAAGAGACAATTTGCATATTTCCCAGAGGAGCATTGTGGCGTTAAGTCTCCTCATCTCGGCATGCTTAGCATGTCAATCTCCGCAAGGAGAGACAGTACTTCTTGGATAGTGCTCTCTCAGGCATCATTTGTCTGACTCTTTTATTCTTGACAATTAGAAGAGACAATTTGCCTATAAACGTCACAAATTCTGCTTTGGTTGGGCCTGCAATATGATGCACTCATTTATGCTTCTCTTTAATGTCCTTATCCCTAAATAAAGGAAAAATATAAAATGCACCTTTAAAAATAATAAAAAATATAATGTTCAAATATTCATCCTCTTCTATATTCTGCTCACAGACCTATGTGAATAGACCCCATTTTCTAAGCTGGAAAATGCACTCCAAAATAACACAGGGCTTCTGTAGATTTTCTTTGTTCATCATCGTATTCTTTTAGCACATTTCTGACATATTGTGTTGTACGATTTTACCATTTCCGCACCTAATTCTCTGAAAATGTTTTTATGTCACTTTGTTTTATATTTAGGTGAATGGCAGTGTTGAGCGATACGATACTGCAAATATCGGATATCGGCCGATATTAGCTGTATCGGCCTTTCGATTCCGAATACCGATATTTTCGTCATATCGAATACCGGAATCGGATTTGTCACTGTCACTGTGAGTGTCCGTCGGTCGGGTCTGTCAGGAGTCAGCGGCACTTACCTGGCAGAAGATCTCCGGCGGTCACGTCCTGGACTGCTTGAGGCCGCCATTATCTTCTCCCTGGCGGTCACATGCAGTTTTTCGCGATAACTGCAGTGACTGCAGGGTAATCCCGGCCGTAAACCAGTCCGATGACGTCACCACCGGGGAAGCAGGTAATCAGCTGTGCTGCGCCGGGATGACAGGCTCTGCCTGTCATTCTGATGTAGCAGAGCTGGATCGTCGTGGGACACTCGTTACTATGGACTGCGTCGGTCAGGTCAGGGGCGGAACTATCGTGGAAGCAGGGGAAGCAGCTGCCATAGGGCCCGGGCTAGCAGGGGGCCCGTCCTGCTGCAGCTGTCTCCCCTGCGGCTGTGTTCCGCCGCCCATGGCCTGAGAGTCGGCGGTTCCCTGTGCTGGCTGTCATGCTGACAGCCGGCGCAGAGAAGCTGCTGCGTGCCGTCTCCCAGGAATCAATTGCACTGGTGTCTATACAGACGCCAGTACAATTGAAGCTCTGACCGCCGGTCAGAGCGACGTCTGCAGCGTGATCATGTCATGTGATCACGCTGCTGACGTCACTCGTCGGCGGCGCCCAGAAGGGTGAAGACTGGTGGTGAGTGTGCTCCACTGTGGAGCTGAAGATACCACCGAAGATTAACGGGGGCACATACTGTGTGAGTGATAACTCTGCATTCTTGGCTGCATTACTACTTGAGGGGCACATTACTACTGATGGGAGAATAAGAGGGCTTATTACTAGTTATGGGGGCATAATGTGCCTGCATTAATAGTTATGCGGGACATGGTTACTAGTAATGGTAGCATAAGGGGGCTGCATTGCTACCAGTCCATTATATTATATTGTGTTTCCATAATGTCTGCTTTAAATAAGCTCTGATTTGGGCAAAAAGCTGGCCGTTATGAGACTGAAGAGTATTTTTTGGGCCTAGAGAATTGCTGTGATTTGCTCCGCCCACTGCTATTGGCTCCGCCCACTATCAGAACCCCGCCCCCCCGCCGCCCGTTTGGGAGAGGGGGCCCCGTTCAAAATTTTGCTGTGGGGCCCTGCCATTTCTAGTTACGCCACTGGGTCAGGTGGTATACTTTTTTTTTTTTTTTCATTTTTTTACAGGAGATCGATGGCGTCGCAGGATGAGACTGTAATAAAAGTAATGAAAAATGTGTTTTTTTTTTTTTTATTAAATTAAAAAACTTTTTTATGAACATTCACCCGTCCGGGTACATCAACAATTTAACTATTTATCAGCAATTTAACTATTTACATACAGGGACCCTGTCCGGGTTCTTTATACTTCTTTGGCCGGGGTGTTCCAGGTACCACTTGGTACTCTTCTGATGCTTGCCAAACATCCGAGGCACCAAGGACCACCAGGACCTGATGACGTCGTGTGGCCTGTACTGTCAAGTCGTGACCCGCTATCTGGGTCTGTGTGGCCACCTCTTTCATCTCCCTCCGGGTCTGGAACCCTATGTCCCGGACTGAACGAACCCCAGGGGGCCTAACAGGCGCCGGATACGGGCCAGCTATAGTTATCATGTCCATAGCTGGGGCTGCTGAGGAGACCACTGAGGGAGGCTGTGGAGATTTACGGCGTGGGGTGGGCACTTTTGCAGAGGCCTGGATGTGAGAGGCTGAAGGCTCCGAGGGTCTCACAGGTTCCTGACACTCTGGGGAGTAGGGGTCGCACCTGGTAACATTTAGGGCGTACCACCCATTGTAACCCCAGTGTCGGGTGTAAGTCACCAAGTCTCCTGGCAACAGGTCCCTCCCCGGGTGTCCTTCTGGGAGGTGAGTCTCCACGTCCCGCCGGGTCACAAAAACTTCTAAATAAAGTCCAGGCTCCTGGATGAAGCCCCAACCACCTTTCAATTTAAAGCTCCGTACTGCACCCTTACGCCGAAGCTCCCTCAGGGTTCCTTTATCCTTTCTCATCCGGTCCTTATCTGCCCGGTCCTTTTTTTTTTTTGGGTTTCTCGCTGCTCCCTTTGTCGCTCTGCTTCCCGCTCCCAGCGTCTCCACTCTTCCTCCTGACGCCGGTTGAAATTCTCCTCCACCAGCAGCTCCATGTCTCCACCACTCCACTGCAGCTTGCGATGTCCGGTTTGCGGCAGCTCTCCTGGCGCCCCCCAGTCCTGGCGGCGCTCCTCTGCGGAGGAAGCAGACGGGTCTAAATCAGATGACAGTCGGGGCTCCGGTACAGACAGGTAGACCTCTGGTGCCTGCGCGGCCTCCTCCATGAGCACGGGTGTCGCTTCTTCTGTCTCAGCGACGGGGGCAGACAGCGGGATCTGGGGTGCTGACGGTGCTGCGGTTTTTGCAGGAACGGGTGCCTCCACTGCGACAATGTCAACCGGATCACATTGCAAGGGCTCCTCTACTAGAACGGGTGCCTCACCTTCTGGTACAGACACTTCAGGTAAGAGGGATTGGCGCCGCTCCAAGTTTATTTTTAGGGCACGCCAGCTCGCTTCCATCCTGGCGACCTCCTCCCGGTGTCGGGCCAGGCCTCTTAGGGTATCCTCCGCTTCTTGCAGCGTAGGAGGGTTTACAGGCCGGGTGCCCAACGGTGATTCCGTGGCGATCGGGTCGCTTCCGTGGGGGGAGAGCTCTGACTGCTCCATCCCTTCACACTTCTGCTCGTGTCCATTAGCCATCTCTGCCAAGTCACATGTGTCATTAGCATCTGGAGAGGGCCCCTCTTTTGTAGGGAGGCGGGACCTTCGTGTTAGTTTCCGCACACTGAGGAGGATGAGGAGGCGGAACTCCAGAGCTGTGGGGCACGATCTTACATTGCAGTAACATTTACACTGGTCGGCCATCGTTTTCACGCCACTGAGTGAGTGTACACCCACGAAGAGCACGCCCTTCTTCTTCACCAGTGCCTCGTCGTGACGCAGATATGGCGGAAAAAATTGGCAAATACATTCTCTGATGATTTTAGCAATTCTCAAGCACAGAGTCTATTTTACTATGTAGAAGTGTATAAACTATAAATATATATTTATATATACATGTCACAATGACATGTATATATATATATATATGTATTCTATGTGTGTATATTTTGTGTTTACAACGAAAGAAAGGGTTTTTTTTGTTGCGATATTTTGTTCCCATAGACTTACATGGGACTTCCGCTATCGGAATCGGATATCGGCGATATTTAGTGATATCGGTTATACCATTCCGATCCGATATTTTTCGATATCGAGCAGTATCGCTCAACACTAGTGAATGGCCATACTATATTATTTATCAGTACAGTAAAGCTTTTAAAGCAGTCTAGAACTTTCATGGACACATTAAAGGGATTTAATTGCGATAAGCAATGCAAACTTCTCTTTTCCCTTTGTTTTTCTTTTGTTTTCTGCAGTGACAGAATTCAAAGCCTCGGGAAACAATGTAGTCTTGGGACAGAAGTGAAAGGAATATAGGCAGCATATTTCTTCAGCCATATCTTCAATTCTAAATCATCATCATGCACATTTTGTGCAAAGCTTTGTGTTACTAGATAAAATAAAAAAAACATTTTAAAACACTTTCCAACACAATATACAAGGCAAAGTACTTTATCTTTTCCGACCTTTAGAAAAAAATTCATAATTGATCTCTATTTGTCCTTGAAGATTTTTTTTACTTTTTTATGTATTTATCTGTATACATGCATTTATATCTCAGCAACACATTTCGAAAATATGTATACCCTCACATAGAATTGATTTTCCTACTGTATTTCACCTAACATATGCCAGGACCAAGTTGAAATATTGCCAATTAATTTGGTGTTCCAATCTTGGAAACCCCAGTTCCCTGGCAGCATTTTGTTTTTAAAAGACAAACTACTTTTCTCATCCTCCGTAGTACTGAGTCTCTACCATTGATCCCCATGTCTACAGTCATGGCCAAAAGTTTTGAGAATGACACAAATATTATTTTTTACAAAGTCTACTGCTTCACTTTTTCTAATGGCAATTTGCATATACTCCAGAATGTTATAAAGAGTGATCAGCTTAACAGCAATTACTTGCAAAGTCAATATTTGGCTAGAAAATGAACTTTATCCCCCAAAACACATTTCAACATCATTGCAGCCCTGCCTTAAAAGGACCAGCTAACCTCTTTTCAGTGATTGCTCCATTAACACAGGTGTGGGTGTTGATGAGGACATGGCTGGAGATCAATCTGTCATGATTAAGTAAGAATGACACCACTGGACTCTTTAAAAGAAGGCTGGTGCTTGGCATCATTGTTTCTCTTCTGTTAACCATGGTTATCTCTAAAGAAACACGTGCAGTCATCATTGCAATGCACAAAAATGGCCTAACAGGGAAGAGTATCGCAGCTAGAGAGATTGCACCTCAGTCAACAATCTATCGCATCATCAAGAACTTCAAGGAGAGAGGTTCCATTGTTGCCAAAAAGGCTCCAAGGAAGACCAGCAAGCGCCAGGACCGTCTCTTAAAAGTGTTTCAGCTGCGGTATCAGGCTACCAGCAGTGCAGAGCTTGCTCAGGAATGGCAGCAGGCAGGTGTGAGTGCATCTGCACGCACTGTGAGGCGGAGACTCTTGGAGCAAGGCCTGGTCTCAAGGAGAGCAGCAACGAAGCCACTTCTCTCCAGAAAAAACATCATGGACAGACTGATATTCTGAAAAAGGTACAGGCAGTGGACTGCTGAGGACTGGGGTAAAGTTATTTTCTCTGATGAATCCCCTTTTCGATTGTTTGGGACATCAGGAAAACGCCTCATTCGGAGAAGACAAGGTGAGAGCTACCACCAGTCTTGTCTCATGCCAACTGTTAAGCATCCTGAAACCATTCATGTGTGGGGTTGCTTCTCAGCCAAGGGAATCGGCTCTCTCACAGTCTTGCCTAAAAACACAGCCATGAATAAAGAATGGTACCAGAATGTCCTCCAAGAGCAACTTCTCCCAACCCTCCAAGAGCAGTTTGGCGATCAACAATGCCTTTTCCAGCATGATGGAGCACCTTGCCATAAAGCAAAGGTGATAACTAAATGGCTCAGGGAACAAAACATAGAGATTTTGGGTCCATGGCCTGGAAACTCCCCAGATCTTAATCCCATTGAGAACTTCTGGTCAATCATCAAGAGACGGGTGGACAAACAAAAACCTAAAAATTCTGACAAAATGAAAGCATTGATTGTGCAAGAATGGACTGCTATCAGTCAGGATTTGGTCCAGAAGTTGATTGAGAGCATGCCAGGGAGAATTGCAGAGGTCCTGAAGAAGAAGGGTCAACACTGCAAATATTGACTTGCTGCATTAACTCATTCTAACTGTCAATATAAGCTTTTGTTACTCATATGTTTGCAATCATTATATTTCTGTCTGTGATAAAAACATCTGTCAAACACACATAAAAACCAGAGGGCAGCAGATCATGTGAAAATATAATATTTGTGTCATTCTCAAAACTTTTGGCCATGACTGTATTGTTTGCAAGGCTGAAGTCATGTCAACAAGGCTGTAGCCAATTGGTGAGCTCAGCGGCTCTGCACAAATTGTTGGCAAGAGCCACTTAAAGCCATTGAGCTTTCTGAGTGGCTGCAGCAATCTCGACATGACTACAGCACTTCAGACAATGACAGAAGTCAGCATCAGGGATGGAGCATCAGCGCTGGACCCAGGGAAGGTGAGTAAACACAGTTTGTCTTTTTAAAACAAACTGTAGCCAGGGTAAATGGGTTTCTGACACTGGAAAACCCCATTAGGTTAAATGTTACTTGGAGGCCTCTAAAAATTAATTATGTATTATAATCACATACACTGCTCAAAAAAATAAAGGGAACAATTAAACAACAGAATATAACTCCAAGTAAATCAAACTTCTGTGAAATCAAACTGTCCCCTTAGGAAGCAACAATGATTGACAAACAATTTCTCATGCTGTTGTGCAAATGGAATAGACAACAGATGGAAATTATTGGCAATTATCAAGACACACTCAATAAAGGAGTGGTTCTGCAGGTGGGGACCACAGACCACATCTCATTACCAATGCTTTTTGGCTGATGTTTTGGTCACTTTTGAATGTTGGTTGTGCTTTCATACTCGTGGCAGCATGAGACGGACTCTACAACCCACACAAGTGGCTCAGACAATGCAGCTCATCCAGTATGGCACATCAATGCGAGCTGTGGCGAGAAGGTTTGCTGTGTCTGTCAGCGTAATGTCCAGAGGCTGGAGGCGCTACCAGGAGACAGGCCAGTACTCCAGGAGACGTGGAGGGGGCCGTAGGAGGGCAACAACCCAGCAGTAGGACCGCTACCTCCGCCTTTGTGCAGGGAGGAACAGGAGTAGCACTACCAGAGCCCTGCAAAATGACCTCCAGCAGGCCACAAATGTGCATGTGTCTGAACAAACAGTTAGAAACCAACTCCATGAGGATGGTCTGAGTGCCCGACATCCACAGATGGGGTTGAGCTCACAGCCCAACACTGTGCAGGACGCTTGGCATTTGCCACAGAACACCAGGATTGGCAAATTCGCCACTGGCGCCCTGTACTTTTCACAGATGAAAGCAGGTTCACACGGAGCACATGTGACAGACATGACAGAGTCTGGAGACACCGTGGAGAGCGATATGCTGCCTGCAACATCCTTCAGCATGACTGGTTTGGCAGTGCATCAGTAATGGTGTGGGGTGGCATTTCTTTCAAGGGCCGCACAGCCCTCCATGTGCTCGCCAGAGGTAGCGTGACTGCTATTAGGTACCGAGATGAAATCCTCAGACCCCTTGTGAGACCATATGCTGTTACGGTTGGCGCTGGGTTCCTCCTAATGCAGGACAATGCCAGATCTCATGTGGCTGGAGTGTGCCAGCAGTTCCTGCAAGATGAAGGCATTGAAGCTATGGACTGGCCCGTCCGTTCCCCAGACCTGAATCCGATTGAGCACATCTGGGACATCATGTCTCACTCCATCCACCATCGTCACGTAGCACCACAGACTGTCCTGGAGTTGGCGGATGCTTTAGTCCAGGTCTGGGAGGAGATCCCTCAGGAGACCATCCGCCGCCTCATCAGGAGCATGCCAAGGTGTACTGTATTAGGGAGGTCATACAGGCACAAAGAGGTCATACAGGCAAGTGAAGGTCACACACACTACTGAGCATTATTTTGACTTGTTTTAATGACATTACATTCCACTTTAATTTTGTGGGTGACTCCAAATCCAGGCCTCCATTGGTTAATAAATTTGATTTCCATTGATGATTTTTGTGTGATTTTGTTGTCAGCACATTCAACTTTGTACAGAACAAAGTATTCAATGAGAATATTTCATTTATTCAGATCTAAGATGGGTTATTTGAGTGTTCCCTTTATTTATTTGAGCAGTATATATAGCTCCATAATATTCCACATGCTTTGCAGACATTGTCATTACTGTCCCTATTGGGGCTCAAAATCTAAATTCCCTATCATTAAGTGTTTTGAGAGTGGGAGGAAACGAGAGAACCTGGAAGAAACACAGGTAGAACATACAAACTTCTTGCAGATACTGTCCTTGGTGGGATTTGAACCCAGGACCCCAATGCAGCATGGCTACAGTGGTAACCACTGAGCCACTGTGCTGCTTGGAATAACTATACATGGATGCTATACAAATAGAGCTAGAATACAACAAAATGGTTAAATAATCTGATTAGGATTTGTATATAGTTATTTATAATTAGGGTAGTGCACCAGCTAGAGGAGGTAGTAGCCACATTTTTTAAAACACGACTGACTTGATCCTCTATAAGATTACATTCCCATACAGAGGGTGTGGCCTGAACTTCTACCATGTAAGCAGCAGGAGTTTATAGCTCCAGTGAGGACTTCACCAAAGCAACTTTAAAGCTACAAGAGGCCAATCTTTTTGCTCCTGATGACTACAGGAATGCTTTGTGACCACTTTGGGCATCTTTTCAGTCGATTTTAGGACTTATAAACAGAAGAAATCTGAAGTTTCCTCACAACAGAATCTGGGCCTAGTGAAAGTGAAAGTACATACAGGAAGTGGGATTCCATATAAAGAAACTAGCCCCAAGAGGAACCTAAAATCAATCTTCACAACCCTTTCGACCTATCAAGAGGCGCAAGACAAAGTAGTTGCTGTTTATAAGGTATAGCAACCCCTTTATTTGCCTCTGGGAGGGTTCTGTGACTTCCCGGCGGTAATCGCGGCTTTGAGGTCGCAATTGCGACGCCGTCGGATCGCAGGAGAGATCCCAAATGCAACTTAGACTTTGTTGGATTGCAGGAGAGATCCCAATCGCATCTGAGACGCTGTCGGATCACAGGAGAGATTCCAAATGCAACTAAGACGCCGTTGGATCTCAAGAGTGTTTCACACCGCAAATGAGACGTTGTTGAAATTGCATAAGCTAAGATAACCTGCACAATAACAAAATGAGCACACCTAACAGGAAAATTAATACTAAGTCCTACCAATACAGTCATTCAAAATCCATAGAAGACCTTTCTAATTTGAGGAGTACAGTTAGATGTAGGTCACCATTGAGACCAGACAAACAAGAACGAAAGTGGACCAACCAACGCCCACAATACAATAAAGGGGGTAAAGAGGGGCCTAAGAATACTGTTTCACCCTCAAAAATTCCTACCTTTGCATCCACCCTAAAGGGAAATAATAGAGAAATACAAAAACCAAACAATGGAGATGACATGGACACTACAAAGTCTCTCAAAAGATCCGAAATGGAAGAAGGAAAAGAGAAAGATACACAAACCCCTCGTATTTGTGACTCTGATGAGTGCTCGGAAGATTACTCTCCTAATCAAACCCCCAAGAAACAGGCAGCAAAAAAGCACCATGGAGAACCAACTCAAGAAAGTTTTGACTCTTTTTCACCCCAGACTTGAAATCCCACCTCACATCTAATACAGTGGTCACTGAAGGTTTCCTTGCCAGCTTGTTTTTGACTTTCAATGAGTCAGTAAGAATTGGATTCGAAAAACATGATAGAATTCTGAAAGAAACCTGTGCGGCTATAAACCAAAGAATGGGAAAAATAGAAGACAGACTTTCTAAGGTTGAAAAAAAAACAACTCTTTCTCCTTCAAGCAGAGCTCTTGTCTCTAGGCCGAGATACTGATGTTGAAAAATAAAATCACGGACCTAGAAGACATAAGCAGAAGAAGTAACCTCAAAATTAGAGGAATTCCTGATCTGTGACACAGGAAGAACTACCTAAATTCACAAAAGATTTATTCAAGAAACTGGTTCCAAATTTGACAGATCTTGATCTTAAATTAGATAGAATTCATAGACTTCATAAACCAAAAGGAGTGGCCCCAGAGAAACCTAGGGACACAATAATGAAGGTCCATTTCTTCGGAACAAAGGAGAAAGTCCTCAGAGCAGCTAGTGAGAAGAGCTCCTTTCCTGATCCATATGGAAATTTAAAAATCTTTGCACATTTGTCAAGGGCCACGATGAACTCCAGGAAAGAATTTAAGGATATTACATCTAAATTAAGAGAACGACGCATAATCTATAAATGGGGATTTCCAACCAAACTAATCGTCAGATTCAAAGGTAAAGACAATCTAATCTTCACCCTGCAGGAGGGTCTCAGATTCCTAAGATTTCTGGATAATGAACCAGAATTTCAAGACCAAGACTGATGAGACAACAACCTTTGGTCTCAAAAATCCTGAAGTCTTTTCTCTGGTCCTGTGCCATAAACTTATTTGGTAACCCGACCTAGGTGAGACTTTGCCTTGCACAAAGTCCTCCAAGAAAACCGATAGTTTATTTATAACTACAAAAGTCTAGTTTCTATTTTTTTCTGTTAATCCTTTGTTTTGACTGTTTTATAGGTTACTCATGAGAGTTCTTACTTAAAATGTAAATGGACTGAATAGTCCAAATAAGAGATCATATATTTGGAGAGAGATAAACAGTCTAAAACCTGATATAGTCTGTTTGCAGGAGGTGAAATTGGCTAAGGAGAAGCATCCAGTGTTTCAACACAATAAATATCCACACGTATTCAAATCCTCCACTCCTCTAGGAAGGCGGGAGTACTTACAATGGTAAGTGGCGTCGTCCCATTTAAACTCACGAAGGAGATTGCAGATGAATTGGGCAGATACCATATCCTCAAAGGTAGCATAAATAATAGAGTGTTTACCCTGGCCAATCTTTACGCACCCAATAGGAATCCTATCGCGTTTCTAAACAAACTGAACAAAAAAATTGAAAAAATTAGGTATGGTGATTTGATTTTGGCAGGAGACTTCAACATAGTGCCAGACCTTCAGATGGACTCGTCATCTTCGGTTCGCCATAAAGTTCAGAACCTAAAAAACTGGCTAATAAACAATGAATACTTCGATATCTTCAGGTGTCTCAACACCTCTTCAATTGAATACATACACTATTCTAACGCACATTTGACTTCGTCAAGAATAGATCTCATACTCTCCAATATCTTTACTTTGAGTAAAGCAAAAAAAAATTGAAATCCTACATAAATCTGTCTCTGATCATTGTCCAGTCCTGATTGAGATAGCACTGGACTCTTCAATTAACCCTAATCCACTCTGGAAATGTAACCCCACGTAATTTAAAATCTAAGAACATAAAAAAAAAATTAGATAAAACCTAACTAACTACTTTGCTGAAAACACAAAGGAAGAGATAAACAATTTTACTCTTTGGAATGCCCACAAGGCGGTTGTTAGGGGAGTCCTCATTCAGCTTGCGTCTAGGTTCAGGAGGAAAAATAGAGAACAAATTCAGAATTTACAAAAACAAATATATTTAAAGGAGAAAGAACAAAATGAATTACGAGTTCCCTCGAATGATATTCACTCGGAAATCTTGGACCTTAGACGCAGGCTGGGTGCGGAAATATTACAGGAAGAAGATGCAATAATCAGAGCCTGTAGGGCTAAAATGTATACATCCATCAACAAGCCCACCAAATACATGATGCTAAAGCTAAAAAAAGAGCGCATAAAAAAGAAAATTAATTATCTCATATCCCACTCGGGTCAAAAAGTCGTTCACCCCAATTTTACTGTAATTTGTACACCCTAAATGAAAGATCTGATTCTCCCAAAATTGACATTTCAATGATAAACTCATTCATGGACAAAATCAATCTCCCCAAGGTTAACTCATCAGACTTAGAATTAATAAATGCGCCATTCTCTGAATTGGAAGTAACTAGCGCCATTAACAAATTAAAAATCATAAAGCCCCTGGCCCTGATGGACTATCCAATGATTACTACAAACAATTTTCCAAGGTCCTGTCACCTCATCTAGTTTCTGTATTCAATTCGGCCGTCCAACTAAACTCCTTCCCCAAAGAAATGCAAGAAGCGGTTATTACAATGATTTCCAAAGCTAAAGAAGACCCTGGGAAAGCTCATAATTATCGCCCCATTTCCCTAATTAATAGCGATACCAAAATCTATACCAAAATATTGGCAGATCAAATCAAAAAAATTATTCCCAATCTTTTATCAACTGATCAGATAGGATTCACCGAAAGCCGACAGGCATCCGATGGCACGAGGAGGGTGTTAAATTTAATTCATTTAAGCCAAAAAATGAAACTTCAAACAACTTTTTTAACATTGTATGCCGAAAAGGCCTTTGACAGAGTCAGTTGGCCTTACTTACAGGCCACTCTGAATAAATTTGGTTTTGATAAAAAAAATCCATCTCTTCCATTTTCGCACTCTACTCAAATCCCACTGCAAGAATTTTAGCTAACAATACTCTGTCGGACCCCTTCTGCATTACCAATGGAACAAGACAGGGGTGCCCCCTGTCCCCTATACTCTTTGTTTTGGCTATGGAGCCTTTTGCAGAAAGTATCAGGAAAAATGTAGAAATGAGAGGTATAGCATCTCAAAGTGCTGAACATAAAGTGGGCCTATATGCGGATGACCTGATATTTACTCTAACCGATCCCCAAAATTCATTCAAAACATTAATAGGAGAATTAGACAGATTTTATGAAATATCATATGTCAAAATAAACCCCAAAAAATTAAAATTCATGGCAATAAATATGAATGAGACAGAAATCTCCAAATTGAAGCAAATGTCCAAATTTAGTTTTGAAGACAATTGTATTGAATACCTTGGTATAATCATTGAACCATATCTACACAAAATCATCAGAACTAACCTGGACAAAATTTCAAAAACAATCGAATCAGATATTGCTTACAGTCATGGCCAAAAGTTTTGAAAATGACACAAATATTATATTTTCACATGATCTGCTGCCCTCTGGTTTTTATGTGTGTTTGACAAATGTTTTTATCACAGACAGAAATATAATAATTGCAAACATATGAGTAACAAAAGCTTATATTGACAGTTAGAATGAGCTAATGCAGCAAGTCAATATGTGCAGTGTTGACCCTTCTTCTTCAGGACCTCTGCAATTCTCCCTGGCATGCTCTCAATCAACTTCTGAACCAAATCCTGACTGATAGCAGTCCATTCTTGCACAATCAATGCTTTCATTTTGTCAGAATTTTTAGGTTTTTGTTTGTCCACCCGTCTCTTGATGATTGACCACAAGTTCTCAATGGGATTAAGATCTGGGGAGTTTCCAGGCCATGGACCCAAAATCTCTATGTTTTGTTCCCTGACCCATTTAGTTATCACCTTTGCTTTATGGCAAGGTGCTCCATCATGCTGGAAAAGGCATTGTTGATCGCCAAACTGCTCTTGGAGGGTTGGTAGAAGTTGCTCTTGGAGGACATTCTGGTACCATTCTTTATTCATGGCTGTGTTTTTAGGCAAGACTGTGAGAGAGCCGATTCCCTTGGCTGAGAAGCAACCCCACACATGAATGGTTTCAGGATGCTTAACAGTTGGCATGAGACAAGACTGGTGGTAGCGCTCACCTTGTCTTCTCCGAATGAGGCGTTTTCCTGATGTCCCAAACAATCGAAAAGGGGATTCATCAGAGAAAATAACTTTACCCCAGTCCTCAGCAGTCCACTGCCTGTACCTTTTGCAGAATATCAGTCTGTCCATGATGGTTTTTTCTGGAGAGAAGTGGCTTCTTTGCTGCCCTCCTTGAGACCAGGCCTTGCTCCAAGAGTCTCCGCCTCACAGTGCGTGCAGATGCACTCACACCTGCCTGCTGCCATTCCTAAGCAAGCTCTGCACTGCTGGTAGCCCGATCCCGCAGCTGAAACACTTTTAAGAGACGGTCCTGGTGCTTGCTGGTCTTTCTTGGGCGCCCTGGAGCCTTTTTGGCAACAATGGAACCTCTCTCCTTGAAGTTCTTGATGATGCGATAGATTGTTGACTGAGGTACAATCTTTCTAGCTGCGATACTCTTCCCTGTTAGGCCATTTTTGTGCATTGCAATGATGACTGCACGTGTTTCTTTAGAGATAACCATGGTTAACAGAAGAAAAACAATGATGCCAAGCACCAGCCTCCTTTTAAAGTGTCCAGTGGTGTCATTCTTACTTAATCATGACAGATTGATCTCCAGCCATGTCCTCATCAACACCCACACCTGTGTTAATGGAGCAATCACTGAAAAGAGGTTAGCTGGTCCTTTTAAGGCAGGGCTGCAATGATGTTGAAATGTGTTTTGGGGGATAAAGTTCATTTTCTAGCCAAATATTGACTTTACAAGTAATTGCTGTTAAGCTGATCACTCTTTATAACATTCTGGAGTATATGCAAATTGCCATTAGAAAAAGTGAAGCAGTAGACTTTGTAAAAATTAATATTTGTGTCATTCTCAAAACTTTTGTCCATGACTGTATTTCTCCAAATTTGACTTATCTTTGGCAGAGTGATGACGATTAAAACATTTATCTTACCTAAATTGCTTTATGTCTTTAGGACACTTCCCATCAACATCCCTTTCCAAACGTTACAGAGATTGCAAAAATTGATGAACTCTTTTGTTTGGTGCAATAAGAGGGCCAGAATCTCATCTGACTTTCTATGTAAACACAAGCTTAATAGAGGAATGGGTCTGCCCAATCTTCAAGCCTACCATCATGCCTCACTCATTAAGTTGAGCAGATCCTGGTTTTATGAGGATAATATTCCAGCTTGGGTAGCCTTGGAGAACGAAGAAGGTTACATGGGTAATGCCCAAAGATTCTTTCTTCAGACACATAATACATAAACCCAAAATTTGTTCGTCCCACCCTATCTTCAATGCCGCCTTTAAGGCATGGAAACAACTGCTCAAGCCGACCAGTCTTGAACTTAACAAAGCTGAACAAGTGAAAAAGGTTCCATTATCCTTTGTGTCAAAAATGTATAATATCCCACTCCTGCCCGTTTGGTCAGAAAAAGGATTAAAAATAGTAGATGATTTGTTTACGAGCTCAGGGATTATGTTATATAGTGAGTTAAGACAAAAATTTGCTTTGGCTTACAGCGATCTAATTCCCTTCCTTATGTTAAAGGAACACATCAAAAAATTAATGAATAACCATACAGTAAATTATTACAAATTAAGCCTGCTACTGGATAATATCCATAATGACTCAATGTGGAGTCTGAACAACTTATACAAAACGCTTAATAAAGATACTGTTGCCAATAAAAATCAATATATGAAAAGGTGGGAAGATGAATTGCATCTTAATTACTCTGTAGAACAATGGGACGTCACTACAAAATACACTTATCATTCTACTATTTCTGCCACTTTGCAAGAGTCTTATTTCAAAATACTATGCAGGTGGTATTACACACCTACGCTTTGTTGGAGGGAATGTAGTCAAAAGGGTAATTTGTTTTGGAGTTGCCCTAAGGTTAAAGCCCTTTGGCTAGAGGCAACAAAACACATCAAAACATTTGAAAAAGGTTTCGCTATCACTCCACAAAGAGCCCTGCTTTCATTGGATATGGAGGATGTTTCACCCACCACAAGGTATATCATAATTCATATTTTTTTAGTAATTAAAAACGAGATTGCTCTTTGGTGGAAAAACAAACCTCACCTAAGTTTGCTGATATCTTAGAAAAAATCCACACCCACAATAACATAGAGTGGAGATTTGCTGTCAAAAATAACGGAATAAGCAAATATTCCAAAAAGTGGAAAGTGTGGAATGAGCAATTCCAAACCGGTTAAATCTCTTAAATCTTTTGATAAAGTAATAGAATAGAATTGAAACCGATTACTTCTTCCAAGGATATTATCCCTCTGACGTCACTGATGCTGTGCAGTGTCCCCGGCTGACCTGAAGTGAAAATGGGAAGCAATCAATTAAGCTTCCCACACTAATCACTTCCTCTCCTGTCAGCTGGGAGAAGCGATGATTCATTCGAGGGTTTACTGCGAGGCTGGCAGTATTAGTTGCGGTTCCTGCAGTAAACGTTAACCCTTTCAGAAGGATTACATCGGGGGACCTGACAGAGCACAGGATAGGTAAGAATAATGTTGCTTTATTATTTTATTTTTATTACAGGTGAACAAGGGCTTCGTAAGGAATGGCAGTAAAATAAAAGATGGTCAAAACCTGTGTGTTTATTTCATTAAAATGATTTTTAATTAAATGTGTGTGTGTTTTATTTTTATTTCATACAATAGTATTAATAATTGATAGTTGTCTAATTGACAGCTCTCAATTATTAACCTGGCTTAAAGTCACCTTTCAATTGCAAGGTTGCTTTAACCCATTATTAACCCATTTGCCACCACTACAGGGCAATGGGAATAGACTGGCAAAGTGCCAGAAAGGGCAAATCTAATTATAGATTTGCCTTTTCTGGGGTGGCTGGGGGCAGATGTTAGTAGCCAGGGGGGCACTAAATAAATGCACCCTCCCTAGGCTAATATTATCTGCCCCCACTCGCTGGCTTTGTCTGTCTGGTTCAGAAAATAGTGCGGGAGCTCACGCATTTTTTTTCAACAAATTTACATCTTTAATTAACCCCTCTACATGTCTGAAATTTTGCAAACATACACTCATGTAATTGTTAGTGAAAACCATATATCTAACTACATGAAATGACATGGTTAACTGTATGTAAACCATGTGTCATTTCATGTCGGGTCTGTAATTTCACAGAAGCCTGCAATTGAATTAGCGGCTATTAAACTATGTAGAAGTGTATAAACTATAAATATATATATGTATATATATATATATTATATATATATATGTCACAATGACGTATATATATATATATATATATATATATATATATGTATTCTATGTGTATATATGTAGTGTTTTGTGAGCTGTCAGTGTGATTTTACAGTAGCCGGGGATGAATTGCCGGCTTTTCAAAGGACACTGATGCAAATAAATCGGACAGCACTCGCATGGTGAGTGAGTATCAGCCCTAAGGGCCCCGTCTCACATAACGACGCTGCAGCGATCCCGCTGGCGATGCGACCAGATAAGGATCGTTGCTGCGTCACTATGTGATTGCTGCTGAGCTGCCAAACAGGCAGATCTCAGCAGCAATCAGGACAGCAAGTACGCCGGTAACAAGCGACACACGTCGCTTAGTTACCAGCTTTGTACGTTGGATACCAGCCCAATGATGCAGGGAGCTGGTAACCAAGGTACACATCAGGTTTCCAGGCGCTGCGCGGTACCTGGAAACCCGCTGTGTACCTTGGTTACCAGCTCCCCTGCAGCAGCGCGCTGGTATCCAACGTACACATCGGGTTTCCAGGCACAGCCCCACGCCTGGAAACCAACTTGTACCTTGGTTACCAGCTGATCGCTGGTCTCCTGCCTGCCACACGCAGCGATGCGTGCTGGCCAGCTGGAGACCAATGATCAAAAAAATTTTCATTACTGTGAAAAAATCCAGTTACGATTTTGGTGCACGAACAGTTATCGAACATAACCTCGAACAGCTGGATTTTTTCCAAATCGTTCTGGTTCGTCGAACGGCTCGAACACCGCCCAAAACAGCTCGAATTTGAAATTGGCAAACAGTTTGCTTTGAACACCGCTCATCTCTAGTGAGGAGAGATTTACTTCCTTGGCTGCTCTGCCTTCAACCTAGGTCCCACTTCCATTAATCTTCAATGGGCCAGGAAACTGCCACAGCCTACGACAGGAGGGCATCTTAAATTTCAATCTTCATAGAGACAGAATAGATAGAGCTGTACAAGGGCTCTTCTGCTACACTCGACACCTTTAATGGTTCTGCCAGCATGAGTGCCTCATGTTCTGCTGCATTTTCTACTGTACGCCCTGAGACAGGGGACCAAATCAGAACTTTATTTAGTAAGCAGTGAACACTATTTCCACAGTTAGCCAAACTGTGTAGGCCCATCCTTGGTAGTAGTACGAGTATAACTGAAGGACTGCGTGAATGAAGATAGTAACCCGGTATATAACCATCAGTCAGCTGATCACTTTATTTAAACAATTAACGGGAAGACTCCATCTAAAACGTCACGGTGACCATCTCTCTTGCTACCTAAAATTTCAAGCTTGTTTGAAGGACTGTGACACCATTGCTGTGGACCTTTTGATTACATTAATACCCTTATCAGCATTCATCCTTGAAACTACGCATACACACACTAAAGGTACTGCCACACTAAACGATCCCGCTAACTATCACGATAACGACGCAAACTAATGAGATCATTGGTGTGATTGTTTTAAGGTCGCTAGTAGCTGCCAAACTGGACGATCTCATTAACGACGCATCAGCGGTTAGCGATCTCTTTAACGACTTTGCCGGTCGTTGGGACGTGCCACACTGCATGTACTGTGAAAGATCACGACCTCGATAGGCGTGACTGAGCGCAACCTTTTGCACGCCCCTCATCACTGATTGGTGGTCACTATTTATCTCATAGATATTTATCACAGCTCTCCCGCTTTGTGATTGGATGACCGCGTCATAAAACACGACGTATCAGCATTCCTCTCCATTGCTCTCGAGCAGAAGCGGTTCTTTCAAATCTCCAGCATCGTTCCAGTGTGTCCTGCTAGCCTTTGTAGCTACTGCGATCCAGTTTGTGCCACTATTGCGGTTGCTGCGTTCCAGTCTACGACACTGTTTTTTTTTTTCTGCGATCCAGTCTGTGGCGATATATCCTCTGCGATCCAGTTTGTGACGCTATTTAGTTTCCCTATTTTCTTTTTGTCAGAATCATAAAGTTTTGTAAGGTAGGTATTTTTTTTGTCACATTTAATTTTATTTTTTCTTTAATTTTACAGATCCATTTTTAGATCTCCGCTGTTGTAACCATTGTCGTCCATCAATTTTTTTTTTTTTTGCCATTGTTTTGTTCTGACTCGCCCACCACCACCATTTTATGATCCCAGCTCTGCCATTGTTTACTCCTGCTGCGCCCACAACCACCATTTTGTGATCCCTGCTGTTTTTAGCGTAATTGTTCATCTATGATTTTTTTATTTTGGTCTGCCATTGTTTTGTTCAGGCACGCCCACCACCACCATTTTATGATCCCAGCTCTGCCATTGTTTACTCCAGCTGCGCCCACAACCACCATTTTGTGATCCCTGCTGTGTTCTATGTTGTAGGCTATGTAAGCATTTTATTTAACCATTCTGGCGTTCTCACATAATCCTTTTTTTATTACAGATGGCCGATAAGCAGGAATTTTTGCGGGAGTTTATCGAGATGTACCGCTCAATGCCGTGCCTGTGGAAAATAAAATCGGCTGATTACTGTAACAGGCTTAAAAAGAAGGACGCGTACCAAAAACTGGTGGAGCTCTGCAAGAACAGTTACCCAGATGAACCGGCGGATGAGTCATCGGTGAAAAAACGCATTCAGGTCCTCCGCACAGTGTACAAAAAAGAGCTAAACAAAGTACTAAATTCTACCAAATCTGGAGCCGGGGCTGAAGATGTTTATGTCCCCAAACTGTGGTACTTTGATCTGTTCGCTTTCACAAGGGACCAAGAAGTACCCAGACAAGGGACATCCATGTTGGATCTAGACCCGGTGATCCAGCCGGACACCCCTGTCATACATGTAAGTACCTTTGTATTACAACACATTTTCATGTACATGCCAAAGTGGACTTAAAATTAAAAAATATAATTGTGAAATGTAGATAAAATGGCTGAATTAAGCACTTCATGTACTGATAATTTATCTAGCTCAACGGTTGAGGCCTATCCATTTACATGTGTCGTTTTCACATTTTTGCTGTATATGGGTGTTATAGTGTGAAGATAAATTTCTTTGTCTTTGTGATTTACCATTTGTTTTTTGTTCATGCAGGACACAGAAGAGGCTGTCTCCACACCTCTGACTGAAGAAGACAGCATGGCGTTGATCCAAGATGAAGAAGCAGTCGAGCCACCATCCTCATCTGTGCGGAGCCAGCTTACATTTTCAGGAATTAAAAGGAAGCTCTCACCTCGGCTACTCCTGAATTGGTTGAAATTGCGAAAAAAGTGCTTACGGCGGAAAAAAAACAAACAAAAATAACTGGCTTTGCATACTTTGCTAATGAGAAGCTCCCTACACTGGATCCTGTACAGCGAATTCATGCAGAGAGACTCATGTTTGAGGTCCTGACTCAAGCGTCTTTTGGAAACCTGGATAACAATTATGTCGTCATGCCAAGACCGCAGTACCCGGACTACTCATGGTCCAACAATCCTGTGCCGAACCCAATTGGGATAAATCCTGCAAACCCAAACGTTGGTGCTCCCCCTTATTTTTATACACCACAGAGGCAACGTGGTAATGGCAACGATCCATCTTACCAGCAGTTGTAGTTTTTAAAATTTTTTACAAAAGTTTTTTGTTGTCTATATTTTTTTACATTGTTACCTTTTTTAATAAAAATCTTATTTATCTAATGAATTGTGGTATTTTATTCTTATGTGATGTCAACTATTAAAATGTTGTATTTTTATTACATCTACTTGTTTCTACTTGTCACACACGGGGTCATGGGAGTACCAGCTGTTATAGGTGTTCCATCATAGGGAAAAAATGAAATGAAAGAAATTTCAAAAATTAACATTTCTTTGAAAGGCCCCTGGTCACACTAGCGCTAAAACCTTATACTAAAAAATAATACACCACACCTGCGTAGATAAGCGTTAAATATATTATATATATTTGCGTCTATATATATATATAATATATATATATATTTTTTTTTTTAATTAAATGTAAATAAAAACAAAAAACAGTAAGATAATAATAAAATAAAAAATTATAAACAAAATATTTACAAAATACAAAATAATTAAAAAAAAAAAAAAAAAAATTACTGAGCGCGGCCCCGTAGTCCTTCAACAACCCTCTCCAGCATCACCCTGTGCTTCAGCAGTGCAGCCAAGGCGCTGTTCACAGCTCCCACTGCGGTGTGCATTGTCTCCATCAGCCGACGGTGGGACACCAACAGGTCCTGGGCAGTTGGGATTTCTGTGGAGGTAAAGGTAACAGTTAATAGTGAATTCTGTTGCAACATCAACATGTACATGTTATGTTAATTAACACTTACGGTTTTCGTCAGGCGACTCGCTGACTGCCCACCCAGAACCTGTTGCTCCGCCGGCTAGGGAAACACAGAAAAAAAAAAATTATATCACAACAGCCATTACACAAAAGACCTTACAAAGTTCTCAAACTTGTCTGAAGCTTATATAATGTGCGTTAATTACCTGATGGGGAGCCTGCATCCGTGTCACGGGATGATGCTGGAGAGAAGCCATATCCAGGTGAAGGGCTGGATGACCCCAACTGTGGAGGGGGGGTTGCTGCCGGGGAAGGGGTAGACAGGTACGGAGATGATGGAGGTGGAGGGTAGGTGATGGAGGTGGAGGGGTAGCCGGGGAAGGAGATGATGGAGGTGGAGGGGTAGCTGGGGACGGTGGAGCAGCTGGAGCTGCTGATGGTGAAGGTGGTGCTGTAAATGAAATATACAATTCAGACTCCCCATTATCATCATCATTGCCTCCCCATTAATATAATCATCATTGCCTTCCCATCATCATTGTCTCCCCATTAATATCATCATTAGCATTGCCTTCCCATTATCATTGCATGCCCCATCACTACTGGTACTCCCATCACTACTCGTCCTCCCGTTACTGCCAGTACTTCCATCTATGCCTGTAAACCCCCTCACGACTGGTACTCCCATCACTGCCTGCCCCATCACTGCCGGTACTCCCATCACTACCTGCCCCATCACTGCCAGTACTCCCATCACTGCCGGTACTCCCATCACTGCCTGCCCCATCACTGCTGGTACTCCCATCACTGCCTGCCCCATCACTGCTGGTACTCCCATCACTGCGGGTGCATTGATATAGTTAGAAACCCACAAAACATAACCTCTCCAGATACCCTCATCAATACTCACTCAGAGGCCTGCGTAGCTGGGCCCGGATGCTGGCGACCCTCTCGCGGGAGCGGTAGCGAAGGTCCGCCAACTTTTTTCTTATCTGGGCGCCGGTCCGCTGCACTCCAAAGCGCCGCGCCAGGCCCCGCTCGATTCTCTGCATGACTACCTTTTTGTGGCGCATAGGATGCGCCACAGGTAGCCTGCAGTCATAGCCCCACTTTTCTACTTTTTCTATTAAGTAGAAAACCTCTCCCTCCGACCACTTTGCCCCGCGCTGTCTCGCCGCCATCTTAACAGGAACATATTGGGCAACGCCAGCGCCATGACGTCACAGAGTGCGCACGTTACGTGCGTCCGCACTCGCAACGCAAAACGATATTACGATGCAAAGTGACCGCAGCAGCCATACGTTCAGCCATACACAGATATTAGATGCCGTTGCGATCGCAAGATGATGGTTCCAAGCTAGGCGATCGCAATGGCATCTCATATCTGTATAGCTGGAGCTCATGAGAATAGTCACATTGCGATCACAATGGCGTTGCATATCTGTATGGCTGGGGCTCGAGAATCTTCACCTTGCAATCACAATGGCTTTGCATATCTGTATGCATATCTGTATAGCTGGAGCTCGTGAGAATAGTCACCTTGCAATCACAATGGCTTTGTATATCTGTATAGCTGGAGCTCGTGAGAATAGTCACATTGTGATCACAATGGCGTCGCATATCTGTATGGCTGGGGCTCGAGAATCTTCACCTTGCAATCACAATGGCTTTGCATATCTGTATGCATATCTGTATAGCTGGAGCTCGTGAGAATAGTCACATTGCGATCACAATGGCTCGCATATCTGTATGGCTGGGGCTCGAGAATCTTCACCTTGCAATCACAATGGCTTTGCATATCTGTATGCATATCTGTATAGCTGGAGCTCGTGAGAATAGTCACCTTGCAATCACAAAGGCTTTGTATATCTGTATAGCTGGAGCTCGTGAGAATAGTCACATTGTGATCACAATGGCGTCGCATATCTGTATGGCTGGGGCTCGAGAATCTTCACCTTGCAATCACAATGGCTTTGCATATCTGTATGCATATCTGTATAGCTGGAGCTTGTGAGAATCGTCACATTGCGATCACAATGGCGTCGCATATCTGTGAATAGCTGTGATTCCCTGGTGAATGTTGACCTTTACCTCCCAAGAATTTTCAAATATATTTCTAACAATTTTTTAATCTTTCATATATGACTAAAATATATATATTATATATTTAAACTTTATATATGCAGCTGTGGTGTATTATCTGTTATATTTAATTATAAATGTTTGAACGCTAGTGAGACCATAGGCCCTTAAAATAATTGTAAATATTTGAAACTTTTTTCTTTATTTTTTTAACAATTAACTCCTATGACTGATGGTACTCCCATGACCCCATGTGTGACAAGTAGATACAATGTAAAACAAAAAAATAGACAACAAAAAAGCCATTGAAAAGATTTTAAAAACTACAGCAGCTGGTAACATGTCTCTTTGCCATCCCCATTACTCCCTCCCCACATCTCACCCATCATTAGCCCTTCTCCCATATTGGTAAAATAATTGAAAAAAAAACACGAATGCATTTTTAAAATAAAATTTTTATTATAAAAAGATTGTTAAAAAAAGGCAAAAGTCAAACATTATCAAAATCAAACTAGACCTGATGCTGCCAACTCACTGCACCAGGCCCATTAAGTAATGGCAGTACTTGTCTCGGCCGCCTTCGCATCGTCCTTGCTCCCGCCTTGATTGACAGGTTGAAGGCCTGCAATAGCGGGATCATTGTCACGCCATTCTCCAAGCACCACGTCACCATTGCTGTCCGAGTCCATGAAGCCTGGCGGACTGTAAGTACCAGCATCGCGTTTGCGTAGAAAATTGTGCAGCACTCTACAGGCCAACACCACAGAGTCTATGGATTCCAGCTTCATGTTGATTGGAGTATGGAAAACCCTGAAGCGGTTGGCCATTATGCCAAAGGCATTCTCAACAACGCGCCGTGCCCTAGACAGTATGGTAATTAAAAATCCGCCTTTCCCCTGTCAAAGACCCCTAGACAGATCTAACATCACCCTGTCTGCCCTATATAGGTTCCGCATCTATTGCCGAGCAGTATACCTAATCCCTGCCTTACCATGGCGATAAGCCCTGCATCGGAAAGGAATGGATGGGTACTAGTCAATCCTACTAACACTAAAGACAGCAAGGATAAATGAACAAAGGGAACACCTAGATTGAGTAGACTCAAAGAGAAACACTGATGTCCTCCAAACTCCAAAGAGGATGATAGCAGACTGATACAGCTCCAAGCCTCAACAGGAAAGTGCAAAAAAAAAATATCCCCGCTCTTGCCAGCAGCAAGCAGGAAGTAAATCAGCACTCAGGTCCAGGTGTGGCCATTAGCATCTTGGTAGGTGGCCACTCATCTGCAAAGCAAACTACTGAGACCTTCTGCAGACAGATGCAGTGCAAATGTCTGCAGCCTCTGACACATCCGTGACACACAGGTGCCATTTTATCTTATAGATCAGATAGTTTGCGCACATAAAAAACGGCCCACACAAGTAGAAATAATAAATAAATAACTGTATTAAAGAATACTGCAAGGAAACAATAAAAGACACCCTAAAAACTGAATCTTAACTAATAGAGGCAAAGTAAGATGATAGAGCTGTATTGCACTAAGCCCCGTGAGAAAAGGTGTTGAGAAAAGCCTGAAGGTACTGCCACACTAAACAATCCCGCTAGCGATCACGATAACGACGCATACTAATGCGATCGCTAGCGGGATTGTTTCTACATCGCTGATAGCGGCTTAACTTAGCGATGTCGTTAAGGACGCTATCGCGGTTAGCGATCTCCTTAACGACTTTAGCGGTACAAAAGTACCGCTAAATCGCTAAGAAAAGGTGCCACACTCAGGGATATAGCGATACCAGCAGGGGGCGCCGACGATAAAATAGGGTCCGGAACGATGTCAGCGACGAGCGAGATCACAGCAGGATCTCAGCAGGGGCCACGTCGCTGGTAGATGCCGCACACTACAACATCGCTAACGGGATCGCTAAATAGTGACGTTTTTTAGCGATCCCGTTAGCGATGTTGTTTAGTGTGGCATACCCTTGAGTTGATTGCAGGTAATCCCAAGATAGTATACAGCTAAATATGCATGAGAGCTGAACAAAATACTGCAGAACAATACCTATTACTGTGAATAACAGAGTAAGTAGTAAATGCACTGTATGTATATGAACACACCACAAGGAAATAAAGCACAAGGAAATACAAGAGGAATCCTCTGCACAATGAGGTAGTATGTAAAAAAGGGGGGGGGGAATGGAACTATGAAATAATCCTAAAAGATGCCTTCAGTAAAATTGGAATGTTAGTGAGACTGTCCCGGCCGGTGACAGCTCAAGTGGAGAAGGATTAAATACCTGAAGACCAGATGGGCCTGTTGCTTGTAGAAAGTCCTCCTTCAGCCTCCTATGGCCTGTCCTGAGTCGATGAATCCTGAAAGTTAAAGCCGACCTCCTGGGACCTCCGTTGGTCTAGCGTGGAATGCCGGTGGTGTCAGGTAATTCCTCACTGAAGTCAGGAGACAGTGAAGGACCTGCCGTGACGCGCAAGACCACGTGGGGCCACGCGATATTCAAGAGGGGAAGGTGCCTGCTGTCCTGCTGACACAGATGGATGGAGTATCCTATATTCAGCCTCCGATGGCTGTGGTAAAAGTCCGATGAACGGTGGTGCTGTGTAATAGTCTGTGGTAGCGCACTTGCAGCGCGGGTGTGTACAAAGGACCTGCCGTGCAAAAAGAAAATATCACCCGCTCTTGCCAGCAAACAAAGTAAATAAGCACTCAGGTCCAGGTGTGGCCATTAGCATCTTGGTAGGTGGCCACTCATCTACAAAGCAAACTACTGAGACCTTCTGCAGACAGATGCAGTGCAAATGTCTGCAGCCTCTGACACATCCGTGACACACAGGTGCCATTTTATCTTAACCAGCTGGGGAAATTACAATCAACAGGTCATATTATCAAGCTTACTGTATTTTGACCCATAATGCATGTGTCAGGAATCAAACCCAGTGTCTCTTGTCCACCGGCCAGCAGCTCTACGATCTG
>JARQOD010000010.1:95481554-95534498 GCA_033576555.1 Oophaga sylvatica
GCGACGAGCTTCCTGCTGTGATCTCGCTCGTCGCTGGAATCGCTCCGGACCCTATTTCATCGCTGGCGCTCCGCTGGGTAAGTATCTAATCGCTGTGTGGCACCTTTTCTTATCGATTTAGCGGTACTTTTGTACCGCTAAAGTCGTTAAGAAGATTGCTAACGGCGATAGCGTCGTTAACTATATCGCTAAATGCGGCAGCATTTAGCGATATAGAAACAATCCCGCTAGCGATCTCATTAGTATGCAACGCTAAAGAGATCGCTAGCGGGATAGCTTAGTGTGGCAGTACCTTTAGATTAAAGCATAAATAAGACACAAATACAGAGTAAAGAGAAAATTACAAGTTGTGTAATTTTTTGACAAATGGTTGTTTGTGACAAAAGCTATATATTTCATGCTTCTTTGTGTTTCTCATTTTACATTACATTTCCAGGTCAGAATTTTAATTTTCCTTATGTTATGTTCTATTTTACGCTTATTCTTTAATGTGTTCTGCCTTTTATTATTAAAATGTTTATTAATATCAACATAAAAGTTATGATCATCACTTCATTATTTTTTTCTGTTTTTCATCAAATGTCACTACTAGAGAAAGTAATTTGACTTCTCCAAGCTTTGTTAAATTATTCTTCAAATTTTGATATGCTGTAAATTCACTCATGAGTTGCAAAAGTGCAAAGCCTTCAATTTTCAGGTGACTATATGTGTAGCAATCTTGGTACCTGCTCATTTTGTTTCCGCTTTTGTTGCCAATCAATGCCGCACTTTTTTTGCAGGTGACACAGTGCGAAAATCAGACAATTATGTTTAATTCTCTGGCTCTTATTGTGCCATCTAGGCAGGTAGCTTGGAGGTTAATTCTTGTCTATAGTTTTGCATTACCTCTCTGTTGTAAGCCCTGGGCTGGTCTGCTCATGATATAACTTCAAAAGCAAGTTTACCAGCGCCAGTTATAAGTACTGATTTTGGTTGGCCATTCATTGTTCTGTCCTCCTGTTGTGCTAGTGTTGATTCCAGTTTCAGAACTTGGATAATTCTCTGGCTATTCTTCTGCCTTACATTTTTACCTACTACCCAAATATGGTTCTGACTCAGCTATATGCCATTACTTGCCAGTCTGCCAGACAAGTCAGGAGCTACTTTGTGGACTCAACCCAGGGACCCTGTGTAAATCTAAATCCGTCTATATGGGTCAAAGAGTGAATGCAAGGGTTATGCTGAACCTGGTAGATGGAGTAGTTTGTGAAAAGCCTGTATGTGGAAGCCTCTTTTAGAGCTGCCATGCCATGAAATACATAATGGCTTTACATTATGCTTGTATTGAAAGCCTTTTTAGAGCTCTTTAATGCAAAAACAGATATGGCGAAGAGTAAATGAATGTCAAATGGTGGTAACCAACAGTCTATATTATAATACACTACACTAATAGGCTTCATAGGCTTTTCAATAAGTAAAAATGGTATTGCTTGGTAATTGCAGTTGTGCTCAAAAGTTTACATAACCCCCAGAATTTTTGCTTTCTTGACCTTTTTTCAGAGAATATGAACGATAACACCAAAACTTTTTCTCCACTCTTGGTTAGTTGGTTCCACCCCCTGAAAGAAGCCGAGCGGTGAAACGCGCGTCGGGGTTATAGGACGGGCTATTTTCATCCACATCAGGTGAATCGCTTTTACAACTTCGGATCTGGCATTTGCCTTTATTTAATACTTTATCATTGAATTGCGATTATTCTCACCTCTCTCCCTGCTTTCTTATAAACGTCCAGATGTATTTATTATGGTGATAATATAGGTCCATTCAGGCTATGCACTATATATCAGCTAGCTTTGTTTCCTGCACTAAGCATTTATATATGAATGTGCTATTTAAGGTTCCATTTTATATTGGATTCCCTGATTATTACTTAAGCACAATGCACTTTGATTAACGGTGACAGCGTTATTTATTTGTTGCACTATATATTTTCAGCTACTTAGCTGCTATTTTTTGTTCTGTTTATAATCATTTTGCACCTGTGATTTCTTAGTATCAGCTGAGTCTTTAATTGCATTTAGTACTTACCATAGTCTTTTTTGCATTCACCATTTTTTTGTGAGAATTCTTTATGGTCTTTTTGTTTTGTAATTATCATATATCTACCTACTGGGGATTATTATACATATATATATTTTCTCTTGAAAAATATTATTTATTAATTCTTTTCTTATATATGATATTTTATTACACGAGATATATTATACTAAATGACCAATTTTCTCTTTATACTTATTCTTATGAGACGTTTCTTGTTAATAATTGAAAACTGTGGATAATATATATATATATATATATATATATATATATATATATATAGATAATATACATATATGTGGATACCCTTTAGTCCTTATTTTGGAGGTATTTTTCTGCTTATTTTAATTTTATAAATAATTTTAATTTTTTTCAATAAAGTATATTAATTTTATGGATTGCTTCTATTATTTCCTTTTTTTATTATGAAATAAGGAATTGTATGTATATTCTAAACGGAAGTGCCATAGTTTATTTCTTTAATATTGGACATTATATTTATGGTATCTTGGTTAGTGGTTGGGTGAAACCATTTATTGTAAAACTTTTGTGTTTTCTCTTTTTAAATCATAATGACAACCAATAACATCCAAATGACCCTGATCAAAAGTTTGCATACCACATTTATTAATACCATGTATTGCTCTAACATAAATGACAGCTTGAAGTCTTTTGTGGTAGTTGTTGATGAGGTTCTTTATTTTCTCAGATGGTAAAGCTGCCCACTCTTCTTGGCACAAAGCCTCCAGTTTCTGTAAATTCCTGAGCTGTCTAGCATGAACTGTGTGCTCGAGATCTCCCCAGAGTGGCTCAATGATATTGTGGTCCGGAGGCTGAGATGGCCACTCCAGAACCTTCACTTTGTTCTGCTCTGGCTGATGACAGGTCGACCTGACATTGTGTTTTGGATCGTTGTTATCTTGGAACGTACAAGTACGTCCCATGCGCAGCTTCTAGGCTGATGATTGCAAATTTGCCTCCAGTTTTTGCTGATAACGTGCTGCATTCATCTTTCCTTCAAGTTTAACCTAGTTTCCTGTCACTTTGTAGCTCACACATCTCCAAAACATCAGCAATTCACCTCCGTTCTTTACAGTAGGAATGGTGTTCCTTTCATCATAGACCTTGTTGACCTCTCTCCAAATTTAACATTTATGCTTGGGGCCAAAATATTCAATTTTGATCTCAGCACTCAAAATTACCTTGTTCCAGAAGTTTTGAGGCTTATCTCTATGCTGTTTTGCGTATTGTAAGCGAGATACTTTGTTGCATTTGTGCAGTAATGGCTTTCTTCTTGCGACTCAACCATGCAGCTCATTTTTCGTCAAGTGCATCCTCATTGTGCATCTTGAAACAGCCACACCGCTAGTTTTCAAAGAGCCCAGTATTTATGCCAATGTTTTGTGGGTTTTTCTTTGCATCCCAAACTATTTTCCTGGCAGTTGTGGACAAAATTTATGTTGGTCTACCTGACTGTGGTTTTGTTTTTACAGAGCCCCTGACTTTCCATTTGTTAATCACAGTTTGAATGCTGCTGACTGGCATTATCAATTCCTTGGATATCTTTTTGTATAACCTTTCCTATTTTATACAGTTCAACTACCTTTTCCCATAGATCCATTGACAAATTATTTTGCTTTCCCATGACTCACAATCAAGAAACATCAGTGGCTGGATGAAAGATGCAAGAGTCTGTGTGGATCCCAGAAACTCACTTAGCTTTAATGCACACACTGATTACAAGCAAACAGGTCACAGGTGAGGATGTTCTTTAGTAGACATTCAAACCTATTTGTGTCAACTTCTGTGCATGTTATCAGGCCAAAATCACCAGGGTATGTAAACTTTTGATCAGGGTCATTTGGATGTTTTGGGTTGTCAATATGATTTTAAAAGAGAAAACACAGTAGATTCACAATAAGTGGCTTCACCCAACCACTAACCATGAGTTGAGAAAATGTTTTGGTGTTATTATTCATATTCTCTGAAAAAAGGTCAAGAAAGCAAAAATTCTGCTGGGGTATGTAAACTTTTGAGCACAACTGTATAAATAGTTGATGTGCATGAATAAAGCCATGGATTTTTAGCAAGCAGTCCTAAAAAAATATCACAGTTTGTGGAGTAGCAACTAGTTTGTTGTTTTTCAAATGAAGAAACTACAGCTTTTTAACAAGTCTTCCAAAAATTATGCCTTGTTTATCAGCAATTGGTTTACTGTTTGTAAAAAGAGGAGCCAATGGCTATTTGATATAATTAAATCTTTTAAATTCGACTTTGCTGGGTAAAACTAGTTTTCCCCAAAAATTTCATTTGCAACACATCAAATAACAACAAATCTCAATAATGCAAAGACTCCAATTGCCCATAAAAGATGTGAGTAACACTTTGAGGTCTCCTAGCACTGTATTAAACCCTTTTTGAGGTTTTTATTGTAATCAATTTACTATGTGTTTAACCAAAAGCCGGGTGTAGGTAAACAGATATTAATTGCTAGCAACCAACAGCCGGAAATAACACTCTGCACTGACGAACTGGTTATGCAGTCAAAAGCATTTTCTTTGCTAAGCAAATTATTCAAAAATTAACCTTTACTGATAACACATGGCATGGCAGTGCAGTGGATGCAGCAGAAAACAAAACAAAAATAAAAGTATAACGGGGCAGAGAAGATGTCTGTCAATGTACAGCCATGGCCAAAAGTTTTGAGAATATTGTATAACCGTGTGCACTGCTATCTAAAGAGGTGCCAAAGTAGGTTCCCAAACCGTGGTAATGTATAGATAAACTCGGCACTCAACTTAAATATGCTTAATTGTGTAGAATTTATTATGGACAGCGGTGTGAAAACAAAACGTTTCGGTCATGTAAGACCTTCATCAGTTGCTGTACAAGAAACGAATAAAGAGAATTTAAAAAGAAAATTTCATACATATTACACTGTAAATAAATATATACATGGTAACATTGGATCATACGGTTATTATATATGATAAGAAGAAGCAATTTTGGTACAAGCATGTTACAAGTTTTGTGTGGAATAAGATGAACATACCGTATATCAAAATGAAGGTGAGGTCATTTATAATTAGATACGATTAGTGGGTATAAACCTGTAGTGACCAGAAGAAAAGAAGAACATATCCGTGATATAATAGATATCTACCATTTGTGTCCGTGAGACAAAGTGGTTGGTAAATTACCCCATATGCTGAAACCATCCGGTGCAGCAAATAGTCTTATCTGTCTAAAGGAATTATATCACTGATGTTATGAATGCACTATAAATGCATGTCTGCATATAGAAAAGAGAGGAAATGTTGTGAATCTCATTACCCTGTTGCACTATAGAAAGTGTGCTGGAATCGGGTTTTAACTTCAGCCTAGGAGGGATATGTACATATAAATCGTCATTCACAATAATGGACATCTGGTGTGAGCCAGAGAGGGTCTAAAATGAGTCTAAGATGCTTACCCGTGTATAGGTATGTCGCGGTATCCACCGCTGGACTTGGGGGTTGTGAGGTGGCGGTAACCCTCCTGTATGCTCGCATGCTGTGGCAATATGCCGGTACTTCCGGGTTTATCTACGTGTGTTCTGTGGACGTGACGTATACCGGAAGTGACGTATGTGCTTCGGTTTGCATATTACCATAGTGACGACTGTGGAGGTGCGGTCAGTGCCGCGCATGTCTGATGATGTCTAGGCAGTGTTTACGTGCTGGTGAGGAACTTACAAGATTTAACTCATTATGTGTGGACAGGAAAGGCTGTGCAGAGGATTTAGCAGGCAGCAGACAGGTGCATAAGGAGTGGAGAGTGTTCCGTGGTCAATACAGGCGACCCTAAAAGAAAGAGACACAATTCAATTAGTAAATATAGACATCATCATTAAATAAATGATAAAACATCATACTCTTTGTTTAGTCCTTTTGGAGAGAGTGTCTCCAGAGTGTGTATCCAAAATGATTCGCGTTTCTTTAATAGTAGGATGCGGTCTCCACCGCGTCTGAGTGGGGGTATATGGTCAATTACCTGGAATCTTAGTTGTGAAATTGTGTGGCCTTTCGTATGGAAGTGTTGGGGAATGGGAAGCAATAAGTTCTTATGTGTGTTTGACAGATGTTTTTATCACAGACAGAAATATAATAATTGCAAACATATGAGTAACAAAAGCTTTATTGACAGTTAGAATGAGTTAATGCAGCAAGTCAATATTTGCAGTGTTGACCCTTCTTCAGGACCTCTGCAATTCTCCCTGGCATGCTCTCAATCAACTTCTGGACCAAATCCTGACTGATAGCAGTCCATTCTTGCACAATCAATGCTTTCATTTTGTCAGAATTTTTAGGTTTATGTTTGTCCACCCGTCTCTTGATGATTGACCACAAGTTCTCAATGGGATTAAGATCTGGGGAGTTTCCAGGCCATGGACCCAAAATCTCTATGTTTTGTTCCCTGAGCCATTTAGTTATCACCTTTGCTTTATGGCAAGGTGCTCCATCATGCTGGAAAAGGCATTGTTGATCGCCAAACTGTTCTTGGAGGGTTGGGAGAAGTTGCTCTTGGAGGACATTCTGGTACCATTCTTTATTCATGGCTGTGTTTTTAGGCAAGACTGTGAGAGAGCCGATTCACTTGGCTGAGAAGCAACCCCACACATGAATGGTTTCAGGATGCTTAACAGTTGGCATGAGACAAGACTGGTGGTAGCGCTCACCTTGTCTTCTCCGAATGAGGCGTTTTCCTGATGTCCCAAACAATCGAAAAGGGGATTCATCAGAGAAAATAACTTTACCCCAGTCCTCAGCAGTCCACTGCCTGTACCTTTTGCAGAATATCAGTCTGTCCTTGATGTTTTTTCTGGAGAGAAGTGGCTTCTTTGCTGCCCTCCTTGAGACCAGGCCTTGCTCCAAGAGTCTCCGCCTCACAGTGCGTGCAGATGCACTCACACCTGCCTGCTGCCATTCCTGAGCAAGCTCTGCACTGCTGTTAGCCCGATCCCGCAGCTGAAACACTTTTAAGAGACGGTCCTGGCACTTGCTGGTCTTTCTTGGGTGCCCTGGAGTCTTTTTGGCAACAATGGAACCTCTCTCCTTGAAGTTCTTGATGATGCGATAGATTGTTGACTGAGGTGCAATCTTTCTAGCTGCGATACTCTTCCCTGTTAGGCCATTTTTGTGCATTGCAATGATGACTGCACGTGTTTCTTTAGAGATAACCATGGTTAACAGAAGAGAAACAATGATGCCAAGCACCAGCCTCCTTTTAAAGTGTCCAGTGGTGTCATTCTTACTTAATCATGACAGATTGATCTCCAGCCATGTCCTCATCAACACCCACACCTGTGTTAATGGAGCAATCACTGAAAAGAGGTTAGCTGGTCCTTTTAAGGCAGGGCTGCAATGATGTTGAAATGTGTTTTGGGGATAAAGTTCATTTTCTAGCCAAATATTGACTTTGCAAGTAATTGCTGTTAAGCTGATCACTCTTTATAACATTCTGGAGTATATGCAAATTGCCATTAGAAAAAGTGAAGCAGTAAACTTTGTAAAAATTAATATTTGTGTCATTCTCAAAACTTTTGTCCATGACTGTAGGGCCAGCAATGGCAGCCCTGGCAGCAATAGCAGCACACAGTATAGATGACATGATGGACAGGAAGTAAATGCCTGGCTAAGAATCAGCCATCAGGAGTGGCAGCAGCAGACTCATGTAGAGCCCAACAGATAGGCAGGCAGATGGTGCAATCGATCTAATCATTGGCGTCAGCCACAGGTGATTGAAAGTTGACTCTGATCAAAGCTTAATTCATTTTGACAAATTCAAGGTTTTCCACTCTTGTAAAGGTTAACCTGGCCAGCGTAAGCAGGACAAGCCCAACTGTCATGTTGGATAGCCTCCCTAGCAGAACACTCTAGGATAGACAAGACAGTACTTGTCACTGGTCTAACCTGCTGATCCAGAAGTCCATGGAGTCCATGCTAAGTGTATCTGTCAGAAAAAAAAATACAGTGCACCTAGAACTAAACCAGTTCAGGCAGTGCATGTCTGTTCACTGAAGTGAATCAGGTTAGCACAGTGGAAGATAAAACTTTTGACTCATCATGTCATCATTAGAGTTGAGCAAAGCAGGTCGGTCAGAATAAAAAATCACCGACTTTCGCCACAGTCGGGTTTTGCCGAGCGAAACCCGACCATAGCGTGAGGTCGGCCATGCGGTCGTCGACCCGAGCACCAAAGTTGGTTTTCCCATAATGCTTGCAGGTGCCTTTTCTCAGCCAATGAGCAAGGACGCACACTGTGGGCAATGAGATGACATGGGTAGCAGCCACCACCATCTTAGAGAAGGGCATTGCAGTGATTGGCTTGCTTTGTGTGGCGTCACAGTGGCTATAAAAGCCCTGACCGCCGACCGCCATTTTACTTCTGCCGATCTTAGCGTAAGGAGAGGTTGCTGCCGCTGTTTCTGGTGATACAGTACCCTTTTTCTGCTTTTTATATTCTGGTCTAATCCATACTGAGCCTGTGAGCGTCTGTGTGTTACTCCGGAAATATATGCGGAAATTTAAAATGACCCCAACACTGTATACGCCTGGTATCTTCTGATACATTACCATTTTTCTGCTTTTTATAATCTGGTCTAATCCATACTGAGCCTGTGAGCGTCTGTGTGTTACTCCGGAAATATATACGGAGATTTACAATTACCCCTACACTGTATACAGTTGTACGCTTGAGAAACAGTACCCTTTTTCTGCTTTTTATATTCTTGTATAATCCATACTGAGCCAGTGAGTGTCTGTGTGTTACTCCTGAAATATATACGGAGATTTGAAATTACAACAACACTATATACACCTGGTATCTTCTGATACAGTACCCTTTTTCTGCTTTTTATATTCTGGTCTAATCCATACTGAGCCTGTGAGAGTGTGTGTATTACTCTCGAAATAATGATGGAGATTTAGAATTTTCCCCTTCAGCGTATACAGCTATACGCTTCTGATACAGTACCATATATCTGCGGCTATTTTGAGTACATTTTCCCTAACATGAGGAAGTATAGTGGAAGAGGCCGCAGACGTGGGCATGGGGGGCCAGCTGGTTTACTGATGGTGGTGGTGGTGCATCTGCTGGTAGTGCCAAAAGCACAATAGCACCTAAGGCAGGAGGTGTTGAGCCTGCGTCATCATCTGGCTCAAGAAGGCCTGGAAGGCTCCCTTTTCTGAGAGTAGGTAAACCGCTTTTAAAGCCGGAGCATCAGGGAACAGGTTTTGTCTTACATTGCCGAAACAGCGTCCTGCTCTATCGCCTCCTCTTCTGAAGTTTCAAAAAATGCAAGCACTGAGTCATCAGTACAGGCTCCTTGTCAGGAACAACACCTTTCCTTGTGTCCTTCACCCCCACCAAAAGTGAAGGATGTGGCAGGCCACACTTCAGATTACTCCATGGAGCTCTTTTCACATACCATGCTTGGATTATCAAGTCAAATCCTGAATTCCCCAATCCAACATGAATCTGACATGGAGTGCACTGATGCACAGCCACTGCTAGATGATTCTGCTGGTACATTCACCCAGAGCACTACATTGCCCTCGCAGTCTACTGAGCCAGAATCTGACCCTGATGAAACTCAGGTGCCCCTTCCCGCATACTATACCAGCTTACACGGTGACACAGAGGAAGGTGCAGATGAAGTTGAAGAGGAGGTGTTGGATGACCCAGTTGTTGACCCGGATTGGCATCCATTGGGGGAATAGGGTGCCGCTGTCAATAGCTCAGAAGAGGAGGAGGATCCATAGCAGGCATCGACATCGCAGCTGCAGTTATCTGGCAGGCCCGTAGCAGCCCAAAAATGTGTTTAAAAACAAAAAGAGTTGCAGGACTGCTTGGCCAGACGGTCACATTAGCACAGTGTGCAAGCACTGAAAAGTTTTCCCATAGTAGGAAGAGTGCAGTATGGCACTTTTTTGACAAAAATCCTATTGATGAGGCAAAGGTTATCTGTAAGAAGTGCGGAAGGACCTTTAGCCGAGGGAAAAATCTCCGAAATTTGAATACCAGTTGCATGCTTAGACATTTAATCAACATGCACTTGCAAGCGTGGACGGACTACAAAACCTCAGGTAGCACATGTGCACCTGCTCCGAATGAAGGTAGCCAGCAACGCTCCATCGCTTCCCCCACTGTAAGCCCACCTGTTAGCACACCACCAGCAAGAAATGTTGAGGTGTCGTCGCAAGGCCCAAGCAGTCAGGGAATCACAATGTTTTTGCAACGAAAGACTAAATCTAGGCCATCACCACCACCACCATCACCATCACCAACCCCCTCTCAGTCCGTCATGTCCACCCCTAGTTCACCCATATGCAGCTCTCAAGTCCAGCTCACCCTAGCAGACACTCTGAGTAGGACAAGAAAGTACTCATCCTTTCATCCGCATACACTGGCTTTGAATGCCTACATTGCCAAACTGATCTCATTAGAGATGATGCCCTTCCGTTTGGTCTTACGCTATGACCTACCCAGTCGGCACTTCTTTTCTAGAAAAGCCATCCCTGCCTTCCTCCTGCATGTGAAAGACCTCATTGTCCATGCATTCAAGCAATCAGTGAGTGGAAAGGTGCACCTCACAACAGATGCGTGGGCCAGTAGGCATGGCCAGGGCCGTTACATGTCCATCACTGCGCACTGGGTTAATGTGGGTGGATGCAGGGTCCACAGGGGACAGCGGCGGTGGGACAGTGCTGCCTAGCCCACAGTATAGGCAACAGTTGGCTGTAGGCGTTCAACCCTCCTCCTCCTCCAAAAGCGAAAGCTCGTCGACAGAGCATAGTCGCACGATCACTCCATCCGCAGCTGCCAGTGTTGCACATGAGGTGTCCCACTATCGAACAGCTAGTGGTAAGTGTCAGCAGGATGTTTTAAAGATGATGTCTTTGGGTGACAACAGATACACGGCGGAGTTACTGGCCGACTACTTGCAGCGAGAAACTGAGTCATGGCTGGGCAGTCTACATCTTGCGCCAGGCAAGGTAGTCAGTGATAACGGGTGTAATTTTGTGGCGGCCATAGCCCTGGCAAAACTCAGACACAATCCTTCCTGGCTCACACCTTGAACCTGGTGGTGCAGTGTTTCCTAAATAATTATCCAGAGTTAACAGACCTGCTCCAAAATGTGTGAAGATTGTGCTCGCATATCTGTCGCTCGCCCGTAGACTCCAGTCGTATGCAGAGCCTGCAGCGATCGCTCCACCTCCCCAAGCATTGCCTAATCATAGACGTTGCAACAAGGTGGAACTCCACCATGCACATGGTTGAGAGGCTGTGCGAACAGAGGCAGGCTGTAATTCATTTGTGGGAGGATACACGGGCAGGTGGTTCGAGGGCAGATATGGAGTTGTCGGGTGTGCAGTGGTAAAAGCTGAAAGACCTCTGTAAAGTCCTTCAGTGTTTTGAGGAATGCACATGGCTGGTAAGCGCAGACGACGCCATCATAAGCATGAGCAGCCCACTTATGTGTCTGCTCATGCAAACTTTGATGCACATTAAGGATCAGGCGTCTGCAGTGGAGGAGGAAGAGGAGGAGGAGGAGGGAAACCTTGATGACAGTCAGCATTGTCTGCTCAGGGAACTGTCCTGGACGAGGTGGAGGAAGAAGAGGAAGAGGAGGAGGAGGATTAGGGGATGATTATTTTGGGGAGGAGGATGCTTCTCAGGGGGTAAGAGAAAATGTTGGCTTGCAAAGGTCAGGTACAGGGTTTTGTGCGTGACTGGAGGGATGTGGATTTGGCAGAAAGTGCTCCTCCACCCACCACTGGCAGTGCATCATTGACACTTGGAACATTGGCCCACATGTGTGATTATGTCTTGCGGATCCTAAAAAGGGACCCCCGCATTGCCAAAATTATGAAGGATGACGACTACTGTTTGGCCAGCATCCTTGATCCATGCTATAAAGGCAAATTACAGAACATCATGCCACAAGAGAACCTAGAGCTAATATTGGCGAACAAACAAGCAACTTTGGTAAACCGTTTGTTAGAGGCATTCCTAGCACACAGCAGTGGTGCAGGTTCTACCACGAGCCGTACTGGGCCAAACGGAAAAGGTGTTTGTGGTGCATACAGCCGAAGTGGCGTTGGAGACAGGGGTTTCATGACCATGTTGTGGACTGATTTCTCGAGTAACGCTCACACGACTAGGTAATACTGAATCGATTGCAACAGACAGGAGACAGCAGTTTTCAACTATGGTTCAAAATTACCTCTCTCCCCTATCTATGTTCTTCCTCACAGTTCATTCCCCTTTGACTATTGGGCCTGTAAATTGGACACCTGGCCTGAATTGGCACAATATGCTTTACAGGAGCTTGCTTGCCCTGCTGGTAGAGTGCACTGAATCAATCCTGACACAAAGAAGGACCCGGCTGTCGACCCAAAATGTTGGTGATCTCACCTTCATTAAAATGAACCATGCCTGGGTTTCAAAGGATTTTGTAACACCTACCCCTGATGACACATAGGTTGCCAGTAAAATGGCTCACTTTGTCCTCCTCTTCCTCCGACTTCTCCAATTCCTCCATTTGCTGCTGCTGAACGTCCAGCCTACACCTCAAAATATGCCAGTATTTCCACCTCCCTAACTGGGCTGTACCCCCCCCAGGGCCGGTGTCAGCACCTGGAGCACCCGGGCATGTGCCGGTGCCCTGAGCAGGTGGGGGGGCCCACTCATGGGCAACTGCACTGGCACAGGGCCCCTTATAGTACGCAAAAGTGTCTCTGACGGTGGGTGGGCCCACTCGCCGTCAGACACACCGGCATACTATGAGGGGCCATGTGCCATGCCGTCGCCCATGAGTGGGCCACCCTGCTTGCTCAGGGCCCCAGCACTAGCAATACTTACCTCTCCCTGCTCCACCGCTGTGACGTCTTCCGCGTTTCCTGACAGTGACATTCAGGTCACAGAGCGCGATGACGTCACGTCTGTACGCCCTCTGTCTGAACAGTCCAAGTGCAGAGAGCTGGAAGATGGCGATGCTGAGGAGTCCAGAGTAGAGCAGGGCCCAGTAAGGGGAGTTATTTCACTTTTTTTAGTGTTTGGAGTAATATATGGGGAGCATTACACACTGGAGAATATATATGGGGCCCATCATACACTTGAGCATCATAGATAGGGCCCATTGTACACTGGAGCATTATAAGTGGGGCACATTATATATGGAGCATTATATAGGCCCATCATACACTGGAGCATCATGCATGGGGCCCATTATACACTGGAGTATTATAAATGGGACCCATTATATATGGAGCATTATACACTGTTTGCATAATTACTAGGCAAGTTGTATTTGAGAGGATTCTTTTTATTATTGAACAACAACTATGTTCTCAATGAACCCAAAAGACTCATAAATATCTAAGCTTAATATTTTTGGAAGTTGGAGTGGGTTTTTTTTTAGATTTGGCTATCTTAGGAGGATATCTGTTTATGCAGTTAACTATTGCTGTGCAGAATTATTAGGCAACTTAATAAAAACCAAATATATACCCATCTCACTTGCTTATTTTCACCAGGTAAACCAATGTTAGTATCTGCGGAATGCACCAAAATAAATATAAATAAAGAGTGCGTTCGCAGCCCGGGGTCCACCGTGCAGGCGGAGCCTGCTGCTAGTAAGATGGAGGTATAAGCGAACTCTGTTACTTCACAGAGTTGCTGAGGTAATGATGCAGCGGTAGAGACTGTGTCCTGTTAACACCACAGGAGTACACAGATAACTGCTGTGCGGATAGCAGTCTGTGATCATGCAGTCAGCACGCAAACATACAACAGAACACATGTAGTTTCAGGACCTTCCTGGCGGACCAATAGGAGCTGCTGCAGTAGCTGAGCATGTGACCCCTGATCTCCTATGAGAGATCTTACCCTGGGCATGCTCAGAAAGGAAAACACAGGACTTAGTCCCAACTGAGTCTGCTTGCCGATTACCTGCACTGGTTACAATGGCAGGACCTGGAGAGGCAGCAGTCATCCTCTGCACAGCACTAGACTGAGCGAGACGCTGGGACCGACGTCTCTGCTGAGCAGGTTCCACTGTGGTTGGAGACGGATGGGAGACCGCAGCGGGGATAGCTCGAGATTCCCCTTGAGCAGGAACTCAACCCCTAACAACCAATATAACAACACAAAATTTAGAAATAAACATTTCTGACAATCAAAATAAAAATAAATCAGTGACCAACATAGCCACATTTCTTTACAATGACACTCAAAAGTCTTCCATCCAAAGATTCTGTCAGTTGCTTGATCTGTTTACGATTAACATTGCGTGCAGCAGACACCACAGCCTCCCAGACACTGTCCCGAGAGGTGTAATGTTTTCCCTCCCTGTAGATCTCACATTTTATGAGGGACCACAGGTTCTCTATGGGGTTCAGATCAGGTGAACAAGGGGGCCATGTCATTATTTTTTCTTCTTTTAGACCTTTACTGGGCAGCCACGCTGTGGAGTATTTGGATGGAGCATTGTCCTGCATGAAAATCATGAATTTCTTGAACGATACCGACTTCTTCCTGTACCACTGCTTGAAGAAGGTGTCTTCCTGGAAACTGGCAGTAGGTCTGGGAGTTGAGTTAACTCCATCCTCAACCCTAAAAGGTCCCACAAGTTCATCTTTGATGATACCACCCATACCAGTACCCCACCTCCACCTTGCTGGCGTCTGAGTCGGAGTGGAGCTCTCTGCCCTTTACTGATCCAGCCTCGGGCCCATCCATCTGGCCCATCAAGACTCACTCTCATTTCATTAGTCCATAAAACCTAAGAAAAATCAGTCTTAACATATTTCTTGGCCCAGTCTTGACGTTATATCTTATGTTTCTTGTTCAAAGGTGGTCGTTTTTCAGCCTTCCTTACCTTGTCCATGTCCCTAAGTATGGCACACCGTGTGCTTTTTGATACTCCAGTAACGTTGCAGTTCTGAAATATGGCAAAACTGGTGGCAAATGGCATCTTGGCAGCTTCACGCTTGATTTTCCTCAATTCATGGGCAGTTATTTTGAGCCTTTTTTTATCAACACGATTCTTGCGACCCTGTTGGCTATTTACCATGAAACGCTTGATCGCTCAGTGATCACGTTTCAAAAGTTTGGCAATTTCGAAACTGCTGCATCCCTCTGCAAGACATCTCACAATTTTTGACTTTCAGAGTCCGTCAAATCTCTCTTCTGACCCATTTTGCCAAAGGAAAGGAAATTGCCTAATAATTAAGCACACCTTATATAGGGTGTTGATGTGATTAGACCACACCCCTCCTCATTACAGATATGCAAATCACCTGATTTACATAATTGGCAGTTGGCTTTCAAGCCCATACAGCCTTGAGTAGGACAACATGTATAAAAAGGATGATGTGATCTAAATACTCATGTGCCTAATAATTCTGCACACAGTGTATAGGCCCATCATACACTGAAGCATCATCCATGTGGCCCATCATATACTGGAGCATCACATGGGGCCCATTATATATGGAGCATTATATAGGCCCATCATACACTGGAGGATCATCCATGGGGCCCTTCATACACTTGAGCATCATAGATTGAGCCTATTATACACTGGAGCATTATAAATGGGGCCCATTATATATGGAGCATTATATTGGCCCATCAGACACTGGATCATCATCCATGGGGCCCATCATATGCTTGAGCATCACATGGGTTTCATTATTTATGGGGCATCATATAGGGTATGGAGCACATATGGGGCCTATTCTGTATGGAGCATTATATGGAGCCCATTCTGTATGGAGCAATATATGGGGCCCATCATATACTGTATGAAGCTTTATATGCGACTCATTATACTGTATGGAGCAATATGTGGGGCTCATTATACTCTATGGGGACCGTCCTATACTGTATGGCACATAATATGGCAACCTTCATATACTGTAGCATTATGTGGAGCTCATCATATACTGTATGGAACATTATATGGGACCAATTATTCTGTATGGAGCAATATATGGGGCTCATTATTCTGTATGGCGCACTATGTGGTGCCCATAATACTGTATGGAGGAATATATTGTCCGGTTTTTGAGCTATTGTAGAATTTAAAATAGATATCAGTCATGTAATGTAAGAAGTGAAGTATTTGTCATTGTACTATACCTATATTTCTGTGCCGTATTGGAGCATCATGAATTGTGGTATGTGTTAAAGGGGCCCACTGACACTTTCGCCCGGGGCACACGAAAACCTGCAGCCAGCCCTACCCCCCACAACTTTAGCCAAATAACCCCCAGTTTTCAATGCGTAACTATTATTATAACGCAAATTAAGGGTTGACAAGCTTAAGTAATAAGAATTGATGTTGTTGGCATTGAAATGGGCACTGTAGGTGTGTTTACTGTCCTCCACTCCCTGCCGACTTGCTTCCCCATTGACTTGCTTTGGGTTTCGTGTTTCAGTCGGAGCTCCGACTTTTCCCGATAGTCGGCTGATTTCGTTCGATTCGACTTTTGAGAAAGTCGGGTTTCATAAAACCCGACTCGACCCTAAAAATGGCAAAGTCGCTCATCTGTCATCATATATACCAAACTGCTTGTTCTGTAGAAAATAAAAATAAGAAAGATTGTCAGTTCACCAAACTTGCGATCCTCTGACCAGAGCTTAATGATAATTCACACTGTAGGAGAAAGAAGCGCCAAATAGGGTCCTATCTGAAGGATATATAAGAGATAGCAGGCAGATTGCACTCACCTGATGTATTAAATACAAGAGCATATAAGATTATCAAACAGCTGCCGCAGGTCCACAGGTCAAGCTAGTGACCATAATCGTTAAATTACTGGAAATTTCAAGGTTAATATTCTGCGCTGCTGTATAGGATTGAAGACCAAGCAAATTCGTAAGAGAAAGTTGATGGTTTATTCACAATCTCAACATGTTTTGAAGTCAAAGACTTCTTCCTCAGGAGATGATATGGATCATACGGATGTTCCATATCATCTCCTGAGGAAGAAGGCTTTGACTTCGAAATGTGTTGAGATTGTGAATAAAACATCAACTTTTTCTTACGATTTTGCTTGGTCTTCAATCCTAAACAGCAATAGCACAGAAAGAGGACTTAGAAATCCTCCAAAAATTCAAAAATACAGCAAAAAAAGGCAGAGATGCTCACCTGCCCAGGCCTTCAAACAAATGCACTATCAGGATGCAGTGGACCCACATAGTTAAGATGACGGCAACACAGGTGCAAGAATACCGATGAGACAACCGCTCACAACCTACCAATACATGGAGGGGGCGGCTGTTGGTATATTGATGCACAAAGAAGACTTGTATGCAGCGCCGTTACATTATGGCAATGCACAGCATCCAGTTAAACAGCCTAGTATTTACACCCTTCTATTAGATCAGGCGGGCTGCCCAGCGCTATTAAAATGCATGCCATGTGAGCAGACACCACAGTGTACTTACTTGTAAACGTGAGGATCCGTGAAGTGGATTACAAGCTCACATACTTTGGCCAAATTACCAACTAATACCTCACATTATTTAATATATTTTTTAATGTGTTTTTTGCACTTTATTTTACAGGGTGCATGTGGGCCCATTTGGTCTTGTAAACTGTGGTGTCTGCTCACATGGCATGCATTTTAATAGCGCTGGGCAGCCCGCCTGATCTAATAGAAGGGTGTAAATACTAGGCTGTTTAACTGGATGCTGTGCATTGCCATAATGTGAACGGCGCTGCATACAAGTTTTCTTTGTGCATCAATATACCAAGCAGCCGCCCCCTCCATGTATTGGTAGGTTGTGAGCGGTTGCCTCATCGGTATTCTTGCACCTGTGTTGCCGTCATCTTAACTATGTGGTCCACTGCATCCTGATAGTGCATTTATTTGAAGGCCTGGGCAGGTGAGCATCTCTGCCTTTTTTTGGTCTTCAATCCTAAACAGCAGCACAGAATATTATCCATGAAATTTCCAGTAATTTAACCAGAGCTTAATTATGAAATATGGACTGGTGCATGCACCAGAGTATTACCTCAAAAAAAATTTGATTATAAAATGTGGACTAGTGTCTGCATCAGAGTATTAACCCAAATAATTTTCATTATGAAATGTGGCTTCATGTCTGCACCAGAGTATTATCACAAATAATTTAGAATATGAAATGTGGATAGTGTCTGCGCCACAGTATTATCCCAAACAATTTTGATTATGAAATATTGCCTGGAGCTTGCACCACAATGTCACCACAAATGATTTTGATTAGAAAATGTGGCTCTTGACTGCACCACACTGTTAGCACAAATGAGTTAGATGGTGGAATATTGATTTCACACAGGAAACTATCTAGCTGAACTAACTGACAATAATTCACTTACCTAACTATCTGACTAATTGCAGAAGTAACAGGAGTAGGCTCTCTGTGCTGTTACACTGACAAAATGACGCAAAAGCAACATGTCCGCTTTTTATATGGAAAGAGACATGTGACTTCGGCAGCCAATGACAGAAGCACTTCTGTCTCGACGTTGTGGATTGTTTCTGCACCCTGATTAACTTCTGAAATATCCAAATATTAAGTTAATTTACCCTGATTAACTTCTGAAATATCCAAATATTAAGTTAATTAAAAAAAATAAAGAATAACTGTTCACCACTCCTCTGGCCTCTTTCCACCCCAAGACAAAATCGTCCCCCACTCATCATAAAGCATCCCTATCCTAGCCTAAGTCCTAGAAAATCATTTTTGGAAACGTGATTATTTACCGAACGGCGCCCAAATTTTTTGCCGACTTGGAGGGAAAATGCTCGGGAATCCGGACATAAATCGTAATGAGCTACGTTCGTGCTGAATTTGATATTGGCTAATGTTTTCCAACAAGTTGCTCATCTCTACTAGAGAACAACAATTACTTTTACGAAACATAGGACAGCTACACAGCTCAGGGCATTTTCTATTATGACAATGGTCAGTTGCAGTAGACAAGGAGTCCTTCCATGTGACACACTGCTTTATGCAGATGAGCAACTCATTCTCTGTATAACATTTCTCACCCATGCTAACAAGCTGTAAAGCTTCTTGACAACATATTACATTACATAAATGAAAAGATTGAGGGTGGGGGAATGAATGCAATGTCATGATATCTATTGAGGAGGAGGAGGAGGCGTAGGAAGAGGTTGATAATTGCCAACAGACTATGAAACCAGACCTAGAGACCAACCTTAGAAACTTCACAAACTCTACTGATCGTGGTGGTGCATTGTTGCCACTCTGCACAATGTGCTTAAATGCAGTTTACTTTAGAGTTCAATGCCAAGCCAAGAAGCTTGCATTTTCCTGCACATGAGCAGCACAGAGAACATACCCTATTCTGTGAGAAATATTGGCAGCTGGGTATTTTCCTGTAAAGCTAAGCACATGCCATCATTTTTTGTAAAGGAAGCACAGACCAGTAAGTGGTATGACACTGACTGAACCTCCAGCAGCTTGACCAGATTGGAGCTGAGTCGTCGCACAAGCAGACAACTAGAAGTGTACACTTGTTTCCTTATCTCACAATCAAGGATGGATGTGACGACACAGCATTTATTCTTAATTGTGCAAGATGTATATTCAGTAGACAAAGGGACATGAGCTATTGCTCACATGAGTTTGAATGTTGACTCTTGTTTTAGGTTGATTTGATGTTTGCTGATTTGTTGAAAGACTGCTCATTACCTATTGTGTTACCTATAGCTTATTGCTCTGCTATCCTTGAGGGACAAAGGCGCAGATTAATTGAACAATCAATTTTTGTTAATATGTTGATTGCCCATTGTAGTTATACTGTTTGTGATAGTACTCACAGATGCACATCTATGCAAATGTATCAGCTATACAGAAAATCACATGATATTAAGTGGTTGCTCCAAGTAACATCTAAAGGGTATGCCACACTGAACAACATCGCTAACGGGATCGCTAAAAAACGTCACTATTTAGCGATCCCGTTAGCGATGTTGTTCTGTGCGGCATCTGCCAGCGACGAGCTTCCTGCTGTGATCTCGCTCGTCGCTGGAATCGTTCCTGACCCTATTTTATCGTCGGCGCTCCCGCTGGGTAAGTATAATCGCTAAGTGTAGCACCTTTTCTTAGCGATTTAGCGGTACTTTTGTACCGCTAAAGTCGTTAAGGAGATCGCTAACCGCGATAGCGTCCTTAACGACATCGCTAAGTTAGGTAGCTACTAGCGATATAAAAACAATCCCGCTAGCGATCTCATTAGTATACGACGCTAACGAGATCGCTAGCGGGATTGTGTAGTGTGGCAGTACCTTAAAGCCACATAAAAGGTGCAGGCCTGAGTATATACATATAGAGTTTAAAAGTTTGTAACAGTACTGATTGTAGGTTGTACAGATATACAGTTGTAGAGGCTACAAGGAGCAACCACTTAACATCATGTGATTCTCTGCATAGCTGATACATTTGCATCAGATGTGCGTATGTGGCTACTTTCACAAACAGTATAACTCTATATGTATATACACAGGTCTGCACCTATTATCTGATTGTGGATGTTCTTAAGAGCAACCACTAAATATCATGTGATTTTCTGCATGACTGAAACATTTATTGCGCTAAGAAATAGCATTGTTTAGCCATTACTGTTTCACCAGAGATTAGTCTGAGAACCTCAATATTTGTGTTTTAATCAAAGACATAAAAGTTTTTTAAGTTTTATTGAATTATTACTCTTATCTCCTTTTTGTAGAGTTCAAGAAGCAGTAGTTGTAGATGACAATGATAATGATCATAATGACACTGACCAGGCACCACTTGAGGATACAGCTCTGCTGCAAGAAATATGAGCATGAGGAGAAGCTCGAGCCTTGCTTTCTTTCTTTGCTAAATCTCAAAGTGATAGTTTTTTTCACTAGCCATTCAAAAAGTATACCTTTAATAAGATAGCAGAAAAAGATATTCTGTTTTCAAAGAGAAGACATAATAGGCTTCTCAACTAGGAGTGAAAAAAAATTATTTTTGAGGATTGACAACATGTTTTCGATTCTCAAAATGGCTAAACTATTACAAAGACTTTTATTAAGCTGTCCAAATATTATCTTTTATTCAGGTAGGAAGAAAAGGCTAGCTGTTTTGAAAGTGACACACCAATGGCTTGTGAACTAGCCATTCAAAAAAATATTTTAAGAGCAGTTTAATCTTTGTGTACCCTTAAGATAGTTAGCATCCCAGCAGTAGAATAGTATAACTATACAACCCACTGGACAAGCACAGAAGATAAGTGTGGGCATCTAGTGACAGTGGCAGCAGCAGAAGCCATATAGTATAAAAATGTGGCATATTAGGCAAGGAGATGAAAGGAAGTGAAGGGCCAGCAATGTCGGCACCAGCAGCAGCAGTGCAGTATAGTGCTATAAAACACACGAAGCAGCCAAGTGATGTATGGCTGGCATTGCTTTGCAGAAAGTAAATGCAATTTTTCTAAGATTTATTGGAGGGTTAATTTTTGGCATTTACTATATAATAAAAATGACATGGTATCAATGTTCTTCAGTTTAGTATGACAACACTAAAGCCAAACATATATATTTATTTTTTTTGTTAATGTTGAGAAAAAGTCAGAAGTAAGAAAAAAAAATTGTCTTATGACTAGAGATGTACGAATTTGTTCGGATTTGGTAGGAAGACATAGTAATCAAATAGCCACATCATGATGATTTTATTGCTCAGCCCTAGCTCTGAATATGGAGTGACAGGCAATGAGAACATGTGTATAAAAGTAAGAGCTTGAGACACTGCAAATACAGCAGACTCAGGTCAACTAGTCTTCTGTGCAGCTCTGTCCACTATGGTTTTTAAACTGTTTTTTTGCTGAAATGCTGCAGCATTTCAGAGTTAAACATACAGGTGCTACTCACAAAATAGAATATCATCAAAAAGTTAATTTATTTCAGTTTTTCAATACGAAAAGTGAAGCTCATATTATATAGAGTCATTACAAACAGAGTGATCTATTTCAAGTGTTTATTTCTGTTAATGTTGATGATGAAAGCATGAAAGCCCAAAAGTCATTACCTCAGTAAATTAGAATACTTTATAACACCAGCTTGAAAAATGATTTTAAAATCCGAAATTTTGGCCTTCTGAAATTTATGTTCAGTAAAAGCACTCAATACTTGGTTGGGGCTCATTTTATATCTATTACTGGATCAATGCGACGTGGCATGGTGGCGACCAACCTGTGGCACTGCTGAGGTCTTATGGAAGCCCAGGTTGCTTTGATAGCAGCCTTCAGCTCGTCTGCATTGTTGGGTCTGGTGTCTCTCATCTTCATCTTTACAATACCCCATAGAATCTCTTTGCTGTCCAAACAAGCACAGTGATACTATTGTTTTTAAATCAGGTTAATGGTACTTTTGGCAGTGTGGACAGGTGCCAAGTCCTGCTGGAGAATGAAATTTCCATTTCCAAAAAGCTTGTTGGTAGAATGAAGTGGAGCCCCCTAATGGCCGTGGGGTACTCGGTACCGGGCTGGGCAGTTCTAAAGGTGAAGTCACAGCAGCAGTGACAAATCCAAGGCCCTGGGTGTCCAATAAAAATGTGAAAGATGAAGTAAAAGGGAAAGATGATGATGGGGATAGTTTGTAGGGGAATAAGTTTGTGGCATCACCCATGGTGTTTGGCAATAAGATGGCCGACGCTGCGATTCAGATCCAATGGGGCAGTTGGTGAAGTAGCAGAGATGTTACAGCTCTCCATGGGCAGAGCTAGGCCCCAGGGCAATTATAGGGTTAAAAATGTTGCTAACGGTTATAGTGTAGGGGAGGTGACACAGTAAATTAATCTGCAGACACAGCAGGGTGCAGTCTTCACACTTTACTCACAGTTCTTAGGTTGCAATCCCCGGCCGGTGTGCTGTGTCCTCTGGGTCAGTGGTTCTGCCAGCTCTCGGGTAGTTTGGGGAACACTTGGCCAGAACCCCCTTCTTATGTTCCTTTCTCTGGTTGTCTCTCCCAGCGCCGGCTCCCTCCACTCCTGCCCTGCTCCTCACACACAGTGTCCCAAGCTAGCAGCCTCAGATCCTGACGGGTGACGTCCTCTTGGTCCCCTTGATCCTATATGGCTACCTTTTTAGCAAATGTGTGTGGAGTTGGCTGATGCACATACAGTTACTACAGCCTCTGGTTTGCTTGCTGAGTCATACAGATTCTCCACTAGTCTGGGGCCGGTCCCCTACTGCAACCTGGTCCTTCTTTCTGACTCTGGTCAGGCTGGATTCGGGTGCCACGGGTGGACTCCTCACTTCCCTGGCCTCTAGGATCTCTTCTGTCTCTCCTCAGGAGCTTCTCTCCGCACAACTGCTCCTTTCAACTCCTCACAGCTTCTCCTCCAGCTCACAACATCTCAACAGCTCCTTCTCAACTCTCCTTCTGGTCTCCAACTGACTACTTTCCTCCGTCACACAACTTCCCGCTCTAACTGGGGCTCCTCCCTAAGCCTGAGGTAATGTGATCTATGTTGGATGCAAATATGCAAGCACTTGCTGGTGCCCCCTCCTTACCCGAGAGCTAAGTACCACACCTCTAGCTGAGGTGCAATACCTCTGTAGCGACTGGACCCTCAGGGGCGCAACAGAAGCATGAAGTGCTCTAAAATTTCCTATTAGATGGCTGTGCTGACTTTGGTCTTGATAAAACACAGTGGATCTTTATCAACAGATGACATGGCTTCCCAAACCATCACTAATTGTCAATACTTGACACTAGACCTCAAGCAGCTTGGATTGTGCATCTCTCCACTCTTCCTCCAGACTCTCGGACCTTGATTTCCAAATGAAATGCAAAATTTACTTTAATTTGAAAACAACACCTTGGACGACTGAGCAACAGTCTAGTTCTCTTTCTCTTGGGCCCAAGTAAGACGCTTCTGGCATTGTCTATTGGTCATGAGTGGCTTGACACGAGGAATGCGACACTTGTAGCCCATGTACTAGATATGTCTGTGGGAAATGGCTTTTGAAGCAATGACTCCATCAGCAGTCTACTCTTTGTGAATCTCCCCAAAATTTTTGAATGGCCTTTTCTTAACAATCCTTTCAAGGCTGTGGTTATCCCAGTTACTTGTGCACCTTTTTCTACCACACTTTTTCCTTCCATTCAAGTTTCCAATAATATGCTTGAATACAGCACTCTTTGAACAGCCAGCTTCTTTAGCAATTACCTTTTGTGGCTTACCCTCCTTGTGGAGTGTGTCAATGACTGCCTACTGGACATCTGTCAAGTCAGCAGTCTTCCCCATGATTGTGGAGACTACTGAAACAGACCAAGTGTTAGGGCTGGGGGAACGCACAAAATAAATATAAATAATAAGTGTGTTCGCAGCCCAGGGTCCACAGTGCAGGCAGAGCCTGCTGCTAGTAGGATGGCGGAATGGCGAACTCTGTTACTTCACAGAGTCGCAACTATGGACACTGTGGACCTATATGGCGGTATAAGCGAACTCTGTTACGCCACAGAGTCGCTAAGGTAGAAACGCAGAGATATGGACTGTGTCCTGTTAACTCCACAGGTATGCACAGACAACTGCTGTGCGGACAGCAGTTTTTTAGCAACGCAATCAGCAATGCAATCAGACAATCTCCTCACCGGAGAAGCCGGTATTCTGTACAGCTGTCTGTATAGCCTTCACTGGATATTAAACAGGCGGGACCAAAAAAATTACGTGGGGTCCCCCATTATAATAGCCAGTAAAGATTAAGCAGACATTAGTGGGCTGATTTTAATAGGCTGGGAAGAGACCATGAATATTGGCCCCCTCCCATACTAATAATATCAGTCCTCAGCCACCCCAGAAATAGTACATCCATTAAATGCACCAATTCTGGCTCTTAGCCTCGGCTCTTCCCACCCTGCTAAGTTGACAAGTGGGGTAATAATTTATGGGGTTGATGTCAGCTTTGTAATGTAAACCGCTGACATCAAGGTCAGAGGTTATTAATGGAGAGGGTGTCTATCAGACACCCCCATTACTAATCTTGTAGTCAAAATTGAAAAAGACACATGATAGAAAAGTCCTTTTATTGTACAAATCATTCTCAGACAATTAATTTTGTTTACCGATTTATTAGCATAAAAATGAAAATAGAAAATCAAAGTAATCCTCACCTGTCCACCATTAATCCATAATGATGAGATTCAACGATGGTCATCCATGCTCTGTTACACTCAGATGGTGTTGTGAACGGTGACATCAGTAATTTGACTGCTCACCACGTCAGCAGGAGAAAACTGAGCTTAGCGGGAGAACACGACTGCATTGACAATAGATGACATAATTAAGGGTTATCACAGTTCACAGGCGGTGGTTCTCATGGTACGCTTTGTGTGTTTTGGCTTGTCAACTGCAGTAACCTTACTATAAGGTTACTTAAATTCATAGCAGCAGCATCTCATGCTGCACAGCACCAGTATCTGCTTTGTCTTAGCTGCTTATTAAAAATAGGGGGGACCCAGGTTATTTTTTTAGGGTCCACAATATTTTTACTAAGCAGTTAAGGCAATTTAGATAGTTTTGGGCTGATATTTATAGGTTGGGCAGCTCCATTGATATTGACCTTTTCCCAGTTTAAAAATACCAGCCACCAAATGTCTGTTTTCCCTCAGCTGATTTTAAAAGGGAAGGGGACCACAAGTTAATTTTTTTCTAATTATTTTTTTTAACTATCTGGCCATTCATAGCCATGCAATTACTTGACATGGCTATGATGGAGCCGTAAGTGCCCACAGCCTTAAAGCTTGTTGATTGGCTGCGCTGCACTAGGACAGCAAATCAACAAACACTGCTACCAACTTATTATAAAGGTGGGAAAAACATCACCCATTTAATCATCACACATTTAATGTAAAAAAAAGTTAATTCCGAAAGGTCAGTTCCTTTGAAGTAAAAGGATTTGCTATTTTCCTGATGAAGTCTACTTTTACAAATAGAGTACAGGTGCCTAGGTTACTTCTCCTATAGCTTCTATTAGTGTCATGAATTCAAGACATTTTCATAGGGTGTTGATGAAAGAAACTGTGGTAAGTGACTGCAGTGTCGCCCAATGATGATGTCCTGTTCCAGCCGAGGTGCTAAATGTGTGAGGAAGTGAGTGCAATCCCAGCCTCCTGATGATGATTAGCTTGAGAATCCTCGCAAGCAAAACATCAAAGGAAATTAATTAAAAAAAGATGCGTAGTGTATTTTAAAGAGAATTACAAATATATTCATAATGTAAAAATAGCTATTTATAAAGGACATTTTAGATATCGGACCACCTCTTTAAAAATCATTTTTTTAATTGCAAAAACGGTTAATTATTCCCAAGGAGGACAACAAAGAAATGGCTAGGCAGCACAAAACCAGAGAGGTTGGTAAATTAGCGGATTGCAGACCCAAAAACTGACAACAGAACTAAAATTAGCCATGGGACGCACCTATGATGACCTAGAGCCTCGACAAAGCCAAAGATTTAACTAAGCCTAAAGAGAGAAAGGGGAAAGCTAAACTGCCCCGGAGTAGAGCCCCAAAGGAGTCGATAGCCCCCAAACATATATTGATGGTGAGGCAGATGAAGTACAATACACAAGCAGAAAATAGTGTAAGCAAATGTTGGGGCCCAAACTGTCTGGATAGAACAGGAAAGAAAAGGATATTGTCTGCAATCCCGCAAAAACCCTAAGAAAAATTCCAACACGTCTGATATGCAAAAATACTGAGGCCACACGACCTCTCCCCCACTAAATCAGAACTCTGGTGTGAACTTGACGCAAAACAACAGATAATGAAATACAGGAGACTAGTAATACTGAATAGACTGACATAAACTGTGGCAAGGAAAACAGAGTCCAGCACAGGTCCCAACAGGGAACCCGGCCGGACTGCACCAGCAAGACAGAGCACAGAGAAAAGCAAAAAGCGAAAAATGCCACAGATCAAAACAGACAAATAACTTATCTGAAAGGTGCAGGACAAAGCAGGGAACAAGCTGACTTCCAGAAGGCTCAGGAAGAAGACCAAATCACCGGCAACAACCCAAGGAAGGTTGCTCACTTATATCTCTCCAGTCAGAAACACCAGATTTCCAATCATCCTCCTCAGGTGATCGACCTCTGTTAGCCAGAGCAGCTGCATTACCAGCAGCAACCACCAGAGGGAGCCGGACCAAGAGTGTTCACAACAGAGACCAGCCTTGGAATTGCAGCTCTCTGGTGTCAGCGCTGAATCTGCTACTTCTGTGGAGGTCAGGGTCCTATTTCCGCATCCTCTGTGGTGTGGAGCTGGGTAGTAGTGCCTGGAGCTAAGTGGCTTGTTTATTTACCTTGTCTGTCTTACTCTTGTCACTACCCCCTGTGTTTACACCATCTGCAGTGGTGAGGCTATCGTCCTTGCTGGCCAGTGCACTAGCCAGGGTTTAGTGAGGTGACAGCTAGGGACCAGGCTCATGACGGCGGCAGGGGGATTGACCCGCATAAGGTGTTAGGATAGCCAGTGAGTTAGGAGGTGCCTTATCCCTCTTTCCCTACTATTAGGGCCATTCTCCTCTTTTTCCCATCCCGTTGTTAGTGTTTGTCATGCCATTCGCTGGACCGACCTCTGTGGTTGTGACATTATCACCAACTGTACCATTCTTCTGGTGAACCTATGGCACAAGCAGAGGCTTTAGCTCGCCTGATCCAGACCCCCATGGATGAGTTAATGGAGCTGCAGTCTCAGGTAGTACAGCAGCTTCAGCAGATGTCTGGGTTCATGGTCTCGGCTTATGACTTGGCTTAACTGGAACCCAAGATATCTCTTTCTGACAGGTTCTTTGGAGGAAGAGATTAATAATTTTTGGTCTTTAAGGAGACCTGTAAGTTATATTTCAGGCTTTGCCCTCGTTCTTTAGGGTTTGATTAACTCATATGTCGGGCTCTACCATGAGATCCAAGCCCATGCTGTGTTGGTGGCTGGGTAGCAATGAGGCTTGTTTCCTCCGTCCCCTCCCACAAAAAACAATGAACAACAGAGAGGGGAGGATTATCCTCTTCATCTGACAGTTGCTCGTCCATCACCTCTTCCTTCTACATTTGTTCCTTGGATCTTGCACCTTCGACAACAGTTTATCTGTTATCACTAGCCCCCCTGGATCGCAGTAATCCACCCTCCCTTCGCACCTGTGTTACGACAGTCTTGAACTTAGAGACAATGTTATCCCTTCCTCATCCTCCTCAGAAGTTGTCAGTGTCTTTGCATAGGAGGTGACGTTGCTTCACTAGTGCTTTCACAAACATTACCACCTACCCCACATACACCTTGAACACCAAGCCTAATTCCCCTTCCATCAAAGCCTCGCTTTTTCCCAGTCATGTTGCTCGGATAGTGTAGTAAGGGCACAGTAGTAGCAACAAAAATTAGATTTTAAACTCTGCAACACCTCTGCAAATAGCTGAATTTCAGCAACAGTAAATTCCAAGTTGAAATATGCATTGCTGTATCGTGTTAGTCACAGTAAAAAGAATTGTTTGAGTATGGATGAGGCCTGTATGACAAAGAAGTTATGCTACAAACAATTTTAAAGTTAGGTTCCCTACTGGATCAGGCCTCTATAACATACTAGATGCTGCAAACTATTTGAAAACTAGGTTCCCTTCTGTATGACACTAGGAAAATAAGATTTTTTTTGTGGCATCTGTATCAGGCCTCTATAATACACTAGATGCTACAAACTATTTGAAAGTCAGGTCCACTTCTGTATGACACTAGGAACAGAACATTTTTTGTGGCCTCTGTATCAGGCCTCTATAACACACTAGATGCTGCAAACTATTTGAAAGTCAGGTCCCCAATGTCTGTTGTCTATTAGTTTAGTTCTCTATCATATGGTGTGTAGTGGTTTAGTTCTACAACCCTAGCTGTTTAGTAGTTTAGTTCTCCAACCCCTATTGTCTAGTAGTTTAGCTATCCATCTTATGGTATGTAGTTGTTTATTTCTCCATCCCCAAGCACCCTGCAAGTCTTAGGGATTGCAAGACTTGTAAAGCAGCCCTTTCCCCGACTGCCCCTACAGTCACCAGAGTCATCCAGTGCCCAGTCACCTAGATGTAACTCCCCTGTCCATGCTGTCTCGTCAAGCTGTCATTTTTTAAATACACCCTGTCAGTCATAGAATTTTTCAGGGAATGGGTGATGTTGTCTGCGACTTGTTGCTGTAGTGCAGGCACATCTTTCTTAGAGAAGTAATGGTGACTGGGCAACTGGTACTGGAGGGACTGCGATGTCCATCAGCTTTCGGAAACCGTCTGTATCCATAAGGCAGAAAGGCTGCATTTCCATGGCTAACAGATTGGAGTGGCCATTCAATAATCACAGAGATCACAGGCCATGAGTCATACAGAAACAAGCGCTGTGATCTTTGCAGCGAATAGCTACAGTATCAGCTGGCCCCTATCGTCCAGACAGTGACATGATTGGGCTACGAATCATCCGAGAAGGCCGCAGGCTGTTCAAAATAATTAGTTCTCAGAAAAGTAATAGTGAGCGTACTGCTTATTTCCACGTCCAGATTACAACACATTGAATACGCGTATATCCCGCCGTACTAACGCCACAATAACCCTACACTTCTCCTGTTTTTAACCCAATAAATAAATACAGGCTGATTGGACGCTATTCTTCTTTTGCAGTTCACACCATCTGAGGTTCACATCAGTGTTGTGAATGTATTGGAGACGACTTGGAGCTGAGGCTCCCTCTGGTGGTTGCTAAGGGTATTGAACCAATTAAGGAATGGGTCTCAGGTGGGGTTGACTGGCCTGATATAAGTGAGCTGAACTCCCATGATCCTCGCCGGTAATCAATTGTTGCTTCCAGGTCTTTGTTGGAATTTCAGCTTGCTTTCCTGCTATCATTCAGATAAGTGACTTTCTGTTTTTTTTTCTGTGGTTTGATTTTCCTTGCTTTTTGCAGTCTTGCCTTGGACTTCAGCCGGGTCCCCTTTGGGGGCTTGCACTGCCTCCTGTTCTCATTTTGTATTTGCACTTGTTCTCTGTTCCTGTGATATTTTTTACTGCTGGGTAGCTGTGTGTCACACCAGAGATCTGATATAGGTGGTCGAGATCGTGTGGTCTCAGGTTTTTTGCAATCAGAAGTGCTGGTATTTTTGTTAGGGTTTTTCTGGGTTGCAGACAGAATTTCTCTCCTGTACTTTGCTTTCTAGACAGATTTGGGCCCCAACATTTGCTCATTCTATTTTCTGTCTGTGTTCGTGTTTTCCTCTTGTCTCACCGCCATTACTGTTGTGAATGTGCTAGAAATGAATTCTGAGCAGAAGCTCCCTCTGGTGGTTACAAACAGTACAGAACTATTCAATGAAGATTGTGAAGATTGGCGATCAGGTGTTATTGACTGGTCTTATATAAGGGAGGTTCCCTCCCATCAGGGTTGCCGGTGATCAATTGTTCTGGTCTCAACTTTTGTTCCTGGTTCACTTTGAAGCTTGCTGTTTCGTGCCTGCATCTTCTGCTAACAGATAAGACATTTTCTTCTTTTAGTTTTTTGTGCTTGCTTTTTGCATTTTGTCCTGCACTTCTGTGGGGGTCTGCCAGGTCCCCTCCAGGGGCTTGTGCTCCTCTCAGTTTAGTTCAGCTAGTTGTTTGTTTATTTGCCTTTACCAGTTTTTTCTGTGGCTGCGGCTTAGTTTTGTTACACCAGAGAACTAATTTAGGTGGTAGAGGTCGTGTGATCTCAGGTGTTTTTGCAATTAGTGTGTTGGTATTTTTTTTAGGGTTTTTTGGATTGCAGTAAGTGACCTTACTATCCTTTTCTGTCTAGGAAGATTGGGCCCCAACGTTTGCTCATACTATTTTCTGTCTGTGTCTGTATTCCCTCTTGTCTAACCGCCATTACATGTTTGGGGGTTTCCTATGTTCTTTGGGGATCTGATCCGGGGCAGATAGTTTTCCTCTTTCTATCTTTAGGTGAAGTTAGCTTCTCAGGCTGTGACGAGGCGTCTAGGACCAACGTAGGTACGCTCCACGGCTGCCTTTAGTTGTGGTGGTTAGTCAGGGTACTGCAATCCAATAGATTCCAACCTCTCTGGTGTATTGCCTTTTTTTGCCTGCTCTCCTCAGCTACCAAATCATAACACATTACATGTTTGGGGCTTTCTATTTCTTTGGGGTCTCTACTCCGGGGCAGTTAGCTTTCCTCTTTCTATCTTCAGGTGTAGCTAACTCTCCGGCTGTGCCGAGGCGTCTAGGATCACCGTAGGTACACTCCATGGCTTCTTATAGTTGTGCGGTTAGTTTAGGGATCTGCAACCCATTAGGTCCCAGGCTCTCTGGTGTCTTACTGCTTTGGCGGTTTTTTGCTCCTCCCCTCCTCAGCTACCGAAACATAACAGTATTACCGGCCAAACTGAAAATTCTATGGTACTCAACAGAAGGGAAGGATAGTGAGCATAAAGGAAAATAAAAGTTGTCAGAAAATTTTTTTTTTCTTTTTTTTCGTTTTTCTGCTTGTTAAATTTTTTCCCTCTTTCTCCCTGGGTGCTGAGGAGGAATTTCTCTTTGTCCTCAATGGATATTGTGCAGTTGTCCGGTCGTGTTGAGCGGCTCGCCGCTGAGGTTCAGAATATTGCTGCCTATATCACTAGGTTGCCGGTTGTGGAACCTAGGATCCCCATACCAGATTTATTTTTGGGGGATCGGTCTAAATTTCTGAATTTTAAAAATAACTGTAAGTTGTTTTTTGCCCTGAAGCCTAAGTCCTCAGGAAGCGCTGCACAGCAGGTTCAAATTGTCATCTCCCTGTTGCGTGGCGACCCTCAGGATTGGGTTTTTTCCCTGACACCTGGGGATCCTGTTTAGAATGATGTTAGTGTGTTTTTTCAGGCTCTGGGGTTATTGTACGATGAACCTAATGTCATTGATCAAGCGGAAAATCCTTGTTTGCATTGAATCAGGGTCATGAAGCTGCTGAGCTGTACTGTCAGAAATTTCGAAAATGGGCAGTCCTTACTAAATGGAATGATGAGGCTCTGGCAGCTCTTTTTCAGAAGGGTCTGGCAGAGACTGTAAAAGATGTTATGGTGGGATTCACTGTTCCCTCTGGTATCAATGACTCTATGTCATTAGCTATTCAAATTGACAGACGTTTGCGTGAGCGCAGAGGTATGCGTGAGATTGTGTTGCCTTTTGAGTCAGCTCCTGAGCCCATGCAGTGTGACGGAGTGACTTCTGGGGCACAGGGTCATGAGTTTCAAAAGTGTAATAGGTTGTGTTTCTACTGTGGTGATGCTTCTCATGCTATTTCCGTCTGCCCCCAAGCGGGGAAGACGTTTTGCGCACTCAGTTGTTTTGGGTAGTGTTCAGACTAAATTCCTGTTGACTGTTACCCTGATTTGCTCCATGTCCACATTTTCGGCTCAGGCTTTTGTTGATTCAGGAGCAGCTATTAACCTGATGGATTTTGACTTTGCCAAACATTGTGGGTTTCCCATGATACCCCTTCGGAAGTCTATTCCTTTGCTGTGCATTGATTCTACCGCTTTGGCGGAGAATAAACCCCAGTTTTCTACCCAGGTGATAATGCGGGTTGACCCGGACCATCAGGAGAGTTGCAAATTTTTGGTGTTGCATAATTTGCATGACATTATTGTACTGGGTTTCCCTTGGTTACAGACTCATAATCCTGTTTTGGATTGGAAATCTGTGTCTGTGACCAGTTGGGGTTTCCAATGTGTTAATACTGACACTCCTGCTTTTTCTGCCCCCCCAGTCTCAAGATGTTTTTTCTGCCTTCCCCCAGTCTCAAGATGTCCCTGACTCTTTGACCGAATTTTCTGATGTGTTTAGTGAGAGTAAGTCTGCATCCTTGCCTCCTCACAGGAGTTATGATTGCGCTATTAAGTTAGTGCCTGGTGGTAAATTTCCTAAGGGTCGGCTTTTTAATTTATCTGTACCTGAACATGATGCTATGCGTTCTTATATCAAGGAGTCTTTGAAGAAGGGTCAAATCAGACCTTCCTCTTCACCATTGGACGCTGGCTTTTTCTTTGTGGTCAAAAAGGATGGTTCATTGAGGCTGTGTATTGACTATCGTTTCCTGAATAAAATCACTGATAAGTATCAATATCCGTTACCCTAGATTTCTGACCTATTTTCCAGAGTGAAAAGTGCTTGTTGGTTTACCAAGCTTGACCTCAGGGGGCGTATAATCTTGTTCGCATCAAGCACGGTGATGAATGGAAGACGGCGTTTAATACCCCAGAGGGGCATTTTGAGTACCTAGTGATGCCTTTTGGGCTCACTAATGCCCCTTCCATCTTCCAGTCCTTTATGAATGATATTTTCAGGGATTTCGTGGATAAATTTCTGATCGTTTATTTGGACGATATCTTGATTTTTTCCAACGACTGGGATTCTCATGTGGAACATGTTTGGACTGTGTTCCGGATTTTGAGAAAAAATGCACTGTATGTGAAGGGATCAAAATGTCTGTTTGGCGTACAGAAGGTTTCAGTTCTGGGATTCATTTTGTCTCCGTCTGTTATTGAAATGGAGCCGGTCAAAGTTCAGGCTATTTGAGAGTGGGTTCAACCTACTACATTGAAGGCTCTTCAGAGATTTTTGGGTTTTGATAATTTTTATCGTAAATTTATTGGTAATTTCTCCGGTATTGTGAAACCACTGACTGATTTGACCAAAAAGGGTTCTGATGTGGTGAATTGGCCTACTGAGGCAGTTTCTGCGTTTCAGGAACTTAAGCAGAGATTCACTTCTGCTGGTGTTCTGCGGCAGCCTGATGTTTCTCTACCATTACAGGTGGAGGTTGATGCTTCTTTGATTGGGTCAGGTGCCGTTTTGTCCCAAAGGGATCGGAGACCTCTAAGGGTAACCCTTTGCCTTCTTCTCTTGAAAATTTTCCCCAGCTGAACGTAATTATGACGTGGGAAATTGGGAGTTATTGGCTATGAAGTGGACCTTTGAAGAGTGGAGACATTGGCTGGAAGGAGCCCAACATCAGGTGGTGGTCCTCACGGACCATAAGAACCTGGTTTATCTTGAATCAGCCAAGTGACTTAATCCTAGACAGGCCAGGTGGGCCTTGTTTTTCACACGTTTTAATTTTGTGGTTTCTTTTCTCCCGGGCACTAAGAATGTTAAGGCGGATGCCCTCTCGAGGAGTTTCTTTGCGGATTCTCCTGAGGTAACAGAGCCTGCTGTTATTCTAAAAGAGGGTGTAGTTCTTTCCGCTATCTCGCCCAATCTGAGACTGGCTCTGGAGGGATGTCAGGAGGATAAATCTGAACACTGCCCTGTTGGGAAATTGTCCCAGACCAGTGGAGGAAGAATATTATGTCTGAGATTCATTGCTCCGCATTGGCTGGTCAACCCGGTATTTTTGGTACCAGAGATTTGGTGAGTCGGTCCTATTGGTGGCCTACTTTGTCTCGTGACGTCAGGGACTTTGTGCAGTCCTGTGGGACTTGCTCTCGTTCCAAACCTTGCTCTCGCTCTAGTGGTTTGCTAATGCCATTACCTGTGCCCAAGAGGCCATGGACCCATATCTCTATGGATTTTATTTCCGACCTCCCTGTCTCGCAGAGAATGACCGTTATCTGGGTGATCTGTGATAGATTTTCCAAGATGATACATCTTGTGCCACTACCTAAGTTGCCTTCCTCCTCCGAATTGGTGCCTTTGTTCTTTCAGCAGGTAGTTTGGTTGCACGGCATTTCAGAGAACATTGTGTCTGACAGAGGAGTCCAATTTGTTTCCAGATTTTGGAGGACATTTTGTTCTAAACTTGGAGTTCAACTTGGAGTTCAGTTATCTTTCTCCTCTGCATTTCACCCTCAGACCAATGGACAAACTGAGAGAACAAACCAGACCTTGGAGACTTATTTGAGATGTTTTGTGTCTGCTGATCAGGATGACTGGGTCTCTTTTTTGCCTTTGGCTGAGTTTGCTCTTAATAATAGGGCTAGCTCTGCCACCTTGATGTCTCCTTTTTTCTGCAATTCTGGGTTTCATCCTCGATTTTCTTCAGGACAGGTGGAGGCTTCTGTCTGTCGGGGTGTTGACTCTATTGTGGAGCGAAAGCAGCAGATTTGGGACCAAGTTGTGGAGAGGTTGTCTCTCTCTCTCAGGAGAAGGCCCAGCGGTTTGCCAACCGGCATAGGACTGATGGTCCTCATTTTTAAGTGGGGGACTTAGTTTGGTTGTCCTCAAGAAATATCCCTATGAAGGTTGCGTCTCCAAAATTTAAGCCTAGGTTCATTGGACCTTATAAGATCATGGAAATTCCTAATCCGGTTTCCTTCCGTTTGTTTCTTCCAGGGACATTTAAGATCCATAACATATTCCACAAATCCTTATTGAAGAGGTTTGTCGAGCCAGTGCTTCCTATGGCGGCGCCTCCTGATCCTATTTTGGTTGAGGGCAATTTGGAGTATGTGGTTGAGAAAATATTAGATTCTCATTTTGCTAGGCGGAAACTCCAGTATTTTGTTCAGTGGAGAGGTTATGGTCAGGAGGACAATTCTTGGGTGTTTGCTTCAGACATCCATGCTAGGTGACTTACCTGTGCCTATCACTAAGCTTATCCTGTTCGGCTGGTTGCGCACGTGAGGGTTCGGTGGCCCCTCCTCAAGGGGGGGTACTGTTGTGAATGTCTTGGAGATGACTTCGGAGCTGAGGCTCCCTCCAGTGGTTGCTGAGGGTATTGATCCAATTAAGGAATGGGTCTCAGGTGGGGCTGACTGGCCTGATATAATTGAGCTGAACTCCCATTATCCTCGCCGGTAATCAATTGTTGCTTCCAGGTCTTTGTTGGAATTTCAGCTTGCTTTCCTGCTATCATTCAGATAAGTGACTTTCTGTTTTTTTTTTTTCTGTGGTTTGATTTTCCTTGCTTTTTGCAGTCTTGCCTTGGACTACAGCCAGGTCCCCTTTGGGGTCTTGCACTGCCTCCTGTTCTCATTTTGTATTTGCACTTGTTCTCTGTTCCTGTGATATTTTTTTACTGCTGGGTAGCTGTGTGTCACACCAGAGATCTGATATAGGTGGTCGAGATCGTGTGGTGTCAGGTTTTTTGCAATCAGAAGTGCTGGTATTTTTGTTAGGGTTTTTCTGGGTTGCAGACAGAATTTCTAGACAGAAGTACTTTGCTTTCTAGACAGATTTGGGCCCCAACATTTGCTGATTCTATTTTCTGTCTGTGTTCGTGTTTTCCTCTTGTCTCACCGCCATTACATGTTTGGGGGCTTACTATTACTTTGGGGTCTCTACTCCGGGGCAGTTAGCTTTCCTCTTTCTATCTTCAGTTGTAGCTAACTTTCCGGCTGTGCCGAGGCGTCTAGGATCACCGTAGGTACGCTCCACGGTTACTTCTAGTTGTGCGGTTAGTTTAGGAATCTGCAACCCATTAGGTCCCAGCCTCTCTGATGTATTGCTGCTTTGGCGTTTTTTTTGTTCCTGTCCTCCTCAGAAACCGAAACATAACACATCAGGGTGTTTCATCCCCTCTTCCTCAGAGTAGAAGTCATATTCTTGCTCCCAGGCTCGCTCTCCCACCCACTTCTTTGACCACTTTCATGCGTTGCAGCCACACTTCATGTCCTCAGAATTGACAACCCTTATCTTGGTAGACTTCAACAGCTCCACTTCCCCAATTGCATCCCAGCTTCTATCTCTAGCCAATTTTGTCTCATCTCACAACTTTCAAACTCTGAGATACACAAAGACGGTAACAAACCTGATCTGGACTTTGCACGGTTCAGTTCAATCTCCTACCTAGATGTCTCACCTCTACCCTTTGTCCCCAAGGAAATAAGGAGTATAACCACAACTTAGACATTTTAGGTACTATCCATTTAGGGTGGCCTATCACGTTCCCTATTCAAAGTCCTTTTTATTTATATAAAGCTTATTCTCTACTTTTCTGAACATAATTCGCCATCAAACTCAACCGTACCTAAAAGGCTCATGCAGCCTTTATCTACCCCCATTTCCTCAAGATGGTTGGACCATCATTGTAAATACACAGTACGGGTGTATAGCGGCGCTGGTGCATATATATGACCAATAAGCAGCAAGTATGAAAAAGGCTTTCTACCACAGAGAAAGCTTAATGATAAAAAGGGGAATATATATAAAATATACTCGCGCTTTTATTGGATATATCAACACGACTGATAACCCTTACCTTAAAAAGTGTATGGTGCAAATGATGTGGAGAGGAGATGCAGAATATATCCAGTAGCGAATGCGCCTTTTTCAGTTGTTCTCAAAGAATGGTAATACAAAACTAGAAGAGAAAGATAAATACTTTAAAGAATACAACCAGAGGAAAAAAAAAAAGGGGGGGGGATGCATAAATATATATGGAAAGCTGGAATAAAGTAATACAATATGGGCTACAATACCTCCTAAATGATGGTCTGGTAACTACTAATGTGGCAATGGAGAGGCCACTTAAACAACGATACCGTATACAGAAGGCACAGGTGTGTATACGAATAATGAGCAAATATATATTTGGATATTTTGTGCACAGGAATCTCCTGTGTATTTTGCACTCCGTGGGTGTCTGCACATGTGGGAGTAAAGGTAGAAACCAATAAATAGAAAAAATAAAATAAAATAGGTGTGGTGTAGCAGTGTACAGGAAATACAAAGGTACAAAGGAAATACAAAGGTATAGATTGAATCTACAAATGGTCGCTTAGGATGTATACATGCTCATATAGAAGTGAGTGACTAATCATTAACCATTAAAAAGTGTGTACAAAGGAGATAGATACAAATAGCAACATTCTGCAGTGAAAAAACAATATTTAGAAAACACAGCGCTGCTCAGCGTATAGAAACATGTGTCCAGTGAAAAAGTCAGGCGATCGATTTAGTGCCTTTGAAAGAAGGTGTCCATTTTACTGAACGGTACTTATCTGAAGGAAAAAGGAGGGTCGCGATGATGAAATCCAGGCAGTCTTCACAGCGCAGCGTGGGTTCCGGAAGAGCGGCCCCGGCCGGTGGCACGCTTCTGGTTCACCCGAGACGCTGAACGCTGTATGCAGAGATGCGGTGATACACAGTAATGGCGTCGGTGGAGCTCAATAGTTCGGGTCACGTGTCCAGGACGGTCACGTGGTGCCCAGGAGACAAGTACGGTGACCTAGAAGAGCCAAAATACAGTCCCCCCCTTTTTTTCTCTGGTTGTATTCTTTAAAGTATTTATCTTTCTCTTCTAGTTTTGTATTACCATTCTTTGAGAACAACTGAAAAAGGCGCATTCGCTACTGGATATATTCTGCATCTCCTCTCCACATCATTTGCACCATACACTTTTTAAGGTAAGGGTTATCAGTCGTGTTGATATATCCATCATTGTAAATAAGCACCTCTAATTGGTGTCAACACTCTTGTGAACGTGTTGGAGATGACTTTGGAGCTGGGGCTCCCTCTGGTGGTTGCTGAGGGTATTGAACCTATGTTGAACAGCAAAGTCCATCACCTGCAATTGATGAATGGTTATCAGGTGGGACGGACTGGCCTGATATAAGTGAGCTGACCTCCCATGATCCTCGCCGGTGATCAATTGTTTCTTCCTGGTCTAGGTTGGAATTCAGCTTGCTTTTCTGCTGTCTCCTGCTATCATTCAGATAAGTTACTTTCTGTTTTTTTTTTTTCTGTGGTTTGATTTTCCTTGTTTTTGCTACCTTGCTTTTTGAATTCAGCCGGGTCCCCTTTGGGGGCTTGTGCTGGTCTCTGTTCTCTTTTTGTATTTGTTTATTTGCTCAGTTCTTGTGATTTTTTACTGCTGGGTAGCTGCGTGTTCACACCAGAGATCTGATATAGGTGGTCAAGACCGTGTGGTCTCAGCATTTTTGGATTCAGAAGTGTTGGAGCTTTTCCTAGGGATTTTCTGGGTTGCAGACAGTATTCTCTCCTGTTCTGTCCTATCTAGACAGTTTTGGGCCCCAGCGTTTGCTCATTCTATTTTCTGTCTGTGTTCGTGTTTTCATCTTGTCTAACCGCCATTATCTGTTTGGGGGCATCCTATTCTTTTGGGGCTCTACTCCGGGGCAGTGAGCTTTCCTCTTTCCATCTTCAGGGGTAGCTAATCTCTCTGGCTGTGATGAGGCGTCTAGGGCACCGTAGGAACGTCCCACGGCTGCTTCTAGTTGTGCGGTTAGTTTAGGGGTCTGCAACCTGTTAGTTCCCAACCTCTCTGGTGTTTGGCTGCCTTTGCGGTTTTTTGCTCCTGCCCTCAGCTACCAAAACATAACACAACTCCACCTCATTGTAGATTGTAAGCTCTGAAGATCATTATTGTCATTATGTTTGCTTTAATTGTTTGATTATCTTAAACTTGGTAACTTTTGACTGTTTTATATGAACTGCTGACTCGTAAATCTATGTGGAATGCATTTGCGATATATAAATGTTATTATTATAAATAAAGGTTATTATTATTAGTAGATTGAAGATGGTCAAATTCAGGCTGTTAACTTTGCCATGTGTAGGAGTAAAGAATCTTTTACTTGAGCACAACTGCAAAAACCAGGGTTTGCTGATATAATGACACAAGTTGGAGTAAGGTGAACACGACAAGCTGCTGGACTGTGAGAGAGGTGCAGGTGAAGATGTTATGGTGGATTGAGAAATATGGAGTGTACTTGTTATGTAAGATCAGTCAAAAACATCAGGCATGTCCAATTCCGCATCAGCTGACAAGCTCTCAGCCACCCCAACTCTAGGGGGTAAACAGTGGTTGCTCTTTGACTGGAGACCTGTGTGACAACACTTGCCATGGTAAAGGAGGAGGAAGAATCAGAAGATGTGGATGATGGAGTGGACGGTGGTTGGCGAGACATGCTAGTCTGCATTTTAGCAAAGTGATATTCCCACATTAATGCATGTTGATCACACATGTGCCAGGTCAGGCATGTAGTACTGAAATTATTTCAGTTTTTTACTCTACTAGGTTGTTTTTAAAAAATTTGAAAGATAACATGATTTTTTAGATTTTTGCTAGTCTGAATAAAAGACCGAAGATAGCCAACTGCAGAACATCGAATGCTGCTGTTCACTGCCAGAGCTGGGCCTCAGGATGCATTGGTTGTTGTGGTTGCATAACTCTATGTCTATGTTACCTCCTCGTGTTCCTCCTCCTCCTCATCTGCTGAGCAACTCAGCTGCATGCCTCTGGGTTTACATTAAGTGTGATCTACTACCTCTTTGTCATCCTCTCTGTTCTCCCACTCCTCGGCCTGAGAGTCACCCTCCTCTTCTTCCTGCCTTGACAGAACAGTACAGTCCGCAAGCACCTCAAATAGCTGAGTCTCATCACAAATGGATCACCTTCACCCAATAGGGTTAACGTCTGTTGACTTGGGTTCGGTTTATGCTCAAACAAAACTTTGTCCGGCCATGGACCAAAGTGAGAAAAAGTTTGGCCATCGGTGCAGATGATTTCCTCCTCTTGACTCTGTGAATCTTTAGAGTACACTTCCTATGCACATGGCATACAATATGTAAAGATATCTTCAAATTCAGCCATCTGTGGTTCCCAATGGTCTGTTGGGCGCTTGGAGAGTTATGATGTGGGGGAAAAAAGGGTAATTGGGGTGTCACCACTGAGGACTGTACTGTGTGTGATGTTAAGGTGGAGGAAGAGGAGCAGGGGCCACTTGGTGCAGTGCTTGCCATTTACTGGAGCATATGTTCTTTCTGGCCTTTATCTACAAAGCATACCATTGTGTGACTGCCAAAGAAAGGCAGCGGAGTGGCCCGTCCAGTAACAGAAGTTGTAAAAATGCTGCGCAAATTCTGACTGCAGCAAAACAAACCGACTTCTCATTACTCATATCATACTGGTCTCACAACCCTAAACAGCTATTCAGTACTTTCAATTCTTTCCTGCATCCACCCGTTTCACCTCCCTCTCCTCTCATCTCATCTGAATACTTTGCCTCACCCCCTGTGAACTTGACACAATAATGTCCCTCCTCATTCCAAACTTTATCATAGACTTCATCACAAGCATAACCCACCTCTTCATCCTGTCACTGATGTCTTCCATCCAGATGGAAACATACCTCGATCACATCCATTCTCAAAAAGCCCACCCTTGACCCATCCTCTGTGCCTACTAATCGCCCCATATCAGTTCTCCCCTATGCCTCCAAACTACTGGAAAAACACATCCATTTTGAACTGTCCTCCCACCTCTCCCCTTGCTTTTCTTTGATTGCATACAATTAAACTTCAGACCACACCATTTCACTGAAAGTGCCCTGACTGAAATCACCAACGACCTACTAACAGCCAAATGACAGCGACGTGAGTTTGCCCTCCTTCTCCTGGACCTGGCATCTGTCCTTGACAGAGTGGACCATTCCCTCTTACTACAGACTTTCTGATCTGTTGACATTACAGACTTGGCCCTTTGTTGGATCTCATTGTACCTAACAGACAGGACTTTTAGTGTCTCCCATTCACACACCACCTCCACATCTTGCCCCCTATGTGTCAGTGTCCACCAAGATTCAGTTGTAGGACTGGGAACTATGCTTAGAGGGCACACACGTGCTCCCTCCCTGTTAAAGGGACCGCCCGCATCAAGCTAAGTTATTCCCAACATATAGCTGGGCGAAACCTTCTATTTAAGGCTTCTCCTCCAATATGGAGGTGCTTTAGCTATGTTGTTAGTTTGCCTTGCATGCTTGCTAGTTGTCAGGTTCCCCAGGTCTGCCTGTCTGCTTGTCTAGCCTGTACCTGTCTGCTCTTACCTGTCTGTGCACATCTGCGTGTACCTGTCTGTGCTCTTCTGTCCATTAGCCAGTCCAGATCGCACCTGCCAGTGCCCATCTGTTTAACACCCGGTCCAGCCCGCATCTCTCAGTGCTTTTCTGCTCCTCAGCCGGTCCCATATGCACCCGTGGTTCCAGAGTCCCTACAGTGCCTTCCTGCAGTTTTCATCCCTCCTTTGGGCCAAAGCAGCATACCTGCTGTAGGGGGTCAGCTGCCAGCTTCTGTAGGACAGCCATGGAGTAGCACCTGGTGGTACCTCTTTGTACCTTCTTGGGTCGCACTTTTCGCCTGCTGACACTTGTTCGAGTAGGGATTTGGTAGGCCACCTAGTTACACCCCTTCCATATTTTCAGCGGGATATGGATCAGTGATTTCACCACCTTGCCCGTTACAGTCTCCATATGCTGGGTTGGCTGTAGTGAAAGAGTTTTCAGTCCCCATTATACTAATTCAACTTTATTGCAATTGATGCCACTTTGTTGGTGTCTGCCACTAATTTTTGTAAATGTGTAGATTCCTGGTAGGGTCTCCTTCATGCGTGTTGCCTGTAGCAGTAGGCCTCCAAGACCGTCAGGCCTCCACTTCCTTTGAGTCAACCACCCATGTTACTATCCTTAGATTTTTCTGACAATAGTAGTTTATGAAATTTATATGATATTTATGCCACCTGAGTGTGGCTGAGTATGAAATCTGGTTGAGCTGTTGCATGAGGTATCAAGGCTCCCAGTACAGGAGGCGTACACCGATCTCTCACCCACTTCGTCTTATTGTGACGTTCAGTTGAAAGCTGTAAGTGCTGTCCCAGGCCCCAATACCTCATTTCCTGGTGTCTGCTTCTAATTTGATGTGTTTTGGCAGCATTTGGGGCTAATATAAAATGTTGTGCATGCGAGTGTTTTTGCCTCCCATTGACATGAATTAATAGGTGAATATTGCAAATGCGGCGATCCGAAACTAACATTGAAATATTCGCTCATTTCTAGTTATGAGGTCACCTGTGCAGTCATGACTGATGTCATTAGCCTTCTCACTGGCTGCTGACTCTTTAGTAATTTGTGTTTTTTTTCTGATTTTGGAAAATTGAATTGCAAATTAGAATTTTCAGGGACTGGAGAATTTCTGGAAATTCATCTCAGAGTTGATCTGCAGTCAATTTGTCTGCTCATCTCTACACGCCACTAATGTGCCTGCTTACATTAGTAGTAATTTTTATTTTATTGAAAACTGAATGTTGCTTAATTTTTCCTGTGCATATTCTTTAAACTTTAAACCGGACTATTCTTCACGTTTAACATATTCAAGTATCCACATTGTGAACTAGTGGCGCAGAACTGAATAAAATTACAATTTTCTTTTTTTTACTTTCTCATGTTTGTTGGAGAGTTAGTTGCTTGTAAAATTTTAATTCTACTTTCCCAGAGGTTCGTCTACGGGGCTGGTTACTTTTTCCCCTGTACAATTTTGACCAACCACAATCAAAGGACATGATGGAGAGAAAAAGAACACCCCCAGTGAAAGTAAAACCCATCTTTCTAAAATTATATGGAAAGAGATGTCATAAGACACAACCCTGCTCACCTAACCAATCTTATTGTCAACCTCTACTGTAACTAGAAGCAGGGGAGGGGAATAGAGCATAAATGTAAGTTATTGCAAATACCCCTGTAGCTATAGCTCTCATCTCATGGCAAGAATTGTGGGGAGGATAGTAGAGCAGAGCTGACAGTGCTGTGAGATGAGAGCTGCAAAAGGTGTTCGTAATGATGCCCAGCTATGTTCTATTCCTACCCCACTAATTTATAATCACAGCAGATTCAGAAGTAATATCAGTGAGGAGAGTAGGGAAGTGTGTCATTACATGTCTTTCTACATAACAAGCTAAATATGCAAATTGTCTCTTCAGAGAGGAAGAGGACGTGAACTCTAGTGACAACTTTCGGAAGCATCAATCCTACAAGTCTTTATTGAACCTTTAACAAGCCTTGCAATATGACTTGGATAAAAGCCAACTCAGAATCTCGATTTGCAGATATGGTGTTTCGGGGTATTTGCCCTCGTCAGTGCAAAGTATGAGATCTGATTTGGTTAGGTAAGAGGCTATGACATGGAAATAAGGGGTAAAACTTACCCCTTATATCCTATATCACAAACTGAAAGCTAAGTTTGACCTTCTTTGCTGGAATTTTCTTTTTTGTTTCCAAGCATGATGATTCCTGTTTATGACCTCAAAAGACAAATCTTTGCTACCTTGGTTGAAGGGGTGATTAGAATATAATCTTTACAAGCTAAAATCTCTGCAAAGGAAAAATTAAAAAAATAAAAATATGTTTTGCCCGGCCATAACTATTTCATGATGGGGTTTGTTTAATATGCTAAAACTCATTAAGTTCTTCTCTATTGGAAATCTGTCCAAAGGTTTTTGCTATCCCATGTGATGTAGGGGAAGAGTTCCTGCATCTAGAGATTTATGACTGACTGGTCTGCTTGCTGCAGTTTTGACATCATTGTTTATTCTGCTGAAGATCTACAAGTTCTCTGAATGCTGAGCTCTGTTTCACAGTGGTGTGACAGAGGTTGTACAAAGCTCCTAAATATGGAGGACTACATGGCTGCAGGTTTACTAGTCCTTTAGTGATAATCTCATGCTTTAATCATACCCACAGCAAGTATAAGTTAGAGTCTCTGTCTCTATATTATGCTGCTGTTAATTAGGTAGCAAAACTCAATAAAGGCTATACTTTAACATATCCTTTTTTTCTAAAAAATTTTGACATCTCAATGAAAATTAGAGTAACGCTAAACTAATATTTCTAATTTTTCAGTGGTATCAAAGTGTAAATGTCAGTTTTTTTTGTTCCACAAACTTTATGTGAAAAAAATTAAATGATTTTATGAAATAGTATTTTGTTTCTTACTATTACAGTGTTCAATAAGTACAGTGTGCCTGCCTGACCTTCAAAGAAAGGACAGCGAAAGGTTTTTTAATGTATATAATAGACATGGCGATCTATACAAAAGACTTGTGAGTTACTCTTCAGCAGAACATGAATAATGACATACATAGGAAAATCAAAGTTCTCAAAATGCAAAGAATCCCATTTTCTCCAAGACGGTTACTAAGGTATTGAACTGCTAGGAAATGTATTATTCTGGTCAATATGAAAGATTAAATATGGATAAAAAAATAACTTCACAATACAGAACAAGAATATCATTAAATGGCAAAGTACACCACAGGGATTAGTCTTTTAAGATTTGTGCTGGATGATGTCAGCGGGGCCTCTTTAAACAGAAAATGTTAATTCTGTATTTATTAATGTTGCTTTTGAGTAAATGATCAGTAAACTATTGATCTATTACATAATGTAAATAGAGAATACATGTGTCAAAATCTTATTAATATTCTGTCTTCATATGCTGAACCACATCAAGGTTTCCAGTCATATAACCAGAGTCTGGGATTAGAAAAATATGGTTCCGGTTTTCATCAATTTTCGTCAGTTTTTGCCACCATTGTTTCATCAGTATTTTCACAAATGAAACAAATAAAAAAACTGTGAATCTTGTCTTAACCTTTGCAATGCTAAAACAGACCGACCTATAAATAGCAGACTGCTGCCATTTGTCTATGATTTTATTGGACCAGTAAACTTGTATTGGTAATTTTGCTTCAGGATGTGGATACAAATTATGTCTCTGTGATTTTTTTGCGGAAATACGATTTCCAAAAAAACTTGGATATATGAACAGCTCCATTCATTAATATGGGCACGTGTTCTATATCTGAAAAACACAGATAAAACAAATATGTGAAAAATAAACATCTGAATGAAGCCTTAATTATTTTTGTGCATTGCAGAATATTGATGCAAACTGATGATGTCACTGTCAGAGGTGACATCATTGTGCTGTGAGCCTGTGACAAAGGCTCACCAACAGTCATGTTTTCAGGATTTCCTTAGTGTTGCTCATCCCCTGTGCAATACAAAGGAAATCCTGAAAACATGATCTGTTGGAGGGCCTTGAGGACTGGAGTTGGGGAACCCTGTCTTAGACAAAAGAGCTGAGAGTAATATAGGGAGAACCCATATTGAAGTCTACTGATAATTTAAAAACACCTGGGGCCCAAAAGGAAGAAGTGCTGTAATAAGTAAAACAAAAAAAAAGATTCTTAAAAATAATGTTGTTTTTAATAGGTTAACACTTTTCCCTGTGCCACTACTTGAGGAACCGAGCAGTATTTTTGGGAGTTCATTTAGAAACTGTCTTCAATCCAAAATGGTGCAACTAGCTTATGTTTCATAGTAATGGGCCTTACTAGTACTGTAACTCCACCTTATTGGCATTTTAGTCAAAGTGGAGGTCACTGCCATAACTAAACCACTCACGGGGCCATCCATCTGGTCTGTCAAGAGACACACTCATCTTATCCATCCATAAAACCTTTGAAAAATCCATCTTCAGATATTTTTCGGCCTATTCTTGACATTTCAGCTCATGTGTCTTGTTCAGTGATAGCAGAGTTTCAACCTCTTTTACCATGGCCATGTCTCTGATCACTGAACACTGAAGCAGTTTTTTCGGCGCCCCTGTATGTTTCCCCTTCCCCCTCCATGCAGGGATGCCGACATACTCACTGCCCTGCCCATATGGTGTGCTCCCTATCATGTCTTTCTGCCTCTCTCTGTGCAATTCACGGTGAGTGCTCTCCTCTGTTCTTAAAGGGCCAGCCATGCAACCATCCTGTCTTTTCTGCCATGGTACTATGGGGATCTTAATTCCAAGAGCAGTGCATGCAGCACTATGAATTTTTCGGCCAGCAGTTTCACTCCGATCAGGACAAGATTTCCTATGTCTTATCTGCCTGCAGATGCCCTAGCGTGGCTCAACTCCTTTTGTGAGAGAGGGAATCTTCTTGTCTTGGAGCTGCAGATCTTCTTGGTGGCCTTTCAAAAGGCTTTCGATGAGCCGAGTCTCAAATCTCCTCCCAAAGCTTCCATTCCCAGCTTCCAGGAGCAGACCAGAGAGGTGACACATGTGATAAGCAGTCCCATCTGGCTCTGTCCCTCTGGAGAACAACTGTTACTCAGCATCATGAGGCAGCTGCCCATATGGAATCCATGCAAGTCAACAGTATTTGGCAGGCTCAGAAGCAGATGGAACTCTGTCCTGTGAAAGTATTGTGTTTTTCCTGCGGTTTTGTGGAATATGCTGGCTGTCTTTGTCCTGAGAAATATGTAAAACTCTAAGGCCCTGTGCACACTTGGCGTTTTTAGATGCGTTTCCGCTGCGTTTTTCAACGTGCGGAAAGCATCCAACCCGCAGCATAGTGCACATGCAATGTAATCCAATGGGAACCGCAGGCCTGCTGTGCACATGCTGCGAAAAAAAACGCACGGTTTCGCCACGCTTTATTTTCCGAAGCATGTCAATTCTTTGTGCGGAACTGCAGTGGTTCGGGGCCCATTGACTTGCATTGAGTCAGGCACTTCCGCAGCAAAACGGCAGGTCTAAAAAAGATCTGCGGTTTTGCTGCGGGTGAAACCGCTGCAGTTCGTGAGGAGGGAAGTGTTATTTGGTGGTATGGGTTCGGATTAACCATTTGAGGTACTTACCGCTATCAAGCATTTGCTGTCTTATTTCTGTACCTTATACCATTTGCCATATATACTTTTCGTGGCATAGATTTCCTAGTTGCTGATACATTATTATTTATACTCAGGTCTTGCCGTGCTCTCAGCCTTTCTTTGTGTCATATGCATTATGTGCTGTATTTATCCCCCGTTTGTGTCTTTGACCTGTATACTTTTTTAATATTATAATAAAATTTGTATTTTTTAATAGACCTTTAGACTGTTGTCCATTATATTTTGCTATGCTCATAGCAGTTGGTCTTTGTTAGTCCATTGGCATCCATGGTTGTGGGGATATTTAGTGGTCTGTTTGTCAGACACTATTGCACTTTACCACTCATGTATGTTGCCAGTTGCACCTTGCTGTATTTATATGTTATTGTTACTGTGTTATGCACAGGTTCGTCATCGGTGAGCAACATGGACTTCAGAGCAAAGGAGAAAACCTGGCTCTCACAGTTGGACCAGGTTTTTGGCACTAATGGGGGTGATGGTCAGAATATGGGAGATCCAAGCTGGGATGACAAATTTGGTACCATAAAAACTATGCTTTTGCAAAGATCAAGATTATGGTGGAACAGACTCTTTCTGGAAATGTATATTGCCAATAAGATGATTCCGCATCGTCTCAGGGTCAGAGTTATACCCACGTTTACTATTGAGTATGAATCATTTGTGTCTAGCTGGGAAGAGGCATGCAATGTCTGTTCGTTTACATTGATGCAACTTCTGGTTGATCTGAATTCCAAAAACATCACTGAAATTGATAAAAACTGAGATCCGTAACGGGTGCAACCCGGAACGGATCCAAGGTTGGAGCTGGATATTGATAAAAGCATGGACCAATTGGTCAAGAAAATTCAGGATAATCAGATGAAAAAATATATGAGAGATACTAAAGACTATCAATTTTAGAAAGTCTACTTCTGGAGGAAGAAGATTAATCCTACAATACACAGGGCTGCTTCTAGTGTCTCAATTTCTTCTCTAAGTGATGTATCTGACTCCTCTTCCATCTCTACTACATGGCATGGGGCTGTTGATATACACAGGCTGCGGGATCATGCCTTTCACCCATATAAAAGACGCCCTACACATTCATCTGATGCTAACCGCAATGACAATAAGGTGATTAACCTCAGCAACCATATACTATCTGATGCCGATATCTCTTTACTTGGCAGGGGTCTGACTTTCTCTCCCACTTCTAGATATGATCCATTCACGGGTGTTAAAGATCTGCACATCTTTGCCAGGTCATTGCTATTCAAGAGGTATTTCTATAATGATGATCTGTCCCGTTGTTTTCCAATAGAAGAAGAACAGGAGGCAGTAAGGATTTTGGAGGAGTTGGCACTGGAACATAACAACGACGGAGGTAAGATTTCTCCTTCCATTTGTCCTCGCTCCAAGAGATTCCCCCCTTTTTCCACCTGTCCCAGTATTGATTTGTTTGTGTGGATGGTGGCGGAGGATTTCTCTCGTTTGGGTGGCGGTACTGATAATTTAACTAGGGATAACGTACTCGCCTTAAAATCCTTCAGGATTTACCTGATGTAGTTGCTGAAGCCAGCTGACAAAGGTGGTAACGTGGTGATTTGGCATAAATCAATGTATGAAAGGGAGGCCTATCGCCAATTACACAATTCTGTGTGCTATAGGAAACTCAACTACAACCCTCTTTCAGCATACACCGCCAAATTGGAGGATATTTTGAAGAGAGCGGTGGACACCGGCGTTATCACCAGTGGGCTGGCTTCAGCACTCAAGATAAAGGAACCAACTATTGCTACTCTATACTTACTACCCAAGATACATAAGAGTCTCTCGTCTCCACCCGGCAGACCTATCTTATCTGGGAGGGGGATCTCTTGGAGAATGTCAACAAATGGATCAACCATCATTTCAGCCTCTTGTTGCCAACCTCCCATCCTTCCTCAGGATACAGGTGATTTACTGCGCAAGGTCGATGGATTGTGTCTTGAGGGTAATGCTCTACTGGCTTCAGTCGATGTGGAGTCCCTTTATACCAACATCAGGCATTCTGACGGCATTGCCGCAGTGTGGTTTTTTCTTAGTACCACCACATTATCTAGTGGACTAAGTGACCTACTCCTGGAGCTACTAGAGTTTACCCTCTCCCATAATTTTTTTATTTTTAAAGGGTCCTTCTACCTGCAACTCCAGGGGACGGCAATGGGTGTGGCCTTTGCGCCTCCTATGCCAACTCTTCCTGGGGTTCTGGGAGAGGGACCTTTTCCTGTCAGAGAAACAGGAGTTGATGGACCGTGTCCCGTTTTGGGCACGCTACATTGACGACATCTTCTTTCTCTGGGAGGGCACATCCACCGACCTTGTGCAGTTCATTACATTCTTGAATAGCAATGACCTGAATATTCACCTACAGTGCCTACAAGTAGTATTCAACCCCCTGCAGATTTAGCTGGTTGACACATGCGGAATTAACTTGGCATTGTGACATTTGTACTGTAGATCAGCCTGGAAGTGGGAAATGCACTGCAGCAAAAATTTTTGTTTTAATTTTTTTTATTTTTTTTAAAAACGTTAAAAGTTAATTCAGAGTGTCATTTATTATTCAACCCCTCAAACCACAAGAATTCTGTTTGGTCCCCCTAAAGTATTAAGAAGTAGTTCAGGCACCAAGAATAATGAGCTTCACATGTGTGGATTAATGATCTCTTTTGCCAGCCTTTTCTGACTATTTAAGACCCTCCCCAAACTTGTGAACAGCACTCATACATGGTCAGCATGGGAAAGACAAAGGAGCATTCCAAGGCCATCAGAGACAAGATCGTGGAGGGTCATAAGGCTGGCAAGGGGTACAAAACCCTTTCCAAGGAGTTGGCCCTACCTGTCTCCACTGTTGGGAGCATCATCCGTAAGTGGAAGGCTTATGGAACTACTGGTTAGCCTTCCACGGCCTGGACAGCCTTTAAAAAGTTTCCTCCCGTGCCGAAGCCAGGTTTGTCCGAAGAGTCAAGGCTAACCCAAGGACAACAAGGAAGGAGCTCCGGGAAGATCTCATGGCAGTGGGGACATTGGTTTCAGTCAATACCATAAGTAACGTACTCCACCGCAATGGTCTCCATTCCAGACGAGCCCGTAAGGTACCTTTACTTTCAAAGCGTCATGTCAAGGCTCGTCTACAGTTTGCTCATGATCACTTGGAGGACTCTGAGACAGAATGGTTCAAGGTTCTATGGTCTGATGAGACCAAGATCGAGATCTTTGGTGCCAACCACACACGTGACGTTTGGAGACTGGATGGCACTGCATATGACCCCAAGAATACCATCCCTACAGTCAAGCATAGTGGTGGCAGCATCATGCTGTGGGGCTGTTTCTCAGCCAAGGGGCCTGGCCATCTGGTCCGCATCCATGGGAGGATGGATAGCACCGCCTACCTGGAGATTTTGGCCAAGAACCTCCGCTCCTCCATCAAGGATCTTAAGATGGGTCGTAATTTCATCTTCCAACAAGACAACGACCCAAAGCACACAGCCAAGAAAACCAAGGCCTGGTTCAAGAGGGAAAAAGTCAAGGTGTTGGAGTGGCCTAGTCAGTCTCCTGACCTTAACCCAATTGAAAACTTGTAGAAGGAGCTCAAGATTAAAGTCCACATGAGACACCCAAAGAACCTAGATAACTTGGAGAAGATCTGCATGGAGGAGTGGGCCAAGATAACTCCACAGACCTATGACGGCCTGATCAGGTCTTATAAAAGACGATTATTAGCTGTAATTGCAAACAGGGTTATTCCACGAAATATTAAACATAGGGGTTGTATAATAATTGACCCACACTTTTATGTTTAAAATTTATTAAAATTCAACTGAGCAACATAACTTTTTGTTTTGTAATATTTATGCTTCTGTTAATAAATCCTACTCTCGTTTGCAGTTTGAAGGCTCTAACTTATTTGCATCTTATCAAACCAGCTAAATCTGCAGGGGGTTGAATACTACTTGTAGGCACTAGGGTTGAGCGATACTTTCCGATATCCAAAAGTATCGGAATCGGAATGGTATCGCCGATACCATTAAAATATCGGCGATACCCGATACCGGAAGTCCCATGTAAGTCTATGGGAACAAAATATCGGAATTAAAAAAAAACCATTCTTGCCTTGTTGGTTAATTGTACATGAAGGAAAACAACAAAGAGTAATGTAGAATGTATTGGGGAAGGTTGAGGAGACATTAAAGGCATAGATGTTTAACCCAATCAAATGGAATAGCATATATATATATATTTTTTTTAAAGATGTTCGGATTGACGAATAAATTGACAATGTTGTTAACGTTTTTTCTATTTTGGCAAATATGTATATTTCACAACTTCCATGCTCTTCACCTTTTTAACTTTTCACACACTTTCTCCTTCATAATCTTCAGCAGCATCATCTTTTTCATCAAATTATTCTTCATCTTCACCTTCTTTATCTTCTTCTTAAACTTCTTGCTATTCATCTTTTTGTTAACATTACTCATATTCTTCTTATTAAACTATTATTCTTATTCATATTGTACTTCATCTTCTTCATCATATTCTTATTTGTGACAGAGAATCCTGTACTTGTAATCTGTCAAAGTATGAATTTTTCATCCTTCCGTTCTTGCTGTCACAAAAGATTTAAATTACAACAGTATTTGTCCGTGTTCAGTTTAGCCTGCAGCAGCAGGCATTTTCCAGGGCACCACGAGGAGGAACGGACTCACCCCCATACACTGCTTAGTCTTCTTCTGCTTAGAATTTAGAGCATATATTTTGCTCTTCATTTTGGTCTTATACTTCATGTTCTTCTGCTTTTTGATCTTCTGCTTATTGTTCTTAAGTCTCTTGTTCTGTATCTTGCAGTTTGTCTTAACCTTCTTAGTCCTGTTTGGTAATCTTTTATTTCTTCTTTGTGATGGTGTTTAGGCTGGTTGGCTTGATGCTCGTCGTCCTTGTGGTCGTCATCTTCTTCGGGGTGATCATCAGGGTCGTCGTCTTCATTGTTGGAGATCCAGAGTGATTACCCAAAAAAGCATTGAAAAAATCTTCAATTTGTAAATGTAGCAGAAGGTACAAGAGTCAATGCAAGTAACGAGGACCAGCTGACTGTGCTGGAACCCGGAGGGGCAGCAGAAGGAAAAGAGCCAATGGCACAACCGAGGACCAGCTGACGTTACTGGGACACGGTTACTAAGCAGGAGGTACCTGTGCTCCAAAGCACTACCAAGGACCAGCAGACGTTGCTGGAACTCGGATACCGAGATGGAGGCACCTAGGCCAAAGGCACTGCGGAGAACCAGCTGACGGTACTGGAACCCGGACGGGTAGCAGAAGGTACAAGAGCC
>JARQOD010000010.1:95534598-95565701 GCA_033576555.1 Oophaga sylvatica
TTTAGGGACTCTATAATGACGGGGTCTGTTCCACAGGACTAGCGCATAGCAAATGTGGTACCAATATTCAAAAAGGAACCTGGAAATTATAGGCCAGTAAGTCTAACCTCTATTGTTGATAAAATATTTGAGGATTTCTGAGGGATGTTATTCTGGATTATCTCAATGGGAATAACTGTTTAACTCCATATCAGCATGGGTTAATGATTAATCGCTCCTGTCAAAGCAATCTAATCAGTTTTTATGAAGAGGTAAGCTATAGACTGGATCAAGGTGAGTCATTGGATGTATTATATCTTGATTTTTCCAAAGCGTTTTATACCGTGCCACACAAGAGGTTGGTACACAAAATGAGAATGTTGGGTCAAGGGGAAAATGTGTGTAAATGGGTAAGTAACTGGCTTAGTGATAGAAAGCAGAGGGTGGTTATAAATGGTACATTCTCTAACTGGGACGCTGTGACCAGTGGGGAACCGCAGGGGTCGGTGTTGGGACCTATTCTCTTCAACATATTTATTAACGATCTGGTAGAAGGTTTACACAGTAAAATATTGATATTTGCAGATGATACAAAACTATGTAAAGCAGTCAATACAAGAGAAGATAGTATTCTGCTACAGATGGATCTGGAGAAGTTGGAAACTTGGGCTGAAAGGTGGCAGATGGGATTTAACCATGATAAATGTAAGGTTATACACATGGGAAGAAGGAATCAATATCACTATTACACACTGAATGTCAAAATACAGGGTAAATCTGACACGGAGTAGGACTTGGGGATCATAGTTAATGATAAACTTACCTGGAGCAGCCAGTGCCAGACAGCGGCTGCTAAGGCAAACAGGATCATGGGGTGCATTAAAAGAGGTCTGGATACACATGATGAGAGCATTATACTGCCTCTCTACAAATCCCTGGTTAGACCACACATTGAGTACTGTGCACAGTTTTGGGCACCGGTGCTCAGGAAGGATGTAATGGAACTAGAGCGAGTACAAAGGAGGGCAACAAAATTAATAAAGGGAATGGGGGAGCTACAATACCCAGAGAGATTAGCAAAATTAGGATTATTTAGACTAGAAAAAAGATGACTGAGGGGCGATCTAATAACCATGTATAACTATATAAGGGGACAATTCAAATATCTCTCTGAGGATCTTTTTATACTAAGGAAGGTGGTGGTCACAAGGAGGCATTCTCTGCGTCTGGAGGAGAGAAGGTTTTTCCACCAACATAGAACAGGTTTCTTTACTGTTAGGGTGGTGAGATCTGAAATTCCTTATCTGAGGAGGTGGTGATGGCGAACTCAGTCGAGGGGTTCAAAGAGGCCTGGATGTCTTCCTGGAGTGTAACAATATTGTATCTTACAGTTATTAGGTTCTTTAGAAGGACGTAGATCTGGGGATTTATTCTGACGGAATATAGGCTGAACTGGAAGGACATAAGTCTTTTTTCGGGATTGCTAACTATGTTACTATGTTACTATTCTGTAAAATGAAAGCTGTGATTTGTTGCAATGGTCAACAAAGAGAGTTTTGCTTTTAGAAAGTGTCATAAATTTTCCCCTATTTACCATTTTAAAATTGGTGAAAACGGGTTCTTATGTGCAGATTTTCCCTGAATTTCAATATGAAAATTTTCTGTTTATTCAACTAATTTTCCTCATTTGCATTGCTCCTATTTCGGTACAAATATGCTATCTATTCTCACGTATGGTTCAGAGCTACCTCCGAGATGAAATGTAATAGATGACTGTGAACTGTAAACATGAATAATCTCAATAGCTCTTTATTGCAGAATTGAAATGACATAGGAGATGCATAAAAAAGAAATGAGCCTCCGGCGAGTCCTGCAGCATCTTGACTAAAACAAATTATTTGTGTGCAGTAATAATATACTTAAAACCTTCTGTGCAGCACAGTATAAATTACATGAAGTGTCCCTGCAGAAACCCCTGCAGGGTACAGAGGAAATAGCTAAAAAGGTGCACAGATTGGTGTCCAGGTGATTATATGAACTAAACACTTGGAGTAGAGTGTTAATGGTAAAATTCAATGTAAAAAAAAGCTAGCTTATCCCCTTAAGAAAGTGGCCGATATGGGCCTTTGTTTCGTAATAAATATTAACACAGTAATTTTAATTTTCTCACCATATAGCAATATGTGGGCTTACTTTACTTCAGTGCCAGTTGTATGGTATAGTGGCACCATTTTTGTCACCATGCGGTATTATTACCATATAAAAGGAGTTATAACAGATACTAAAAAATATAGTTGCTTTCATCTATAAACTTTACTTGTCTTCATATTGTGTCTGGTGTCATATAGGGATATGTTTTATGAAAAAAGGCTAAAGCATTTGTGGTTTTCTAAACCTGTTAATTATATTACATGGACCATTATTATTATGGTAATATACAGTGCCTTGCAAAAGTATTCGCCCCCTGGAACTTTTCAACCTTTTCTCACATATGCTTCAAACATAAAGATACCAAATGTTAATTTTTTGGTGAAGAATCAACAACAAGTGGGTCACATTTGTGAAGTTGAATGAAATTTATTGGTTATTTTAAATTTTTGTGGAAATACAAAAACTGAAAAGTGGGGCGTGCAATTTTATTTGGCCCTTTTAACTTAATACTTTGTTGCGCCACCTTTTGCTGCGATTACAGCTGCTAGTCGCTTGGGGTATGGCTCTATCAGTTTTGTACATCGGGAGACTGAAATTCTTGCCCATTCTTCCTTGGCAAACATCTCGAGCTCAGTGAGGTTGGATGGAGATCGTTTGTGAACAGCAGTTTTCAGCTCTTTCCACAGATTCTCGATTGGATTCAGGTCTGGACTTGGACTTGGCCATTCTAACACCTGGATACATTTATTTGTGAACCATTACATTGTAGATTTTGATTTATGTTTGGGATCATTGTCTTGTTGGAAGACAAATCTCCGTCCCAGTCTCATGTCTTTTCCAGACTCCAACAGGTTTTCCTCAAGAATGGTCCTGTATTTGGCTCCATCCATCTTCCCATCAATTTGAACCAGCTTCCCTGTCCCTGCTGAAGAAAAGCAGGCCCAAACCATGATGCTGCCACCACCATATTTGACAGTGGGGATGGTGTGATCAGGGTGATGAGCTGTGTTGCCTTTATGCCAAACATATTGTTTGGAATTGTTGCCAAAAAGTTCGATTTTTGTTTCATTTGAAGAGAGCACCTTCTTCCACATGTTTGGTGTGTCATCCAGGTGGCTTGTTGCAAACTTTAAATGACTCCTTTTATGGATATCTTTGAGAAATGGCTTTCTTTTTGCCACTCTTCCATAAAGGCCAGATTTGTGCAGTGTATGACTGATTGTTGTCCCATGGACAGACTGTCCCACCTCAGCTGTAGATCTCTGCAGTTCATCCAGAATGATCATGGGCCTCTTGGCTGCATCTCTGTCAGTCTTCTCCTTGTTTGAGATGAAAGTTTAGAGGGACGGCCGGGTCTTGACAGATTTGCAGTGGTATGATACTCCTTCCATTTCAATATGATCGCTTGCACAGTGCTCCTTGGGATGTTGAGGCTATGTGCACACGTTGCGGATTCTGTTGCGGATCCGCAGCTGATTTTCCGCTGCAGATCCGCAGCAGAACTGCAAGTGATGTACAGTAGCATTAGATTCAATGTTAAAAAAAAACCGCAGTGCACATGCTGCGGATTTTTCCGCGCGGATTTGGTGCGGATTTAAATCCGCAGCATGTCACTTCTTTTGTGCAGTTCCGCAGCGTTGTCAGACCTGCTCTAAATAGAAATCCGCAGGTCTGAAAACGCAGGGGAAATCCGCACAAAAACCGCGGCAAATCCGCATCAAATCCGAAGTAAATCCGCAGGTAAAACCCAGGTCATTTTACCTGCGGATTTACCAAAATCTGCGCGGAAAATTCCTCAGCAGAATCCGCACCGTCTGCACTTAGCCTTAAAGTTTTGGAAATCATTTTGTATCCAAATCTGACTTTAAACGTCACAACAGTATCGCAGACCTGCCTGTTGTGTTCCTTGGTCTTCATGATGCTCTCTGTGCTTCAAACAGAACCCTGAGACTATCACAGAGCAGGTGCATTTATACAGAGACTTAATTACACACAGGTGGATTATATTTATCATCAGTAGTCATTTAGGACAACATTGGATCATTCAGAGATCCACAATGAACTTCTGGAGTGATTTGCTGCATTGAAAGTAAAGGGGCTGAATAATATTGCACGCACAACTTTTCAGTTTTTGTATTTCAACAAAAAATTAAAATAACCAATAAATTTCATTCAACTTCACAATTGTGTCCCACTTGTTGTTGATTCTTCACCAAAAAATTACATTTGGTATCTTTATGTGTAAAGCATGATATGTGGGAAAAGGTTGAAAAGTTCCAGGGGGCCGGATATTTTCGCAAGGCACTGTGTATAAAATATATATATATATATATATATATATATATATTTTATATATATATAGTGGAAGATTGGCTCACAAGACTGCTCCCAGAAATAGGCACAGGTACGTTTCTTCTGCTGGTTTATTTAAAATGAAACATAATACACTGCAGGCTCAACAAAATAAACACTGCCTTTCTGGCCTAATGGGAAACAAAAGATGAAGTATAGCACAGGGGATCTGCCAGCCTTGGATAATACAAGAACAGTTTCACACAAAACACTTCGGCTCCAGACATACCGAACACCGAATGACTCAGAAGGCTGACTATTAGGTAGACCAAATAAGTTTGTCTATAGAAATAAAATGAGCAAAGACAGAGAAAAAACTAGGGGACGGCCATGGTACCCAGTAGCAGTCAACTTAATTGCTAGGGGCTGTAGTATGCGCTTTTGCTCCCTCATTTGCTGTGCATTTGGCACAGCGTAACCACTCGGATGACCTTGACTCCATGTAGGGTCTAGGACCTCCTCATCCTCATTGCATCATTAAACCTCTCCAGTTTGTCTGTAACTCTGCAGCCTTACTAAGCACACTTATGTCCTCGCTACTCCTCCACTTCTCCCCCTCTGCAAATCTCTTCATTGTCTCCCAATTCCACAATGTATCCACTTTAAGTTAGTAACACTGACCCACTATAAATAATTGGAGTGAAGGCCGCATGATGACCCTCTAAAAATTTGGTGCGAGGGCCAAGTGATGACCCTGTAAAATTTTGGTGTGAGCGCCAGATGATGATCTAAAAATTTGAAACAAGGGCCACATGATGATCCTGTAAAAATATGGAGCGAGCGCCACATGATCATCCTTTGAAAGTTTGGAGCGAAGGCTGCATGTTGTCCTTGTAAAAATTTGGAGCGAGGGCCGCATGTTGATCTGTAAAAATTTGAAGCAAAGGCCGCATGTTGGCACTGTAAAAATTTGGAGCGTGGGCCGCAAGATGACCCTGTAAAAATTTGAAGAGAAGACTGCAGGATGACGTTGTAAAAATTTGGCGCAAAAGCCGCATGATAACAGTGCAAAAATTTGGAATGAGGGCAGCATCATGACCCTGTTGATATGGTGAAGGAGGACAAGAAAAAGAAGAAAACATGAACCATATATCATTTTTTAGGTGGGAAGTGGTGCATGGGAATACACCAGAAAAAAAAACAAACATTTGAATTGGCTTTATACTCCGTTGCTGTTTTCTGGTAGGGTTGAAAAGTCTGGGCCAATCCAGGATTTGTTCATATTGATAAGAGTCAAAGTGTCACGATCCACTTTTGAATCTGTGGCAGATCTTGCTTTCCATGTTGAAACCTTTTTCCTTTCAGGTAATCGGGGTTGATGTCAGTCTTTTCCCCCGGTGGCCGCTGGTGTAATTACACTGCTGCTGACTTGTCAGGAGAAGGCGGTGACCACTCCTACCATCCTTTAAAAGGTCACCTGAGGCTCAGCTGACTGTTGGTGATATTTCTTCTTTTGGAGACCAACCAAGCTGGAGCCAGGAGCTTGCTGAGAGCAGTGGTGCTTCTGCTATTTCCCTATTCTGGTGCCTTACTCTGTTTGCAGTGCATTGCAGCAGAGAAAGCTAAGTGTTATTATTTAGTTATTTAACCCCTAGGTGTCTGTCTTTCCTTTTGTTGTTTTGGTGTTATTCACATTATTCCCTGTCTCACCTCCTGGGGAGGGGGTTGGTGGGTTTAGCTCAGGGCTAAACAGGAGACAGGGACAGGTCAGCAGCTTGGGCCTCACTACCTTCAAGTGTACTCCCAAGTTAAGGAAAGACAGGGCCCTTCCTTAGCCTTAGGGGTAGTTCAGCGGCCCAAGTTCCTCGTCCCCTGTATTTCTACAACTGCCCCGTGACAACCTGTCAGCATTTTCAGTTGAGAGGCGGATGCGCCAAGCAGTTATTATGCCAGTTGTATCTCTAAAAACCCGCTCTGACAAAACACTAGTGGCAGAGAAAGGCCATCACCTCTAAGGCATGGAGGGGAAGATTATGCCATGTGCATAGCTCAGATATCCAATAGTTTCATGACATAGAGGAATCACGGAGGACGCTAGTATAGTCGGCTAGGTGCTCCATCACCATCGTCAAAAACATTTCCTCCCTTGTCAGACTATCCCAGGCATCAGGGCGTTGATGCTGGAAGAGTTTAATGAAACTGTACTAAACGTTTGATAGTGTTCCACTGCCTATGTTGGATCTGGTGTGTGTCTCCCTCATCTCTCTTCCTCGGTTGCCTAAGGATGTATGACTTCTGCAGCCAGCACTGTCACATGGGAATTTTTGTACTAATTGTTCAACTAAGGCATCATGTTTTGCATCATTTAACTAGCTCTCTCCGCTGCAGGGAGGAGAGATGTAAGGTTCTCTTTGTAGCGTGGGTCGAGAAGGGTGAACAACCAGTAATCAGTGTTTGTCTATATATAATGCGTGGTTACGGGAAAGGAAGAAGGACATTAAGCCATCCATGTGTGCCAGACTCCCAACAAGCAAGACTTCACTGTCCCTACCAGGAGGGCAACTTTTCATCTCCTCCACCTTCTCCTGCTCCCTCTCCTCCTCCTCCTATTCAGTCCATCCACACTGAACAGATGGGATGAATTAGGTGTTGTATTTTCTGCAACTCTGCACAGGTGTGCTGTTTGTCAACTAAATAAATTAGTTTCAGCAGAGCCTGTTGCCACTCCACCAAAGCAGTGCTGCAGTGCTTCCAGCTTGCGAATGATATGGACGACGTGCTCTGAGATGACAATTCGGAGTTGGAGAATGGTGAGGAGATGTGGTGCAGGAACTGGTGTAGGAGTGGAGGATACCTTGATGGAACTAGGAATCACAATCTTCAGTGTTGGTAGCACATGTGCCATCCCACGGCACTAATCGGTCCTGGCCTCCACAAAGCTCACCCCAGAGTGCCATCAAGAAAATATAGCGTCCCTGGTCACAAGCACTTTTCCACATGTTGGTTATTAAGTTGGGCTTCCCAATAACCAGGGCCGGCATCAGCACCCGGCGTACCTGGGCAAGTGCCGGGGCCCTGAGCAGGTGGGGGCCCACTCACATGCTATGGGGTACCAGTGAGGAGTGGTATTTCATTTTTTATTTTTTTTTATGTTTGGCACAGTATATGGAGACCATCATATGGGGCCCATCATACACTGGAGTATCATATATTCATATATGGGGCCCATCATACACTGGAGCATCATATATGGGGCCCATCATACACTGGAGCATCATATATGGGGCCCATTATATATGGAGCATTATATGGGACCAATTATACACTGGAGCATCATATATGGGGCCCATTATATATGGAGCACTATATGGGGCCCATAATATACTGGAGCATCATACATAGGTCCATAACATATGAAGCATTATATGGGGGCCCATCATGCACTGAAGCATCATATATGGGGCCAATCATATACTGGAGCATCATATGGGGCCCATTATACTATATGTACTATACCTATATTTCTCTGCCATATCTGTGCATCATGAATTCTGGTATGTGTTAAAGGGGCCCATTGAGACACTTTCACCCGGGGTCCATGAAAACCTGGAGCCGACCCTCCAATAACTATAATGGCCAGGGCACAGGTGATGTTATGGGACACGTGACCATGTAAGGCGGGACGTCACACTAGGAAAAATAGTGGTGGATAGGAACTGAGTTTAAGGAATAGCCGCCGCCATGAGGTTGCAGAAAGTCTCAGTGTCCACAAGCATAAACAGCAATATTTCTTGGAAAGGTGCCCATTTAGTGTACAGGTGACTGGGTATATTCATTTGAATTTAAAGACCTGGAGTAGGTATACCTAACACTACATAAACATACCAGAACTGATGCCACAGAACAAAATACATATTCCCAAGAAAGAAGGATACTGTCAAAAGAGTTGTATCAAAAACATAAAGACCATAGAGAGTTTTAAATATCCTAGAAGTATAAAATAATCTTAATAGTTAGAAGCTTGCCATGCCAAAAGGTACAAAATATCTTTATTGATTTAACTAATACACACAGGCAAAAAATAGTGCAGTCAATAATTAAAATGCATGTAGCAGAAATCATTTCATATTGGAAAAACAGGCCAGCAACAATACGACCATAAGGCAAGGGAAGGCGTATAATGTAAACGGGTGAGAGAACTCCAAGCACATAATTGTGCGTATTGCTCAATGACAAAAAATATATATGTGTGCACCGAGAGTGCTCCCACCACAATCATGACAAAAGGACAAGAGGAATTATATTGTTTGGAAAATGCCATGCTCGATAGTTATTTACCTGGTGTTAGTATGGAGCGATTACCAAACATAGTAAAGGTAACATATAAAGTGCCATAAGTGCATGTAAACAGTATCTTAACACTACGCCAGGACAAAGAATTGCAAAATGACCATTCTTTTATCATGTTCACTTTCTTTAAAAAGTGCCAGACTGGGAAACACCTAAGTATTGTCCAGAAAACATTTTGTGTCTGGGTGTGCTGGGAAACAGCTGCCCGCCTTCTCCCTCTGGCCATCCAACTGCCTCTTCCTGCCTCTTGAGGTGCTGCATATTCCCCTCTTTGTGCTGCTAGCCTTGCTCTACATGGCACCCTCCCATGTTGGGTCAATAACTTCATCGTACACCACATCGTCTTCCACTTCCACACCCTGGTCCTCCTGATATGTTTACTTAACAACATCACTTGTTGCAACTGTGTCTCATCATGATCTGCCGTGAGACACTAATTGCCAGTCCCCACCATCGTACTCTTCTGAATGTGGCTGTTTAAATATTTGGGTATCACTACAAACCATCTCCTCATGCCCCTCTTGAAACGTGCAGTAGCCGGAAGAGCATGAGCAAGGAGCATAGAAGTCATTGGCGATAGCAAAGGAGTTGTAGGAAACAAACTGAAAATAAATGAGAACAGTCTGGATAAGAAAGTTCAGGAGCTGGATTCTGGAACTAGACTAACAGCTAGACACAATACTCAAGAAATGAGTGAGGGATTCATGTGGCTTTAAGTAGACCCAAACAGGAAACAAGATGGATTCCACAGGTTCAGAATCTGCCATCTTAGTAAAGAGCAATTACAGAGCACAACAGCAGCCTCAAGTAGTAAGGAGTATAATTGCATTTCAATTATCAAGGTGAATAATAACAGCCACTAGTGATCAAACTGTAGAAGGACAACAGGAATCTTGACAGGCCAAAATCAATAAAAAGAAATGTAAAGTGGTCCTCAGAGTGGACACTAGGACTAGTGTGGGATCACTTGTCTCCTGGGATTCGCCATGGTGGGGGAAAGAGGATCAGGGTGAGGATTATGTGGTCCAGACTCTTGGCTAGTGCTGGGAAACATATTGGAAGCATTATCTGCACTCCAACCGGCTACCTGTACTCACTGTTTAGGCTTCAAGAGTAGTGTCCCGTGCCCACCCTGCAAGTGGGACAGAAAACTAGATCTGTCATGTGTGCATTGCCACGAAGATCGTCGCGGTTGCACATTTTGACTTCTCACAGCTGATCTGCTGTTTCTTTGTGTTTGGCAGCTAGGGAGTTAATTCTGTCTGTGCTCGGTGCTGGGACTGGGTGCAGTTTCTCCCGGCTGCAATTGATTATTTGTTGATTGGCTTCCTTTAAATTCCTGGTTGTCTGCTTGGGGAGTTGCCAGTGAAACCTTCATGCAGACCACAGATAGGAATGAATCTGTATAGACTTTAGTTGTGAGCTCCTTAGTTGTTCTAAGCTCAACTTGGTTAGAGTTTATTTCCCAGACCATTTATGTTCCTTTGGTGTTTGAGTGTGTATGCAAGCGAGTGTTATCCTGTCTGTCTTATATGTCTAATCTGTGTATTTAGCTGAGATCAGCCCATATCCCTTTGGTGGTAGTCAGGATCCTTCTTAGGACTGATTACAGGGTTCAGGGTCTGATAGGAGACAGGGTTAGGTTGGAGACTTGGACCTCTGAACCATTATCAGTACCTCCAAGGTGAGGGATTAGTTAGGACCCCAGTTTAGGGTCAGGTTAGATCCCGGTCCACCTCTTTCCTGTTTCAGCTCATCAAGTCCTCAAGATTAACCCTGAGTTCAGCAGATATCGTGTCAGGTAAATCTATTCTATACTTACATGCTGATGTTGCTATACTAGTTGTTGTATAGAGTGTTGTTCCTGTATTAATAGTTTACTGACATTGTATACATATCATTAGACAGCGTGACATTTTCACTGGCCATAAAAATTATCTCCAGTTACCATGGATCCAGTAGCCCAGCTGGCTCTGCAGTTGCAGGGATTATCCATGGAGCTGACGGACATTAAGTCCAAAGTTTTGTCTCCCCTGGAGCAAACCAGAGTTGAACCTAAAGTAGCTCTTCCGGTCAGGTTCACTGGTGGGCGAGACAAATTTTTCACCTTCCGGAGGCATGTAAATTGTATTTTCGGCTTCGGCCTCGATCATCAGGGAGTGATGAGCAGAGAGTGGGAATTGTTATCTCACTTCTGCAAAGGGACCCTCAATCCTGGGCATTTTCCCTTCCTCCGGGATCCCGGCTCTACTGTCTGTAGATCAATTTTTTACTGCCCTGGGATTGGTATATGATGACCCAGATCGGGTCTCTCTTGCTGAGACAAAATTACGTAAGATACAGCAGGGAGATCGTCCTGCAGAGGAATTTGCTTCTGAGTTTCGTAGATGGGCCACAGATACTCAGTGGAATGACCCAGCTCTTAGGAGCCAGTTTTGTCATGGGCTTTCTGATAAATTAAAAGACGTTTTGGCTCAGTATGAGTCTCCTCATTCACTGGAGGCTGCTATGGCCTTAGCTATCCGTACTGATAGACGGCTTCGGAGAGGGGTGAGGTAACCCCACTCCCTGTTGTTTCTCCACCTACCACTAAAGTCCCTTATGTTGAGGTTCCCCTTGTCTGTTCGGATGAGCCTATGCAGTTGGGAGGGACATCATTTCGTAGGAGGGGATTGGCGGTACGCCGCAGGACTAGAAGATGTTTTTTTCTGCGGGAAAGAGGGACATTTTGTTGGAGAATGTCCATCCCGTGCCTTGTTGAGCCAAAAGTCGCCGGAAAACTGTTAATCCCAGGTTGTGTGGTGGACGACAACCTGGGAGTATGTATTTCATCCGCCAGTTCTTCTCAGTTCCTTGTACCAGTGGAGGTGGTAGTTGGTACGAGAGTGGAGAGATTGTCTGTTCTTCTTGATAGTGGTTCCGGGGCTAATCTGGTTGAGCTCAGTTTGCTCAGGCTCAAGGTATGCATCTGAGTGTATTGGTCAAACCGATCCCTATATTCTCCATTGACGCCAGGCCTCTCGGCCAAGGTAGCTTTGTTCATGAGGTTCATAACATTGACCTTCGGGTAGGGGCAATACATAGGGAACAATTATCTTGTTATGTGTTGGAGGGTCTACCTACTCCCATTGTGTTGGGACTTCCTTGGTTGGTTAAACATAACCCTGTGATTAATTGGCAGTCCAGAGAAATAAGCCAATGGGGTGAGTTTTGCAAAAGCAACTGCATGAACACAGTCATCAGTGCGGTCGTGCCTAGTACATTGCCTCCTTTTTTGGAGGATTTTGGGATGTTGTCTCTGTGGAGGGGTGTCAGGAGTTGCCTCCTCATCGCGTGTATGACTGCTCTATTAATCTCCTTCCTGATGCTAAGTTGCCTAAAGCTAGGTTGTATAATCTTTCTGGTCCTGAGAGGCAGGCTATGAAAGATTATATTTCTGAAAGTCTGGCCAAAGGGCATATTAGACCTTCATCTTCCCCAGTAGCCGCGGGGTTCTTCTTTGTGAAGAAGAAAGATGGAGGCCTACGCCCTTGCTTGGATTTCCGCGAACTTAATCGGATTACTGTTCGAGATCCGTATCCACTCCCTCTTATTCCTGATCTCTTCAATCAAATTGTTGGCGCCAAATGGTTCTCTAAATTGGATCTCAGGGGGCGTATAATTTGATTAGGATAAAAGAGGGGGATGAGTGGAAAACGGCGTTTAACACGCCGGAGGGACATTATGAGAACCTTGTCATGCCTTTTGGTCTGACTACTGCACCAGCAGTATTCCAACATTTTGTTAATGACATTTTTCGTCACCTTGTGGGGCTGTTTGTGGTTGTATATTTGGACGACATTTTAATTTACTCGCCAGATCTTGTGTCTCATCAGGAGCATGTGAGACAGGTGTTGCAGATCTTGCGAGACAATAAACTATACGCCAAACTGGAGAAGTGTGTATTTGCCGTACAGGAACTTCAGTTTTTGGGTTTTTTGGTGTCAGCCTCCGGTTTCCGTATGGACCCTGAAAAGGTGAGAGCAGTGCTTGAATGGGATCAGCCAGGGGATCTTAAGGCTCTGCAGCGTTTTTTGGGGTTTGCTAACTACTACCGGAAATTTATTTGTAATTTCTCATCTGTCGTCAAACCTCTCACTGACATGACAAGAAAAGGGACGGATTTTTCTAAATGGTCGGACAAAGCTTGCCAAGCCTTTTCCTCTTTGAAGAAATGTTTTGCTTCGGCACCCGTTCTCATTCAACCAGATGCATCTCAGCCGTTCATTGTGGAGGTGGATGCGTCTGACGTAGGGGTGGGTGCTATATTGTCCCAGGGTCCGTCCCCTGGTAAATGGCATCCGTGCGCTTTCTTTTCTAAGAAATTGTCGTCCGCCGAAAGGAATTATGATATCGGCAATAGGGAACTTTTGGCCATTAAGTTAGCTTTTGAAGAATGGCGTCACTTTTTGGAGGGGGCAGTCCACCCGGTTACCATTATTACTGATCACAAGAACCTGTTGTATTTGGAATCCGCTAAGCGTCTGAATTCCAGACAAGCTCGATGGTCGTTGTTTTTTACCAGGTTTAATTTTGTCGTCACTTATCGCCCGGGGTCTAAGAATGTAAAGGCTGATGCCTTGTCTCGCAGTTTCCCAGGGGCCGGGAAAACGGATGACCCCAGTCCTATCCTTCAGGAGGGGGTGGTAGTGTCGGCTGTATTTCTGAGCTTGAGGAGGAGGTGTTAGAGGTTCAGGGGGACGCCCCTGCAGGACCTCCAGGGAGACTGTTTGTCCCAAATCTGTTGAGACAAAAGGTTATTGAGGCACATCATAATTCTGCTCTAGCAGGACATCCAGGGAGTAAGGCTACTTTAGATCTCCTTTCTCGCCGGTTTTGGTGGCCTAATGCTAATAAAGATGTTATAACTTTTGTCGCGTCATGTGGGGTGTGTGCTCGCTCTAAAACCCCTCATACCCGTCCGTCTGGGACCCTTTTACCCTTGAAACTTCCGGAGCGTCCATGGACTCATTTATCTATGGACTTCATTACGGACCTTCCTCCGTCGTCAGGGAATACTGTCATACTTGTGGTTGTTGACAGGTTCAGTAAGATGGCACATTTCGTTGCTCTTCCTGCACTCCCTAATGCTAAAACTCTGGCGCAGGTGTTCATTAGGGAGATCGTTAGACTTCATGGGTTGCCTTCTGATGTGGTGTCAGATAGGGGGTCTCAGTTTGTGTCCAAATTTTGGAGGGCATTTTGTTTACGTCGGGGGATGCAATTGTCATTTTCCTCGGCTTTTCATCCGCAGACCAATGGTCAGACAGAGCGTCTGAATCAGAGCTTAGAGACATATCTCCGGTGTTTTGTTTCAGAGAACCAGGAGGACTGGTCTTCTTTCTTGCCTCTGGCAGAGTTCGCTCTTAACAACAGGCGGAGCGAGTCCACTGGTAAGTCCCCGTTTTTTGGGGCATATGGTTTCCATCCCCAGTTTTGTACTTTCAATGGGGGGGCCCTTCTGGGGTTCCTGAGGAGGAGCGTTTCTCGTCGTCACTTGCTTCTGTGTGGAGAGGTGTATTGAATAATCTGAGTGCGATGGGGAACCGTTACAAACGTATGGCTGATAGGAGGAGAGTTTCTGGTCCAGATCTGAATGTGAACGATCTGGTATGGTTGTCTACCAGGAATATAAAACTTAAGGTGCCCTCCTGGAAACTGGGTCCCAGATTCATCGGGCCGTACAGGATCAGTTCCATAATTAATCCTGTGGCATTTCGTCTGGACCTCCCTCCTACGTTTAAAATTCATAATGTGTTCCACAAGTCATTACTTAAAAGGTATGTGGCACCAGTCATACCGTCACCTCTACCTCCTCCTCCTGTGTTGGTCAATGGTAACTTGGAATTTCAAGTATCAAAGATCATTGACTCACGTCTGAATCGCCGGTCCCTTCAGTACTTGGTGCATTGGAAGGGGTATGGTCCAGAGGAGAGAACGTGGGTCCCTGCGTCTGATGTTAACGCAGATCGTTTGGTTCGGACCTTCCACAGAACTCACCCGGGCAGGCCTGGCCCTGAGGGTCCGGAGGCCCCTCGTAGAAGGGGGGGTACTGTCATGTGTGCATTGCCACGAAGATCGTCGCGGTTGCACATTTTGACTTCTCACAGCTGATCTGCTGTTTCTTTGTGTTTGGCAGCTAGGGAGTTAATTCTGTCTGTGCTCGGTGCTGGGACTGGGTGCAGTTTCTCCCGGCTGCAATTGATTATTTGTTGATTGGTTTCCTTTAAATTCCTGGTTGTCTGCTTGGGGAGTTGCCAGTGAAACCTTCATGCAGACCACAGATAGGAATGAATCTGTATAGACTTTAGTTGTGAGCTCCTTAGTTGTTCTAAGCTCAACTTGGTTAGAGTTTATTTCCCAGACCATTTATGTTCCTTTGGTGTTTGAGTGTGTATGCAAGCGAGTGTTATCCTGTCTGTCTTATATGTCTAATCTGTGTATTTAGCTGAGATCAGCCCATATCCCTTTGGTGGTAGTCAGGATCCTTCTTAGGACTGATTACAGGGTTCAGGGTCTGATAGGAGACAGGGTTAGGTTGGAGACTTGGACCTCTGAACCATTATCAGTACCTCCAAGGTGAGGGATTAGTTAGGACCCCAGTTTAGGGTCAGGTTAGATCCCGGTCCACCTCTTTCCTGTTTCAGCTCATCAAGTCCTCAAGATTAACCCTGAGTTCAGCAGATATCGTGTCAGGTAAATCTATTCTATACTTACATGCTGATGTTGCTATACTAGTTGTTGTATAGAGTGTTGTTCCTGTATTAATAGTTTACTGACATTGTATACATATCATTAGACAGCGTGACAAGATCTCGTGGATGAGCATGTTTGTTGTGCTTCCGCAGCAGGCACAGTTTCACCAGACCCACGACCTCAGCCTTTACGTGCACCATCAGCAGCATGTCCACTTCTGCATGCCTTGCACAGTTTAAATTAGGAATATAATATATGCCTGCAAATGTTCTGGTATTAAGAGGGATAAGTAAATATGTAGCCCTGAAAAAGACTTCTGTTTTTAGGCTGCAGCGTATACCTATAGAAGGACTGCAAGGCAATAAACACTGCCTATATGCGTCTATTCCAAAACTATCCTTCCTCCACTAGCTATCCTTAATAGATAGTAGGTAATAGTGGATTCACTAGAGAAAGGACAGTATGTATCCCTGAAAAGGACTTTTGTTTTAATGGTGTAGCAACTGTATACAAGTACTGCAATACCAATATTAAACTTTACCTATATGCCTGCTCTAAAAAAAGCTTTACCTCCTATAATAACTCACTCTGAAATGCTTCCAGAGTGTGCAGAGCAACGCGTCACTGGATCTTATATAAGACGCAATGACGTGATGCGGCCGGCCAGTCATAGTAATGCCAGTAGCCAACATGACTTCTGCATAACAGTTTATAGCAGGCAGTCTCCACACGTTCATTGGCTGTCTAACAGGTGCGAAACATGTGAAGCGGGGACTCGAGCATGATGCTCAATCATCCAGTATACTCGATTAAGTAACGAGCGTACACGAGCACCTCGATGCTTAAGTATCAAGTAGTGGTGAGCACGCTTACTCATCACTAGTAATATGGCACCTAGGAACAGCAGTCAGGTAGCTTGGCACATCAGATCCAATTGGAAAGCATGCAGTAGTTAAAAATTGGAGCCACATAGAAACACAGACGCTATCATAAAAGCAAAAGTGAGTATGAGGACATCATTTTGGAACAGTAGAGCCGTGTTTGCAGAAAGGCACTTTAGTATACCAGAAATAAGTTAGTGGAGGCATACTTAGTCCAAACACATATTAGCCAATGTATGCCCAACAACTTGAATACTCAGCTACTGTAGTAATCATGGTAATCTAATGCAAACAAAAGCAGGGAGGAAGTCGCCGGGAAAGGAAGTGATCGAACTATTGTAGGAGCCAGAACAGATGAACAATATCCCCAAGGCCCAACCCTGCTTACACGTTCTTTCTTTTGACATGAACTGTACTGTAATATTTAACCCTTTACCTGCAAAAATAGTTGTTCAATGTGAGCCATTACGTCTACATGATTATGATGTGAAGAATTTTGTAGCTGCCTTTCACAATGGACAGATCATAAATCATGAATGATACCACAAGCCGTACAGCTTTGTTAATAGTCCCCTGCTCACTCAGCTACATGAAAATATAGTTGTTAAGCCTAAATATTTCCTTGCCAGTGTCTACTCGCGTTCACAGCCATCATACTGTTACAGCTTTTTAAAAAACTTGCAATGAATTGCCAAAGATTAATCTCATCAGTAATTATAATGAATAGCAAACACATCCAGCTGTGAATCATTTATCAACAATATCTTTGTCAATGCCATGTAATTTCTGCCCTCACACACCATCCTATTAAAACAATATGATGAATGCGATGATCAAGGGACCATTACTATTTGACTCATTGTCTCTTTTTGACATGAGAACACCTTTGCAAAATGTTAGACTCTATCATTTAGACGTTTAGAATAGCTGGATAACCTTTAGTAGGGAGACGCCGTTCATCCTCATGCAGAAGACAATTCAATTTCACTTTTTTTTGTAGTTGATACTGGCAAGCCATTCAAATGTGATAAGAATTAATTTACTCATAATTAAATGTGATTCATACAGCATATAGTCAATTAGACTCGAAAATTAAAAAAAGAAGCTATTTTAATCAGCTGCAAAGGAAATAATCAAAGAAAGTGAATTGTGAACAACGCTACAATTGTTATACTCTACGGGAAGCTATTTTATCATTTTATTTTTCATTTGCCTTTTATGAATATACTGAAAGGCCACAATTAGGGTTTCATATAAGTAAGGATTTATTTGTTCTGTAGAAAACAATGTAGCCATAGCAAAAATTAGCATTGACACTAATGTGTAGCCCAGCTGCGCTTGGTGCCACATGTTCCCAGGAGGATGCACAGAAAGGTAATTCACAATCACCCGATATTCATTCACACTTCACAGTTCCCTATAGTGCCACCAGAGGGAGCCCTTTAGAGTATATAAGGGTGTGGAGAGATGCAGCAGTAGACATTTTGAGACATTCCAGCCAGTCTGAGCCAGTCATTCCTGTCAGAGCAGAGCTCAGAGCAGAGTTCAGACAGACGGAGATTCTTGTCAGATGAGACAGAAGCAGAGAAACAAACTGTTACCTCAGAACGTGCTGACTGTTAGTTCCCTAGGGAAGTGGAAAGTGACTCTCGGAGTGTGCACAGATCAGTCTGACGGAAGGTCCTGATAGCTACTTCGGACAGAGCCTAAGAAAGAAGTAAAGGAAGGGGAACTGCAGTACTTGTAACATCGAGCAAACTGAGGTACTGTTACAGAGCGGTGAAGAGAAGGAAGCTGACACCTACTGTTGCCTGTGCTTATGTTAAAGGTGTGAGTAGGGCGACAGGCGAGTGGACAAAGAGAGAGAGAGTGACTGAGGATAAATAGCAAGGATCGCTTACCTCCACTCTGCACAACCGGACACCGGGTCCGAGCTTGCTAGAACCTTCACGGCTAGTGGGAGAAGCCGGAGACCCTGCTGGACTTCAGGTCGCAGAGGGGCCCTACAGTGCTGATACGTAACCGGGGTCAGGAAGAACAGGAGTCTAGCAGGACGCTGCAGATAGAGACTTAGTTCTGTCCAACAGAAGGCTCCACCACAATGTCAGCCGGGCGTAGCTGTTCTACACGGAGTTAAACTTAGCTTCATGCAAGTTAGAAACTCACACACATCAAGAAGTAAGGAGGCCTTACACCTACTCAGTGATTACTGGATGTGCATCCTCCACCCTGAGCAGCTTCCCGGGACGTGCCTGCAAATATCACCAGTAAAGGTACGGAAAGAGACTCATTGTGTGTGTCTGCCTTATTGCCTGCACCCTGCACCGCCATATACCTAGAGGGATCAGTCTTACCTGTGGAAGACTTAACACCTTGCTGCCCAGTTACAACCCCTCAGAGGATTTACCATGCAGCGCTGGTCACCCTGACCAGGAACCACAGGTGGCGTCACGAACATTTCTAAATCCCCTGTAAATATCCCCCCTTTGAATGAGCGCCCAGGGCAACGGACCGAGCCGCGCTACCCGTGACCTCTCCCCCATTGAAGTGAACGGGCTCGGTGCCGAGTACCCCACAAGCCCTGGTACGTGCGACTCACTAACATTGTCCTTGCTATCTCAACCAAGTGTCCCAGGACATGATGACATCAGGCTTGTTGACCCTATCTTTCATCCCTTTGTTTTCTCTCACTATTTCCCCCTTTAGGGTACGCTCTATGATGAGCTTTTGGTAAGGTTTTGACTCTGCTGAATTTCTGTCCCATTTCTGCAACTATTATTTAAATTAGGTTACTTGCGTTTTTTCATTGTGTTTTTGTGTTTGATTTTAAACGTTTTTATTGCATGTTTGACATAGTATTTTTTTGCTTTTTGGTGTGTTTTTCTTTATAGAAAGTTGCTTTGTTTTTGAGACGTCCTGGTATTTGGCTTTAACAAAATTTTACTGATATACTTCGGTGCAGATTATATGCATTTTTATACATTTTTGGTGCAGAAAATCACTAAAAACATATGTGCGTTTTTTACCTGCGGATATTCCACATCTAAAGCAAGTTGTTATGAGCTCGGTTGCAACAATTTTAATATATAATGGATTGCAACCGAACCCGGGGTCCGCAATGCAGTTTATGTCACTGCTGCCGAACACCCTTTGGGTAACAGGGTAACAACTGACAACTAAAGGATTAAATTAGATCTCGCCTTTGTTACTTCACACTAGGGGAGATGTAGAATTGGCACTATCTCCGTTAACGTCACGGGAGAAGTGCTATCGACTGGCGTAGATGTATCCCTGTTAATGGCACAGAAGCCACTTGCCAGATAATAGGTTTGCACTATGTGCTGCAAGCTGGTATAGACGTAGCCCTGTTGACTGCATAGAAGCTACGTGCCAGCCGCTAGGAAGTGTTGCGACTAGCGCCAGGCGTACGTGCTACCAGCCGGCGTGAGACCGGACTGAGCAACTTCTGTTCAGCTTGGCAGGCGATGCCCAGATTACACGCCCCGCAGTCTGCTCAGGGTGTATGGCTACCCTATATTTGAAGCAAGACTGCGCCACATTGGCTACAGGTTACGCGACCCGCAGTCTGCTCAGGGTGTATAGCTACCCTATATTCGTAATAAGACTGCGTCACATTGGCTACCTGCCTGGCATAAGCTAAACCTGCCTGAAGGACCTGTGTTAATTAGCCGAGCGGACTCTGGCATCGGCAGGTCCCGGAGAACAAAGCTAGAGAGCACGTGAAGCCCAGATTCTGGTATGTCCACACATGAGCACTGCCTATCTTTGTATGATCTGACCCCGCCGCTGACAGACAAGCTATTTAAGGGCTAAGCTCCGCCCAGCCATCTCGTCAATCGCATCACCGATGACATCATCCGTGACCAATCAGGCGATGCCAGGTCAGAGGATCAGCTGACATTAGCCACCTATCATGGCTCGCCATGTCACGGACATGCTCAGTGCAGGCATTTCTGGACTTAGGCTATAACAGCCCTGTCTCCTTCTGTAACCTATGCTTAAGGTTTCTATTAACAAAGACCCTGGAGACAGCTTGTACTCTCTTGTACTGGCTAGGTGTGGGGATCGACGGCTAAGCAGCATCTGCCCTGGCTGAGACCTAGATGGGGGACCACTGATGCCTCAGGTCCAGGTTCAAATCCAGCTAACGCCTAACATTATCCCCCCCTCTAACATCCACCCCCCACCAGATGCTCAATGAGCCAGGGGGCATGAATTTTCGAGTCGCAGACAGGCCTTGTCACCCGGGGATAATGCGGGGTCTGGACAGAGATAATTGTCAACCGACTGTCTCTGATGGGACGATTCCTCTCTCGCACAATAGTAGTGATGATCCACCCCCGTAGTGTTCGAGTTCGGTTAAACGAACAGTTCGTCGAACACAGTTAAAACCAATGGCAGGCAAACCAAAACACATAGAAAACACTTCAAAGGTGTCCAAAAGCTGACAAATTGCTCACAAGACACAACTAACACATGGGAAAGTGAGAAGTACATATAGTCATGCGAAAAGAAAAGAGGTGGAGAGTAAAAGGAGGGGAGACACAGATATAGGCATGTCATGCCCTTCTAAAACCAAGAAAGTGCCAAGCCGACACTGCCAGTCAGTTCCTGCCCGTGCGACCTGCGTGTCGCCGGGTTTGTGCCAGAGCTGCGGTTGGCCTTGACGGCCAGCCCCCCTCTCCCAATACTGGTGCCTGTCCGCTGGTGGGTCGAGCGAGCCCCCCTGCAGTGGAGGCAGGTCTAATCTTTTTATTTAAATTGTCTCTCTAATTTGAATGAGTACACTTTACATCCTTTTACAAGGATCTATTGGAGGGCAAGTCTCATGCCAGCAGCCGCGGTAATGCCAGGTTCAGTAGCGTCCAGTAAAGCTGCTGCAGTTAAAAAGCTTTTATAAGGATGGAGCTTGGCGGTCCACCGCAAGGCATCCTACTGCCACTCACAGCCCCTGTGCCTTGGGGTGCCTCCCCGATGCTCTTCACTGATTGTCCCGGGGGCCCGAAGCATTTCCTTTGAAAAAATTAAGTGTCTAAAGTACAGGTGGTGTAGCTTGCTTAACAGCTGGGTTAATCTGCTGAATAGCAGATACTGCTACTAGGCCCAAAATAATTGTCTATTTTTCGGAAAAACCGAACTCTTCGAAATCTAGTTGCCCCCAGCAACACAACTCTCAAGTCCTTATCTTCATCTGCAACCCGGATTAATTCTAATCCGGGTTGTTTTGCATGTAGGACCTCTAAGTGTTTATGTTGCATCTCTATTATGAATGGGGTGCAAGAATTTCAATCTCGTACCACAGGCACCAGTTTTAAAATCAACTGTCATGTCAATTGCCAATCGTGCTACATTATTTATTTAATTGAGTGCGGTTGTGGGTTGCAGTACATCGGTCAGACGATACAGACGATGCATGCAAGGCTCAACAAGCACCGTCAAAATATCCGAAATGGGTTCATGCTACACAGTCTCTCAAAACATTTCTCCCTAGTGCACCAAAAGAATTTGAATTTGTTAAAACTTACTGTTATTGACCAGATACCACATGATATGCCTGATCGGTATAATAATCTAATAAGAAGGGAGAGTTTCTGGATTTTTAAACTTGGTACACTGGCCCCTGAGGGGTTAAACCTCACTATTGAAAAAGTCATGTAATATATGCATTTTGAGATTTATTTATTTATTTATTTTCATTTATTTTTCCTTGTGTACATTGTTTTTATGTCGTTTTTAGGTTGGTTTTATTCAATTTATCTGTTTTTTTTTTCTTTTTTGCAGTCATATTTGCATTTTTAATCAGGTGGTGTTCTGATTAATTGCCTTTTAATTTTCATTTGCTGCTCCACCTTTATATAGCTTTCCTACTCCATTTTATGTATAACTGCCACCTGAGGAAGACGGAGCTATTCCGTTGAAACGCGTTGTGGATATCAATAAATTCAGACTTTTTAATATCAGCAGAATTGCGTCCCTCGTGCTCCTTATGACCGGATTGCTTTATCATCACTTATGTCTTATCCTCTCTTGAGGTACCCGGCCGGAGCTGCAGCGGACAACCTTAATCTCATCTGCCTTTATCGCCAGCTGGCGCTTCTTTGAAATCGTCTATCTGAATTTGATTGTAAAATTATTGTCTGGGCTAGATGCAGTTAAAAATTTGTAATTATATCTACAGCCGGTGGCTACTCCGCTGACTAGCAGACACTCAAGCTTTGTAGCAGACCTCTGATTCCCAGGCTATAGTATGAGTAAACAGCTCTAGTCTTCACACTCAACCATCTGTGCTACCCCAAGCCATAGTGTATGTAGTTTCTTACGGTTAAAAGGGGGGTGGGAAAGACCAAACCCATCTGTAATTGACGATGCCAACGTCACGTAAAACACAGCAAGGGGACTCCAAAAAAAGTCTCAATTTTTTCCAAAAATTTGGGGCACAGACACCACTTAAGTAGCATCAATTGCCCCAGAGTTGCTTAAAACGGTTGGTGAGGTGATTTGAACAAATCCTCAAGCTTTTACTCTCCCCAGGATGACACAGTGGTAGAAAAGTCCTTGCGGATCCATGATTTGTCCATCTTTATGAACGTGAGTCTGTCTACATTCTCAGTGGACAGCCTCGTACGCTTATCTGTCAGACTCATCACACCACCAGCAGCGCTGAACACACGTTCAGAGAGAACAAAAATTAATTATTTAATTTGAAAGCTGGTGGAGTTAGTATAGATGGCCTAATACAATGAGTACCACACACTGCTACAGCCCAAAATTATTCTACAGGCAAGATGCAGCTAAAAATTATTATTAATTTGAAAGCTGGTGGAGCTTAGTATAGATGGCCTATTAGAATGAGTACCACACATTGCTACAGGCCCAAAATTATTCTGCAGGCAAGATGCAGCTAAAAATTATTATTAATTTGAAAGCTGGTGGAGCTTAGTATAGATGGCCTATTAGAATGAGTAACACACACTGATACAGGCCCAAAATTATTCTACAGGCAAGATGCAGCAAAAAATTATGAGTATTTCAATGCTGGTGGAGCTTTGTATATATCGCCTAATACAATGAGTACCACAGACTGCTACTATGGCCACAATTATATTACAGGCAAGATGCAGCTAAAAATTATGAGTATTTCAACTCTGGTGGAGCTTTGTATAGATGGCCTAATACAATGAGTACCACAGACTGCTACTATGCCTAAAATTATTGTCGAGGCAAGATGCAGATAAAAATTCTTTTTTTTTAAACTCTGGTGGAGCTTTGTGTAGATGGCCTAATAGAAAGAGTACCACACACTGCTACTATCCCCAAAATTATTGTCCAGGCGAGATGCAAATAAAAATTATTATTTTTTTTAACGCTGGTGGAGCTTTGTATAGATGGCCTAATACAATGAGTACCACAGACTGCTACTATGCCCACAATTATTTTACAGGCAAGATGCAGCTAAAAATTATGAGTATTTCAATGCTGCTGGACCTTTATAAAGATGGCCTAATAGAATGACTACCACAGACTGCTACTATGCCCAAAATTATTGTCCAGGCAAAATGCAGATAAAAATTATTTTTTTTTAAACTCTGGTGGAGCTTTGTATAGATGGCCTAATAGAATGAGTACCACACAATGCTACTATGCCCAAAATTATTGTCCAGGCAAGATGCAGATAAAAATCCTTTTTTTTTTTATACTCTGGTGTAGCTTAGTTTATATGGCCTAATAGAATGAGTAGCACACACTGCTACTATGCACACAATTATTGAACAGGCTAGATGCAGCGAATAATTAGGAGTGATTTGAACTGTGGTGTAGCTGACAAAAAGTGATAGCAACTGCTGTAACCTAGCCCTGAAAAGGGCTGCAATTACAAATAGTCACTGTCCCAAGTTGACCTATCTGTCTATTTAAGACTGAGCACAGACCTGCCTGCTAAAACTGCTAGGAACTGATGTAACATAGCCCTCAAAAGGCTGCAATTACGAACTAGTCCCTACTCCCTAAACCTTCCTCTCTATTTCTCAGCTATTTCGCTTGCAAGTCGCAGTTGCATAATGCACACACAATATAGCGCTAACAGCATAAGTGCCTCAAACACTGAGCTGCAGCAGTGAGAAAATGGTGGCGAGGGGGGAAATGGCTGGGTCTTATAGGGCAAGGACATGTGACATACACAGCCAATGACACATGCCCTTGCTTGTGTGAAAAAAAAGCACCTCGCTCCGTGTGTGCGCTGCTGATAGGCTGACAGACTGCACGCCCACTGGAAATGCGGGAAAGAGAAAAAAAAATGGAGATCTTCATTATCTCTGCAGAGATCCATGCCATGCCCCTCCCCCCGCCACGATGGACACTCAAAATATGTATTAACAGTGATTCTCAGAATGACATTTTTTGCTCGTTACCGTCCTCAGTCGTATCTGCAGGCAGGGAATAAACCCTACCGCAAATCCTCTGCAGGAACTGCTGTCACCAGAAAATTTTTTCGGGAGAGCAAAACGGGTTAAAGAAATTTTAGCTGTTATCGCAGCATTATTTACGAGACTTGCTGCTTGTGCGGCTGCCTGAGTAGCTACTGCAGTGAGATCAGCAACTGGAGCGGCCTGCTCCAGAGACCTAAGTCTGGCCTCTATTTGCTGAACGTAGCGCTGCAGCTGCTGGTTGTCAGCCATAGTCGGCTAGATCTTGGCTGTCAGATACTGTTATGAGCTCGGTTGCAACAACTTTAATATATAATGGATTGCAACCGTACCCGGGGTCCGCGTTGCAGTTTATGTCACTGATGCCGAACACTCTTTGGGTAATAGGGTAACAACTGACAACTAAAGGATTAAATTAGATCTCGCTTGTGTTACTTCACACTAGGGAGATGTAGAATTGGCACTATCTCCGTTAACGTCACGGGAGATGTGCTATCGACTGGGTAGATGTAGCCCTGTTAATGTTACAGAAGCCACTTGCCAGATATTAGGTTTGCACTATGTGCTGCAAGCTAACGCCAGGCATACGTGCTACCAGCCGGCGTGAGACCGGACTGAGCAACTCTGTTGAGCTTGGCAGGCGATGCCCAGATTACGCGCCCCGCAGTCTGCTCAGGGTGTATGGCTACCCTATACTCATAGGAAGACTGCGCCATATTGGCTACAGGTTACGCGCCCCGCAGTCTGCTCAGGATGTATAGCTACCCTATATTTGTAGCAAGACTGCGTCACATTGGCTACCTGCGTGGCATAAGCTAAACCTGCCTGAAGGACCTGTGCTAATTAGCCGAGCGGACTAGGTCCCGGAGAGCAAAGCTAGAGAGCACCTGGAGCCCAGATTCTGGTACGTCCACACATGAGCACTGCCTATTTTAGTATGATCTGACCGTGCAGCGCCACTGACAGACAAGCTATTTAAGGGCTAAGCTCCGCCCCCCGGCATCTCGTCAATCGCATCACCGATGACGTAATCCGTAACCAATCAGGCGATGCCAGGTCAGAGGATTAGCTGACATTAGCCACCAATCATGGCTCGCCATGTCACGGACATGCTCAGTGCAGGCATTTCTGGACTTAGGCTATAACAGCCCAGTCTCCTTCTGTAACCTATACTTAAGGCTACTATTAACAAAGACCCTGGAGACATCTTGTACTCTCTTGTACTGGCTAGGCGTTGGGATCGGTGGCGAAGCTAAGCAGCATCTGTCTCATCTGAGACCTGGATGGGGAACCACTGATGCCTCAGATCCAGGATCAAATCCACCCAATGCTTAACACAAGTCTATGGGGAAATTCCACACAGAAAATTCAGTGTACCTGCAGAAGAAATTGACATGATGAGGATTTGAAAAATGCTCCACAAATCAGTTAAAGCTGAGTAAAAAAAGCAGCACAGTGAGTATGAGATATCTATAAATACCATCCAATTTGCTGGAATTGTAAAACACTGCTTTTGTAGTGTCATAAATGCACAAAAAACTCTTTGTGGGAATGAGGCCTAATTGTTTCCAACATTGCTGCAACTGAAAATTGAAGAGCCCTGGTCACTTTAATAAGGGCCATATTTTATGGAGTTAGGGGTAGCCTGATAGTTTTGTTCACATGAGCCCCAATTTAGTGATGTGGGCTAGTTTTATGGTATATGTACTTCCTCCATTGTCTTATACCATGTGCATCATGTATATTTTCTAATCATTACAACAATGTGTCCAAACCAACAGTATATGGTGAGCAACTTCAATATAAATAAAACTTTTTAGTCCAAAAAGACTACAGCCATCAGATAAGAATAGATGCCCAACTTAAAGGTTTAAAAATAATATTATTTTATTAAAGATAAAGGATAAATAACCAAGGAATAAAACAGACAAGGCAAACAAGCCTTCAAAGAAAAGGGGAACACAGCAGGTATGAGCAATTGTACTCATAAATGAAAAAAGGTTTATACTATATAGTATGTCAGAACTAAGCAGGAAGGCCCCTAGCTAGACATATCAAAATACCAAATTATTGGTTGTAATTCAATAAAGTACAGATGTAATACTAATCCACATAGATCGATCTGACTTAAGAAAATTCTAGTGCCCCATAGGAAAAATGGGGTTGGATGATAAGGAAATAAATGGGACACTAAATTATAATGGGCTAGATCAACAAATACCATAATGAAGTTTTATCCTAACATAGTAACATAGTTATTAAGGTTGAAGGAAGACTTTAAGTCCATCTAGTTCAACCCATATCCTATCCTAACCTGCCCTAACATGTTGATCCAGAGGAAGGCAAAAAAAACCCAAGTGGCAAACAGTAAGCTTCACATTGGGGAAAAAAATTCCTTCCCGACTCCACATACGGCAATCAGACTAGCTCCCTGGATCAACGCTGTATCTAGGAAACTAGTGAATATAACCTGTAATATTATACTTTTCAAGAAAGGCATGCAGTCCCTTCTTAAATTTTAGTAAGGAATCACTCATTACAACATTAGACGGCAGAGAGTTCCATAGTCTCACTGCTCTTACAGTAAAGAATCTGCGTCTGTGATTATGGCTAAACCTTCTTTCCTCCAGACGTAGAGGATGCCCCCTTGTCCCCGTCACAGGTCTAAGAGTAAAAAGATCATTAGAAAGGTCTTTGTACTGTCCCCTCATATATTTATACATTGTAATAAGATCACCCCTAAGCCTTTGCTTTTCCAAACTAAATAACCCCAAGTGTAATAACCTTTCTTGGTATTGCAGACCCCCCAGTTCTCTAATAACCTTGGTCGCTCTTCTCTGCACCCGCTCCAGTTCAGCTATGTCTTTCTTATACACCGAGAACAGAACTGCACACAGTATTCTAAGTGTGGTCGCACCAGTGACTTGTATAGAGGTAAAATTATGTTCTCCTCATGAGCATCTATGCCTCTTTTAATGCATCCCATTATTTTATTTGCCTTGGCAGCAGCTGCCTGACATTGGCCACTAAATGTGAGTTTGTCGTCCACCCATACACCCAGGTCTTTTTCAGTGACAGTTTTGCCCAGTGTTTTACATTTAAGCACATAATTATACATCTTATTTGTTCTACCCAAGTGCATGACCTTACATTTATCCCCATTAAAGCTCATTTGCCATTTATCAGCCCAAGCTTCTAGTTTACATAAATCCTCCTGTAATATAAAATTATCCTCCTCTGTATTTATTACCCTACAGAGTTTAGTGTCATCTGCAAATATTGAAATACTACTCTGTAAGCCCCCTACAAGGTCATTAATAAATATGTTAAAGAGAAGCGACCCCAATACTGACCCCTGTGGTACCCCACTGCTAACCATGACCCAGTCCGAGTGTGCTCCATTAATAACCACCCTTTGTTTTCTATCCATGAGCCAGTTCTTAACCCACTTACACATATTTTCCCCTATCCCCATTGTTCTCATTTTATGTATCAACCTTTTGTGTGGCACTGTATCAAAAGCTTTTGAGAAGTCCATGAACACCACGTCCACTGCATTCCCTTGGTCCAGTCCTCAACTTACCCCTTCATAAAAGCTTATCAGATTAGTCTGACAAGAACGGTCCCTCGTAAACCCATGCTGATACTGTGTCATGAGGTTCTTCAGCTTCAGATACTCCAATATAGTATCCCTTAAAAAACCATCGAGGATTTTACCCACAGTAGATGTTAAGCTCACTGGCCTATAATTTCCAGGTTCAGTTTTTGCCCCCTTTTTGAATATTGGCACCACATTTGCTATACGCCAGTCTGTGGTACAGACCCAGTTATTATGGAATCTTTAAAGATTAAAAATAATGGTCTATCTATAACTATACTTAATTCCTGCAGTACTCGGGGGTGTATCCCATCCGGGCCCGGGGATTTGTCAACTTTAGTGATTTTTAGACGCCGCCGTACTTCCTGCTGGGTTAAGCAGGTGACATTTAGTGGAGAAATTTTTTTATCTCTGATCATGTTATCTGTCATGGGATTTTCTTGTGTAAATACAGTTGAAAAAAAGTCATTTAGCATATTGGCTTTTTCCTCATCCTCATCCACCATTTCACCCAGACTATTTTTAAGGGGACCAACACTATCATTTTTTAGTTTCTTGCTATTTATGTAGTTAAAGAATATTTTGGGATTATTTTTACTTTCTCTGGCAATGAGTCTCTCTGCCTCAATCTTTGCTGTCTTGATTTGCTTTTTACAGAATTTATTCAGTCTTCTGTATTTATTTAATGCCTCTTCACTACCTACTTGCTTTAATTCCCTAAACGCTTTCTTTTTGTCCCTTATTGCGCCCCTTACAGCTCTATTTAGCCATAGTGGTTTCCTCCTAATTCTAGCATGTTTATTCCCATAGGGTATATACTGTGCACAGGTCCTATTCAGGATACTAATAAATGTCTCCCATTTTCTTTGTGTATTTTTATGTCTCAGGATATCGTCCCAGTTTATTGCACTAAGATCATCTCTCATCCGTTGGAAATTTGCCTTCCTGAAGTTTAGTGTCCTTGTAACCCTCGACTACACATCTTATTAAAGGATACATGAAAGCTTATTATTTTGTGATCACTATTACCCAAGTGACCCCCAACCCTTATATTTGATATGCGGTCTGGCCTGTTGGTTAATATTAGGTCTAGCAGTGCCCCCCTCTTGTTGGGTCCTGAACTAGTTGTGAAAGGTAATTGTCTCTCATAGTTGCCAAAAACTTATTACCTTTGCTGGAACTACAGGTTTCTGTTCCCCAATGTATTTCAGGGTAGTTGAAGTCCCCCATAATAATGACTTCTCCTTGAGTTGCTGCTTCATCTATTTGCTTTACGAGGATATTCTCTGTTGCTTCCATTATTTTAGGAGACTTATAACAAACCCCTATCAGTAATTTATTATTTTCCCCCCCTCCCCTAATCTCCACCCACAGAGACTCTACATCTTCAATAGATTCACAGATATCACGCAGGATGGGTTTTAAGGATGATTTTACATATAAACACACCCCCCCACCTCGCTTATTTTTACGGTCATTCCTAAACAGACTGTAGCCCTGTAAATTAACTGCCCAGTCATGGCTCCCATCCAGCCAAGTCTCAGATATCCCCACCATGTCATAATTATGTTCCAACAAAATTAATTCTAATTCCACCATTTTGTTGGTGAGGCTTCTGGCATTAGTATACATGCACTTTATGTATCTCTCTGAACCCCTATTCTTCTTAAATTATTAACTGTTCTAACCCCACCCCCCATGCCACCCCCACCCCCAATTTCATTATTTGTGCCCAGGTCTCTATCTGCACTGCCTTCCCCTCCTATAAAATGAATACCCTCCCCCTTAGTCCCTAGTTTAAAGACTCCTCCAACCTTCTAGCCATTTTCTCCCCCAGCACAGCTGCACCCTCCCCATTGAGGTGCAGCCCGTCCCTAGCATAGAACCTGTAGCCAACTGAGAAGTCGGCCCAGTTCTCCAGGAACCCAAACCCCTCCTTCCTACACCAATTCTTGAGCCACTTATTAACCTCCCTAATCTCCCGTTGCCTCTCTGGTGTGGCACGTGGTACCGGCAGTATTTCAGAAAATACCACGTTGGAGGTCCTTGCTTTAAGCTTGCAGCCTAATTCCCTGAAATCGTCTTTAAGGACCTTCCACCTACCTCTAACTTTGTCATTTGTGCCAATGTGCACCATGACCGCTGGGTCCTCACCAGCCCCTCCCAGTAATCTGTCAACCCGATCAGCGATGTGTCGGACTCGAGCGCCAGGTAGGCAGCACACTGTTCGACGATCCCTGTCTTTGTGACAGATTGCCCTATCTGTTCCCCTAATAATTGAGTCCCCCACTACCAGCACCTGTCTGGCCTGCCCTGCTCTCCTAATTCCCCCCTTACTGGAGCAGACACTCCCCCGGCTTTCAGAGGACATGCCTGGCTGCAGCAGTGCTACCCCTGTACTGACAACCCCCTCATCTGCCAACTTTGCAAACTTATTGGGGTGTGCCAGATCAGTACTAGCCTCCCTGGCGCTCTTCCCTCTACCCCGCTTTCTAACTGTCACCCAGCTTCCTACTTCAGTGTCCTGCAGCTCCACCCTAGCATCCCCCCCTCATCTATCCCATTGAGCGTCTGCTCAGTGAGCAGAAGACTCCTTTCCATATTGTCTATGGATCTCAGTGTTGCCAGCTGCACATTTAGATCCAAGATTTGGGCTTCCAAATGCACAACGTG
>JARQOD010000010.1:95565801-95607988 GCA_033576555.1 Oophaga sylvatica
GATCCTGCTGTGTATTATAGTTTTTATGTTTTTTTTTTTGTTTTTTTTAAATACAATGTATCTTATGAATGTTAAATAACTTTTTTTTTATTTTTTTTTAGGTATTTTATCTACCGTAGCTAGTTGCTGATCGTTGACTCTACACCCCTCTCCCCAGAATGTTACTCGGGTTATGGGGAGAAAATCACCGCTATTCCAGACTGATTTCATGTTAATGTGTGTGGCTCTTACACAGCACACAGCACTTGATGTTAGTTTATCTTTTTCCTAAATTATTTGTTACACTGCCCTTGTCACACTTTATTTGCACTTTTTTTTTTAAGCACAAGGTTTTTTACACTTCCTTGTTCTGTAAGTATGCTTAATGGTTAAATGTTTTATACTAGATGTAAATATGTAACATGTAAATTTTATATAAAGATTTTGCAAATTATGAGGTCCACACCATCAAGCTCTTTCGTCCCCTCTCCCTCAGAGTAGCGGTAATATATCGGACCCCAGGCTCACCCACACAGTTCCTTGACCACTTCTCTGCCTGGCTGCCGCACTTTCATGTCCTCAGAAGTACCAACCCTTATCCTTGGAGACTTCAACATCCCCATTAACAGCCCTACTTCCACACTCAAAACACATTTGTTCAGAGCGGCCTATCACATTCACTAATCAAAGTCATTCTATGTGTAACTGTGTGTGTGTGTAGCCCATTCACTATCTCCATCCATCCCTCACTCCCTGAAAATGACTGGACCATCATTGTAAATACACCATTGTATATAAACAACTGTACTTTGTAGCTCCCCCTCCTCATTGTAGATTGTAAGCTCTCACGAGCAGGGGCGGCTTATATTGCTTTAATTATTGTATTGTTAACGTTGTCACTTATGACTTGTGTTATGAAACTGTTAAACTGTACAGCGCTGCGGAATCTGTTGGCGCTATATAAATAAAGATTATTATTATTATTATAGAGGCCCACTCAGTAGTGGTGAAGTGTGAACGGCGCAAATTGCGAGTTGATTGCGACTGATGCAGCTGATACTCCATTACTGCTGGCTGCTGCTCACACAACCGCTCCAACATATGTAACGTGGAATTCCACCTGGTGGGTACGTCACATATGATGCGATGTTCAGGAAGGCAAAATCTGCGTTGCAGAGCTGCAATGCGCGATCTGGCCATGGTGAAACGTCGCAAGTTAGCGCACTGTAGGCGGACCTTGTGCAGCAGTGCATCAAGATCCGGATAGTCCCTCAAAAAACTCTGGACGACCAAGTTTAGCACATGTGCCAGACATGGTATGTGAGTGACGTTGCCTAGGCCCAGACCTGCCACCAGATTTCGGCCATTGTCACACACTACCAAGCCTGGCTGGAGATTCGCTGGCAAAATACACATGTCGCTCTCTTGCTTTATGGCATTCCAGAGCTCCAGCGCTGTGTGGCTTTGATTCCCCATGGAAATTAATTTCAGGACGGCCTGTTGACGTTTGGCCACGTCTGTGCTCATATCGGTCAACAGGCTCGCTGTCTGGGTGTTATGTTTGACACCAATCTCTCCTTCACCTCCCATATACAATCTGTTGCCCGCTATTGCCGCCTACACCTAAAGAACATCTCTCCCGAATCCAAGACTTCTCCCGTGCTGCGCCAATACTGTGGAATGCTGTACCCAAGAAATTAGAACTATCCACAATTTGCATGTTTTCGGGCGCTCACTCAAAACACATTTCTTCAGAGCGGCCTATCACATTCACTAATCAAAGTCATTCTATGTGTAAGTGTGTGTGTGTAGCCCATTCACTATCTCCATCCATCCCTCACTCCTCAAAATGGCTGGACCATCATTCTAAATACACCATTGTATATAAACACCTGTACTTTGTATCTCCCCCACATATTTGTAAATTGTAAGCTCTCACGAGCATGTGCGGATTATATTGCTTTAATTATTGTATTGGTAACGTTGTTACTTATGACTTGTGTTCTGAAACTGTTAAACTGTAAAGCGCTGCGTAATCTGTTGGCGCTATATAACTAAAGATTCTTATTAAGCGTTCACGGGTCCATGTGGAGGTAGACCGTGACGGCTCCTGCAACGATGTTTCTGAGGAACTGGAGAAGGAGGAGTCAATGTGTACAGACTTGATTCCTGCAATCCTTGTAGTCAGGGGCGTACATAGAAATCATGGGGCCCCATAGCAAAAGTCTGAATGGGGCCCCCCCAAAAAAAAACAGGTGCTCTTAACTCCACACACACACACACCTGCAGTGCATGCAGGGCCCCCTACACCCTCCACAGTGCCTGCAATCAGGACCCCCTCACTCTCTAAGGTGCAAAGTGCAGCCAGAGGCTAGCCATTGTAAATATAAAGTGCCAGCACAGTGAGCAGACACATTCAACCAAAAAATCCACCCCATACCCCAGCCAGCAGGGCTCACCTTCTTGTGTATCTCTCCCTCAGTGAAACTTATGAATGTTTTCTGCTTCCTGTGATGCACGTGTCTCTGGCTGCAGGCTGGCTTTCCTATGCAAATGCAGCCAGAGACTTAAGCCAACTGCTGAGTAGGAGACAACAAGGAAAGGGGACCTTCAAGGGGGTTTACAGTGTCCGGCCGTCGCTTATATTTAATTAAAGGAGATAGTACTGTGTCAGCACAGCACAGCTGCCAAACGACAGCGGCCGTCGTGGGCCCCCTCACCTGTCTGGGCTCCATAGCTGCTGCTTAGTCTGCTCTATTCACGGAACGCCACTGCTTGTAGTTGGCTGAACACGTACAGCGCCACTCGCAAGATCTGTACCCGGCTCCACAACATTGACCCAATGGGCAGTGAGGGAAAGGTATCGTCCCTGGCCATGGGTACTGGTCCACGCAGCGGTGGTCAGGTGGACATTGCTACTGACGGAGTTTAGTAGCGCATGTTTAATTTTAACCTCAACAACATGCTTTTGCAGACCAGGGACGGCTTGCCTGCTGAAATAAAATCAGCTTGGCACATTGTATTGTGGGACTGCCAATGCCATTAAGTTCCGTAAACTGTCAGTCTCCACCAACCTGAATGACAGCATTTCAAGGGACAGGAGTTTTGCAATGCCAGCATTCAGAGCCTGTGCTCGTGGATGGTTTGCCGAGATTGGGCCTACACCCGATACGCCACAACCTGACACCCACAGATAAACAAGCCATAAAATCTCTGAAAGATAACCCCAACATTATTATTAAACCAGCAGATAAGGGGGGTGCTATCGTTATTATGAATAAGACTCAATCTATTGCCGAAATTCATAGACAACTGTCAGTTAACCTAACCTACAGACAACTCAATTGTGACCCTACATTTTACATTTGTCAAAAAATTGATCGTATCCTGACAAAACATCTTTAATTGATCACCATAGACTGTAAGACTATGACATTCCTTAATATTCAATACCCCATCACCCCTGTTTTCTACAAACTCCCAAAAATCAACAAAAAACTACATTATCTACCCGCATACCCTAGAGGGATAATTCTCCGTGTTCTACAGTATCACCCAAATGTTTAACATGTTGCCTAATTCCTATGGATATATATTCTTCACCCTATGTATATATTGTATATATTGTATATATTATACATTGTCATTGACTGTAAATTTTTCTATCTCTTCCAGCAACTATTTGATAAAGGCCACTGCGTTGCCCAAAACGTCAGTCAGTCGTCTCATAGCTATTTTCTTTTTTCACATCAAGTGTGCAATAAAAATTTCCAATTTAACCATGACATATGCAGTTAAACTTGTGCAGTGATTCTCTATAGACTGTACATCTTCAGTGTGTCTTTGTAACTCAACTACGTGTTTTCTCCGCACATGTTTACACATATTTGTGGTATTGAGGTTACTGACACTTTACCTCTTTTTACTTTTTGATTACACAGCTTGCATTTGACATAGCAAATATCATCTGCAAGTGTGTGAAAAAAGGACCACGCAGTGCAAGTCCTGGGAGCGTCCGTTTAGACTTTTGGAAGAGAAATTATCCGAACAGGTGCCAAAATGGAGGCTACAGGCAACAGAGTATGCAGCCTAACTCTCCCTCCTGTTTGTACCATTGGGGCAATCGCTTCCTCAGAGCTGCTCCCACAACCTTCCTGTTCCTCACGCCATGTTGGGTCTTGGACCTCATCATCTCCACTAACCTCTTCCAACACCTGCTGCTGTTGGGTGGTCTGGCCACCACCATGCTCAACAGAAACTGGCACCTGAGTCTCATCATCATCAGATGCGTTCTGCGGTGTGCTGACCATCGGCACTGGCTCACCCGCCTCTTCAGATTCAGAGAGACACAGCTGTTGCGCATCACTGCATACTCCCTCTTCTTCACATTCCAGAATGCTGCTTGGCTGGGCCCCTGTTTGCAAACCAACAGATTCTGAGAACAGAAGCAGAGACTCAGCTGGCTCCTGTACAGAACTCTCTGACTGACTGGGCAATTTGGCAGGCGGTGAAGAGACAGATGGTTGCTCAACAGTGCTGTGGTCCTGAGAGGAGGTGGAAGCAATTGAAGTTGATGCATTGGACCCTGGGCTCCAACACCGTCAGTTGTTGCCTGTAAGTGCTGTTAGCACAGTCAACACTTGCTCCTGTGTTACTGGGGTTGAGTAATGGCAGCTGTTCCCCTGCTGTGTGTACGACAAAAAGTCATGCTGCCTCCACCCTGTCCTCCTCTCATCCCTGGGCTCCAACACCGCCAGTTGTTGCTCGGAAGTAATTGGCACGGGTACTGACTCATGCCCACCCTGGTTACAGCACGACAGCTGTTTCCTGGCAGTGTCAACGTAAATTAGCCTCCAATAAGTTGTGCTGTCATGTTGCATTCCGGTTATCCGACTCTATGGTGCCTGCAGTTTAGGTGATTCCTATGTGTGCTGTGGGATATGTAAATAAAGGCTCTTTCCGTTGTGAAAATAGGACAAGCACCCACTGTAGGACTGTGTGATTTGGTAACTGCAGACGGCTTGCGGCCTGTCAACTTACATTTTCATGGGTGCCTTATGGTACCCGTCCGAGTTCCAGTACCGTCAGCTGATTCTCCACAGTGCCTTTGGCCTAGGTGCCTCCATCTCGGTATCCGAGTTCCAGCAACGTCTGCTGGTCCTTGGTAGTGCTTTGGAGCACAGGTACCTCCTGCTTAGTAACCGTGTCCCAGTAACGTCAGCTGGTCCTCGGTTGTGCCATTGGCTCTTTTCCTTCTGCTGCCCCTCCGGGTTCCAGCACAGTCAGCTGCTCCTCGTTACTTGCATTGGCTCTTGTACCTTCTGCTACCCGTCCGGGTTCCAGTACCGTCAACTGGTTCTCCGCAGTGCCTTTGGCCTAGGTGCCTCCATCTCGGTATCCGAGTTCCAGCAACGTCTGCTGGTCCTTGGTAGTGCTTTGGAGCACAGGTACCTCCTGCTTAGTAACCGTGTCCCAGTAACATCAGCTGGTACAAGGTTGTGCTACAAATACAAGATACAGAACAAGAGACACAAGAACAATAAGCAGAATATCTAAAAGCAGAAGAACATGAAGTATAAGACCAAAATGAAGAGCAAAATATATGCTCTAAATTATAAGCAGAAGAAGACTAAGCAGTGTATGGGGGTGAGTCCGTTCCTCCTCGTGGTGCCCCTGGTAAATGCCTGATGCTGCAGGCTAAACTGAACACGGACAAATACTGTTGTAATTTAAATCTTTTGTGGCAGCAAGAACGGAACGATGAAAAAATCATACTTTTACAGATTACTAGTACAGGAATCTCTGTCACAAATAAGAATATGATGAAGAAGATGAAGGACTATAATATGAAGAAGAATAATAGTTTAAAAAGGACAATATGAGTAATGTTAACAAAAAGATGAAAAGCAAGAAGTTTTAGAAGAAGATAAAGAAGGTGAAGATGAAGAATAATTTGATGACAAAGATGATGCTGCTGAAGATTATGAAGGAGAAAGTGTGGCACTGGCAAAAGTTAAAAAGGTGAAGAGCATGGAAGTTGTGAAACATACATATTTGCCAAAATAGAAAAAAGGTTAACAACATTGTCAATTTCTTCGTCAATCCGAACGTATTTCCTAAAAAAAAAAATTAATGCTATTCCATTGGATTGGGTTAAACATCTATGCCTTTAATGTCTCCTCAACCTCCCCCAATACATTCTACATTACTCTTTGTTGTTTTCCTTCATGTACAATTAACCTACAAGGCAAGAATGGGTTTTTTTTAATTTCGATATTTTGTTCCCATAGACTTACATTGGACTTCCGGTATCGGTATCGGGTATCGCCGATATTTTTTGGGTATCGGCGATACCATTCCAATTCCGATACTTTTGGATATCGGAAAGTATCGCTCAACTCTAATAATGACACAAATATGATATTTTCACATGATCTGCTGCCCTCTGGTTTTTATGTGTGTTTGACAGATATTTTTATCACAGACAGAAATATAATTGCAAACATATGAGTAACAAAAGCTTATATTGACAGTTAGAATGAGTTAATGCAGCAAGTCTAATTTTGCAGTGTTGACCCTTCTTCTTCAGGACCTCTGCAATTCTCCCTGGCATGCTCTCAATCAACTTCTGGACCAAATCCTGGCTGATAGCAGTCCATTCTTGCACAATCAATGCTTTCATTTTGTCAGAATTTTTAATTTTTTGTTTGTCCACCCATCTCTTGATGATTGACCACAAGTTCTCAATGGGATTAAGATCTGGGGAGTTTCCAGCCCATGGACCCAAAATCTCTATGTTTTGTTCCCTGAGCCATTTTGTCACTCCATAACTTAGGCAAATCAAACTCACATCATGCCTCAAAAGCTGCAATGTTGGAAGTGCATAATGTGGGTTGAACTTTGACAACAGCTGCAGTGCGAATGTTTGCCTTCATTGTTCTTGGCTTTTAAATAAAAGCATACAAGTAAATATAATAATACCTGAAAACCTCAGACTACAGTGAACACTTCACACAACTGTTCAATAGCTGTGAAAGTCCTCTTTGTGTAATTCTATATTCTTTGCAACCAATGTATTGGATACGGATGGAAGCATGTCACACATAATAGATTTGAATTATTTGAAATTGAATGTTGCAGCACCAATTTTAGAAAAATGACAAGGATGAGCCAGGGACAGACACTCAGCAGAGTACACGCAGCGGTGGTTGAAGTAAGTGGAGCGGGATCTACACTCCTACCAAAAATTTAAACCTCAGACTAGAGTGAACACTGAACACAACTGTTCACTTGCTGTGAAAGGCCTTTTTGTGGACTTCTATTATGTTTGCAAGCAATGTATTGTATTTTGATGGAAGAGCGTCACACTAATAGATTTTAGTAAATTTAAAATAGAATAAAGCAGCACCAATTTTAGAAAAATGACAAGGATGAGCCAGTGACAGACACTCAGCAGAGTACACGCAGCAGTGGTTGAAGTAAGTGGAGCGGGATCTACACTCCTGCCAAAAATTTAAACCTCAGACTAGAGTGAACACTGAACACAACTGTTCACTTGCTGTGAAAGGCCTTTTTGTGGACTTCTATTATGTTTGCAAGCAATGTATTGTATTTTGATGGAAGAGCGTCACACTAATAGATTTTAGTAAATTTAAAATAGAATAAAGCAGCACCAATTTTAGAAAAATGACAAGGATGAGCCAGTGACAGACACTCAGCAGAGTACACGCAGCGGTGGTTGAAGTAAGTGGAGCGGTATCTACACTCCTACCAAAAATTTAAACCTCAGACTAGAGTGAACACTGAACACAACTGTTCACTTGCTGTGAAAGGCCTTTTTGTGGACTTTTATTATGTTTGCAAGCAATGTATTGTATTTTGATGGAAGAGCGTCACACTAATAGATTTTAGTAAATTTAAAATAGAATAAAGCAGCACCAATTTTAGAAAAATGACAAGGATGAGCCAGTGACAGACACTCAGCAGAGTACACGCAGCGGTGGTTGAAGTAAGTGGAGCGGGATCTACACTCCTACCAAAAATTTAAACCTCAGACTAGAGTGAACACTGAACACAACTGTTCACTTGCTGTGAAAGGCCTTTTTGTGGACTTCTATTATGTTTGCAAGCAATGTATTGTATTTTGATAGAAGAGCGTCACACTAATAGATTTTAGTAAATTTAAAATAGAATAAAGCAGCACCAATTTTAGAAAAATGACAAGGATGAGCCAGTGACAGACGCTCAGCAGAGTACACGCAGCATTAGTTGAAGAAGTAACTGGAGCATGATCTGCACTCAAAAAAAAAAAAAAAAAACTCACAGACCGCAGTGAACACTGAAACACAACTGTTCACTATCTGTGAAAGGCTCCTTTGTGTACTTCTATAGTGTTTGCAAGCAATGTATTGTATCAGGATGGAAGCACGTCACACTCATAGATTTTAGTTTTTTTCAATAGAATGGAGCAGCAACAATTTTAGAAAAATGACAAGGATGAGGCAGTGACACACGCTCAGCAGAGTACACGCAGCATTAGTTGAAGAAGTAACTGGAGCGTGATCTGCATTTAAAAAAAAAATACCTCACAGACTGCAGTGAACACTGAAACACAACTGTTCACTGTCTGGAAAGGCTCCTTTGTGTACTTCTATAGTGTTTGCAACCAATGTATTGGATACGGATGGAAGCACGTCACACTATAATTTCAATTTAATGGAGCAGCAAGAATTACACTAAAGAAAAAAATAAGTCTGTGAGTGACACGTGCAGATGCCTACAAACAGCGTTGGATGCAGAGCAAACTGCAGCGTCACCTGCACTCACACACACACCTTGCAGAGCTGTGAAAACAACACTGCAAGGCAAAAGGAAGCTTTACACAGCGGTTGGTAAACTAGCCTGCCTAAAGCACAGTACACAAAATCGCAATCTCTAACTGTCCCTCAGAGTCAGCAGAGCAGCGTTCTGTCCCTATCTGAATTCACAGCACAGTGACGCTAAAATGGCGGCGGCGCCTTTTATAGTGCATTCTGACATCATTTCAGCATCCAATCACAGCCATGCCATTAGTTAACATGACCGCAGCAGTACAGGATGTGCCCACACTTCTTAGGATTCCTCATTGGCTGACTAAAATCACATTGCCTCTCAAAGAATTATGGGAACTTCCGATTCCGGTATATGATATATGGAAAATATTGGAACCAAGTATCTAAAGTCCGATACAGCGAATATCGGCCGATACCCGATACTTGCGGTATCGGAATGCTCAACTCTAGTCACTGGGTACATTTAAATGCAGCCATTGTATTTATTGCTGCTGCATTTGCCCCTTTGACTCTTTAGTTAGCTCGATGATCAACAGGTGATACAAAATGAGGGGATTTGCCAACTGCAGAACGGCTGGTGTAGTGTATCTCTGCACATGCTCATGTACCAAGGATTATGTTGGAAAAATAAAACGTGAATTACGCGTACGCATTGGCGAGCACCTTCGTGACATTAGGCACCGCAGGGATACAGGGAGACTGGGATTGGAGGATTGCCCAACGGGAAAAGAGATGGATTTATTTGCTTAAGTCCATCAGCTCACGATTGCTCAGTTTGGCTGGACGGCTAGGTCTAGGAAGACTTCTGGTAGTCCCAAACTTCTTCCATTTAAGGATTATGGAGGCCAATGTGCTCTTAGGAACCTTGAGTACTGCAGAAATTCTTTTGTAACCTTGTGCCTTGCCACAATTCTGTCTCTGAGCTCCTTGGCCAGTTCCTTTGACCTCATGATTATCATTTGGTCTGACATTCACTGTGAGCTGTGAGGTCTTATTTAGACAGGTGTGTGCCTTTACAAATCAAATCTTATCAGTTTAATTAAACACAGCTGGACTCCAATTAAGGAGTGGAACCATCTCAAGGAGGATCACACGGAAATGGACAGCATGTGACTTATATATGAGTGTGGATCGCCCGCCAGGGCAGTGGGATACTCGGTACAGGGCCGGTGTCTTAAAGGGATGTGTCACGGCAGCAGTGACCCGGTCCGTGGCCCTGGGCATCCAATAAAAGGGGAATATTTACAGGGGATGATAGAGTTTTATATTCACAACTATGTCCAAATAATGTAGATAACCCCCTACCTTGTGGGGAAGAGGCATTCCTTAAACAGCATAGGTATCACAAAACAACTTTACCTAAATATTGGTAAAAATTAGGAACGCAAAAATTGTGAAAAAGTAACAATTTTTATTGGATAAATTAATAAAATCAACAACGAAAAGCAAATCTGAAACCACAAAAACCAAGGACAAATACCATAGACACCACGTAATACAACTAAGCCCACTATAGCTGCAGTATATCAAATCAGGCTAATACAAAGAAAGTGGGTATTAACAACAGGTCAAAGTCATGAGCAAAAACAGCCATAACCTAACAGTATCTATAAATAAGCACCTAAGGTGCAAAAGTACTTCATGTAAACTGCTCACTCAAATTGCAACATGCCCGAAAGTAACTAACCCCACAATACGATGTAAAATATGATAACATGCCTGTAGTGAGTAATGAAAATAGCTACCTTAGGGCTGCACGTGGATATCCTGGCGTCCCTGCTGCCCCGACGCGCGTTTCGCAATCCTTCTTCGGGAGGCGTCCCGGAGTTGGAGGATTCTCGCCATTTGTAGACTCTGTTATTTTCGTAGTCTTCTGTGTCTCTGGCAAATTTGTTGCGTTTCCTAGCTTCTGTGTCACGTCGGTGTTGTTCAATGACGTCCTTGATTCTATTCTTAAGGCTGTTGAATTCTTCGGTGGTAGTTGATGATGTCAGTTGGCTTTCAATATTCGCAATTTCTTCTTTGCATCTAGCGATGCCCCGGTGACAAATGGCGAGAATCCTCCAACTCCGGGAACTTTACGTCGCGCACATATCACAGATCATCTACGGAAGCATCCACATCAGGATCAGACTACGACAGACAACCATCAACGAACCGTTTTTTAGGCCAGAGAAGAAGAGGAACCAGAAGAAGAGGCCCCGTAGGGGAAAGAGACACAAGAAGGAACATGGACTACAACCGAATAACACGATCCCAGGTAATAACCCATTGGTGATCAATCTGTCATCTAGAAGTCTTGGCATTGCCGAGCATCAAGTGTTACAAAAGGGACTCTCATTTTGTCCCAGTTATAAATGTAACACATTCAACTTAGAAATGGACCTACAAAGATTTTATAGATCTCTAAGATTGAAATTGCATTTTTCTAATGTACCTATCCCTGAACCCATTCAATATCTACCAATGTCTGCCAATAGTTTAGGCCTGAGAAACAAGAGTACCTACAGACCCCCATACGGTTCACATGCCTTGGAGACTTTTATCTCATTTACGGATAAGTCTTTTCAAGATCTTAGAGATAACATTAATAAAGGCCTAGTCCATTTTCCCAATAACCTTACACCTCTTGATAGACAAGCATTAAGAAATCTCAAAGAAGATAAAAACATCATTATAAAACCCGCAGACAAAGGGGAGCAATTGTGATTCTGAACAAAACCGATTATATGGAGGAAGTAAATCGACAACTAAGGGATACTATCACATACCAGCCCTTACAAAGTGACCCCACTAAAGAGATCACACAACTCATTCAGGTCACTTTGGAAAAATACTCTGAGAAAAGAGTCATAGATGAAAAAACGTGTGATTACCTAACAAAGAAATTCCTATTGTACCTGTTTTCTATGTACTTCCCAAAGTACATAAAAGTCTAACGAATCCACCAGGAAGACCCATTGTGGCTTCCACAGAATCCATTTTCTCCCCTATTGCCAAATATTTAGAAAAAATATTAACACCTCTCATTCAAAATACCACCTCATTTATTCTAGACACTGGTGCCTTCCTCAATATCATTCACAACATTGGTACTATTCCCCAACAAGCCATTCTCGTCACTTTTGACGTAAAAGATCTTTATACGTCCATACCCCACACAGAGGGGACTAATACTGTTCGAAGACTTCTTGAATCAGCCAATTTTGAGACTGAACAAATTAATTTCTGTTGCGAACTATTAACTATCATACTTACAAAAAACTACTTCCTATTTGAAGACAAATTCTTTTTACAGGTTAAAGGCACCGCCATGGGCTCTAACACCGCACCGCCATATGCCAATTGTTATGTTGCACAATTTGAAGAGGATGTCATCTATAAGGATGATCTCTTCCGCAGTCATGCCGTACTGTGGAGGAGATACATCGATGACATCTTCTGCATTTGGGATGGTCCTTTGGATACACTTAATAGATTCTACTCCCGCTTACGTACATCATGGCCGGGTCTAGATTTTACCATGACTCAAGACTTAAAACAAATAAATTTTCTAGACACCTTGGTCATAAAAGACCCACAGGGACACTTCTACTACAGATCTATACAAAAAAACCACGGACAAAAATAGCCTCCTTCACTATGGGAGCTTTAACCCCACCAAGATGAAAGACGCAATTCCCAACTCCCAATTCAAAAGAGTACAAAAAATTGTTTCTAATCAAGAAACACGTAATATTAGATTAAATGAAATGCGACAAAAATTTATAGAAAGAGGCTATCCTACCAGCAAACTGATTTCTTCAGATCCAAATCCCATCCCAAAATTAAAAACAGATAAAAGAATCCCTTTTGTACATGATTTCCATCCTTGTGCTTATCTTCTACATAACACCATCCGTAGACACTGGAGTCTACTACATTCAGCCCATCCTGAAGTCACAGAATTTAACAAACCATTCCTACCCTGCTTCAGACGCCCACAAAACTTTAGAGACATTCTTGTAAAGGCAGATATAGGTTCCACCCTCTCCCATAAAAAACAAAGATTCCTCATGAATCCCAAGCACGGGACTTTCCCTTGTTTACACTGCACACAGTGTAATAATATACAAAGAGGTGACTCCTTCTATCACCCCTATACGGGAAAAAAATACAGTATCAGTGACTACTATACATGTAATTCGTCCTTTGTAATTTACCTCATTAAGTGCCCATGTGGTCTTTTATACGTGGGCGAAACGACCCAACCAATAAAGGATCGAATTTCCAAACACAAAAGCACCATTAGGTGCAAAAACGTGTTACTCCCGATTCCTGCTCATTTTATAAATACTGGCCATACCGTTGCCCAATTAAGATTTCAAATTATTGAGCATATTGCACCATCTCGAAGAGGGGGTGACCGCATTAAATTACTTAAAAAGAGAGAAAGCTTTTGGATTCACCAACTCAATACCCTAGCCCCAAAAGGGTTAAATAGGGATTTTGATATTCAAACATTAATCTAACATCATTTCATATTTTATTAAAAATATATATGTCTTTCTCTATATATATGTTCATATACTGTCTTTACTCTGCATATATAATCATATCGTGGGTACTAATTATATATTTGTCTGTTTTCAGAATCCTTAGAATAAACAACGGATCACTTCTGTCACTCACGTCACAAGACTTTGTGCACCGCTTTAAGAATATTTGCACTATAAGCACAGCACTTCCTGATATGCAGATCTGTAACAAGTAAGATCAGTCCTCACCTAGCACCTTGGAACGCAAGCGGTGACGTCAGTGGAACGCACGCTGAGCCGTTTCCGGTCACACACTTCCGGTTTCGGCAGCCATGACACCTGCACCATGCGTCTCATTTAAACTGAACGCAGGAAGCAGATAGCAGCTATTGAGACAAGCGGTGGACACCGCGTCTATGCTGCAGACACATTTAATATTTCACCAGCGTTCAAGGTAAACTTTTTTATCTTCACACTGCATCACCTTTGCTTATAACTTACCATTCCGTGGCACATTATAAAGCGGTTCCTTCACATCATCTATTTCCACAGAGTGAAACCTTATACCATTTATTCCAACGGTATGTACCATCTAGCATTTATGTTATCCAGTAACATCACTGAAAGCCTGCTATACTCACCTCAATATATTCCTCTATAGGAACAACTAATTCCATCAGCAAAACTATATATGGGTATGTGCCCTCTTAAGGTTTTCACGTTTCACCCCAATCACTTGATTCCTTTCTCAAGGCACCATAGATATATTATATACCATATATATTAAATAAGATGCTTTATATGTTGTTGTGGATTCCTATATACAGCAAATTGAGAGTAATTAATGTATACCATGTTTATACTTTATTTTTTATTGTCTAATTTTCATTTCATTATTATTTCTTATATCTATATTTATCAACATTCATATTGCAGCATACTGATGAAGGTCACTTGACCGAAACGTCTGCCATTTATGATTTTGCTGAGACTGTATGTAAATTCCAATTAAATAGAACTTCTTTTGCATCCACTGGTGTGTGCCAAATTTATAACTATATATTGCACACGGGTTGGGACCCTAATTTGTGCACCACCTTTACAACTTATATAGTTGTGCCAACGTCTTTGATCTGCTATAGCTCCTGTCCCCCAGCTTGTCCCCACACATCCTTCCTCTCTCAATCCTACAGACAGACTAACTCCTCCCCCAGCCAGAATATTCCAGGGAAGCTCCCCTGAAATCAGGTGTTAGAGCTCCCCCTTCTGGTCTAGAGTAAGAAAAGTGTTGCATGCTGTGTGTTACCTGTTAAAGGGATCCTTCCTTCCTTTCAGGCATGACATCACTCCCCCTGGGGGGAGGCAAGGTCACTGTGGCAACCGAACTCCTGGGGTGCCACAAGTGTCTGAGCAAAGGGTCTGAATACTTATGATCATGTGACATTTCACTTTTTCTTTTTTTATAAATTTGCAAGAAATTCTACATTTCTGTTTTTTTTCAGTAAAGATGGGGTGCAGAGTGTACATTTATGAGAAAAAATATGAACTTTTTTGAATTTACCAAATGGCTGAAATGAAACAAAGAGTGAAATATTTATATGAGTCTGAATACTTTCCGTACCCACGGCATGTATAGTAGCAGTGAGTGAGTGCTGCTAAATAGAGCACTGCCCACACAATATGAAAGTCACTTGGCTGTTATGTCATGTCAGAAGCAGCAAGTCAAAGAGAATTTGACATGACACCACAGGAAGTCAGATAATTCTCAGCAATAAATCATGTGATCAAGGGAACTCATGGAAAATATGGCTCATGGTTACAAAAGTATTTGGGAAAGCAAATTATTTACAAAAGAGCTGATCTAAGGCAGTTAATTCACATGGAAATTACTTGTAAAGTTGTGGACAACCACTATAAGGACTATAAATGTGTTTGTGGGAATGCTTTGGACACTGACTAAAAAGTGGCTAGCAGGGTAAGCAAATTCTAAAGCATGCAACAAAACGTGGATCATCTGACTTTTCAGTGGGGTCTTGATACCACTTTGTACTTTTCTGCTACTTATAAATAAATATTTATCATAATGCTATTTTAATCTCTCATTGTCAGTTTCTATTTTATTTGTTTATATTTTACATAAATGCAAAAAAAGTCAAGATTTTAAACAACTGAGGATATCTGCCTGGCAGATGAAGAGTTAAAAGACAAAACAGTGCACACGAAACAGCTGCAGAGGAGTGATTGGGATTTTGTGTGTTTCTAATCATTTCTAGAAAGAAATTGCATATCCGTCAGAAGTGACAACTACTTGTGTTGCTCTTTACATGCAATGAGTTCTATGACAACTAAGAAAAATGAAGCGCATCATGTCCCAGAATGAGAAATGAGTGATAGAACTGGGTCATTAGATACATTGTCAGCCACTTAATTAGAGATCGGCAAGTCAGTTTCATGGAAAAACAAACCACTTTGAATTAAGACATTTTACATGGAAACTAGAATTGAGCGATACTTTCCGATATCCAAAAGTATCGGAATCGGAATGGTATCGCCGATACACAAAAAATATCGGCGATACCCGATACCGATACCGGAAATACAATGTAAGTCTATGGGAACAAAATATCGGAATTAAAAAAAACCCATTCTTGCCTTGTTGGTTAATTGTACATGAAGGAAAACAACAAAGAGTAATGTAGAATTTATTGGGGGAGGTTGAGGAGACATTAAAGGCATAGATGTTTAACACAATGCAATGGAATAGCATTAATATTTCTTTTTTTGAAATACGTTTGGATTGACGAAGAAATTGACAATGTTGTTAACCTTTTTTCTATTTTGTCAAATATGTCTGTTTCACAACTTCCATGCTCTTCACCTTTTTAACTTTTCACACACTTTCTCCTTCATAATCTTCAGCAGCATCATCTTTCTCATCAAATTATTCTTCATCTTCACCTTCTTAATCTTCTAAAACTTCTTGCTATTCATCTTTTTGTTAACATTACTTATATTGTTCTTATTAAACAGTTATTATTCTTCATATTCTACTTCTTCATCTTCTTCCTATTCATCCTTTTCATCATATTCTTATTTGTGACAGACATTCCTGTACTTGTAATCTGTAAAACTCTGAATTTTCATCCTTCCGTTCTTGCTGTCACGAAAGATTTTAATTACAACAGTATTTGTCCGCGTTCAGTTTAGCCTGCAGCAGCATCAGGCATTTTCCAGGGGCACCACGAGGAGGAACGGACTCACCCCCATACACTGCTTAGTCTTCTTCTGCTTATAATTTAGAGCATATATTTTGCTCTTCATTTTGGTCTTATACTTAATGTTCTTCTGCTTTTTGATCTTCTGCTTATTGTTCTTCTGTCTCTTGTTCTGTATCTTGTAGTTTGTCTTAACCTTCTTTGTCCTGTTGGTGATGGTACAAAAGCCAATGGAAGTAACGAGGACCAGCTGACTGTGCTGGAACCCGGAGGGTCAGCAGAAGGAAAAGAGCCAATGGCACAACCGAGGACCAGCTGACGTTACTGGGACACGGTTACTAAGCAGGAGGTACCTGTGCTCCAAAGCACTACCAAGGACCAGCAGACGTTGCTGGAACTCGGATACCGACATGGAGGCACCTAGGCCAAAGGCACTGCGGAGAACCAGCTGACGGTACTGGAACCCGGATGGGTAGCAGAAGGTACAAGAGCCAATGAAAGTAACGAGGACCAGCTGACTGTGCTGGAACCCGGAGGGTCAGCAGAAGGAAAAGAGCCAATGGCACAACCGAGGACCAGCTGACGTTACTGGGACACGGTTACTAAGCAGGAGGTACCTGTGCTCCAAAGCACTACCAAGGACCAGCAGACGTTGCTGGAACTCGGATACCGACATGGAGGCACCTAGGCCAAAGGCACTGCGGAGAACCAGCTGACGGTACTGGAACCCGGATGGGTAGCAGAAGGTACAAGAGCCAATGAAAGTAACGAGGACCAGCTGACTGTGCTGGAACCCGGAGGGTCAGCAGAAGGAAAAGAGCCAATGGCACAACCGAGGACCAGCTGACGTTACTGGGACACGGTTACTAAGCAGGAGGTACCTGTGCTCCAAAGCACTACCAAGGACCAGCAGACGTTGCTGGAACTCGGATACCGACATGGAGGCACCTAGGCCAAAGGCACTGCGGAGAACCAGCTGACGGTACTGGAACCCGGATGGGTAGCAGAAGGTACCCATGGAAATTAAAGTTGAGGCAGCAGGACTGTTTGCCGTTCACACAGCAGGGGAACAGCTGACATTACTGAACCCCAGTAACACAGGAGCAAGTGTAGACTGTGCTAACAGCACTTCCGAGAAACAACTGGCGGTGTTGTAACCCAGGGATGAGAAGAGAACAGGGTGGAGGCAGCAGGACTTTTTGCCGTTCACACAGCAGGGGAACAGCTGACATTACTGAACCCCAGTAACACGGGAGCAAGTGTTAACTGTGCTAACAGCACTTCCGAGAAACAACTGGCGGTGTTGTAGCCCAGGGATGAGAAGAGAACATGGTGGAGGCAGCAGGACTTTTTGCCGTACACACAGCAGGGGAACAGCTGACATTACTGAACCCCAGTAACACAGGAGCAAGTGTAGACTGTGCTAACAGCACTTCCGAGAAACAACTGGCGGTGTTGTAACCCAGGGATGAGAAGAGAACAGGGTGGAGGCAGCAGGACTGTTTGCCGTTCACACAGCAGGGGAACAGCTGACATTACTGAACCCCAGTAACACAGGAGCAAGTGTAGACTGTGCTAACAGCACTTCCGAGAAACAACTGGCGGTGTTGTAACCCAGGGATGAGAAGAGAACAGGGTGGAGGCAGCAGGACTGTTTTCCGTTCACACAGCAGGGGAACAGCTGACATTACTGAACCCCAGTAACACAGGAGCAAGTGTAGACTGTGCTAACAGCACTTCCGAGAAACAACTGGCGGTGTTGTAACCCAGGGATGAGAAGAGAACATGGTGGAGGCAGCAGGACTTTTTGCCGTACACACAGCAGGGGAACAGCTGACATTACTGAACCCCAGTAACACAGGAGCAAGTGTAGACTGTGCTAACAGCACTTCCGAGCAACAACTGGCGGTGTTGGAGCCCAGGGTCAAGGAGGATGTTTAAATACTAGATCAAGTATTTTCCTTGTTACGTGTCAATTAAAAATGTCTATACTCCAAACAAGAGAAATATAACCTTTAGTACCATAAGATGATGATTTTACTTTAAAAAATATATGTAAATTAATAATTGACAAACATAAACGCATACATTAACATGTTGAAAAGCAATGCAAACCACAATAAAAATCGGTTAAATAATCTGCTATACGGTTTTAAATAAAAGCATACAAGTACATATCAGAATCCATTAATGATGGATAAGTAACAGTATGTACACCATTTTCATTTGCTGAATAATATCACTAAAAAGTTTTTAAAAATATCTAAAATTTCCATCATGTAATACTGATAATATGTGCCAATCATTTATATTAACAAAAAAAACCTTTAAAAAGTGCATAGTGAAAACAGCTATTTATGCCTGACTGTGGACTTGCAAGCATGACAACGGATAGATAAGGTATATATAGGTGAGACTGCATAGCCACAGATGGTGAATGGCGATGTAATACTGTACCTCAATAAAGTGTGCGTTACTACTACATCCTTTTTTTTATATAGCTTTATAAAAGGGTACGTGCATGTATGCTTGCGCCTTTGTTTGGACGCACAGACTGGCTTCCTGCTGTGACGCGTTGGGTATTGGAGCGTCTGTGCGTCTTATGACGCAGACTAACATTCACGGTGCGCATCGTTCATCATCGCAAGCGTACCGACAACACAAAGGTGTTGTCATGACTGCTTTACTCAGTAAACATGCACCTATGATGAAATATACACGCATGTGCCCTATTACATAACAAGCTACAAGAAAAATGCGTGTGAGGTGTGACACAGCTGTTTTGTTAAGGTACAGTATTATATCGACATTGTACAGGTGTCGCTATTCAGTCTGATAAATAGATATCATTCACCTATTCTATCAGTTGTCGTTCTTTCAGCACCACTTACAGGTATATATTTTGCTATTGTGACTATGCACTATTGACTTTACCAAGGTAATGCATGATTTTTGTTAGCGATTATCATGTTTACATGAAGGACCTTTATGATATGGGCTGTTAACTTTCTAATCAAATATGTATTTTTTAAAATGACACAAATATAAGTAATGTTGAAGAGGACTATTCCTACATGCATTGTTTGCACAATATTACAGGTGTACATCACGTCCCTTAATCAACATTGGATATTATATTTACTTGTATGCTTTTATTTCAAAGGCAAGAACACTGAAGTATAACCTTCGCACTGCAGCAGTTGTCAAAGTTCAACCCACATTATGCACTTCCAACATTGCAGTATTTGAGTCATCATGATGTGAGTTGGAGTTGTCTAAGCTATGGAGTGACAAGGTTGACCATCAGTATCCTATAGCATAAGTAGGCTTTTGTGTTTGCATTTGTTTTCGACATGTGCATATCTGTAATAATATGTCACAATTATTTTGTTACAGATTTGTGACAGACAAATCATTTTATGGTTTGAAAGTTGACGTTTCAAATGTTTACAGCTTAGAAATCATGGTGTAGCCTCATATCTATGTGTAGCACTAGACACTTTGAGATGTCATGTTTTTTTCACCATGATTAGGTAGCTAGCAGTAATTTTTGCCAGACACACAGCAGGGGAACAGCAGGCGTTACTGAACCCCACAAACACATCAGCGATTGTTTTCATCTGTGCATCTAACACTTCTGACAGCAACTGGCGCTGTTGAAGCCCAGGGGTTCACAGGATGGGTTAGGCAAGAGCGCCTAGAAGGTTATGAACACATCGCGTTTTTCGAAGTTAGAAAAGGTTTAGCAGCAGTAAATATTTTTGCCAGACACAATAGCAGGGGAACAGCAGGCGTTACTGAACCCCACAAACACATCAGCGATTGTTTTCATCTGTGCATCTAACACTTCTGACCAGCAACTGGCGCTGTTGAAGCCCAGGGTCAAGGAGGGTGTAGGCAGAGGCCTAGTATGAGACGTTTGAAGTTGAAGTTGTAGTTAGCAGCAGTAATTTTTGCCAGACACACAGCAGGGGAACAGCAGGCGTTACTGAACCCCACAAACACATCAGCGATTGTTTTCATCTGTGCATCTAACACTTCTGAGCAGCAACTGGCGCTGTTGAAGCCCAGGGTCAAGGAGGGTGTAGGCACAAAATATTGAGTTATTGCCTTGTTACGTGGCCATTGCAAATGTATGTACTTCAAACAAGAATAAATGAAGTTTTACTACGACAATAAAATGATGAATTTCAATTACAAGAATAGAAAAATATTTATACTTGACAGTCCTCTGTGGTTGATAACGTTTAATGGCTAACTGAAAATATGGTAACAAATTCAAAGCTTTCGAGACTACTCAGGTGTCTTCATCAGGCTAAGAGTAAAGCCAAAAATGAAGAATCACATATTTCTACACACAACAGGACACAGGAATAGCTAAGACAAGTGAGGGAGGGACAAGTGAGGGGAGACCGGCAACAAAAAGGAGAACAAGGATGAATTATCAGCGCCACACAATCACAGATAAATTAATGAATTTACCTGTGGCAAAAGACTTTTGTATGCCCGGTCATAGCATCATGGATATGGAATTACTGTTATTAAAATATAACTTCAAATATGAGAAACGTACAAAGGTTTCAGAATATAAGCTCATCATGACCTTTGACACTGTTAGTGATGGAATGAATAGATCACATGGATTTATGTCATTCTATATCAATTAAGGAATCTGCGTCTATGCCCTTCCAGGGTCATGAAAAACCCAAAAAAAGACGCCAATGAGAGGGCAATCAAACTTTCTATCCTTATCTAGGAACTGTTCCAATATTTATGTTCATCCCTGTGAGATAATGACAGTTCTGATACACGTCACTTACTTGTCTTACCTATTGCACTATTCCTGTGTCCTGTTGTGTATAGAAATATGTGATGCTTAATTTTTTTATTTAGTCTTTCCCTGATGAAGAGACGTGAGTAGCCTTGAAAGCTTGCAATTTGTTTCCATCTTTTCAGTTATCCATTAAAAGGTATCAACCACTGCTGACTCTGAAGTCTAAATACTTTTCTATCTACTGCCTAACACGGTACAAAGATACACATGTTTTCTAATTTCAAGAAGGAAAAATAAAGAAAATACAAATATAAACGCATATATGCACATGCCAAAAATAAATGGAACAACACAACACCCAAAAAATTGGTAACAAAATATAGTGTTGTAAATTTAAGAATAAAAGTCCATTTTTTTTTATGAATAATGCTTAAGGAACGCTATGTTAAACCATAACATAGTGAAGACAATGGATTTTGTAATAGTCACTCATCATCATCATCGCAAATTTTATGTGACAGTCACAGACATTTCAATTATTTAAGTTCATAAAATCGTAACTTTCTATAGCATGTATGACATGTCCAGCATGGACTCATCAATGTGATTGATGACACAATAATGTACGATAAAAAATAACCATTTAAAAAAACATTAGGCATTGTTTGTCACAATTTAAGTGTGTGCCTGCAAGTGTAGGTGAAACAAAGGCTACGGATAGCAAAGGTATATTCTATGTCTGTATCAGACAGTGGACAGCCTCTGATGGGTAATGCCGATGTTATACTGTACGTCAATAAAGTCTGCGGCTGAAATCATGCATTTTTTGCTTGTAGAGTGTTGAAGAGGGTAAAAGAATGTCTGGTTGCGCAAAGCTTTATCCGTCAACACTACCTTCCTACTGTCACGCGTAGGGTAGGGTAGCGTGTGGCAATTAGCTGACTATCAAATGTGAGGTTAGGCTGCGTTATTGCGCACTAGGGACGCAAAAAAAAATACAGCAGTAATAATTTAATGTGTAATACTCCACCTATGACAAACAAAAAAATTACGTTCCCTCTTTAACAATGTACAAGACTAACAAGCCTAATGGTTGACGCTGACTTAATTGAGATACAGTATTACATCAACATTGTCCATGAGTAACTATGCACTGTGATACCTATATACCAGTATTAATTTATATCTCTTGTGGTTGTTTCAACAGCACTTGCAGGTATAACTACCTATTGTCAGTATGCATGATGCACTTTCTAGATGTAATAATTTATTATTGGACATTATTACCATGTTTACATGCTGGCCATTTCATATATGGTGTTTGAAGTTACAGTTGGCATCAGTATGTGTATTTTATAATGTCTGTCATAAATAAAACTCGTGATGATGATGATGAGGATTTAATGATTCGTACATCCATTGACTGCATTATCTTACAGGTACAGATAAAGTTCCTTAAAAAGCATTAATTCATAAGTCTGAAATGTACTTTTATGCATTAATTTCAAAATGTGAAGAGTAGACTATGTTTTATTTTTTGTTACCATTTCTAATAGACATGTGCAGATATGCGCTGTGATGACAAATTATTATTTGTCCATATTTGTCATAAAAATTTATCATTCTAGGCGTGCAAAACTTCACAATTTCATGTTTTCAGCATAACAAGCAGGGTGACGGCTCTTCCCTATTTGGAGCATGTTGGTCATGTGTTTTTCTGTCCATGTGTCGGGAACAGGAGACTTCTTGCCGTTCACACAGCAGGGGAACAGCTGGCGTTACTGAACCCCACTAACAGTAGAGCTTGTGTTTTGTTCTGTGGACACGACACTTCTGAGCAGCAACTGGCAGTGTTGGAGCCCAGGGAGTAGAGTTCAGGTGGTAGAAAGATGAACATAACAGGAGACATGGATAACGTTGCGAACCAGTTATTTAATCTGAAAACGGACAGACAAATTCTGCCGAGATCCATGCCTTGTTCATTTTCAGAAAAGTAAGCCGGTCTACATTATCGGAGGATAGTCGCATGCGACGGTCTGTTAGTACACCACCTGCAGCACTAAAGACGCGCTCCGATAATACACTGGCAGCAGGGCAAGCCAGCACCTCCAATGCATACTGGCTAAGCTCTGGCCATGTATCCAGCTTAGAGACCCAAAACTTGAATGGGGAAGAGCCATCTGGGAGTACACTGAGAGGCAAAGCCAAGTAGTCTGTCAACATCTGACGGATACGTTGCCTCCCGCTGACTGGAGCCCTCTCGGATGGTGTAGACATTTGTGGCGCTGCCACAAAACTTTGCCACATTTTTAACATACTGGTCTTTCCCTGTGCAGAGGCACTGCGTGTGCTCCCTCTTGTTGCAGAGCTCTCTACACTGCCTCGACGCACAGAGCTGCTTTGTAAAGCAGTAGCAGCAGCAGTGCTCTCGCAGTAAGGTAGAACATTAGGGATTGCACCAGTGTGTCTTGGTACTCCCGCATTTTACGCTCCCGGTTCAACGGTGTGATGAGGCTTTTGACGTTGTCCCGGTAGCGAGGGTCTAGGAGGGTGTACACCCAATAATCAGACGTCGTGAGAATGTGGGCGATGCGGCGGTCGTTTCTTAGGCACTGCAGCATGAAATCAACCATGTGCTGCAGACTCCCAACTGGCAAAGAAACGCTGTCCTCTGCAAGAGGCGTTATCTCTGCCTGCTCTGCATCACCCCACCCTCGCTCTACATACTGACTAGAGCGTTGTGTACCTCCCTCTGGAGCAATGTCTTCCTCCTCCATTGACTCCTCCTCCTCATCCTCCTCACAAAGTGAGCCCTGCCCAGCCCTTTGTGAGGAACCACGTTGCGCTGACTTTCCAGAAGGTGATGGAATTTGTGACTCCTCATCCTCCACCTCTTCCAAAACCTCATCCCTTATTGCTTGCAGTGTTTTTTGAAGCAGGCAGATAAGGGGGACAGTCAGGCTGACTAGTGCATCATCTGCACTCGCCATCCGCGTTGACTCATCAAACGCACGCAAAACGTGGCACATGTCCTTCATATGGCCCACTCATTAATGGTGAAGTGTGGACGGCGCAAATTGCGTGTTGATTGCGCCTGATGCAGCTGATACTCCATAACTGCTGGCTGCTGCTCACACAACCGCTCCAACATATGTAACGTTGAATTCCACCTGGTGGATACGTCACATATGATGCGATGTTCAGGAAGGCGCAATCTGCGTTGCAGAGCTGCAATGCGCGATCTGGCCATGCTGGAACGTCGCAAGTGAGCGCACTCTAGGCGGACCTTGTGCAGCAGTGCATCAAGATCCGGATAGTCCCTCAAAAAACTCTGCACGACCAAGTTGAGCACATGTGCCAGACATGGTATGTGAGTGAGGTTGCCAAGGCCCAGAGCTGCCACCAGATTTCGGCCATTGTCACACACTACCAAGCCTGGCTGGAGATTCGCTGGCAAAAACCACACGTCGCTCTCCTGCTTGATGGCATTCCAAACCTCCTGCGCTGTGTGGCTTCGATTCCCATGGGAATTAATTTCAGAACGGCCTGTTGCCGTTTGGCCACGGCTGTGCTCATATCGGTCGCATCAGGTAAGCGTCCACGGGTCCATGTGGAGGTAGACCGTGACGGCTCCTGCAGCGATCTGGAGTAGGAGGAGGAGTCAATGTGGACAGACTTGATTCCGGCAATCCTTGGAGTTGGCAGAACACGTACAGCGCCACTCGCAAGATCTGTACCCGGCTCCACAACATTCACCCAATGGGCAGTGAGTGAAAGGTATCGTCCCTGGCCATGGGTACTGGTCCACGCATCGGTGGTCAGGTGGACCTTGCTACTGACGGCGTTTAGTAGCGCATGTTTAATTTTTGCCTCAACATGCTTTTGCAGACCAGGGATGGCTTGCCTGCTGAAATAAAATCGGCTGGGCACATTGTATTGTGGGACTGCCAATGCCATTAATTCACGGAAACTGTCAGTCTCCACCAGCCTGAATGACAGCATTTCAAGGGACAGGAGTTTTGCAATGCCAGCATTCAGAGCCTGTGCTCGTGGATGGTTTGCCGAGTATGGCCGTCTTTTATCCCATGCCTGTGCTACCGATGGCTGTTTTGTGGCCTGGGTGTGTGAGGATGACAGGGAACTTGCAGCTGTGGGTGGAATAACACTGTGTCTGTGGACAACAGTGACAGAGGTTCTTCCATGGCGATCCTTTGAGGAAGCCGAACCAGCTGTGTGTGAACTGGAGGAAGAGGCTCCAACACGAGCTGAAGATGTAGGTGCTGCTGTAGGTTGGCCTACATCTCCAGTGTGTCTTTGTAACTCAACAAAGTGCTTTGACCGCACATGTTTCCACATATATGTTGTATTAAGGTTACTGACACTTTTACCTCTTTTAATTTTTTGATTACACAGCTTGCATTTGACATAGCAAATATCATCTGCAACTGTATCAAAAAAGGACCACGCAGAGCAAGTCCTGGGAGCGCCCGGTTTGGCTGTTGGAAGAGAACTGCTCCGAAAGGGTGCCAAACTGGAGGCTACAGGCAAGCGAGTCTGCAGCCTACCTCTCCCTACTGTTTGGACCGTTGGGGCAATCTCTTCCTCAGAGCTGCTCCCACCACCTTCCTGTTCCTCACGCCATGTTGGGTCTTGGACCTCATCATCTCCACCACTACCCTCTTCCAACACCTGCTGTTGTTGGGTGGTCTGGCCAGCACCATGCTCAACAGAAACTGGCAACTGAGTCTCATCATCATCAGATGCGTTCTGCGGTGTGCTGACCATCGCACTGGCTCACCCGCCTCTTCAGATTCAGAGAGACCAGCTGTTGCGCATCACTGCATACTGCTCTTTTCACATTCCAGAATGCTGCTTGGCTGGCCCTGTTTGCAAGCCAACAGATTCTGAGAACAGAAGCGAGACTCAGCTGGCTCCTGTACAGAGCTCTCTGACTGCCTGGGCAATTTGGCAGGCGGTGAAGAGACTGATGGTTGTTCAACAGTGCTTGGTCCTGAGAGGAGGTGGAAGCTATTGAAGTCGATGCATTGGCTGCCATCCAGCAGCAACGGCTTCAAATGCTTAAAACGAGCGGGGGTCGGAGCACCTACAGAAATTTTGCGCAAAAGGAACGCCACGGAAAACTGGTGATTGTGTCATTGGGTGGGCCACAGCACAGATCAGCTCCCTGTGCAAACAGGGCTCTGTAACGCACGGCCTACTGACTGACTTTTCATTCTTGGAGCATGAATAGAGAGATGTTCAAAAGTTATGGCCTAAGTGTGGATGGAAGGTATTGCTGCATCAGACTACACGTCAACTGCTAAACTTCAGTAGCTGTGAAAGGCCTGTGTACTGACTCTAAAAGTGTGCAACCAAGAATACGGTGGAAGGCTGCAACTAATGTTCAGATTTATGCCACTAAAATGAGCAGTCACTTCATAGTGAAAATGTGAACGGATGAGGCAGGACACTATGCTCATGACATGACTACAATCTGAGTGATTGAAAGAACTAACTGGAAGCTATAATCTGCACTCACAAAATTGAAAAGCTCACAGACTACAGTGAACCTGCAGAACAACTGTTCAGTAGCTGTGAAAGGCCCTTTGTGTACTTCTATAGTGTTTGCAACCAATGTATTGTATACGGATGGAAGCGCGTCACACTAATAGATTAGATTTTTTTCCACTAAAATGGAGCAGCACCAATTAGAGAAAAATGTGAAGGATGAGGCAGTGACACTCGCTCAGCAGACTACAACGCGCAGTGGTTGAAGAACTAACTGGAGCGTAATCTACACTCACAAAATAAAAGCTCACAGATCAGTAACCTGAACAACTGTTCAGTAGCTGTAAAGGCCTTTTTACTCTATAGTGTTTGCAACATGTATTGTATACGGATGGAAGCGTCACACTAATAGATTGATTTTTCAAAAATGGAGCGCACCAATTAAAAAAAAAGAGCAGTGACACGTGCAGACTACAACGGCTGGTGAGACAACTGAGGTACTGCACTCAAAATGAAGCACATCTGACCGAACACTGTCTATGTAAGCCTGCTACTCTTATGTTTCACATGTATTTACGGGGACCATATATATTTTTCCACTAATGAGCAGCACATTAAGAAAGGAAGGACAGGAACTCACAACACGCGTTGAAATACGGTAGTTCATCAAAATGAACCACAGACGAACTGACACATGTTCTCGTAAGGCCTTTACTTCTTATTTGACATGTATTTTGATGGACATAAAATAATTATTTTTCTAAATGGTGCCATTCCAAAAAATAAAAAAAAAAGTCATGACAGTGACAACAGTGTGCAGACAAGCAGCACATTCACACACACACCTTGCACAGAGCTGTTAAAACAACACTGGCAAAATGAAGCTTTACACAGCGGTTGGTAAACTAGCCTGCCTCAAGCACAGTAGTACACAAAATCGCAATATCTAACTGTCCCTCAGAGTGAGCAGAGTAGCGTTCTGTCCCTAACTGAGTTCACAGCACAGTGACGCTAAAATGGCTGCGGCGCCTTTTATAGTGCATTCTGACATCATTTCAGCAGCCAATCACAGCCATGCCATTAGTTAAGATGACCGCAGCATTACAGGATGTGCCCACACTTCATAAGATTCATCATTGGCTGACTAACATCACATTGCCTCTCAAAGAATTATGGGAACTTCCGATTCCGGTATACGATATTGAAAAAGTATCGGAATTAAGTATCGGAATTCCGATAACGCGAATATCGGCCGATACCCGATACTTGCGGTATCGGAATGCTCAACACTAATGGAAACATTATTTCACTGCAAATGATGTACACATGAGTTCATGCCTGATAATATCCCTCTTGTAATTTATATTTCTGTTATGTGTTATGTGTGTGCGGCTTGCAATTGTTTTTCTAGAAATAAAAAATAACTAAACTTAAAGGGTTGTCTCATCTTCTTAAATGGGTAAAATTGAAAAGTACTTGGAAAAACAAGCAACTTTGCAATTTCATTTTTATTGAATCTCCTCTAAATTTTCAAAAATGGAGGGATTTTTCACTTTATAGTTTACTACTAGTGATGAGCAAGTATACTCATTGCTCGGGTTTTCCTGAGCATACTCTGGTGTCCTCCAAGTATTTTGGCATGCTCGGAGATTTAGTTTCTGTCGAGGCAGCTGCATGATTTGTGCCTGTTGGACAGCCTGAATACATGTGAAGAATGCCTGTTTGTTAGGGAATCCCCACAAGTAATCAGGCTGTTAAGCAGCCGCACATCATGCAGCTGCGTCAACAGAAACAAATCTCCGAGCACGCCAAAATAGTCGGAGGACACCCAAGCATGCTTGGGAAAACCCGAGCAACGAGTATACTCGCTTATCACTATTTACTACTAGTTAGCAGCGACTACCGAAATGCTCAGGAACTCATTACTTGAGTTGAGCAAATCGTAATGCTCAGGTGCTCGACCTGAGTAACGTGTATAATTTAAAGTCATTGGGAAATTTGAGCATTTTTCCTGCGCCCTCTCACACTGCCCCCCCAGAGGTCTGGAGGGGTCTAAAAATTGCTGACATCGATGGAAACAGCACTGAAGTGACATGGTAACAACATGGGAAAGACTCCTGGAAGCATCTCTGAATCCCAGGTCGCTGCTGCGAACAATGTTGTCAGAGTGTTACGCCACTTTTACGGACTGAAAATAATACATGCAAAATTGAAGTTAAAATTAATTTTACTGGAAAAAATGCTAATAAACATTCTTTCCAGGATAGTGACTTGTATATGAGGCAAGGTAAATAAGGGAAAAAAAAATACTCCTACACACCTTGGGCTATGTTCACAAGCAGTGTTTTTTTCGTTTTTTTTTTGTACATTTGCATTGCTTTCAATGGTGAAAAAAATATTCAACAGGAAATGTCATTTTATCATTTTAATACCTTATCTGGCCATGTGGTGTGTGAGACATGATCAGACATGTCCTGTTTAATTTATGAAGGAGGGACTCAGAAAGTCACAATTTTTTTTTTCATTAAACTTCTATTTCTCACTTCCTCCTTCAAGCCTCACTCAATGGTCTTCTGCAGCCACTCACAAAGATGGTCACACTCTGGACCTCATTTTCACCGGCCTTTGCTCCCTATTTGACCTCTCTAACTCACATCTTCCACTTTCTGACCACAATCTACTTACATTCTCTTCCCTCTCCATTCCTTGTCCACCTGTCCTCTGTATCTAGCTATCGCCCTATATCACTTCTCCCCTATGCCTCAAAACTACTGGAACAATACGTCCATCTTGAACTGTCCTCCCACCTCTCTTCTTGCTCCCTCTTCGACTGCTTACAATCTGGCTTCCGGCCACACCACTCCACTGAAACTGCCCTAACTAAGGTCACAAATGACCTATTAACCGCAAAGGCCAAGCGACACTACTCTGTCCTCCTCCTGGACCTGTCCTCTGCCTTTGACACAGTGGAACATTCCTTATTACTACAGAACCTCTTATCTCTTGGTATCACAGACATAGCCCTACCTTGGATCGCATCATACCTAACAGACCGGACATTCAGCATCTCCCATTCACACACCACCTCCTCACTGCGCCCCCTATCTGTCAGAGTCCCGCGAGGTTCAGTCCTAGGGCCCCTGCTCTTTTCCATTTACACCGTCGGCCTTGGACAGCTCATAGAATCTCATGGCTTTCAGTATCACCTCTATGCTGATGACACACAGATTTACATCTCCAGACCAGATATCACCTCCCTACTAACCAGAATCCCTCAATGTCTGTCCGCGATTTCATCCTTCTCCTCTAGATTTCTAAAACTTAATATGGACAAAACAGAATTCATCATCTTTCCCCCATTTCACGCAACCCCCCCAATGGACCTATCCATTAAAGTAAAAGGCTGTCCACTTTCCCTAGTCCCACAAGCTCGCTGACTCGGGGTTATCATTGACAGTGATCTCTCTTTCAAGCCACATATACAAGCCCTTTCCACTTCCTGCCAACTTCAACTCAAAAATATTTCACGGATCCGTTCATTCCTCAACCAAGAATCTGCAAAAACCCTAGTCCATGCTCTCATCATCTCCCGCCTTAACTACTGCAACCTTCTGCTCTGTGGCCTCCCCTCTAACACTCTTCCACACCTTCAATCTATTCTAAACTCTGCTGCCCGACTAATCCACCTGTCCCACCGCTATTCCTCCGCCTCTCCCCTCTTTCAATCCATGCACTGGCTACCCATTACTCAAAGATTCCAGTTCAAACACTAACCATGACATACAAAGCCATCCACAATCTGTGTCCTCTATACATCTGTGACCTCATCTCCCGGTTCTTACCAGCACGCAACCTCCGATCCTCACAAGATCTCCTTCTCTACTCCTCTGTTATCTCCTCTTCCCACAATCGCATGCAAGATTTCTCCCGCGCATCCCCCCTACTCTGGAATGCTAAACCACAACATATCAGACTCTTGCCTACCATGGAAACCTTCAAAAAGTACCTGAGACCTACCTCTTCCGACAAGCCTACAACCTGCAGTAACCACCGATCCACCAAACTGCTGCACGTCCAGCTCTACCCTCACCTACTGTATCCTCACCCATCTGTTATGATTCGGTAACCAAGGAGGATAATAGGGAAATAGGCTAGGGAACCAGACACCCAGAGAGGTTGGTAACAGCGGATTGCAGACCCCTAAACTGACAATGCAACTAGAATTAGCCGTGGGACGTACCTACGATGACCTAGACGCCTCGACACAAGCCAAAGAGTTAACTACGCCTAAAGAGAGAAAGGGGAAAGCTAAACTGCCTCGGAGTAGAGCCCCAAAGGAATAGATAGCCCCCAAACATATATTGGCGGTGAGACAGAACAAGGACAAACACAGGCAGAAAATAAAGCAAGGAAATGCTGGGCCCAAACTGTCTGGATAGAACAGGACAGGAAAGAATACTGTCTGCAATACCGCAAAAAACCCTAAGAAAAATTTCAACACGTCTGATATGCAAAAATCCTGAGGCCACACGACCTCTCCCCCACTAAATCAGAACTCTGGAGTGAACTGGACGCAAAACATCAGATACTGAAATAACAGGGGACTAGACTGACATAATCTGTGGCAAAGGAGAGCTGATACAATGCCACACAAAAGGTTGATACATAAAATGACAACAATGGGGATAGAGGAAATATGTGTAAGTGGGTTAAGAACTGGCTCATGGATAGGAAACAAAGGGTGGTTATTAATGGAGCACACTCGGACTGGGTCACGGTTAGCAGTGGGGTACCACAGGGGTCAGTATTGCGGCTGCTTCTCTTTAACATATTTATTATTGACCTTGTAGGGGGCATACAGAGTAGTATTTCAATATTTGCAGATGACACTAAACTCTGCAGGATAATAAATACAGAGGAGGACAATTTAATATTACAGGAGGATTTATGTAAACTAGAAGCTTGGGCTGGTAAATGGCAAATGAGCTTTAATGGGGATAAATGTAAGGTCATGCACTTGGGTAGAACAAACAAGATGTATAATTATGTGCTTAATTGTAAAATACTGGGCAAAACTGTCACTGAAAAAGACCTGGGTGTATGGGTGGACGACAAACTCACATTTAGTGGCCAATGTCAGGCAGCTGCTGCCAAGGCAAATAAAATAATGGGATGCATTAAAAGAGGCATAGATGCTCATGAGGAGAACATAATTTTACCTCTATAAGAGTCACTGGTGCGACCACTTAGAATACTGTGTACAGTTCTGGTCTCCGGTGTATAAGAAAGACATAGCTGAACTGGAGCGGGTGCAGAGAAGAGCGACCAAGGTTATTAGAGAACTAGGGGTCTGCAATACCAGGACAAGTTATTACACTTGGGGTTATTTAGTTTGGAAAAACGAAGGCTTAGGGGTGATCTTATTATAATGTATAAATATATGAGGGGACAGTACAAAGACCTTTCTAATGATCTTTTTACTCTTAGACCTGTGACGGGGACAAGGGGCATCCTCTACGTCTGGAGGAAAGAAGTTTTAGTCATAATCACAGACGCAGATTCTTTACAGTAAGAGCAGTGAGACTATGGAACTCTCCGCTGTCTAATGTTGTAATGGGTGATTCTCTACTAAAATTTAAGAAGGGACTGGATGCCTTTCTTGAAAAGAAAAATATTACAGGCTATATTCACTAGTTTCCTAGATATTTCGTTGATTCAGGGAGCTAGTCTGATTGCCGTATGTGGAGTCGGGAAGGAATTTTTTTCCCCAACGAGAATCTTACTGTTTGCCACTTTGTTTTTTTTTGCTTTCCTTTGGATCAACATGTTAGGGCAGGTTAGGATAGGATATGGGTTGAACTAGATGGACTTAAAATCTTCCTTCAACCTTAATAACTATGTTTCTATGTTACTATGTTACTATGAGTCCAGCACAGGTCCCAGCAGGGAACCCGGCTGAACTCACCCAGCAAGGCAGAGAACAGAGAAAGCAAAAAGGGAAAAAAAACACAGATTAAAACAGACCACACTTATCTGAAATATGCAGGACAAAGCAGAAGGCAAGTTGACTTCCAAAGGCTCAGGAAGAAAACCAATCACCGGCAACAGCCAAGGGAAGGTCGCTCACTTAAATCTCCCCAGTCAGTAACACCTGACCTCCACTCATCTTCTTCAGGTGATCGACTTCTGTCAGCCAGACCAGCTCCATTACCAGCAGCAACCACCAGAGGGAGCCCAAACTCATCAGCCAGATCAAGAGTGTTCACAACACCCATCCCTTGTAGATTGTGAGCCCTCGCAGGCAGGGTCCTCTCTCCTCCTGTACTAGTCATAACTTGCATTGTTTAAGATTACTGTTCTTGTATTCATTATGTATACCCCTCCTCACATGTAAAGCGCCATGGAATAAATGGCGCTATAATAATTTATAATAATAATAAAAATTACCAAGCTCCAGTAGAGCTTACCCAAGTATTGTCTACGACCATCTATGCAAATCAACTATCCAGATTAGAAAGTGTTCTTGGTTCTGTTGACTACGAATTCAATGCAATCAAGGTAATGCATCAAAGCAAGCTCATCTCTTAGAAGACAACAGTTCTCATTACTTCACTGATATCCTCTGGTTAAATTTTTACTTGGTACAGAGATTCAGTAGGCAGAGAAAGAGAGAGATGGAGAAAGTGGCAGTAGCAGTGGGAGTATGATTGATCACTGATCTGGAGTGACTGCCTCCTGTGATGCTCCATTTGAATTACAGTAACACATTTTTTCATTATTAATGCATTAAAAATCAAAAGCAAGACAGTACAACTGATTTTACAGAAAAAAAGATGGTTGGCTTCCTTGTTGCAAGTACTTGTACTAAGTTTTTTTTTATTTCTTGTACAATAATTTCTGTAAAGGGATAAATCCTTGAATTTTCAACCCTTCACCCAGAAGCCTGTTTTCATCTTCCTGACTAGGCCAAGTTTTTCAATTCTCATCAGTGTCACTATATGTGATTTTAACTTTTTGTGATTTTAACTAATGAAGCCCCATTGGGGGTCCAGTTTCCAAAATGGTGTCTCTTGTGAGGGGTTTCTACTGTTTAGGCACATCAAGGACTCTACAAATGCAACATGATGCCCGCAGATCATTCCATCAAAGTCTGCATTCCAAAACGGCGATCCTTCCTTTCCGAACTCTGCCATGTGCCCAAACAGTGGTTACCCCACATATGGGGTATCTGCATACTCAGGACGAATTGGACAACAAGTTTTGGGGTACAATTTTTCCTGTTACCCTTGAAGAAGTAAAAATTTGAGGGTGAAAAGATCATTTTTGTGGAAAAGTAAGATTTTTATATTTTCATGGCTCTGCGTTATAAACTTCTGTGAAGCATTTGGTGGTTCAAAGTGCTCACAACTCATCTAGAAAAGCTCATTGGGGGGGTCTAGTTTCCAAAATGAGGTCACTTGTGGGGGGTTTCTACTGTTTAGGCACATCAGGGGCTCTGCAAACACAACATGATGCCCGCAGACCACTTCATCAAAGTCTACATTCCAAAATGACGCTCCTTCCCTTCCGAGCTCTACCATGCGCCCAAACAGTGGTTCCCCCCACTTTTGGGGTATCAGCGTACTCAGGACAAATTGCACAACAACTTTTGTGGTCAAATTTCTCCTGTTACCCTTGGGAAAATAAAAAAATTGGGGGCTAAAAAATATTTTTTGTTGAAAAAAAATGATTTTTTTATTTTCACACCTCTGCGTTATAAACTTCTGTGAAGCACTTGGGGGTTCAAAGTGCTCACCACACATCTAGATAAGTTCCTTAAGGGGTCTAGATTCCAAAATGGTGTCACTTGTGGGGAGTTTCCACTGTTTAGGAAAATCAGGGGCTTTCCAAACACGACATGGTGTCCGATCGTAATTCCAGCCAATTCTGCATTCAAAAAGTCAAACGGCGCTCCTTCAATTCCAAGCTCTGCTGTGCACCCAAGCAGTGGTTTACCCCCACATATGGAGTATCGGCGTATTCAGGAGAAATTTCACAACAAATTGTGTGATTCATTTTCTCTTTTTACAATTGAGGAAATTAAAAAAATGGTTCTGAAGTAAAATGTTTGTAAATAAAAGTTAAATGTTAATTTTTTCCTTCCACATTACTTCATTTCCTGTGAAGCACATAAAGGGTTAACAAACTTCTTGAATGTGGTTTTGAGCACCTTGAGGGGTGCAGTTTTTAGAATGGTGTCACATTTGTGTATTTTCTGTCATTTACACCACTCAAAGTGACTTTAAATGTGATGTGGCCCTAAAAAAAAATATTTTGTGAATTTTGCTGGTAAAAATGAGAAATCGCTGGTAAACTTTTAAGCCTTATAACTTCCTAACAAAAAAATTTGGTTTCCAAAATTGTGCTGATGTAAAGTAGACATGTGGGAAATGTTATTTATTAAGAAATTTGTGTGACATATCTCTCTGATTTAACAGCATAAAAATTAAAGTTTTGAGAACTGCAAAATTTTCAAAATTTTTGCCATATTTCCATTTTTTTCATAATTAAATGCAAGTCATATTGAAGAAATTTTACCACAACCATGAAGTACAATATGTCACAAAAAAATTCTCAGAATCAGCGAGATCTGTTAAAGCGTTCTAGAGTTATAACCTCATAAAGTGACAGTGGTCAGAATTGTAAAACTTGGCCTGGTCATTAAGCTGCAAATTGGCTCTGTCACTAAGGGGTTAAATGAGCTATTAGCTGCTAGTGATTTACCATTCTTTTTTATGATGAGGTTATTTTGACATTAGGATTTGTTTATGTTAATGAGATTGAACTGGATTGGATGCAGTCTTAGGAGTTTTCAGGGTGTTATGCACATCTTTTTGGGGTTTTTACTTAATTATCAAACAAGAAGTTCTATATTTCCGTACATATAGTAAATTCCTTTATTTGTAATAAATTGTACTAGTTTGCATACTTACTGTATAATTTCACTTCTGCTCTTGATTGCCAGAATGGTGATTTGGTTGTTGAGTTAAGGAAGCCCCCTGTTTCTGGAATCCCAAAGTCTGTTATTTTGTAGTTTGTTCCTCTATAATAAATATGCATATATCTTATTGATTAAATGAACAATAAAAATTAATGTGACTTTAATTGGGAACCTATGTCCTGCATCAATTTCTATATGTATTTATTTTTTTTTATATAGGGCTTATTAATGGAACAGGAGCTTATTTGATTTGAAGGTCAAATGATTTCCAATCTTCAAATTCCTTACAAAAGGGGTTCTTCTAGGATTTCCTGAAGCTTGATTTAATCAGTCGGTTTCCAGTGGCAGAGGTAGCAAAGTAGCCAATATCACTGAGACACATCTATGCTTCACTGTAGGAAGGGTGTTCTTTTCAGCATGTGCTTCATAGTTCCTCCTCTAAACATACCACTGAGTCATAGGCAAAATAATTTCTAGTTTTGTTTCAAGGCTGCAAAGAATATAACTTAAGAACTTCTGTAACTTACTTACATGGTGTTGTTCATATTGAATCTGACTTTTTTATGTTTTTGGGTCAGTAGAGGTGTACATCTTAGGTTTCAAGCATGTAGTACTATATTATGTGTACAAACTGAAACCTCCATATTCTTCTGTCACTGAATCTTGCTGCAGGTCTTTTACAGTAGGCAACATTTTTTGACCACATGCAAATCTCATGGCATCCAAAGATACTGTCCTTTTTCAGCCTTGTTAGCTAGTTTAGTCAATCTTCCTTTAACCTTGAAATTGCAAACTATGCTTTCAAAATGTATTTCTAGGAACTTACAATGCATTTGTTATCTTTTTTTATCATTTGCCTTATTTGTGCAAGGCAATGATCTCTTCTTTAAACATTATAGACCATTTCTTGTCAAGCTAAAAAAAATAGTGAACTATAGGCCATTGCCCATGAAGAATAGGCTGTAATTCATTAGGAGTGCAGCCAGAGGCAAGAATCTAACTATGCATCACATTTGCAGCAGTTTAAAACAGCCAAAAGCTTCTCTACAAAGTACTAAAGATGCTTGTCACGAAGGGATTGAATCATTTGGAGACTATAGTATTCATTAAAACTGGCATTCTATATTTAATTTACAAAAGCTACTTGTTATATTATTTTTACTGAGCTAGATATATTGTTTCTGGTTTATTGCAAAAAAACAGAAAGTTGGGAATTTTTGCTAATAAACCAAATTTTCTATTGGGGTTGATTGTTTTTTTATTTCAACTGTACCTGACAGCTGAATTTAAAAAACTTTGCTACTTTGTGTGTGGTATTAAAGATCAGATTTTATTTACTATATCTGAACTATAATGCCAGACACAACCCATGGACAGATGTAGCGCAGTTAATGGAAGCTATTAGCCATGTTTTTCTAACCTTTTACATTCAATTAAAGTTAGATATGAATGAGCATGCATATTATAAAAAATATGAAATAATTGAATTTACGTATTAAAAACAAAACCTGTAAAGTACAGTAGCAGTCAACAGTTTTGACACACCTGTTCATACAATGTTTTTTCTTCTATTTGCACTGTGCACTTAAATATATGAAATGTGCACATGTAGATTCAGGCTGAAGGCAGCAAAACCACAAAATAACACATATGGAAGCAAAGAATAAAGAAACACTTGTGAACCAACAGACTGTATGCTATAATTTAGATCTCTCAAAATACACACCATTGGCATTCTCTCAAGCAGCTTCATAAGGTCTTTATCTGAAATGGCTTCTAATGAACAGGTATGCCTCATGAACAGTTTATTTTGTATTGCCTGCCTTCAGAAAATGTTACAACTATCAGGTGTGTTTTGCAGAGACTGTGTTGGTGCAGAGTTCCAAAGATTGTTAAGCATTATTCCTCAACTGTTCTAAGCCAGAATATTGGAAAAACCACTAAATTAAGTAAAAAAAAACAGTCATCATTACTTTAAGACACGAATATTTGTCAATCCTGAAAACCTTGAAGGTATCCTTGAACCTTGAAGTTATCCTCAAATGCAGTTTTGAAAGCAAGTAATTGCTATATTTAAAATAGTTCTCATGAGTAGAGATGAAGATGAGCAAACCTTTTAAAGTTTGGTCAGGCTATGTTGGCTGAACTCCCCAATGTTCACTGAACAAGTTCGCCGAACATAGCCGAGCGACATTGAATTCAATGGGAGGCGAAATCAAACGTATAGACAACTCCTTCAGGGGGGACCCCAAAAGCTTCCAAAACAGCTCAAATTAGGGGCAGACACCAGGAAAAATGCCATCAACTGACCAATCAATTGCGCTATGCATAAATAATAAAAAAATTGACATGAATTCCACTGTATTTTTGATATCCAGCCATGCAAAACTGACAGCTGTGCGTTGCAACACTCAGCTGTCAGCATTAATAAGGCTGGTTATCAAGAATAGAGGAGTCCCATGCTGTTTTGCTGTTTTTTTTATTATTTAAATAAATAGATAGATAGATAGATAGATAATAGATAGATAATAAATAGATGATAGATAGATAGATAGATAGATAGAAGATAGAAATAGATAGAATAGATGAAATAGATAATAGATAATAGATAGATAATAGATAGATAGATAATAGATAGATAGATAGATAGATAGATAGATAGATAGAATAGATAGATAGATAGATAGATAGATAGATAGATAGATAATAGATAGATAGATAGATAGAAGGATAGATAGATAGATAATAGATAGAATGATAGATAGATGACGATAGATAGATAATATATAGACAGATAGATAGATAGATAGATAGATAGATAGATAGATAGATAGATAGATAGATAGATAGATAGATAGATAGATAGATAGATAGAAAAATAGAAAATAGATAGATAATAGATAGATATTACATAGATAATAGATAGATAGAATGGTACATAAATAGTTAAAACCCACGCGCACACACACACACAAAATCTTCACACAATAGCGTTAATTAAAAAAAATGGGAAAAAATCACGCATCAAGCTTGCCACAATCACGCCTATCCTTAAAAAGCCAACCCTCGACCCAACCTCTATGTCCAGCTATCGCCCAATAATGCTGCTCCCACTCGCTTCCAAACTGCTGGAGCTGCATGTCCACGCTGAGCTTTCCTACCACCTCTCTTCTAACTTGTTCTTTGACACTCTACAATCTGGTTTCCGCCCCATCACTCCACTGAGACAGCCCTGACCAAAATTACTAATGACCTACTTACAGCCAAAGCGAACGGACAATACTCTATACTCCTGCTTCTTGACCTGTCCTCTGCTTTTGACACAGTTGACCACTGCCTTCTACTACAGATTCTTTCCTCCTTTGGCATCAAGGACCTCGCCCTATACTGGATCTCCTCATACCTTTCCAACTGCACATTCACCGTCTCCCACTCCCACACTACCTCCTCGTCCCACCCTCTCTCTGTTGGAGTCCCCCAAGGCTCTGATCTAGGACCCCTACTCTTCTCAATCTATACACTTGGCCTGGGGCAACTCATAAAGTCCCACGGATTCCAGTACCACCTTTATGCTGATGACACTCAGATCTACCACTCTGACCCAGACGTCACCTCTCTGCTGTCCAGAATCCTGGAGTGTCTATCAGCCATATCCTCCTTCTTCTCTTCCCGCTTCCTCAAACTCAATGTGGACAAATCTGACCTCATCATCTTTCCCCCATCCCAAAGATCTTCCTTACCTGACCTATCTATCACAATTAACGACATCATGCTTTCCCCCGTACCAGAAGTCCGCTGCCTCGGAGTAACCCTTGACTCTGCCCTGTCCTTCAAACCGCACATCCAAGCTCTTTCTACCTCCTGTCGCCTTCAGCTCAAAAATATTTCAAGAATCCGTCCTTTCCTCAACCCTCAATCTAATAAAATGATTGTGCACACCCTCATCATCTCCCGCCTCGAATACTGCAACACCCTTTTCTCTGGCCTCCCTGCTAACACTCTCGCATCTCTCCAGTCCATCCTTAACTCTGCTGCCCGACTAATTCATCTCTCTCCTCGCTACTCCTCTGCTTCTCCCCTCTGCAAATCTCTTCACTGGCTCCCATTCCCTCAGCGTATCCAGTTCAAATTACTAATACTGACCTACAAGGCCATCTATAACCTGTCTCCTCCATATATCTCTGAACTAATCTCCCGATATATTCCCTCATGTAATCTCCGATCCTCCCAAGACCTCCTTCTCTCCTCCACACTTATTCGCTCCTCACCCAACCGCCTCCAAGACTTCTCCCGAATATCCCCCATCCTCTGGAATTCTTTGCCCCAACACGTCCGACTATCAACCACATTCGGATCCTTCAGACGGAACCTGAAAACCCACCTCTTCAGGAAAGCTTACAGCCTGCAATGACCCTGCTACCTCCTCACCACTACTGGAGATATCGCCTCAACCCACACCGGAACTGCTGCGACCCACCAACCTGCTGTCTCCTTCCCCACCATCCTGTAGAATGTAAGACCGAAAGGGCAGAGTTCTCTCCCCTTTGTATCAGTCTGTCATTGTTAGTTTGTTTACTGTAAGTGATACCTGTAATTTGCATGTAACCCCTTGTCATGTACAGCACCATGGAATCAATGGTGCTATAGAAATAAATAATAATAATAATATATTTCAGGAGTAACACACAGACGCTCACAGGCTCAGTATGGATTACACCAGAATATGAAAAGCAGAAAAAGTGTACTGTATCAGTAGCGTACAGCTGTATACAGTGTTGTGGTAATCTTAAATTTCCGTATATATTTCAAGAGTAACACACACGCTCACAGGCTCAATATGGATTACACCAGAATATGAAAAGCAGAAAAAGTGTACTGTATTAGTAGCGTACAGCTGTATACAGTGTTGGGGTCATTTTAAATCTCCGTATGTATTTCAGGAGTAACACACAGACGCTCACAGGCTCAGTATGGAGTAGACCAGAATATGAAAAGCAGAAAAAGTGTACTGTATCAGTAGCGTACAGCTGTATACAGTGTTGGGGTAATTTCGAAACTCCGTATATATTTGAGGAGTAACACACAGACGCTCTCTCAGTATGGATTTGACCGTAATACGCAAGGCAGAAAAACGGTACTGTATCAGAAGATAACAGCTGTATACGTTTTGGGCAAAATTGAAATCTCTGTATATATTTCCGGAGTCACACACAGATAGTCAGCATGTATTTGTCCCTGATACCAGCCGGTACACGGTAGTGTGAGGAGCGTACAGCTCTATACTGTTAGGGTTCGAGTTCCCGCTGCTGCACAAGGGGAGTCTCGAACCATTCCCTCTGCGGTCTCCCATCCATCTCCGTCCGCAGTGGAGCCTGCTCAGCAGAGACATCAGTCCCAGCGTCTTGCCCATTCCAATACTGTGCAGAGACTTGCTGCTGCCTCTCCTGGATCTGCTATTATAGCCAGTACTGGAGCAGACGTCTTTGGGACGAAGTCCTGCGTTTCCCCTTCTGAGCATGCCCAGGGTAAGATCTCTCATTGGAGATCAGGGTCACATGCTCAGGTACTGCAGCAGCTCCTATTGGTCTGCCAGGAAGGCCCTGAAACTACAGGTCCTGTAGCTGTTACTATAAAAGGGTGGCATGGTTGGGCCGCCATGCGCTAGTATTAATTGCATTATGTGCTTTGCACCAGGGTGATCATGTACGCACGTGGTTAGGGCTCGGCTGAAATAAGCCCCTAGAATACCAGCTTCTCCGGTGAGGAGATTTGGCTGCACGTGGTTAGGGCTTGGCTGAAATAAGCCCCTAGAATACCGGCTTCTCCGGTGAGGAGATTGCTTGATTGCGTTGCTGTCTGCATGATCACAGACTGCTATCCGCACAGCAGTTATCTGTGTATCCCTGAGTCTAACAGGACACAGTCTTTTTCTCAGCGACTCTGTGACGCAACAGGGTTCGCTTTATAACGCTGGTTCAGCGCCCTAGCGTTTTACTTTGCGGCTCACTGAAGTTAAGTGAGTTCGTACTTATCGCCATATAGCGCTGTGGCATTCCCGTTAGCGGCTCTGGAGATTAACAGAGTTCGCACTAACTGCCACAGCGTGCTACGACATTTATTTTAGCGACTCTGCGGGATAACAGAGTTTGCTACTTTCGCCATCTTACTAGCAGCGGGCTTTGCCTGCACGGTGGACCCCGGGCTGCGAACGCACCTCTCAACAATATCTATTAGGTGCGTTCCGCAGACCCTAACATAATACTAGCGCCAGGTTCTGGCTAGTAAAATGGCGGACGACCAGCGTCTACAGCAGTACATCCAGCAGCTGGAGGGTAGGTTGGCGGTCCACGAGTGCACAACCTCAGCTGTGGATGTTACCGCAG
>JARQOD010000010.1:95608088-95682986 GCA_033576555.1 Oophaga sylvatica
ACAAACCAATGTTCATACTGAAAGGCCCCCTTTGTCTACTTCTATAGGTTTGCAACCTGTATTTTGGGATGGAAGCAGTCACACAATAGATTTATTTTTTTCTAATAAATTGGGCTCCCCAAAAAATTCCACAAAAAAAAAAAAAAAAAAAGAGTCAGTGACACGTGCAGATGCCTACAAAACAGCGGTGGATGCAGAGCAAACTGCAGCGTCACCTGCACTGTCACACACACACCTTGCACAGAGCTGTTAAAACAACATGGCAAAATGAAGCTTTACACAGCGGTTGGTAAACTAGCCTGCCTCAAGCCAGTATACACAAAATCGCAATACTAACTGTCCCTCAGAGTGAGCAGAGTAGCGTTCTTTCCCTAACTGAGTTCACAGCAAAAGTGACGCTAAAATGGCTGGGGCGCCTTTTATAGTGCATTCTGACATCATTTCAGCACCCAATCACAGCCTTTGCCATTGTTAAGATGACCGCAGATTACAGGATGTGCCCACACTTCATAAGATTCATCATTGGCTGACTAACATCACATTGCCTCTCAAAGAATTATGGGAACTTCCGATTCCGGTATACGATATTGAAAAAGTATCGGAATTAAGTATCCGGAATTCCCGATAACGCGAATATCGGCCGATACCCGATACTTTGCGGTATCGGAATGCTCAACACTAAGGGAAACATTATTTCACTGCAAATGATGTACACATGAGTTCATGCTGATAATATCCCCTTGTAATTTATATTTCTGTTATGTGTTATGTGTGTGGCGGGCTTGCAATTTTTTTTTCTAGAAATAAAAAATAACTAACTTAAAGGGTTGTCTCATCTTCTTAAATGGGTAAAATTTGAAAAGTACTTGGAAAAACAAGCAACTTTGCAATTTCATTTTTATTGAATCTCCTCTAAATTTTCAAAAATGGAGGGGTTTTTCACTTTTTAGTTTCTACTAGTGATGAGCAAGTATACTCATTGCTCGGGGTTTTTCCCGAGCATACTCTGGTGTCCTCCAAGTATTTTGGCATGCTCGGAGATTTAGTTTCTGTCGAGGCAGCTGCATGATTTGTGCCTGTTGGACAGCCTGATACATGTGAAAATGCCTGTTTGTTAGGAATCCCCAAAGTAATCAGGGTGTTAAGCAGCCGCACATCATGCAGCTGCGTCAACAGAAACAAATCTCCGGCACGCCAAAATATCGGAGGACACCCAAGCATGCTTGGGAAAACCCCAGCAACGAGTATACTCGCTTATCACTATTTACTACTAGTTAGAGCGGACTACCGAAATGCTCAGAACTCATTACTTGGTTGAGCAATCGTAATGTAGGTGTCGACCTGAGTAAAGTGTATAATTAAAGTATTGGAAATTTGAGCATTTTTTTCCTGCGCCCTCTCACACTGCCCCCCCAGAGGGCTGGAGGGGGGCTAAAAAATTTCTGACATCGATGAAAAAGCACTAAAGTGACATGGTAAAAACAGGGGAAAGCTCCGGGGGAAAGCATCTTGGAACCCCATCCTGCTGCAACAATTTTGTCAGAGTTTACCCATTTTTAGGGGATGAAATAATACATGCAAAATTAAAATTAAAATTTAAAATTTTCGGAAAAAATGCAATAAACATTCTTACCGGGATAGGGGGATTGTATATGAGGAAAAGGTAAAAAAGGGGGAAAAAAAAAAATACTCCTAAACCCCTTTGGGGGGTTTTTTTTTTTTTTTTTTATGTTCACAAGCATTTGGTTTTTTTTTTTTTTTTTTTGTACTTTTTGCATTGCTTTCAATGGTAAAAAAAATATTAAACGGGAAAGGGTCTTTTTTATCATTTAAAAATTTTAACGGGCCATGTGGTGTTGGACCTGATCAACATTCCCCTTTTTAAATTTTAAAGAAGGGGGGACTAAGAAAGTCCAATTTTTTTTTCATTAAACTTCTTTTTTCTCATTTTCCCCCTTTTCAAGCCTCACTCAAGGGTCTTCTGCAGCCACCACAAAGAGGGTCAAAATTTGGGACCTCTTTTTAAAAACCGGCCTTTGCCCCCTTTTTGACCTCTCTAACCAAAACCCCCAACTTTCTGACCACAATCTACTTACATTCTTTTCCCCTTTCCTTTTCCTTGTCCCCCTTCCCCTCTGTATCTAGCTATCCCCCTATATCATTTTCTCCCCAATGCCTAAAAACTACGGGAAAACAATACGCCAAATCTTGAACTGCCTCCCCCTCTCTTCTTTTTTCCCTCTTCGACCTTTCAAATCGGGCTTCCGGCCCCAAAACCAAATCCACTAAAAACTGCCCAAAACTAAGGAAAATTTTGACCTAAATTAAAAACCGCAAAGGCCAAGCGCCACTATTTTCTGCCCTCCCCGGGAAACCTGTCCTCTCCCCTTTGAAAACAGGGGGAACTTTCCTTATTTCTACAGAACCTTTTTATTTTGGGTATCACGGGACAAAAGCCCTACCTTGGATCGCTCATCCCAACAAGGGGGACATTAAAGCATCTCCCCATTCCCCACACCACCTCCTAACGGCCCCCCCTTATCGTCAAGTCCCGCGAGGTTCAGTCCTGGGGGCCCCCTGCCCCTTTCCCATTACAACCGCCGCCCCTTGGAAGCTCATGAACTCAGGGGTTTTCAGTATACCTTATGGTGGGACACACAGATTTACTTTTCCCAACCAGTTATCACCTCCCCACTAACCAAACCCCTTTCAATGTCTGTCCGCAATTTTCACCCTTTCCTCTAATTTCAAAAATTAAATAGGACAAAACAAATTCATCACCCTTTCCCCCCCATTTAACCCGAAACCCCCCCCAAATTGGTCCTATCCTTTTAAAGAAAAAGGCTGCCCACTTTCCCTACCCCACGCCCCGTTTGATTTCGGGGTTATCATTGACATTTGACTCTCTTTCAACCACTTTTTAAAGCCCTTTCCCCCTCCTCCCCAACCCTTCCCTCAAAAATATTTCAGGGACCGTTCATTCCTCAACCAAAAAAATTTTGAAAAAACCCCTAGCCCCCCATGCTCTCTTCATCTCCCCCCCTTAACTAGGCAATTTCTGCTCTGTGGCCTCCCCTCAAAACCTTTTCCCACCCCTTTTCCAATCTATTCAAAAACTCTGCTCCCCCGCAAATTTCCACCTTCCCCCCGCTTTTTCCCCGCCCTCCCCTTTTCAACCTGCACTCTACCCATTATTTCAAAATTCCTTTCCCCAAAACCCCACAAAACCATGACAAAAAAAAGGGCCTTCCACAATTGGGGGGGCCCTTTTTATACATGGGGGGTGACCCCCATCCCCGGGGGGGTTTTAAACCCCAGGGCAAGGGGGGGGGGGGACACCCACAAGATCTCCTTCTCTACCCCCGGGGGGAACCCGTCTTAACTTAATCGATGAAGGTTTTTTTCCCCGGCACCCCCCCTTTCTCTGGAAGAAAAAACCACAACATATCGACTTTTTCCCCTCCCAAAAAAACCCTTCAAAAAGTCCCTAAACCCCAAACCTTTTCCCGGGAAAACCCTACAACCTGCAGAAACCCACCGATCCACCAAACGCTGAAAGTCCACTCTCCCCTTTTACCTACTGTATCCTCACCCATCTTTATGTTTCGGAAACCCGGGGGAGGATAATGGGGAAAAGGGGCTGGGGAACCCAAACCCCCCCAGAGGGGTTTTTGGAAACAGCGGATTTCAAACCCTTGACTTAATCTGTGGCAAAGGAGAGTATACAATCCCCCCAAAAAAGGTTGAAAAAAAAATTTTTAAAACAATGGGGATGGGGAAAAATATTGAAAGGGGTTTTGGGAAAGGGGGGTCGGGGGGGAAAAAAAAAGGGGGGGTTTTTAATGGGCAAGGGGGTTTGGGTGGGGGGTTAAGGGGGGTTTCCACGGGGTCATTTTTGCGGCGCTTCTTTTTAAAAATTTTTAAATTTTTTGCCCTTTGGGGGGGGGGCCCCATACAGAGTAGTTTTTAAAATTTTTTCTTTTTCCCCAAAAAATCGGGGGGGTAATAAAAAAAGAGGGGCTTTTTAATTTTACGGGGGGAAAAAATTTAAACAAAAATTTTTGGGGGCTAAAAAAAGGGCAAATGTTTTTTTGGGGATAAAAAAGGGGTCTTGCCTTGGGTAAACCCAAAAAAGATGTATAATTATTTTTTTTAAATTGAAAAACCCCAAAAATGTCACTAAAAAAGCCCGGGGGGAAAAAGGGGGGGAAACAAAAAAACTCACATTTAGTCCAATGTCAGGCACGTCCCAAAAGGGCAAAAAAATAATGGGATCCCCAAAAAAGGGCAAAGGGGGCTCAGGGAAGGAAACATTTTTTCCCTTTTTTGGAAGAAAGGGGGTTGCGCCCCCCACAAAAAATTTTACGGTACATTTGGGGGGTCCCCGGTGTATAAAAAGCATAGCTAAACGGAGGGGGGTGAAAAAAGACCCCCCAAAAGGGTTTATTAAAAAAATAGGGGCCCCTGCAATGGGGGGAAATTTTTCCCCAGGGGGTTATTTATTTTGGGAAAAAAAAGGGGCTTAGGGGGGTTTTTTTAAAAAAAGGTTATAAATATTTAGGGGAAAAGTACAAAACCTTTCTAATGATTTTTTTATTTTTTAAAACCTGTAACGGGGAAAGGGGGGCCCCCCTCTATTGGAGGAAAAAAATTTTCCCCCAAAATTTCCAGACGCAGTTTTTTTCTTAAGAGCATTGAAAAGGGGGAAAAACCCCTCCGCTGTCAAATTTTTAAAAAAGGGGGATTCTCAAAAAAAATTTTTAAGAAGGGACTGGTTCCTTTCTTGAAAAAAAAATTTACGGGCAAAAACAGGGGGTTTTCCAAAATTTTTTTTTTCCGTTTTTCAGGGAGCAATCTGCCCCCGGGGAAAGTGGAGGGGAAAAATTTTTTTTTCCCCAACAAATTTTACGGGTTTGCCACTTTGTTTTTTTTTGTTTCCTTTTTTTCAACTTTTTTGGGCCCCGGGTTTAAGGGGGTTTGGGGGGTTTGAACGATGGATTTAAAAAATTTCCCTTTTTCAAACCCTTAAAAAATTTTTCTATGTTACATTTACTATGAGTCCAGAACGGTTTCCCAGGGGAAAAACCCCGGCAAAAACCCCACCCAAAGGGGCAGAAAAAAAGGGGAAAAAAAAAAAAGGGGAAAAAAAACACTTTTTAAAAAACAGCCCCAATTTACTAAAATTAAGCGGGAAAAAGCAGAAGGAAAGTTTTTTTTCCAAAGGCCGGGAAAAAAAACCCAAATTCCCCGGGCAACCCCCAAGGGGGGAAGGGCCCCCCTTTCATTTTAAATCCCCCGGTCAGTAACCCCTGCCCCCCCCCCATCTTCTTCAGGTGGGGGGACTTCTGCAGCCAGAAAAACCCCTTTTTCCCACAACCCCAGGGGACCCAAATTTTTTTGGCCAATTCCAAAGAGTGTTAAAACCCACCCTTTCCCCTTGAAATTTTGGGGACCCCTCGCGGGCGGGGTCCCCCCCTCCCCCCTTTTCTTTTCAAACTTGCATTTTTTTAAAAATTACTGTTTTGGGGTTTTTTTAAAGAAACCCCTTCACTTAAAAAAAGCCCCGGGGGAAAATAAAGGGTTTTTAAAAAAAAATTTTAATAATAATAAAAACCCCCAAACCCCCAAAGGCTTACCCAATTTTGGGGGTTCCCCCCGGGGGAAAAAAAATTTTAAAAAATTGGGAAAATTTTTGGTTTTTGGGGGGGGTTTTTTACAAAATTCAATGCAAAAAAGGGGTTTTTTTTAAAAAAGAAAGCTAAACCCTTTTGAAAAAAAACAGTTTTTTTTTAACCCCACTGATATCCTCTAAAAAAATTTTTATTTGGGCCCGGGAATTTTCTTTGGGAAAGAAAAAAAAGGGGAAAAGGGGGGGTAAAGTGGGGTAGAGGGATCACTTTGGGGGAGTGCCGGCCCCGGGGTTTCCCTTTTAAAAAATTACGAAAACATTTTTTCTTTTAATGCATAAAAATCAAAAGCAAAAGTAAAAATTTTTACAGAAAAAAAAGAGGTTGGCTTCCTTGTTGCAAGTACTTGTACTAAGTTTTTTTTTTTTCTTGTACAATAATTTCTGTAAAGGGATAAATCCTTGAATTTCAACCCTTCACCCAGAAGCCTGTTTCATCTTCCTAAACTGGGCCCAAAAGTTTTTCATTCTCATCAGTGTCATATATTGTATTTTAACTTTTTGTGATTTTAACTAATTGAAGCCCCATTGGGGGTCCAGTTTCCAAAATGGTGTCTCTTGTGAGGGTTTCTACTGTTTAGGCACATCAAGGACTCTAAAAAATTTGCAACATGATGCCCGCAGATCTTCCATAAAAAGTCTGCATTCCAAAACGGCATCCTCCTTTCCAAACTCTGCCATGTCCCCAAACAGTGGTTACCCCACATTGGGGTATCGCATACCAGGACAAAATTGGACAACAATTTTTGGGGTAAATTTTTCCTGTTACCCTTGAAAAGTAAAAAAATTTGAGGTGAAAAGATCATTTTTGTGGAAAATAAGATTTTTATATTTTATGCTCTGCTTTTAAAAACTTCTGTGAAGCATTTGGGGTTCAAAGTGCTCACAATCATCTAGAAAAGCTCTTTTTGGGGGGGTCTATTTTCCAAAATGAGGTCCTTGTGGGGGGTTCTACTGTTTAGGCACATCAGGGGCTCTGCAAACACAACATGATGCCGCAGACCACTTCATACAAAGGTCTACATTCAAAATGACGCTCCTTCCCTTCCGAGCTCTACCATGCGCCCAAACAGTGGTTCCCCCACTTTGGGGTATCAGCGTTACTCAGGACAAATTGCACAACAACTTTTGTGGTTCAAATTTCTCCTGTTACCCTTGGGAAATAAAAAAATTGGGGCTAAAAAATATTTTTTTGTTGAAAAAAAATGATTTTTTTTTTTTCACACCTCTGCGTTATAAACTTCTGTGAAGCACTTGGGGGTTTCAAAGTGCTCACCACACATCAGATAAGTTCCTTAAGGGGTCTAGATTCCAAAATGGTGTCACTTGTGGGGAGTTTCCACTGTTTAGGAAAATCAGGGGCTTTCCAAACACGACATGGTGTCCGATCGTAATTCCAGCCAATTCTGCATTCAAAAAGTCAAACGGCGCTCCTTCAATTCCAACTCTGCTGTGCACCCAAGCAGTGGTTTACCCCCATATGGAGTATCGGCGTATTCAGGAGAAATTTCACAACAAATTGTGTGATTCATTTCTCTTTTACAATTGAGGAAATTAAAAAAATGGTTCTGAAGTAAAATGTTTGTAAATAAAAGTTAAATGTTTATTTTTTCCTTCCACATACTTCATTTCCGTGAAGCACATAAGGGTTAACAAACTTCTTGAATGTGGTTTTGAGCACCTTGAGGGGTGCATTTTTAGAATGGTGTCACATTTGTGTATTTTCTGTCATTTACACCACTCAAAGTGACTTTAAATGTGTGTGGCCCTAAAAAAAAATATTTTGTGAATTTTGCTGGAAAAATGAGAAATCGCTGGTAAACTTTTAAGCCTTATAACTTCCTAACAAAAAAATTTGGTTTCCAAAAATTGTGCTTGTGTAAAGTAGACATGTGGGAAATTTATTTATTAAGAAATTTGTGTGACATATCTCTCTGATTTAACAGCATAAAAATTAAAGTTTTGAGAACTGCAAAATTTTCAAAATTTTTGCCATATTTCCATTTTTTTCATAATTAAATGCAAGTCATATTGAAGAAATTTTACCACAACCATGAAGTACAATATGTCACAAAAAAATTCTCAGAATCAGCGAGATTGTTAAAGCGTTCTAGAGTTAAAAACCTCATAAAGTGACAGTGGTCAGAATTGTAAAACTTGGCCTGGTCATTAAGCTGCAAATTGGCTCTGTCACTAAGGGGTTAAATGAGCTATTAGCTGCTAGTGATTTACAATTCTTTTTTTTGATGAGTTATTTTGACATTAGGATTTGTTTATGTAATGAGATTGAACTGGATGGATGCAGTCTTAGGAGTTTTCAGGGTGTTATGCACATCTTTTTTGGGGTTTTTACTTAATTATCAAAAAGAAGTTCTATATTTCCTGTACATATAGTAAATTCCTTTTATTTGTAATAAATTTTTACTAGTTTGCATACTTACTGTATAATTTCACTTTCTGCTCTTGATTGCCAGAAGGTGATTGGTTGTTGAGTTAAGGAAGCCCCCTGTTTCTGGAATCCAATGTCTGTTATTTTGTAGTTTGTTCCTCTAAATAAATATGCAATATCTTATTGATTAAATGAACAATAAAAATTAATGTGACTTTAATTGGGAACCTATTGTCCTGCATCAATTTCTATATGTATTTATTTTTTTTTTTATATAGGGCTTATTAATGGAACAGGGCTTATTTGATTTGAAGGTCAAATGATTTCCAATCTTCAAATTCTTACAAAAGGGGTTCTTCTGGATTTCCTGAAGCTTGATTTAATCAGTCGGTTTCCAGTGGCAGAGGTTAGCAAAGTAGCCAATATCACTGAGACACATCTATGCTTCACTGTAGGAAGGGTGTTCTTTTCAGCATGTGCTTCATAGTTCCTCCTCTAAACATACCACTGAGTCATAGGCAAAATAATTTCTAGTTTTGTTTCAAGGCTGCAAAGAATATAACTTAAGAACTTCTGTAACTTACTTACATGGTGTTGTTCATATTGAATCTGACTTTTTTTTTTTGGGTCAGTAGAGGTGTACATCTTAGGTTTCAAGCATGTAGTACTATATTATGTGTACAAACTGAAACCTCCAAATTCTTCTGTCACTGAATCTTGCTGCAGGTCTTTTACAGTAGGCAACATTTTTTGACCACATGCAAATCTCATGGCATCCAAAGTACTGTCCTTTTTCAGCCTTGTTAGCTAGTTTAGTCAATCTTCCTTTAACCTTGAAATTGCAAACTATGCTTTCAAAATGTATTTCTAGGAACTTACAATGCATTTGTTATCTTTTTTTATCATTTGCCTTATTTGTGCAAGGCAATGATCTCTTCTTTAAACATTATAGACCATTCTTTGTCAAGCTAAAAAAAATAGTGAACTATAGGCCATTGCCCATGAAGAATAGGCTGTAATTCATTAGGAGTGCAGCCAGAGGCAAGAATCTAACTATGCATCACATTTGCAGCAGTTTAAAACAGCCAAAAGCTTCTCTACAAAGTACTAAAGATGCTTGTCACGAAGGGATTGAATCATTTGGAGACTATAGTATTCATTAAAACTGGCATTCTATATTTAATTTACAAAAGCTACTTGTTATATTATTTTTACTGAGCTAGATATATTGTTTCTGGTTTATTGCAAAAAAACAGAAAGTTGGGAATTTTTGCTAATAAACCAAATTTTCTATTGGGGTTGATTGTTTTTTTATTTCAACTGTACCTGACAGCTGAATTTAAAAAACTTTGCTACTTTGTGTGTGGTATTAAAGATCAGATTTTATTTACTATATCTGAACTATAATGCCAGACACAACCCATGGACAGATGTAGCGCAGTTAATGGAAGCTATTAGCCATGTTTTTCTAACCTTTTACATTCAATTAAAGTTAGATATGAATGAGCATGCATATTATAAAAAATATGAAATAATTGAATTTACGTATTAAAAACAAAACCTGTAAAGTACAGTAGCAGTCAACAGTTTTGACACACCTGTTCATACAATGTTTTTCTTCTATTGCACTGTGCACTTAAATATATGAAATGTGCACATGTAGATTCAGGCTGAAGGCAGCAAAACCACAAAATAACACATATGGAAGCAAAGAATAAAGAAACACTTGTGAACCAACAGACTGTATGCTATAATTTAGATCTCTCAAAATACACACCATTGGCATTCTCTCAAGCAGCTTCATAAGGTCTTTATCTGAAATGGCTTCCAATGAACAGGTATGCCTCATGAACAGTTTATTTTGTATTGCCTGCCTTCAGAAAATGTTACAACTATCAGGTGTGTTTTGCAGAGACTGTGTTGGTGCAGAGTTCCAAAGATTGTTAAGCATTATTCCTCAACTGTTCTAAGCCAGAATATTGGAAAAACCACTAAATTAAGTAAAAAAAAACAGTCATCATTACTTTAAGACACGAATATTTGTCAATCCTGAAAACCTTGAAGGTATCCTTGAACCTTGAAGTTATCCTCAAATGCAGTTTTGAAAGCAAGTAATTGCTATATTTAAAATAGTTCTCATGAGTAGAGATGAAGATGAGCAAACCTTTTAAAGTTTGGTCAGGCTATGTTGGCTGAACTCCCCAATGTTCACTGAACAAGTTCGCCGAACATAGCCGAGCGACATTGAATTCAATGGGAGGCGAAATCAAACGTATAGACAACTCCTTCAGGGGGGACCCCAAAAGCTTCCAAAACAGCTCAAATTAGGGGCAGACACCAGGAAAAATGCCATCAACTGACCAATCAATTGCGCTATGCATAAATAATAAAAAAATTGACATGAATTCCACTGTATTTTTGATATCCAGCCATGCAAAACTGACAGCTGTGCGTTGCAACACTCAGCTGTCAGCATTAATAAGGCTGGTTATCAAGAATAGAGGAGTCTCCATGCTGTTTTGCTGTTTTTTTATTATTTAAATAAATAGATAGATAGATAGATAGATAATAGATAGATAATAGATGATAGATAGATAGATAATAGATAGATAGATAGATAGATAGATAGATAGATAGATATATAGATAATAGATAATAGATAGATAGATAGATAGATAGATAGATAGATAGATATATAGATAATAGATAGATAGATAGATAGATAGATAGATAGATAATAGATAGTAGATATAGATAGATAGATAGATAGAAGGATAGATAGATAGATAATAGATAGAATGATAGATAGATGACAGATAGATAGATAATAATATAGACAGATAGATAGATAGATAGATAGATAGATAGATAGATAGATAGATAGATAGATAGATAGATAGATAGATAGATAGATAGATAGAAAAATAGAAAATAGATAGATAATAGATAGATATTACATAGATAATAGATAGATAGAATGGTACATAAATAGTTAAAACCCACGCGCACACACACACACAAAATCTTCACACAATAGCGTTAATTAAAAAAAATGGGAAAAAATCACGCATCAAGCTTGCCACAATCACGCCTATCCTTAAAAAGCCAACCCTCGACCCAACCTCTATGTCCAGCTATCGCCCAATAATGCTGCTCCCACTCGCTTCCAAACTGCTGGAGCTGCATGTCCACGCTGAGCTTTCCTACCACCTCTCTTCTAACTTGTTCTTTGACACTCTACAATCTGGTTTCCGCCCCATCACTCCACTGAGACAGCCCTGACCAAAATTACTAATGACCTACTTACAGCCAAAGCGAACGGACAATACTCTATACTCCTGCTTCTTGACCTGTCCTCTGCTTTTGACACAGTTGACCACTGCCTTCTACTACAGATTCTTTCCTCCTTTGGCATCAAGGACCTCGCCCTATACTGGATCTCCTCATACCTTTCCAACTGCACATTCACCGTCTCCCACTCCCACACTACCTCCTCGTCCCACCCTCTCTCTGTTGGAGTCCCCCAAGGCTCTGATCTAGGACCCCTACTCTTCTCAATCTATACACTTGGCCTGGGGCAACTCATAAAGTCCCACGGATTCCAGTACCACCTTTATGCTGATGACACTCAGATCTACCACTCTGACCCAGACGTCACCTCTCTGCTGTCCAGAATCCTGGAGTGTCTATCAGCCATATCCTCCTTCTTCTCTTCCCGCTTCCTCAAACTCAATGTGGACAAATCTGACCTCATCATCTTTCCCCCATCCCAAAGATCTTCCTTACCTGACCTATCTATCACAATTAACGACATCATGCTTTCCCCCGTACCAGAAGTCCGCTGCCTCGGAGTAACCCTTGACTCTGCCCTGTCCTTCAAACCGCACATCCAAGCTCTTTCTACCTCCTGTCGCCTTCAGCTCAAAAATATTTCAAGAATCCGTCCTTTCCTCAACCCTCAATCTAATAAAATGATTGTGCACACCCTCATCATCTCCCGCCTCGAATACTGCAACACCCTTTTCTCTGGCCTCCCTGCTAACACTCTCGCATCTCTCCAGTCCATCCTTAACTCTGCTGCCCGACTAATTCATCTCTCTCCTCGCTACTCCTCTGCTTCTCCCCTCTGCAAATCTCTTCACTGGCTCCCATTCCCTCAGCGTATCCAGTTCAAATTACTAATACTGACCTACAAGGCCATCTATAACCTGTCTCCTCCATATATCTCTGAACTAATCTCCCGATATATTCCCTCATGTAATCTCCGATCCTCCCAAGACCTCCTTCTCTCCTCCACACTTATTTCTCCTCACCCAACCGCCTCCAAGACTTCTCCCGAATATCCCCCATCCTCTGGAATTCTTTGCCCCAACACGTCCGACTATCAACCACATTCGGATCCTTCAGACGGAACCTGAAAACCCACCTCTTCAGGAAAGCTTACAGCCTGCAATGACCCTGCTACCTCCTCACCACTACTGGAGATATCGCCTCAACCCACACCGGAACTGCTGCGACCCACCAACCTGCTGTCTCCTTCCCCACCATCCTGTAGAATGTAAGACCGAAAGGGCAGAGTTCTCTCCCCTTTGTATCAGTCTGTCATTGTTAGTTTGTTTACTGTAAGTGATACCTGTAATTTGCATGTAACCCCTTGTCATGTACAGCACCATGGAATCAATGGTGCTATAGAAATAAATAATAATAATAATATATATTCAGGAGTAACACACAGACGCTCACAGGCTCAGTATGGATTACACCAGAATATGAAAAGCAGAAAAAGTGTACTGTATCAGTAGCGTACAGCTGTATACAGTGTTGTGGTAATCTTAAATTTCCGTATATATTTCAAGAGTAACACACACGCTCACAGGCTCAATATGGATTACACCAGAATATGAAAAGCAGAAAAAGTGTACTGTATTAGTAGCGTACAGCTGTATACAGTGTTGGGGTCATTTTAAATCTCCGTATGTATTTCAGGAGTAACACACAGACGCTCACAGGCTCAGTATGGAGTAGACCAGAATATGAAAAGCAGAAAAAGTGTACTGTATCAGTAGCGTACAGCTGTATACAGTGTTGGGGTAATTTCGAAACTCCGTAATATTTGAGGAGTAACACACAGACGCTCTCTCAGTATGGATTTGACCGTAATACGCAAGGCAGAAAAACGGTACTGTATCAGAAGATAACAGCTGTATACGGTTTTGGGCAAAATTGAAATCTCTGTATATATTTCCGGAGTCACACACAGATAGTCAGCATGTATTTGTCCTGATACCAGCCGGTACACGGTAGTGTGAGGAGCGTACAGCTCTATACTGTTAGGGTTCGAGTACCCGCTGCTGCACAAGGGGAGTCTCGAACCATTCCCTCTGCGGTCTCCCATCCATCTCCGTCCGCAGTGGAGCCTGCTCAGCAGAGACATCAGTCCCAGCGTCTTGCCCATTCCAATACTGTGCAGAGACTTGCTGCTGCCTCTCCTGGATCTGCTATTATAGCCAGTACTGGAGCAGACGTCTTTGGGACGAAGTCCTGCGTTTCCCCTTCTGAGCATGCCCAGGGTAAGATCTCTCATTGGAGATCAGGGGTCACATGCTCAGGTACTGCAGCAGCTCCTATTGGTCTGCCAGGAAGGCCCTGAAACTACAGGTCCTGTAGCTGTTACTATAAAAGGGTGGCATGGTTGGGCCGCCATGCGCTAGTATTAATTGCATTATGTGCTTTGCACCAGGGTGATCATGTACGCATGTGGTTAGGGCTCGGCTGAAATAAGCCCCTAGAATACCAGCTTCTCCGGTGAGGAGATTTGGCTGCACGTGGTTAGGGCTTGGCTGAAATAAGCCCCTAGAATACCGGCTTCTCCGGTGAGGAGATTGCTTGATTGCGTTGCTGTCTGCATGATCACAGACTGCTATCCGCACAGCAGTTATCTGTGTATCCCTGTGAGTCTAACAGGACACAGTCTTTTTCTCAGCGACTCTGTGACGCAACAGGGTTCGCTTTATAACGCTGGTTCAGCGCCCTAGCGTTTTACTTTGCGGCTCACTGAAGTTAAGTGAGTTCGTACTTATCGCCATATAGCGCTGTGGCATTCCCGTTAGCGGCTCTGGAGATTAACAGAGTTCGCACTAACTGCCACAGCGTGCTACGACATTTATTTTAGCGACTCTGCGGGATAACAGAGTTCGCTACTTTCGCCATCTTACTAGCAGCGGGCTTTGCCTGCACGGTGGACCCCGGGCTGCGAACGCACCTCTCAACAATATCTATTAGGTGCGTTCCGCAGACCCTAACATAATACTAGCGCCAGGTTCTGGCTAGTAAAATGGCGGACGACCAGCGTCTACAGCAGTACATCCAGCAGCTGGAGGGTAGGTTGGCGGTCCACGAGTGCACAACCTCAGCTGTGGATGTTACCGCAGTCGCTGTTCAGGCTGCTAGCGTGGCTGCAGCCAGTTTGTCCTCTGCCACTCCTGCTCTGACTTTATCCCGTCTCCCACTTCCAGACAAGTTTGCTGGTGACAGCAAGCAATGTCGGGGATTCTTGAGTCAGTGTTCCATTCATCCTGAGCTTCTGGCTGCACGTTTTCCCGTGGAACGGGCGAAGGTGGGTTTTGTCTTATCCCTCCTGTCGGGCAGGGCGCTGGAGTGGGCAACGCCGCTGTGGGAGCGCGATGATCGTGTGGTACAGAGTGCTCCTCTCTTCCTGGAGGCTCTGAGACAGGTTTCCTTAGGACCTCGTGTCACCCACGATACGGCGCTCCAACTGCTGGCAATATCACAGGGTTCATCCATGGTCAGCCAGTTCGCCGTCCAATTTCGGACTCTGGTCTCTGAGCTAGAGTGGCCGGATAAAGTCCTCATTCCGGTGTACTGGAAAGGACTGGCGGATCATGTGAAGGATGCCTTGGCCACCAGGCAGATTCCCGCCACACTGGAGGAGCTCATTTCCCTATCTACCCGCATTGATCTCCGTTTTAATGAGCGGAGGTTAGAGCGGACCCAGTGCAGGCAGAGGTTTCGGTTGGCTCCCACCTTCACCAAACCTCTGGAATCTTCTGTTCAAGCGTCCGACTCCTCCGAAGCCATGGAGGTTTCTCGAGCGGGACCTAAGTCCCCGACCGCTCGAGTAATGGTGGTCTGTAATTTTTGCCAACAGGCAGGACACTATACTAACAGATGTCCACAGCGATCGCAGAGGCGACCGCTTCTAGTGACCCTGGGAGGAGGCTCACTAGAGACAGCGGCATTTTCCTCCAAGATGACACTTAAAGGGACAATCACTGTAGGCACTTACACTCTCACAGTCGACCTTTGCGTGGACTCAGGAGCAGAGGGGAACTTCATGTCGTCTAACTTTGCTCGCCGTCACGCAATACCTCTGGTGGCGCTTGACAAATCAGTGACAGTCCGGGTAGTGAATGGGTCGACATTGCCCTCACAAATTACTCACCAGACTGTTCCTCTTGCATTGTTTGTATCCCCTTCCCATCAGGAGCTTATTTCCCTACTCGTCCTTCCTGAGGGAATAGACGAGATCCTGCTAGGAATACCTTGGCTCCGTTTCCACTGCCCACATATAGAGTGGACTTCGGGTAGGATACTGGGTTGGAGTGATGCATGTAGAGGCAGATGTGTCAGGAGTTGCGTTCAGGTTACCACTACTGAGTTACCCGCAGATCTTACTTCACTTCCCAAGTGCTATTGGTCATATGCAGACGAGGTTCTCCAAGAAGGCTGCAGAGACTCTTCCGCCTCATCACCCCTATGACTGTCCTATTGACCTCTTGCCTGGAGCAGAACCTCCTCGGGGAAGGGTCTATCCCCTCTCTCTTCCTGAGACAGAGGTTATGTCGCAATATATCCAGGAGAACCTGGCAAGAGGGTTCATTAGGAAGTCGTTGTCACCGGCAGGGGCGGGATTCTTCTTCGTGCAGAAGAAGAACGGAGAATTACGTCCATGCATTGATTACAGGGGTCTTAACGCCATCACCGTTAAGAACAAGTAACCGTTGCCCCTGATTTCTGAGCTCTTTGATAGGCTCCGGGGAGCAAGGGTATTTACTAAACTAGATCTGCACGGTGCTTATAAACTGATTCGCATCCGTGAGGGGGACGAATGGAAGACGGCTTTTAATACCAGGGATGGGCATTACGAATATCTGGTGATGCCCTTTGGGCTCTGTAATGCCCCAGCAGTTTTCCAAGACTTTGTCAATGACATCTTCCGGGATATGCTCTCCACCTCGGTCATAGTCTATCTGGATGATATACTCATCTTCTCTCCAGATATTGACTCCCACCGGAGAGATGTTGCAGAGTCTTCGACCTCTTACGGGCAAATTCCCTTTATGCTAAGTTAGAGAAATGTATGTTTGAGCTGGAGTCTTTACCTTTCCTTGGCTATATCATCTCAACCCAGGGATTGGCTATGGATCCTGCCAAACTACAGGCTGTGATGGACTGGCAAGTACCCCACTCTCTTAAAGCGGTGCAGCGCTTTATGGGTTCATTAACTACTATCGCCAGTTCATTCCCCATTTCTCTAAATTGGTAGCTCCCTTGGTAGCCCTCACCAAGAAGGGAGCAAATCCCAAATTGTGGTCGGAAGAGGTTTCCAAGGCTTTCACTTCTATTAAGTCTCATTTTGCTAGCGCTCCCATCCTACATCGCCCTGATGTTGATAAGCCATTTTTATTGGAGGTGGATGCCTCATCCGTTGGTGCTGGAGCAGTCCTCTTGCAAAAGGATGCTCAGGGTCGGAAGCATCCTTGTTTCTTCTTCTCTAAGACCTTCACATCAGCGGAGAGGAATTATTCCATCGGGGATAAGGAGTTGCTAGCAATGAAGTTGGCCTTCTCTAAGTGGAGACATCTGTTGGAGGGGGCCCGCTTTCCCTTCCAAGTCTTCACCGACCACAAGAATTTGCTGTATCTTCAGACAGCCCAACGACTTAATTCTCGCCAGGCGAGATGGTCCTTGTTCTTCTCCCGGTTTCATTTCACCCTACATTTTCTCTCGGGAGAGAAGAACATCCATGCTGATGCTCTCTCTCGCTCTGTGGTGTCCTCAGAGGAGGAAGAGGAGGAGCCTCGTCTTATTGCCACACAGAGAGTCTGAGAACTGTGGCCCCGGTTTCGCTAGAGTCTGTGCTTCCGGGCAAGACTTTTGTGCCTACCAATTTGCGACCGGAGGTACTCTCTTGGGCACACTCGTCCAGGGTGGGTGGACACTTTGCGGCAAAAAGGACATCTGAGTTGCTGGCGAGGACGTACTGGTGGCCGCATATGGTCCGTGACATTGGGGACTATGTTCGGGCGTGTGTCTCCTGCGCCAAGAATTAGTCTCCTCAACAACGGCCAGCTGGGTTACTTTACCCTTTGCCGGTGGCAGACAGGCCCTGGGAGATGGTCGGGATGGACTTTGTGGTGGGCTTGCCCAAGTCTCGGGGCTGCACCATCATTTGGGTAATCACCGATCATTTTTTCAAAATGGTGCACCTGGTGCCACTACCACGGTTATCTTCTGCACGGGCCCTGGCAGCGTTGTTTATTAGGCACATCTTCCGTCTACACGGCATGCCGGACAAAATTGTCAGTGCCGGAGGGCCCCAATTTGCATCTCGGTTCTGGAGAGAGCTTTGTCGTCTACTCAGTATTGAGTTAAATCTCTCTTCAGCATACCATCCCAAGACAAATGGGTTAGTAGAGAGGGCCAACCAGACCTTGGTCACCTATCTATGACATTTTGTTTCAGCCAGGCAGGATGACTGGGCATCCTTGCTACCGTGGGCTGAGTTTGCACTGAACAATGCTGTGGCTGACTCCACCGGACAGACTCCATTCCTCCTAAACTACGGTCAGCATCCGTGGGTTCGGTGCCCATGCCCGTGTCTTCTGCTGACTCCAGGGTGGCAGACTGGGCTGTGGAGGCACGGAACATTTGGGACCGTACCCAGGATGCCATTCAGGCGTCCAAGGAGAGGATGAGGTCCTCCGCCAATGCACATCGGCGCCCCGCTCCGACATTTGCTCCTGGGGACTTGGTGTGGCTTTCCGCCCGTAACATCAGGCTGCGAGTTGAGTCCACTAAGTTGGCACCCCGCTACCTGGGTCCTTTCAAAGTCCTTGAGCAGGTTAACCCTGTGGTATACCGTTTGGCTCTTCCACCACACCTGGGTATCTCCGACACCTTTCACGTATCCCTCCTGAAACCCGTGCTCATGTCCCGGTGTTCAGAGTCATCTGCCGGGACATCGGGTTCATCTACGGACGACCATGAGGTGAACGCCATCGTAGGGTGTAAGGTGGTACGGGGCAAAAGATTTTATTTTGTGGATTGGAGGGATTATGGGCCTGAGGATACGTCCTGGGAGCCTGCCGAGCATGTTCATGTTCCGCAGCTCATCGCTGCATTTGAACGCAGCGAGGCCCAAAGAAGGGGGGGTAATGTTAGGGGTCGAGTTCCCGCTTCTGCACAAGGGGAATCTCAAGCCGTCCCTGCTGTGGTCTCCCATCCGTCTCCAGCCGCAGTGGACTCTGCTCAGCTTAGACGTCGGTCCCAGCGCCTCGCCCAGTCTAACATTGTGCAGAGGATTACTGCTGCTCCTCCAGGCTCTGCTATTGTAGCCAGTACTTGTTAGCGGCGAGCAGACGTCTTTAGGACAAAGTCCTTGCTTTCCCCTTCTGAGCATGCCCAGAGTAAGATCTCTCATTGGAGATCACGGGTCACATGCTCAGGTACTGCAGCAGCTCCTATTGGTCCGCCAGGAAGGTCCTGAAACCACTTGTGTTCTGGAGCAGTTTCCTATTGGTCCTTATCTGGCAGGTCCTGTAGTTGCTACTATAAAAGGGTGGCATGGTCGTGCCGCCATGCGCTAGTATCAATCACATTATGTGCTTTGCACCAGGGTGATCTTGCACGCATGTGTTAGGACTTGGCTGAAATAAGCCCCTAGAATACCGACACCTCCGGTGAGGAGATTGTATGCACGTGTTTAGGGCTCGGCTGAAATAAGCCCCTAGAATACCGGCTTCTCTGGTGAGGAGATTGTCTGATTGCGTTGCTGATTGCGTTGCTACGGACTGCTGTCCGCACAGCAGTTGTCTGTGCATACCTGTGGAGTTAACAGGACACAGTCCATATCTCTGCGTTTACACCTTAGCGACTCTGTGGCGTAACAGAGTTCACTTATACCGCCATATAGGGCCACAGTGTCCATAGTTGTGACTCTGTGATGTAACAGAGTTCGCCATTCCGCCATCCTACTAGCAGCAGGCTCTGCCTGCACGGTGGACCCCGGGCTGCGAACGCACTTATTATTTATATTTATTTTGTGCGTTCCGCCAGCCCTAACAGTTGCCTTCCTCCTCCGAATTGGTACCTTTGTTCTTTCAGCACGTGGTTCAGTTACATGGCATTCCTGAGAACATTGTGTCTGACAGAGGAGTCCAGTTTATTTCCAGATTTTGGAGGACATTTTGTTCTAAACTTGGTGTTCAGTTATCTTTCTCCTCTGCATTTCACTCTCAGACCAATGGACAAACTAAGAGAACAAACCAGACCTTGATGACTTATCTGAGATGTTTTGTGTCAGCTGATCAAGATGACTGGGTCTCTTTTTTGCCTTTGGCTGAGTTTGCTCTTAATAATAGGGCTAGCTCTGCCACCTTGATGTCTCCATTTTTCTGCAATTCTGGGTTTCACCCTCGATTTTCTTCAGGACAGACGGAGGCTTCTGTCTGTCCGGGGGTTGACTCTATTGGGAGCGAATGCAGCAGATTTGGGACCAGGTTGTGGAGAGGTTGTCACTCTCTCAAGAGAAGGCCCAGCGTTTTGCCAACCGGCATAAGACTGATGGTCCTCATTTTAAAGTGGGGACTTGGTTTTGTGTACCCGAGAAATATCCCTATGAAAGTTGCGTCTCCAAAATTTAAGCCAAGGTTTATTGGACCTTATAAGATCATGGAAATTCTTAATCCGGTTTCCTTCCGTTTGCTTCTTCCAGGGACATTTAAGATCCATAACGTGTTCCACAAGTCTTTATTGAAGAGGTTTGTCGAGCCAGTGGTTCCTATGGTTACGTCTCCCGACCCTGTTTTGGTTGAGGGCAATTTGGAGTATGTGGTTGAGAAAATATTCGATTCTCGTTTTGCTAGACGGAAACTCCAGTATTTGGTTAAGTGGAGAGGTTATGGTCAGGAGGACAATTCTTGGGTGTTTGCTTCGGACATCCATGCTAGGAGACTTATCCGTGCCTATCATCGAGCTCATCCTGATCGGCCTGGTTGCGCAGGTGAGGGTTCGGTGACCCCTCCTCAAGGGGGGTACTGTTGTGAATACGTTGGAGGCGACTTCGGAGCTGGGGCTCCTTCTGGTGGTTGCTGAGGGTAATGAACCAATTGCGGAATGGCTTTCAGCTGGGTCCGAATGGTCTGATATAAGTGACCTGAACTCCCAGCAGCCTTGCCGGTAATCAATTGTTCTTCAGGTCTTGCTTGGAGCTCATCTTGCATTCCTGCTTTCATTCAGATAAGTGATTTGCTGTTTTTTTTTCCACTGGTGGGCAAAAGAGCCATGGAGCACTCCTAAAGTCGGGCGCAGTGAGGCTGGTCCAGGCCGTAGTTGAACGTTGGTTTTTTTCCAATCGCAGTTTTGTTGCGCCTGTTGCTCTTCTCCTGCTGTGATGGCAGGTCCTTGCCCTTGCGGAGTTATGAGTCCTTGGACTACGGGACGGTTCGTGTGCGGCTGTGGCTACAGACTGTATTTTAGGTACAGGCAGCGCACATACGGTGAAAGGGGCCATACTCTGCACAAAGGAGGGGAGAAACCCCAAGGACTAAGGACAGAGGACCTGACAGACAGGTCAAGTTGATGGACTGTTTATTTGACCGGGTCCTGCGGACGGAAGGGACCGGTGTTGTGAATACGTTGGAGGCGACTTCGGAGCTGGGGCTCCCTCCGGTGGTTGCTGAGGGTAATGAACCAATTGCAGAATGGCTTTCAGCTGGGTCTGAATGGCCTGATATAAGTGACCTGAACTCCCAGCAGCCTTGCCGGTAATCAATTGTTCTTCAGGTCTGGCTTGGAGCTCATCTTGCATTCCTGCTTTCATTCAGATAAGTGATTTGCTGTTTTTTTCCTCTGGTTGGATTTTCTTTGCTGGTTTGCTGCCTTGCAGTAGACTTCAGCCTGGTCCCCTTTTGGGGCCTGGCGCTGCAATTGTGCTCAGTTTGTGTTTGCACTTTTGCTCTGTACCTGTGTCACTTTTTATTTTCTGAATTGCTGTATGTTACACCAGAGATCTGATTTAGGTGGTGGAGATCGTGTGATCTCAGGTTTTTTGTTAATCAGAAGTGTTGGTAGTTTTGTCAGGGTTTTTTTGGGTTGCAGTCAGAATTCTTTCCTATACTTTTCTATCTAGACAGTATTGGGCCCCAGCGTTTGCTCATTCTATTTTCTGTCTGTGTTTGTATTTTCTTCTTGTCTAACCGCCATTACATGTTTGGGGGCTTCCTTTTTCTTTGGGGGTTCTGCTACGGTGCAGTTAGTTGTCATCTTTCTGCCTTTAGGTGTAGCTATCTCTCTGGCTGTGACGAGGCGTCTAGAATCACCGTAGGTATGCTCCACGGCTACTTCTAGTGTTGCGGTTAGTTTAGGGTCCTGCATGCCAATAGTTTCCAGCTTCTCTGGTGCATTGCTACTTTGGCTATTTTTGCTATTTCTCCTCAGCTACCGAAACATAACAGACCGGGGCTTAATGGACTGAAAGTTGATTCTTGGAGGACTGTTGCCAGGCACCTGTGTTTTATTAAAGGCAAAACAGACTTTGTTGTGGAAAAGAGACTTGCCTTGACTACAAATAGTTTTTTCTTTTTCTCCGTTTGATCAATAGACTATCTTATATGAGTGTTTGCCTCCTTGCATGGAGTACTTTCTTGTATATATTAAAATTTTACTTCTCTTTACAGCCTTTGATGGTAGAGGATGACCAATCTTAAATAAGGGGGGAGTGTAAGGGATGTATCAGGACTATGTGATGCTCCACTCCCCTTTCCCATGGTCAGGTTCTACTGTCTGCTATATTTATTATTATACATTTATATAGCGCCATTTATTCCATGGCGCTTTACATATGAAAAGGGGAAAATATAGACAGTTACAATAAACATGTGCTGGACAAGGGACACACAAGTACAGAAGGAGAGAGGACCCTGCCCGTGAGGGCTCACAGACTGCAGGGATGGGTGAGAATACACTAGGAAAGGGTAGAGCTGGTCGTACGATGGTTCAGTACACTGAGGATCATTGCAGGTTGTAGGCTTGTCGGAACAGGTGGGTCTTCAGGTTTTTCTTGAAGGTCTCCATTGTTGGTGAAAGTCTGATGTTTTGCGGCAGGGAGCTCCAGAGTATGGGGGAAGCCCGGGAGAAGTCTTGTATGCGGTTGTGGGAAGAAGAGATGAGGGGGGAGTCGAGAAGGAGATCTTGAGAGGATCGAAGGTTGCGTGTAGGTAGGTAGCGGGAGACCATGTCACAGATGTATGGGGGAGAAAGGTTGTGGATGGCTTTGTATGTCATGATTAAAGTTTTGAACTGGAGCCTCTGGGCAATAGGGAGCCAGTGAAGGGCCTGGCATAGGGGGGAGGCTGGGGAATAGCGGGGAGACAGGTGGATTAGTCGTGCAGCAGAGTGTAGGATGGACTGGAGTGGTGCCAGAGTGCTAGAGGGGAGGCCAGACAGTAGGAGGTTGCAGTAGTCGAGGCGGGAGATGATAATGGCATGCACTAGTGTTTTTGTGGTTTCATGGTTGAGGAATGAGCGGATCCGGGAAATATTTTTGAGTTTGAGGCGGCAGGAGGTGGCGAGGGCTTGGATATGTGGTTTGAAAGAGAGGGCAGAGTCGATGATCACCCCAAGGCACCAAGCATGTGGGACTGGGGAAAGCGAGCAGCCATTGACATTGATGGATAGGTCTGGTAAAGGGGTAGAGTGAGGTGGGGGAAAGATGATGAATTCTGTTTTGTCCATGTTCAGTTTGAGAAAGCGAGCAGAAAAGAAGACTGAGATAGCAGACAGACACTGTGGGATTTTGGTCAGTAGGGAGGTGAGGTCAGGTCCAGATAGGTAGATCTGCGTGTCATCGGCGTAGAGGTGATACTGCAAGCCGTGGGATTCTATGAGCTGTCCCAGGCCGAAGGTGTAGATGGAGAAGAGTAGGGGTCCTAGGACTGAGCCTTGAGGAACACCGACAGACAGGGGGCGAGGTGAGGAGGTGGTGTGTGAGAGGGAGACACTAAATGTTCGGTCTGTTAGGTATGATGAGATCCAGGATAGGGCCAGGTCTGTGATGCCAAGAGATGAGAGAATCTGTAGCAGGAGGGAATGGTCCACAGTGTCGAAGGCAGAAGACAGGTCCAGGAGAAGGAGGACAGAGTAGTGTCGCTTGCTCTTGGCGGTTAGCAGGTCGTTAGTGACTTTAGTTAGGGCAGTTTCAGTTGAGTGATGCGGTCGAAAGCCGGATTGTAACCGGTCAAAGAGGGAACAGGAGGAAAGGTGGGAGGACAGTTCAAGATATACATGCTGTTCCAGTAGTTTTGAGGCGTAGAGGAGAAGAGATATCGGGTGATAGCTAGACGCAGAGGATGGGTCGAGGGAGGGCTTTTTGAGGATGGGTGTGATTGAAGCATGTTTGAAGGATGAAGGAAAGACACCATTTGTAAGTGAAAGGTTTAAGAGGTGTGTGAGAGTAGGGATGAAGACTGTGGCAAAGTTAGGGATGAGGTGGGACGGGAGTGGGTCAAGTGCGCAAGTGGTGAGGTGTGATCTTGACAGGAGAGGGAGAGCTGCTATATGTGTACTATTGTGTAGTATATTGTATATATATGCATAATATATTATTAGCTATGGAAAGTGCAGTATGTAGGTTAGTCCACTAGATGGAGACACATAAGTATACAGGGTAGAGTAAATAGTTAATATAGGAGGGGCAAACCATGGGTAAGATAGCAAGTTCCTGGCATTTCAGTTAGCAGGACCTGAGAGCCCGGACAGGGCGGGAAACTCCATAACTTTAAACTATTGGCCCAGTAATCCAAGACCTGTAAGCCTGAAGTTACAGCAGTGCAGGAATGCAGGACAACTCCAGGATGTGGCAGCTAACTACGTGGGCAGATGCCCTTATGTCTGGGGAGAAACGGACAAGGGAACTCATAAAGATAGTTACGCTGGACAGAAGGAACGCTTCAGTACCGGATGAGTTGTTTGACCCAAGGGCATTCCAGAAGAAGTGGGGAAGAGCAAAGGGAAAGAGAAGGATGCATTCTGTGTGAACCCTATGTTGATGCTGTAACTGGATTGGACGTGTTGAGAATGGATTCACGTAAACTCATTCATGTCAAGTTGGAACTGGACTCTGTCTCTTTGTGTGTGAATGGGTCAGGAGTAGTGTTGAGCATTCCGATACTGCAAATATCGGGTATCGGCCGATATTAGCTGTATCGGAATTCCGATTCCGAGTTCCGATATTTTCGTCTTATCGGATACCGGAATCGGGATGTCACTGTCACTGTCAGTGTCCGTCTGTCGGGTCTGTCAGGAGTCAGTGGCACTTACCTGGCAGAAGATCTCCGGCGGTCACGTCCTGGACTGCTTCATGGCTGCCATCCTCTTCTCCCCGGCGGTCACATGCAGTTTCTCGCGATAACTGCAGTGACTGCTGGGTAATCCCGGCCGTAAAGCAGTCAGTCCGATGAAGTCACCGCCGGGGAAGCAGGTAATCAGCTGTGCTGCGTTGCAATGACAGGCTCTGCCTGTCATTGCGATGTAGCAGAGTTGGATCGTCGTGGGACAATCATTACTATGGACTGCGTCGGACAGGTGGTATACTGTTGGTTTGTTTTTTTTCTTTTTTTACAGGAGATCGATGGCGTCGCAGGAATGAGAGAGTAATAAAAGAAATGAAAACTGTGTTGTCTCTTTTATTTCATTAAAATACTTTTTTCTTGCTTTGTCTTTTTTTTACACATTTAATAACTTTGGGATTAATAATGGATCGGTGTCTTATTGACACCTCTCCATTATTAACCGGGCTTATTGTCACCGTGCAATCAACGGTGACAATAACCCCTTATTACCCCGCTTGCCACCGCTACAGGGCAAGTGGGAAGAGCCGGGTAAAGTGCCACAATTGGCACATCTTTTGATGCGCCAAATGTGGGGCTGCTGTAGCCTGGTATTATCAGGCTGTTGAGGGCCAAAATCCATGGGCCTTGACAGTCTTTTAATACCAGGCCGCAGCAGTCTGCATTTTACTTGGCTGGTTAACAAAAATAGGGGGGATCCCCACGCCGTTTTTTTTTCGAGGGGATCCCCTATTTTTGTTAACCAGCCAAGCTAAGCAGACTGCTGTGGCCTGGTATTATCAGGCTTGCAAGGTCCATGGATATTGGATCCTTACCAGCCTGAAAAACCAGGCCTCAGCAGTCTGCTTCATCTGGCTGGTTAACAAAAATAGGGGGGACCCCACGCTAATTTTTTTCGAGGGGATCCCCTATTTTTGTTAATCAGCCAAGATATGCAGACTGCTGTGGCCTGGTATTATCAGGCTGGCAAGGTCCATGGATCTTGGCTCCTTAACAGCCTGAAAATCCAGGCCTCAGCGGTCTGCTTCATCTGGCTGGTTAACAAAAATAGGGGGGACCCCACGCCAATTTTTTTCGAGGGGATCCCCTATTTTTGTTAATCAGCCAAGATATGCAGACTGCTGTGGCCTGGTATTATCAGGCTGGCAAGGTCCATGGATCTTGGCTCCTTAACAGCCTGAAAATCCAGGCCTCAGCGGTCTGCTTCATCTGGCTGGTTAACAAAAATAGGGGGGACCCCACGCCAATTTTTTTCGAGGGGATCCCTATTTTTGTTAATCAGCCAAGATATGCAGACTGCTGTGGCCTGGTATTATCAGGCTGGCAAGGTCCATGGATCTTGGCTCCTTAACAGCCTGAAAATCCAGGCCTCAGCGGTCTGCTTCATCTGGCTGGTTAACAAAAATAGGGGGGACCCCACGCCATTTTTTTTTCGAAGGGAACCCCTATTTTTGTTAATCAGTTCCCTCTGACGTCACTGATTGTGTCCCTGGCTGACCTGAAGTGAAAGTGGAAAGCAATCAATTAAGCTTTCCACTTAAGGGCCCGTCTCACATAGCGATATCGCTACCGAGATCGCTGCTGAGTCACTAGTTTTGTGACGCAGCAGCGAGCTCACCAGCGATATCGCTGTGTGTGACATTCAGCGACGATCAGCCCCCCTGCCGGGTATCGCTGATCGTCGCTGAAATGTCAGGACCTTTGATCGCTGGTTTCCCGCCTGTCACACGCAGCGATGCGTGCCTGTCAGAGGGAAACCAGCGATCAAAAAAAGGTCCTGACATTTCTGCGACGATCAGCGATACCCGGCAGGGGGGCTGATCGTCGCTGAATGTCACACACAGCGATATCGCTGGTGAGCTCGCTGCTGCGTCACAAAACTAGTGACTCAGCAGCGATCTCGGTAGCGATATCGCTATGTGAGACGGGCCCTTAAGCGATGTTACCTGCAGTGTCGCTGTCCCAGATCGCTGCCTGAGCTGCCTGTTTGGCAGCTCAGCAGCGATCATGTAGCGATACACCAGCGATCCTGACAAGTGCATATCGTTGTCGGGATCGCTGGTGTATCGTTATGTGACACCCAGCCTTTACTCTCCTGTCAGGCAGGAGAGGAACTCATTCATTTGGGGTTTACTGTGAGGCTGCAGCATTAGCTGCGGTCCCTGCAGTAAACATTAACCCTTTCTGAAGGATTACACCGTGGGACCTGACTGTGCATGGGATAGGTAAGAATAATTTTGCTTTTTTATTTTATTTTTATTACAGGAAATGGTTTTTGCAGTAAAATAAAAGATGGTCAAAAACATGTGTCTTTATTTCATTAAAATGATTTTTAATTAAAGTGTGTGTGTTTTATTTTTATTTCATGCAATAGGATTAATAATTGATAGTTGTCTAATTGACAGCTCTCAATTATTAACCTGGCTTAAGGTCACCTTTCAATAGCAAGGTGGCTTTAACCCCATATTAACCCATTCGCCACCGCTACAGGGCAATGGGAATAGACGGGCAAAGTGCCAGAAAGGGTGAATCTAATTATAGATTTGTCTTTCCTGGGGTGTCTGGGGGCAGATGTTAGTAGCCGGGGGGGGCAAAAATAATGGTCCCTCTCTGGGCTATTATTATCTGCCCCCACTCACTGGCTTTGTCTGTCTGGCTGCGAAAATAGGGCGGGAGCCCACGCATTTTTTTTCAGCAATTTTACACCTCATATATATATATACATGTCATTGAATTTGTGACACATATATATATATATTTATATTTGTAGTTCATACACTTCTACATAGTATAATAGCCGCTAATTCAATTGCCGGCTTTTGTGAAAATGCAGAACCCGACATGAAATGACACTTGGTGTACATAGGGTTAACCATGTCTTTTCATGTCCTTTGCTATCTAATTTGCACAAACAATTAAATCAGACTATGTGTGCAAAATTTCACACCTCTAGGGGTTAATTAAAGGTGTAAATTCGTAGCAAAAAAGTCCGTTTTTTTTACAACGAATTTACACCTTTAATTAACCCCTAGAGGTGTGAAATTTTGCACACATAGTCTGATTTAATTGTTTGTGCAAATTAGATAGCAAAGGACATGAAAAGAAATGTTTAACCCTATGTACACCAAGTGTCATTTTATGTCGGGTGACCCGACATGAAATGACACTTGGTGTACATAGGGTTAACCATGTCTTTTCATGTCCTTTGCTATCTAATTTGCACAAACAATTAAATCAGTCTATGTGTGCAAAATTTCACACCTCTAGGGGTTAATTAAAGGTGTAAATTCGTAGCAAAAAAGTCCGTTTTTTTTACAACGAATTTACACCTTTAATTAACCCCTAGAGGTGTGAAATTTTGCACACATATTCTGATTTAATTGTTTGTGCAAATTAGATAGCAAAGGACATGAAAAGAAATGTTTAACCCTATGTACACCAAGTGTCATTTCATGTCGGGTGCTTCTGTCTTTTCACTGAAGCCGGCTTTACCCGGCAATTGAATCAAAGGATATTTTACTATGTAGAAGTGTATAAACTATACATATATGTATATATATATGTCACAATGACATGTATATATATATATATGTATTCTATGTGTGTATATTTAGTGTTTACAAGGAAAGAATGGGGTTTTTTTAGTTGCGATATTTTGTTCCCATAGACTTACATGGGACTTCCGGTATCGGTATCGGGTATCGCCGATATTTTAGTGATATCGGCGATACCATTCCAATTCCGATACTTTAGCATATCGGAAAGTATCGCTCAACTCTAGTCAGGAGCAGATCCTCAGCAGACCAGAGTGGAACCTGAGGGATCGGCAAATGAGGAGACAGGTGCGCTGCAGGGAAGACATTACATGTATGTGCCGGGAGACCAGGATGCGTACGAGTGAACACTCTCAGCCACGACTATGGCCCTAGCTCCCCCTACAGTTGTACATATATGTATTTTTTGGGGGACTTAAAGAAAACCATGAGATTAGATGACAACAACCGTATGTTGTCACATTGAAATAACCCAGACATATAAGTATTTAGAAAGAACATTTTACACTACATTAAATGAGTTGTCTAATTTAGACCATTTCTCTTTGGAAACAGTGCACCCAAAGGATTAACTGATCAGGTTATCCTGCATCTGCAAACTTCAGAAGCCTTTAATAATTATAGGAGGGAATTTGCAGCAAATATTCTAATCCACTATGTAATGAACTGGGAGATGGAACCACTGTGTAGTGATCCGAGGAGAGCCTGGAGGGGTGTGACTAGGTGCCTCATCAAGTCCAAACTGGGTTACATGGTGGCTGGCAATACCATGATCCAAGGAGGGACAAGGGAGATGGAACCAGGTGCTACACCTGGACTGACTTTGGGCAAATGGCAGATGGCCCCCAAGGGACAGGAGGTTGGAAGTCCAGGAAAGGTAGATTTGGCAATCATTGACTTGCACAGCTGATATGGTGACTGGCACGGAAAACACACAGCCAGGCAGGTATTGACTGGCATAATTGGTATCCAGGAAGGTGGGTGCAGGCAGGCACGGCTGACATAGAGACAGGCAAGGGCTGGTGGGCACAGCAGATAAACAGGCAGGCAGTCGAGTGGGCATGGCTGAGGTACAGGACAGGTATACTGGGAAATGAGCACTGAGATCTGACAACTAGCAAGCATGTTAGAAACAAACTACAACAATGCACAGGCACCTCCATGCAGGTGGAGGTGCTTTAAATAGTAATTGTCTCCCATCCATTGGCTGGGGACACTTTATGAAGGGGCCTCTTTAAGAAAAAGGGAGCGCTCGCAAGTGCCCTAAGCACAGTGCCCGAGGATCTGGGGGTCCCAGACATCAACAGCAGGAGAGGATGGAGGAAGTGCAAGACCGCGTCGGTGAGTAAATCTGTGTCTCTGCCGGTAAAGGGAAGCAGAGTGCAGAGACATCGGTGCTACACACTGCATTGTCCCCATGGGAGAAGTGAAGCATCTGACTGGTATTTTTTAAATAAATAATTCTTAAGTGTTAACTTTGAACTTGCTAGATCTGATCTGTGTAAATGCTCTTCTTCTAATAAATATGGTCTTGAACAATGGATTGCATCGATTACATAAAAATAAACTTATAAGGAATTTAAAACGGCATTCTTTTTTTTAATAATTAAGTTTCAGAAAAAACACATGCATACAATCTTTTTAGATGTTCATTTGTTCTTAAGAGGTTTTCCAACTCTCACCATCACCGAATCCTTGCAGGCCCCTATCAAACAGTTAGCACGCCTGCACTGGGCTTACTTTCTTGTCTTTTTCGTCTTGACACACTACTAATGGCAGAAATGCCTGCTCAGCAGATTATCAGTTGAGGCAGGTCACCCTTTAGTCCAGTGATTGGTTGAGTGGGCATTTCCAGTCATTTCCAGTGTATCAAGATGTGAGCAGACCGCAATGATGTACACATAATAGGTAAGCATCAGAATGGATGCCTGGGGGAATTCTTGAGTGTGAGTTTAACTTTTTTTTTCTTGCTGAAAACCCCTTTTAAATAAAATGGATTTTGCAAACTGGACATGCCCCTATAAATAAGGGGTATAAGCTATTCACCATACACAGGGAGATACATGATCTCTACTATGCTGTGTTCTAGACAAAAAAGACAGATATGCTATTGAGATAACCATTCATCATGTGCTTATTCATTGTGAGGTTTTTTTAGGATTTAATTATACTAAATAGAGCATGGAAAATGACAGGTACATATATGAAATGTACATTCTGCAATTCTCTAAAGCAGCCTCATTGAGCAAACCCAATGAATTACAGTGAGTGAAATTAGGTGTAAGGCATTAAACATAACGGTCTTCTGATAGCCAGCTGTTCTTGATATTTCTGCCTTATTATAACACTCATCCACGTTCCTTCAGCAGCAAGAGACTCTAAACACTCTCCGAATATCACTGACGTTTTTTTTATGATTTCATGTACCCTATGCGCCAGCCACCTGCATATCTGGCACACAAGTACTATTTTTCACCAGAATATCACATGTTGGACAGATCCTTTACTACTCTTGAATATTTCATTTGCTGTATATTACATATAGAGATGAGAATGAGCAATCCTGAAATCCCTACTGAACATTGATAATGATTGTTTGTTAGTCATGCTGTAATGGAGTGGAAGAAAATGCTAAAAGCATTGGTTTATGATAATGAGGGAAACTGTGCAAATACTCTCTTTTTTAATCTCAATCATGGATGATTAAGCATAGGATGGCAGAAATCTGTGCTGTATGAAACAGAGATGCACAGAAATTGTCAAGCCCCAACTTTAGATAAATTACTTATTTAAATAGATATTTCCAATTTTCACTTTTGTTATCTAAAATCTGATTTATATCAGGTTGCAGAAATAGGGCAGTGACCCAAAGAGATAAAAAGGACACAATAGCAAAGATTAAAATGGATTCCCTTCTGAAGTTGGTTTTTATCATCTGACATTTAACCATCTACGAGCCATTTCACACTACATTCTTTGCCATGTTCCGTGGTCCTGTTGGGGTTTACATTAAAATCCCCAAAAAGGGTTTCAGGAGTATTTGCAGTGGGGGCCATTGACTATGTTGGTACAAACGGAGTCACCGTGTGCTCTGATGAGTATCATTTTTGCGAATGCAGCTATGACAAGAGGTAAAGAGTTTACCTCCGGTCATAGGTGTCTGCTGATGGCATTAATCCCCCGGGAACCCAAATAAACCCCACAACCGTGCATTAACCCCCCCGGAGCCCAACCAGAGCCCACACGCATGCAGTAACCCCCCAGGGGCACAACCCGACCCCACAACCATGCATCAACCCCCATTGGGGCACAACGAGACCCCACAATTGTGCATTAACCCCCACTGGGGCACAACCAGACCCCACAAGCGTGCATTAACCCCCCAGGAACCCAACCAGATCCCACAAGCATGCATTAACCCCACCTGGGCATAATCAGACCCCACAACCGTGCATTAACCCTCCTAGGAGCACAACCAGACCCCACAAGCATGCATTAATCTCCCTGGAACCCAACCAGATCCCACAACATGCATTAACTACCCACAGGGGCACAATCAGATCCCATAACCATGCATTAACCCCCCAGGGCACAACCAGGCCCCACAACCGTGCATTCATTTCCCTGGGAGCACAACCAGCCCCCACAACCGTGCATTCATTTCCCTGGGAGCACAACCAGCCCCCACAACCGTACATTAACCCCCCAGGTCCCAACAAGACCCCAAATGCATGCATTAGCCTCCCCGGGCAACAACCAGACCCCACAACCATGCATTAACCCCCCTAGGAGCACAACCAGACCACAGAAGGGTGCATTAATCCCCCAGGTCCCAACAAGACCCCACAAGCATGCAATAACCCCCCCACGGGGCACAACCAGACCCCACAAGCATGCATTAACCCCCCAGGACCCCAACCAGACCCCACAAGTGTGCATTAACCTCCCGGGCACAACCAGACCCCACGACCGTACATTAGCCCCTCAACCAAAAATCTAAGTAGACATCAACCCGTTAATTAATAAATACTCCTATATGTCACTGAGAACTCTGACCTCTGATTTCCCTCCCTGCAGCAAGCAGACGCCGGCATAAGACTGCTAAGACAAACGTCTAATGGCGGCTTCTCTTCCTGGCTTTGTCAGAACATGCCCCCGGAAATTACGTCAGACCTGGAAGGAGCCCATACAGTCTAGCATTTACCGTAAAAATAGGCTCTGTGACTTTTAAATGAAGCAAGATGGGTATGCTTATGTGTCACACACCACATGGCCAGCTAAGCTTGTTAAATGTTACAATAACATTTCCCATTGAATGCATTTGTTTTGGTTGAAGACAATATTAAAGTAGCAAAAACGCTTCTAGAACGCTGTGTCGGAACATATCCCAAGTGGTGGAGGAACATTTTCATCTGGGGTTAATTATTTTGCCTTATATACAAGTCATTAACATGGAAAGGATGTACATTCACATATTTCGTTGCAAAATCAGTTTCGGTTTCGTTTTGGTATTTTTTTCGGTGCATTGGAAACAAAGGCATGAAACTCTGACAACATTGTTTACAGCTGTGAACTAGGAGTCAGGAAAGCTTCCAGGGGCGATCCCCCATGATGTGCTCATTGTTCTGTCTGAGTACCCGAGTATTCCACTCTGCTCGTCCTGAACAACGAGCACTCGAGCATTTAGTGCTCACTCGTCACTAGTGACTACCAATTACAGTTTTTTTTCATTGACATTGGCCAACATTTGGATTTTATATTATCCTACAGGTTCCAAAGTACAGTATATACATAAGACCTCCATCATTAGTTAGATATCTCTTTGTCTTAACTGCTCTAACTGGTTCCTGGCTTCCTAGGTCAAGTTCCCGCATCACCCTCTCTTCTGTTCTATACCTAGCTATGGCAGCTCTCAATCAGTCAGGAGGACTACCACTTCTCTGAATGCAACTCTTTACTCACGAAATTAAATAAACAAAAAAAGAAGAAAAAATATCAGGCCACTACCAAAAATTCCCAAAAATTAAATGTGTGAGCGATACCCGGAATCTCCATGACGGTATCCTCGAGTAACAACAGATTAATAGGAATAAATGTAATCAAGTACCGCAAAAAAATAGAAGATCTCTATTAGATAATTGTATTCATAAAATTTTCTATATTGATATGTATACGTTGTTTTTCTCATCTCAGTGGACATTTTTTGGGGGCACAAAGCTTCAATTCTCTGTAGGATTCTAGTATGTAGGGAGTTGCCCCTCCAATTTTTTTAATATACAGTACAGACCAAAAGTTTGGACACACCTTCACATTTAAAGATTTTTCTGTATTTTCATGACTATGAAAATTGTAGAATCACACTGAAGGCATCAAAACTGTGAATTAACACATGTGGAATTATACATTACACTTTACAAAAAAGTGTGAAACAACTGAAAATATGTCTTATATTCTAGGTTCTTCAAAGTAGCCACCTTTTGCTTTGATTACTGGGGATTTATTCAAAATTGAAGTGGTGAGCGGTCCAGCTCACCCCAAACCATCTCAATTGGGTTCAGGTCTGGTGACTGTGGAGGCCAGGTCATCTGGCGTAGCACCCCATCACTCTCCTTCTTGGTCAAATAGCCCTTACACAGCCTGGAGGTGTGTTTGGGGTCATTGTCCTGTTGAAAAATAAATGATGGTCCAACTAAACACAAACCGGATGGAATAGCATGCCGCTGCACGATGCTGTAGTAGCCATTCTGGTTCACTATGCCTTCAATTTTGAATAAATCCCCAACAGTGTCACCAGCAAAGCACCCCCACACCATCACACCACCTCCTCCATGCTTCACGGAGGGAACCAGGAATGTAGAGTCCATCTGTTCACCTTTTCTGCGTGCAAAGCCATAATCAAAGTGAAAGGTGGCTACTTTAAAGAACCTAGAATATAAGACATATTTTCAGTTGTTTCACAATTTTTTGTAAAGTGTAATGTATAATTCCACGTGTGTTAATTCATAGTTTTGATGCCTTCAGTGTGATTCTACAATTTTCATAGCCATGAAAATACAGCAAAATCTTTGAATGAGTAGGAGTGTCCAAACTTTTGGTCTGTACTGTATTTGTATCCGAAGGTTGGTTTTGGCTAATTCATAAAATAGTTGAAAAAATGCAAAAAAATAAAAAATATTACATTATAGACTGTAATTTTGGGGGGATTTTTTACAATTATTTTATGGTACAGTCATGGCCAAAAGTTTTGAGAATGACACAAATATTAATTTTTACAAAGTCTACTGCTTCACTTTTTCTAATGGCAATTTGCATATACTCCAGAATGTTATAAAGAGTGATCAGCTTAACATCAATTACTTGCAAAGTCAATATTTGGCTAGAAAATGAACTTTATCCCCCAAAACACATTTCAACATCATTGCAGCCCTGCCTTAAAAGGACCAGCTAACCTCTTTTCAGTGATTGCTTCATTAACACAGGTGTGGATGTTGATGAGGACATGGCTGGAGATCAATCTGTCATGATTAAGTAAGAATGACACCACTGGACACTTTAAAAGGAGGCTGGTGCTTGGCATCATTGTTTCTCTTCTGTTAACCATGGTTATCTCTAAAGAAACACGTGCAGTCATCATTGCAATGCACAAAAATGGCCTAACAGGGAAGAGTATCGCAGCTAGAAAGATTGCACCTCAGTCAACAATCTATCGCATCATCAAGAACTTCAAGGAGAGAGGTTCCATTGTTGCCAAAAAGGCTTCAGGGCGCCCAAGAAAGACCAGCAAGCACCAGGACTGTCTCTTAAAAGTGTTTCAGCTGCGGGATCGGGCTACCAGCAGTGCAGAGCTTGCTCAGGAATGGCAGCAGGTAGTTGTGAGTGCATCTGCACGCACTGTGAGGCGGAGACTCTTGGAGCAAGGCCTGGTCTCAAGGAGGGCAGCAAAGAAGCCACTTCTCTCCAGAAAAAACATCATGGACAGACTGATATTCTGCAAAAGGTACAGGCAGTGGACTGCTGAGGACTGGGGTAAAGTTATTTTCTCTGATGAATCCCCTTTTCGATTGTTTGGGACATCAGGAAAACGCCTCATTCGGAGAAGACAAGGTGAGCGCTACCACCAGTCTTGTCTCATGCCAACTGTTAAGCATCCTGAAACCATTCATGTGTGGGGTTGCTTCTCAGCCAAGGGAATCGGCTCTCTTACAGTCTTGCCTAAAAACACAGCCATGAATAAAGAATGGTACCAGAATGTCCTCCAAGAGCAACTTCTCCCAACCCTCCAAGAGCAGTTTGGCGATCAACAATGCCTTTTCCAGCATGATGGAGCACCTTGCCATAAAGCAAAGGTGATAACTAAATGGCTCAGGGAACAAAACATAGAGATTTTGGGTCCATGGCCTGGAAACTCCCCAGATCTTAATCCCATTGAGAACTTGTGGTCAATCATCAAGAAACGGGTGGACAAACAAAAACCTAAAAATTCTGACAAAATGAAAGCATTGATTGTGCAAGAATGGACTGCTATCAGTCAGGATTTGGTCCAGAAGTTGATTGAGAGCATGCCAGGGAGAATTGCAGAGGTCCTGAAGAATAAGGGTCAACACTGCAAATATTGACTTGCTGCATTAACTCATTCTAACTGTCAATATAAGCTTTTGTTACTCATATGTTTGCAATTATTATATTTCTGTCTGTGATAAAAACATCTGTCAAACACACATAAAAACCAGAGGGCAGCAGATCATGTGAAAATATAATATTTGTGTCATTCTCAAAACTTTTGGCCATGGCTGTACATTTGTTTAATAAAGATTGATTTTTTTATATTTTTGCAGTGCTAGATTACAAATATTCTTATTATTCTTTACTCATACATTGCACATGTGTCCCTTAAACTCTTCTAACCCCCATTATTGGTGTTCCCTATTTTCAAGCAGCAACAATATATGCAACAATATTAGGTCATCTCCCATTTTGTCATGTACTATACTATCAAAAGCACTGTGCCCGAGGAGTGGTTAATTCAGCCATATCTTCTGGACAGCAATGGCCCTAAAAGTAATAAAGTCACCATTCCAAAAAGCCATTATGGAAACGAATAACTTTCCAATATGTCATAAACACTCACATAGACTCCATAGCATTAACACAGTTTTCATTTAACAGCTTGACAGATGAAAAGTTTTCTCCACATCTTACTTTCTCACTGAGAACCCCCTCTCTATTATTACGCTAAACATTTTTTGCCGACTATTTTATATGAAAAAGTCAGACACCAGCTAAGTAATTCAGAAATGACCTAAGATGGACTACAGCAAGGAAACTTTATTTTAAAAGAAAAATTTAGAAAGACATTGAAGAATATATAAATAATTCATACCTGATTTTCATTTGTGGTTACAGTGTAACATATAAACACAATGACATTTGGATATTACACAGGGTCACATTCATCTCAGTAATAAATTCATGTTCCTATAGTAGAAGTAATTATAGTTCAGTTCTGCTCAGTACAGTCCAGTGAGTTCCTATGAAAAAGCATAGGACACAATTTTAAGAACTGTCTGTCTGATTTTCATCTTCTACAACTACATTAAATGTCAAGGTGCATGGCTCCCGAATTATATTAACTTTCATTCAGTAGTTTAGTAGATGTGATATTTATTGCATCTCTCTGCATGCTCTATTAGTTGGCTCCTGTAAGGACAAGAAAAGTACGGGAAGGACGAAAACTCAATAAACGTCATCTAAGAGGCTTAGTTTTCCATATGTTTCGATTTTTAGGTCTACACTTTGAAACTTTTGTATATTAGTGAGTTCTCAAAGATTTCAAGACTATTTATGTTAGGTTTCCTCTCTTTTCTTTTGTTCAATTAGGGAAGTTATGTTGCTACCAGAAGTGATCAGAAACAACTTATTCCCTTCTCCCCATCGAAAGTTGCATGGCAGGAATATTATTATTAATAACAATAATTGGGAAAAATAATTGTTGGCAGGATGAGCAATGTGTTGATAGTGAAAATTTTGGCCCTCATGCATAACTTTCCTATGGTGATATTGTCTTTTCCTTCAGCTCACTATTTAGTGGAGATTCCAAGGTTGAAAACATTGATATATAGAGATTAGTGTATCGCTTCACACAACCCTGGTCCACGGTCCAGCGCAGTGCTCTCTGGCCATGGACATGGACGGCATTTGATTCACTGGCCTGGTGTGACATCATCTGTGCACTGTGACTAACTATAAACTGAATCTGCAATCCCAATTCCCACAGCTTCGATATGGTGCCAGAATCTACCAACCTGGACCATTGACTGGAATGGCGCAAAGTGATTTGTTTATCTCTAAAACATAGATAATAAGAAAGTAAAAATCAAATTGAAGGCTTAAATTTGCCTATCATAAGATGTTTTAGATTTGGCATAAATTTACCTACAATAATGGCTCTAGACTGCAAAATGATGGAATAGAAAAAATCTCCAGCATGTCTCCAATAATGAAGGACATTTATAGTCCTTAGCATCTCATATTTTTGACAATCTCAGACTGTGATCTTTGATGATAAAAGGAAGCTACTATAAAAGCAACTAGTTGATATAAATCACTTTACAGGCTGAAGCCATATTTTAAACATAAAATTATGCCATTATATATTTATATCCATTACATCTAATCGGCCATTGTAGCAAAATAAATAGACAATAAATTCTACAAAGGGAATACATGGACAGGATAGCAAATTAAATTTAATTATCCCTTTGATGCTTAAAAAACCCATATTGAATGAATTTGTGTAGCATTATGCAAAAGACCATAATAATGACACAATTCTCCATCCTAATAACAACCTTTCTTTGAAAAGAAATATTACATCTCTGTGCAAGAGCCTCAGGATTTTAGTTACATTATTTAGTCACTTCCCATTGATAGACTTTCTGTTTTCATGTATCACAATCTGTCAGCTGCTAACCTTTGTTTGGGAGCCAAAATCTCAGCTTGCATCTCGTCTCCTTCACAAGGCAAGAAACAAGATGACAGTATTTCCAAATAATGATGATTATTTTAACCACCTGTTATCAATTTAACTCTTTCTAACTTTACCTTTACCTCCCATATTGATGTCTTCCCTAATACAAACTTAATCAAACTCTACCCACCTCCTTCTTGTTAGAGTGTACAACAGCTGCAGGCTTATGTTCTAAAGGCTTGCTTTGCTGTGTAAATAGAAATTCTTCATATTTTTTTCTTTTTTACTGGAAACATTAAAACATTTTTTTGTTTTCTCATATTCCAAAGCTCAGATTCTTTTTGTAATTTTCCATCAATGTAGACTTATGAGGGTTTTAAATAGGCTATAAACTTTTTGCACTATTGGAAGGACATAGAGCTATCGTATTTGTTTAAGTTTTATTATTTTGATTTTGAGTGATAAATAAGAAAATCAACAAATATGTTTTTTTTCATTCCACCCATTCTGCTATTCTTCCCACATCTATCCCTGCTTCATCTGTGCTATATGCTTTGTTTGTCTAGCAGCCTTTATATTCTGCTTTCCTGGTCCTGATGGTAGTACGTGTTCTCCATCAAGACCCGCTCTATTGCACATTTGCTTCTGGTCCATCGTGCTCACTCAGCGGCTTTGCATTTTCGCCTCCCTAGCCTTTAACATACACAACCTTCTGCAGCTGGCTTTTCTGCGTGTGAGAGACCTAATGGTAATTAATTGCTTTGCTGGATAGTTTAATTACTCCTGTGTACCTGACCACTTGCACCCCTACTAGGTTGGGTATGTAAGATGAGGCCACAATGTCTAAGGCCAGCCAAATGTTACAGTACACAAGTGTTAATATAGTATAAATAAATCAGATAACCCATCAATCTATGAGTATATTTTCCATGTAAACTGTTCAGCAGATGAGGAGATAGGATACTTTTTTCCTGTTGTGTAATTAAAGGTCTCAGCTGCTTAAATAAGCATGTGAACGGAAGAAAGGAAGGATTACACGCTCAGTAGCGATATATTGACATCAACAGGAAAAAAGCCCCATTAATTGAACTTCGTAATGAAAAAGCTGAGATAATGAAATCACTGACACTGCAGATGAGCCAAAGGCATGCCATAAAATTAAATAATTAGATTAAGATGCGAGCTGTATTTAAAGGAATTCCTGACCAAACATTTAGATGTGATCTCAGATGTTAAATACTAGATAAATACCAGAGGGAGAGTAAAGGATAAAAGCAAAATGGAGAAAAATGAAAAATTGGGTAACATTTTTAACTATTTATGCTCTTAGTATTGGGATCTACCATGCATCCATAGGATGTCAGATACTGAAGATCAGACCTGTTCATTTGAATAGAAATGGACTGGAATATCAGGCACAGCTCATGGACAAATATGATGCTTACTATAGAAAATTAAGAATACTGATGTATATTCCTATGTTCAGTTGTGGAAAGAAGCATAGTGTATCTAGATAATAAAATATTAAGGCTACTTTCCCACAAAGAGATTTTTGGTGAGTTTTTGATGTTGCAGAATTTTGGCACCATTTCTGCACCCATTAAGTAAAATAAGTTACTTGCATTTTTCCAAAGATATGCAGAGTAAAAAAATCACCGAAAACTAATTATGGGAACGTTGCCTAAAAAAGATAATGTTAACGCTACAAGGATTTTCACTACTCATTTAACCGGGCTGCCATGCTCTGTGATGACATCATAAAAGGAGGGTGTTATGATTTGACTTTGTCTACTATGATTATATTTTATGCCAAGGGTAATTAAGGGGTTTTCCATCACTGAAGAAATTGTTGACAAGCCCTAAAGCTTGCCAAATCTTAGCAGTATGTAAAGCACAAGCTAATAAGTTTTAGCTCTGCATGCTGGTTCCCATTGAGGTTGTTTGCGAGCTAGATTCTTTGTCATTCATCTTAATTAAACACTGAAAAGAGTGTAGGAGACTCAAAAGATCAAAGTTCTTCAGGGGTGCACAACCCCATTATGCTCCCATACAAGTAATTAAAGTTGACCAAACCTGCAAATACTGGTGAGAGTGTCTGATAGGCCAATGGTCATGGGCACCTCCTGAATCTACCCCAACAAATGATACTGGGGGAGACAAGGATCCACCTGCTGAATTTGAAATGGCCGGTCTTATTGTTCTCTCAGAGCTTCTTCCAAAGGAGTCTAGCACTGGCTGTTACGATACTGGTCAAGCACAGCTAAAATCCAATGTCCAGCCTGACCGAGACACAGAACATCGTAGGCAATATACTTGAGGGTAGTCATTTTAAATGAAAGGAGTACATTTTGTAAGCAGTAGGAACAGTCTAGGAAATATAGTTTGCAAAAGCTGGAGATGGTAGATCGAAGGAAGACTATACATAATCCTCCAGCAATACCTTAGAGTGCCACACTCTCAAAAGTAGGCCAAAAGATGAAACAAGAAGGCTTCCTTATGGGAAAAAAATGGCAATCTTAGTTAAAGAGTAATCAGCATTTAGATTTTTATTGCATAGATTAATAGTACATTTGAAAATAAGCAACTTTGTAATATAACTTGTCTGAGAAATCTGCTTCTTTCTGCTCTGGTCATTCATTTTAAAAATTCTCAATTAATGGAAAAAATCTGTATTCAGAGATGACAGATTGTTACGTTACTGAGATAGAAGATGACAGTTGCTACTGATGTAGATTGTATGTAGATAAGAGAGGAGGGAGGAGCTCTGTATCTAGCTCCTACCTCTTCCTCTTCCTTTCTTCTCAACTTAAAAACTTTTTTCAGTAGGTACTGCCGTCTACTATCTCAGTAATGTAACAATCTGTCATCACGGAATACAGATTTATCTCATGAATTAGGAATTTTGAGAATGAATTTTCATTCATGGAAGAGAAAAAAAACTGATTTCTTGATAAGATATATTAGAGTTGCTTATTTTCACATGTATTATTAATTTGTTAAATTAAAATTTAAACGACGTTTACTCTTTAAGGGCAAGGTCAGGTGCAAAATAGCAGCTTCTAATGATAAGATGTGTAAATGCAGCACAATTTTTTAAAGTGAAGAACAGCAGCCACTTGCGGTAAAATAGGGAGATCTTTCTAGCGTCTCTCTTATATAGAAAATAGAAGCATTATTTTTCCTGTGTGTGGGGTAATTGGGAAAGTGTTATGAATGTGCTAGAGATGGTTTCTGAGCAGAGGCTCCCTCTGGTGGTTGCAGACAGTGCTGAACCTTTCAGCGAGGAGTGGCAATCTGGGTTCACGGACTGGTCTGATATAAGGGAGGTTCCCTCCCATGATGGTTGCCGGTGATCAATTGTTCTTGTCTCAATTGTGGTTCCTGGTTCATTTGGAAGTTAGCTGGAGTCTTGCCTGCATCTCCTGCTTTCAGATAAGATTTTTTTGCTTTTCTTTTTGTGCTTGCTTTTTGCATTGTTTTCTGCACTTTTGTGGATGTCAGCCAGGTCCCCTCCCGGGGCTTGAGCTCCTCACAGTTTATCTGCAGCCACCGTTATTTGCTCATTTGCTTTTTCCTGTTTTTTCAGCGGCTGCGGCTTGGTTTTTCGTTCACACTGAGATCTGATTTAGTGGGTGGCGAGATCGTGTGATCTCAGTATTTTTGTAATCAGAATTGTTGGATTTTTGTAGGGTTTTCTGGGTTGCAGAAAGTAATCTCTCCTGTCCTATCCTATTTAGTCAGCTTGCGGCCCCAGCATTTGCTCAGTCTATTTTCTGCCTATGTTTGTATTTTCATCTTGTCTAACCGCCATTATATGTTTGGGGGCTTCCTATTTTCTTTGTGGATCTGCTCCGGGGCAGATAGCTTTCATCTTTCTGCCTTTAGGTGTAGTTATCTCTCAGGCTGTGACGATGCGTCTAGGATCAACGTAGGAACGCTCCACGGCTACCTCTAGTTGTGTTGTTAGTTTAGGAATCTGCAACCCATCAGTTACCAACATCTCAGGTGTTCGGCTGCCCTGCTGTTGTTCCTGTCCTCCTCAGCTACCGAAACATAACAGGAAAGATAGAACCTTTGTCCGACATCTCTAATGTACAGTATATGAAGGCTTTTGAAAAATCAGAGGACTAAAAAATTTATCTGACAAAAATAGTTTTGCGTTATTTCTAATACATTAGGTGTGCGTAGGCTTCAATTAATGTTGTTCTTTTTCTTTTTCATCACCTGTGAGATATGTGCATGCTACATGTGTGTGTATGGCCATCAAGTGACTGTTATGTGAATTGCAAACTGTCTAAGCTTTTGCAAAGGTAGTGATTAAGCAGTTAGTCCAGTGAATTATTCTCATGTACCATTGGTAACACCATGCTGGCTAGGTATGACCCTCCACAAGGTCCAAAGTAATAGAAATTCCAGAAATTCCAGGGCACCAGAGATAGTCGGGATGAGAAGTAACTTTTATTCCATCCTTAAAATTGCATGATGAAGATACAAAAACAAGGCAGACAATGCAATGTTTCAGCTCTAACAGGCCTTTTTTAAGCCAGAAAAAAAATAAAAATTACAGCCACTGCAATAAAGCAGTGCTCCCTATCTCCACTCCTTGGGAAGCACCAATAGATCATGTTTTCAGGATTTCCTAAGTATTTTTCAGGAGATATTTTCATCCACCTGGGCAACACTAAGGAAATCTTAAAAAAATAATATATAGGTGGCTCTTAAGGACTGGAGTTAGAGAACAATGCAATAAAGTATTGATTTTGTATACTGAAATATTATAGTACTTCACATATAGCACAGAGTAGTAAGAATGGACATACAGTATCTGTAGCTGCATTATTCACCAATTAAATCCCCTACTGTTCCATTGTGAATGCTTTGATCGTTCGTTCTGGCATAGCTCACAAACATGCTGGATTCAGCAGGATAGTCCCGATTTGAGGAGGTAGGTCAGGTTCTCTTAGTGCAAAGTCTCCTCACAGTGTCTTCATCCATAACTCCTACTCCTCGAGGGGTGCAGGAGGAGAGGGTGGAGGGGGTGGGTCCAGCCTCTTTGCTCTGCTTACACTTAAATTCAATTAAATAAACAATTTTTTTTCCTTTTTTGAGATCTGGTCTCCCCAGTCACCCTGCATTGACAAGTATGGATGAATTTTGTATACTTGAATCTACATTTGCAGACTCTAAACCCACAGACAGATTATACAGATACTTAGAGATACATTTGTACATAGCAGTGTATTTCTTTGTCCTTGTATTTTTGAGGGAAAATAAAATAAACATTTTTTTTCCTCCTATAAAATTACTAGAAATAATGAAAAAAATTCCAATAATGTCATTTTTAACACACTTTAAAAAAATAATAAACATCACAACTTAGCAAATGACAGAAATATTTGGTTCCTAAAAAAACACATGTAAAAAACTGCAGTAACTTTAAGTGTAGAATCAAAGCTTTTCTCTTCTGTGAAAACCACATTATAAATGCGGCTTCACATCTGCACCAAAATTGGATCAAATATGGGGCATAACGTGAGAAGGTTATTATTGCGTAGTTTGGTGGGGACTTGCAGAAAACAAAAAACACAGTATTTAAGCAAAGTGTGAACACAACCTTACAGACACCAAAAAGTCAAATGTCATATAGTGAAGATTACATTAAGATAAGAAAGTTCTGGCTGCTAAAACTATGAATGAATGAACAAAAAATAAATCCACAGGTCACGACTAAACATGAAAATGACAAAAAAACCTGACTGGCACTTCCAGACTAATGTGAACTAGGTGCAAACCAAAGGGAGCTACCCCCATGTAAAACATACAAAAAAAGGCTGCACTCAAGCATACTGAAGCATGACAACATAGAATACATGAAATTTTGAATAGCAATATGGCTTTGGAGTATAAGGAAAAATTTGAGACGCTTAGTATAAACATTTGGCCAAACATTTTAAAGCCCACCAACCATCGTCAAGGTGGTCTCAATTCTGGTGAGTCCCTGACCTAATGTGAACATACCTCTATTAGGCTGATATCTGAATTTCTGGGTGAATATGCACCTCTGTCAGTAATGCCTGCATTTATGGGTAAAGTAGGGACCTGGTGTAATTAAAATCACCACCTGGTGGGGGCAGAGTGCTCGGTCAGTAAGCTAACATTCAAAAGACAAAAAAACCTGACTGGCACTTCCAGACTAATGTGAACTAGGTGCAAATCAAAGGGAGCTACCCCCATGTAAAACATACAAAAAAAGGCTGCACTCAAGCATACTGAAGCATGACAACATAGAATACATGAAATTTTGAATAGCAATATGGCTTTGGAGTATAAGGAAAAATTTGAGACGCTTAGTATAAACATTTGGCCAAACATTTTAAAGCCCACCAACCATCGTCAAGGTGGTCTCAATTCTGGTGAGTCCCTGACCTAATGTGAACATACCTCTATTAGGCTGATATCTGAATTTCTGGGTGAATATGCACCTCTGTCAGTAATGCCTGCATTTATGGTAAAGTAGGGACCTGGTGTAATTAAAATCACCACCTGGTGGGGGCAGAGTGCTCGTCAGTAAGCTAACATTCAAAAGACAAAAAACCTGACTGGCACTTCCAGACTAATGTGAACTAGGTGCAAACCAAAGGGAGCTACCCCCATGTAAAACATACAAAAAAAGGCTGCACTCAAGCATACTGAAGCATGACAACATAGAATACATGAAATTTTGAATAGCAATATGGCTTTGGAGTATAAGGTCAGGGACTCACCAGAATTGAGACCACCTTGACGATGGTTGGTGGGCTTTAAAATGTTTGGCCAAATGTTTATACTAAGCGTCTCAAATTTTTCCTTATACTCCAAAGCCATATTGCTATTCAAAATTTCATGTATTCTATGTTGTCATGCTTCAGTATGCTTGAGTGCAGCCTTTTTTTGTATGTTTTACATGGGGGTAGCTCCCTTTGGTTTGCACCTAGTTCACATTAGTCTGGAAGTGCCAGTCAGGTTTTTTGTTTTTTGTCTTTTGAATGTTAGCTTACTGACCGAGCACTCTGCCCCCACCAGGTGGTGATTTTAATTACACCAGGTCCCTACTTTACCCATAAATGCAGGCATTACTGACAGAGGTGCATATTCACCCAGAAATTCAGATATCAGCCTAATAGAGGTATGTTCACATTAGGTCAGGGACTCACCAGAATTGAGACCACCTTGACGATGGTTGGTGGGTTTTAAAATGTTTGGCCAAATGTTTATACTAAGCGTCTCAAATTTTTCCTTATACTCCAAAGCCATATTGCTATTCAAAATTTCATGTATTCTATGTTGTCATGCTTCAGTATGCTTGAGTGCAGCCTTTTTTTGTATGTTTTACATGGGGGTAGCTCCCTTTGGTTTGCACCTAGTTCACATTAGTCTGAAAGTGCCAGTCAGGTTTTTTGTCTTTTGAATGTTAGCTTACTGACCGAGCACTCTGCCCCCACCAGGTGGTGATTTTAATTACACCAGGTCCCTACTTTACCCATAAATGCAGGCATTACTGACAGAGGTGCATATTCACCCAGAAATTCAGATATCAGCCTAATAGAGGTATGTTCACATTAGGTCAGGGACTCACCAGAATTGAGACCACCTTGACGATGGTTGGTGGGCTTTAAAATGTTTGGCCAAATGTTTATACTAAGCGTCTCAAATTTTTCCTTATACTCCAAAGCCATATTGCTATTCAAAATTTCATGTATTCTATGTTGTCATGCTTCAGTATGCTTGAGTGCAGCCTTTTTTTGTATGTTAAACATGAAAATGAGGCATAGATTGCATTGCGCCAGCCCTGCCTAATCAAAATCAGAGGACACTGGAAGTTAAGAAATTCATGGGCCTCCTGTTCACCTGCCAGATACTACTGACCTGGATGCTGGAGTCTTCATCTTTAATCTCAACTGTTCCAGTCTTGGGAGGGACAGTCTTGTTTTTGTGTCTACGCCCTGCAGGCCCGGGTGTCTGCTTAAAGTCGCTTACTGCCACCACCCCTCTGACATTGCCTCCTCCCAGGGTAGTTAGAAATGGTGAATGGATGTGGATTGGAGTGTGTCAGGGATGTGGCTAAAATTTGCTGCTACTCGCTAAACATGCTACATTGGATCCTCACTCTTTCCGTTCTGTAAAAGTTGGGAGGTTTTGCATTTGGTCTCTGTTTACTTTCCTGGCCTGATGACATGCTGCAGCTTTGCAGCCTAGCCAAGCATTAGCCTCAGCAGAGACGATAACATTTACAGAATTCAATGTCGCAGTAAGGTTTGTTTTTTATTTTATGCCATTTCTTGCTGTTGGTTTTATTTCGTTAGCTTACAGAAACACCTTTCTACTCCTTTTCTATCTGTTTACTTCTCCCTCTATAGATGCTATCTGATAACTTGAACTTCCACTTCAGCTTAACAAAAGTGAACTCACTATGTGCCAGTACTGTGATTGCCAACATATCTGCAAAGGAGAGGCAAAGGTAAAAACAAACAAAAAGTTTTATTTAGCTTTGCAGCCACTATTACATCTAGTGATCCAGCTCAATATTAAAAATTTGGTGAAAAGTCCAGTTTAAATGCGATTGGCTAATTCTGATGCTAGAGCGATTCACCGCACACACTGTTTTTTGGTGATGCAAGTTTCTTTATTTTGTGCGAACAAACAAAATTAATTGTGACTTTGAAATATGCAGCAAAGTAAAGACGTTTAGACTCCACTGGGGTGTTTTATCACGATGTCGCTGCAAAAAAAGAAAACAGTATAAGTGAATAATATAATGATCACAGGCTATCAACCAACAATAGATATCCCATAGAACTCAATTATTTAAACAAAGTGCTGTGTAAACGTAAAATATATACAAGTAAAAATAACAGTCATGTAAACTGAAACAAAAAAAGAAGAAATGAATAAAATTAGATAAAATTGAGCAAAATAAATACAATAGGTGAAAAAGTCTCAGACATCACATGATAAGGCAATTAGCCTGAGGGTTCAAATGAAATCTGGCAAACAGTGTAATAATGCAGTCATGAGCATATACAGTGGGTTCAGAAAGTATTCAGACCCCTTTAAATTTTTCACTCTTTGTTTCATTGCAGACAATTGGTAAATGCAAAAAAGTTCATTTTTTTCTCATTAATGTACACTCTGCACACCATCTTCACTGATAAAAGCCAGAAATGTAGACATTTTTGCAAATTTATTAAAAAAGAAAAACTGAAATATCATATGGTCATAAGTATTTGCGTCACATGCTGTCCATTTCCTTGTGGTCCTCCTTGAGAGATGGTTCTACTCCTTCATTGGAGTCCAGCTGTGTTTAATTAAACTGATAAGACTTGATTTGTAAAGGCACACATCTGTCTATATATGACCTCACAGCTCACATTGCATGTCAGACCAAATGGGAATCAAGAGTCAAAGGAACTGGCTAAGGAGCTCAGAGACAGAATTGTGGCAAGGCATACATCTGGCCAAGGTTACAAAAGAATTTCAGCAGTACTCAAGGTTCCTAAGAGCACAGTGGCCTTCATAATCCTTAAATGGAAGAAGTTTGGGACCACCAGAAGTCTTCCTAGACCGGGCCATCCAGCCAAACTGAGCAATCATGGGAGAAGAGCCTTGATGAGCGAGGTAAAGAAGAACCCCAAGATCACTGTGGCTGAGCTCCACAGATGCAGTATGGAAAACGGGAGAAAGTTGCACAAAGTCAACTCTCACTGCAGACCTTAACCAGTCGGGCCTTTATGGCAGAGTGGCCCGACGGAAGCCTCTCCTCAGTGCAAAATATATTAAATTCCTCGTAGAGTTTGCTAAAAAAACACATGAAGTACTCCCAGACTATGAGAAATAAGATTCTCTGGTCTGATGAGATGAAGATATAAATTTTTGGTAATAATTCTAAGCGGTATGTGTGGAGTAAACCAGACACTGCTCATCACCTGCCCAATACAATCCCAACAGTGAAACATGGTGGTGGCAGAATCATGCTGTAGGGGTGATTTTCAGCTGCAGGGACAGGATGACTGGTTGCAATTGAAGTAAACAAGAATGCAGCCAAGTACAGAGATATCTTGGATGAAAACCTCTTCCAGAGTGCTCTGGACCTCAGACTGGGCCGAAGGTTCACCTTCCAAAAAGACAATGACCCTAATCACACAGCTAAAATAACAAAAGAGTGGCTTCAGAACAACTATGTGACCATTCTTGACTGGCCCAGCCAAAGCCCTGACTTAAATCCAATTTAGCATCTCTGTAGAGACCTGAAAATGGCTGTTCACCAACGTTCACCATCTAACCTCACGGAACTGGAGAGAATCTGCAAGGAAGAATGGCAGAGGATCCACAAATCCAGGTGTGAAAAACTTGTTGAATCATTCCCAAGAAGACTCATGGCTGTACTAGCTCAAAAGGGGCTTCTACTCAATACTGAGCAAAGGGTCTGAATACTTATGACCATGTGATATTTCAGTTTTTCTTTTTTAATAAATTTGCAAAAACGTTTACATTTCTGTTTTTTTCAGTTAAGATGGGGTGCAGAGTGTACATTAATGAGAAAAAATGAACTTTTTTGCCTTTACCAAATGGCTGCAATGAAACAAAGAATGAAAAATATAAAAGGGGTCTGAATATTTTCCAAACCCACTGTACATAGCAAATTGAGCAATATTTTCGTATTTTCGTATTTAAACCATTCTCAGGTTAAGTGATTACACAACAATGAGGGTAAATACTTGCAGAAAGCTCACTATAGTATTTGATATGGAAGGGATATATTTGAAGGGGAAGAGTTGCAGTTACTGCTGAAAATAAATGTCAGTTTACAAGACATGTATCAAGTTGGTGACATAGCAGTTAACACAATAAGTGGGTGGCATAGTGGCTCACTAAGAAGGCATAGTAGCTCATACTCCGAGTTGATGGCATGGCAGCTGACACTAGGTAAATGGTATAGTGGCTCACACCCTCAGTAGGCATAATGGCACACATTGACAGTTGGTGACAAGGCTGCTAAGGGGTTGGACCAGATGGCCCAGGAGGTCCCTTCCAATTCTACCATTCTATGATTCTATGATTCTATGACTCTTAGTAGGTGGCATAGCAGCTCACTCTCTGGGTTGGTGGCATCGCAGCTCTCACTGTAACCGGCATGCATTAGCTACCTGTGTTGTCTTGGTTTCCTTGGCACTCCCGCACCTATGTTTGCTAGGTAGTTGTCCTCTGCAGCTGCCTAACATGGTTAAATACCAGCGTGTATCGTCAGACCGGAAGTGCGTCATCGGGGTGATGCCCATGGGTGATGCCACTTTTACATATCAGGTGACACCTCTCCGGCCTCATGGACTGTCTCTACTCCCATAGTAACATGCATATGTATGGATCCAGTCAGGCTGCACATGCCATATCGTTAAAGATGACATATCTTTAACGACATGGCATGTGCAGCCTGACTGGATCCATACATATGCATGTTACTATGGGAGTAGAGACAGTCCATGAGGCCGGAGAGGTGTCACCTGATATGTAAAAGTGCTGTGTCTGTATGCAGCTATGGATATAGGAGCCACAGTGCTGCTGTGTGAGCCTGTAGTATTGGGAATAGTTGATTAAAGTACAGTACAGGCATATGGTAGAAATGTTTGGAATGAGGGAATGTAGTTGTTCAGAGCTGAACGTAAATTGTGTCTCCGTGGAGAGGACCCAAAGGGAAAAAAGGGAGTGAGAGATAAAAAAAGTTAACGGAAATGTGGAATAGAAGAGGCCATAATTTAATGACAGGGTATATGATGTTATACACAATTATGTATTGGTGCTCGGTATATTTGGACATCATGTGGTCATCTTGAGCGTCACGTTAACTCAATTGTCTAAATGTACTTACCAGGGTAGTGAGGATGTCTCAGCATGTCTGCAAGGAGGAAAAGATGATAGTAATTAAAGGAGCTAATCAATTTCCCTAGTGAGTTACTTGGGAGCCAGGGTTTGAAGGGTATGGATCCAATATGCTTCCCTGCTCTTGAGTTGCTGTATGTTGTTGCCGCCACGTCTAGGTCTGAGGACTTGTTCTATGATTTGAAATCGCAATTGTGACACAGAGTGTCTGGCATTGGTGAAATGGTCAGGAAGGGGCAGCCAAGTTTTCCCGCAGTGGCTTGCGATTCGAACTCTTACGTGCTGGGTTGTCTCCCCAAAGTATGGGAGGCCACAGGGGCATTTGATGACATAAATAACAAAGTTTGAGTCGCACGTGTAATAGCGTTTTATTGGGTATGGTTTCACTGTTCGAGGGGTTGTGTCACCGTCTCAGATTTGATGACATTTGAACATATCTCACAGCTGAAGCAGGGAAACATATCCAACCTACGGGAACTGAGGAAGTGTTGGATTGGCTATTTGGCAGTGCTCTCTATGTCTGCCCTTACCAGATTGTCACTAATATTGCAAGGTCTTTTGGAGCACATTAGGTTGGTATCTTAAAAGCCTCAATGTTGGGATAAGCCCTTGTTAGTAATGGCCAGTGTTTCTTGATAATGGTGTATAATTTAGGCATCAATGGATGATACACATATACAGATGGTATCCTTTCTCCTTGTGCTTTGGGGAGAGAGGGAGGCTGTGGGACAAGGGCACTGTTTTCCTCTTGGTTTAGTAGAGTCAAGGCGTAGCACCTTTCTTGAAATTAGAGTGACAATTCGTTGAGTATTTTTGGTAATAGGTTTTTGTCTGTGACTACATGGAAAACCATTTGAAACAGGGAGTGTGGGAGGCTGGTTTTAGAGTTTTTTGGGTGGCAGCTGGAATACTGTAATAAGCTATTGCGATCTGTGGTTTTAGTAGAGATCCATTGAAATAGAACCCGAGGGGTCCTTCACAACTAATGTGTCAATAAATGAAATCCGGTTTATTCACAGTGTAAACTGTAGCTCAGGTTTAATCTGGTTGAGGTAAGAAAAAAAGGATTCCAGTGAATTGAGAGATCCGTGGCAGATACAGAAGATATCATCGATATATCTGTACCAACATGTGGAATGTTGCTGAAATAGATCATTGGTGTAAATGTGTTGTTCCTCAAAGAGACTCATGTAGCAATTTGCAAAAGCCAGAGCCACATACCGGGACATAGAAGATGTCACCAAATAGAAAAAAGTTTTTATATAGTACTAGTTAGAGGAGATCCATGCATAGTTGTACAGAATTATTGTTTAGTGTTGATTTAGATAGCATGCATGAAGCATGGCTAATTCTGAACACAACTACATCCCTAATTATAGAAGGGTGTGGACACTTATACAACCACATTATTTAAAACCACAATAAGTAATCAACTGCAAGAATGCATGATTTGACAATATTGTTAAAAATGTACATCACAAAATTCCAATCACTGCATGCACAGTTATATAAGTATGTTACATATAATATATTACTTTGCCATGTTTGCCATTAGTGATGGGCGAATCCCTGGATGTTCAGGTTCCGGCAGGTTCGGCCGAACATTTAAAAAAAATATGGTTCTGTTACCAGAACAATACTCAAACTCAGATCCTATTCATATGAATGGGGGGTCCAAACATCTGTTTACCACGCTGTCATCTGCATGGCAGCACGGCAAACACTGTCTCTGATCCGTGGTAAGATTATTACTGAAGCCCTGAAGCACTGCTATGTGTAGCACAAGTGATGAGAAGATTTCAGCTTCAAGTCCCCTAAGGGGGCTATTGAAGCAAGTAAAAAGTGTAAAAAAAAGTTTTTAAAAATACTAAAAAATATATAAAAGTTCAAATCAACCCCCTTTTGCTCCATTCAAAATAAAATAAAAAATTTAAAAATACACATACACTACCGGTCAAAAGTTTAGGGTCACTTAGAAATTTCCTTATTTTTGAAAGGTGTACAATAATAAATTATATTGTGGTACCGTGTTAGCCAGAAAAATCGATGTGAATACTTCTCCGTCCAATTATGACAAGAGCATTCTTAAAGTGATACCTTTATTGGCTAACCAGAAAATTATATGTTCGCAAGCTTTCAGAGCGCAGAGGCTCCTTCTTCAGGCAAGATTACATTTGTAATGTAATCTACAAATGTAATCTTGCCTGAAGAAGGAGCCTCTGTGCTCTGAAAGCTTGCGAACATATAATTTTCTGGTTAGCCAATAAAGGTATCACTTTAAGAATGCTCTTGTCATAATTGGACGGAGAAGTATTCACATCACTTATTTTTGAAAGAAAAGCAGTTTTTTTCCAATGAAGCTAACATTAAATGATTCAGAAATAACTCTATACAGTGTTAATGTGGTAAATGACTATTCTAGCGGCAAACGTCTAGTTTGTAATGCAATATCTTCATAGGTGTATAGAGGCCCATTTCCAACAACCATCACTCCAGTGTACTTATGGTATTTTGTGTTCGCTAACTGTGTAAGAAGGCTAATAGATGGTTAAAATACCCTTTAAAACCCTTGTGCAAGTATGTTAACACAGCTGAAAACCGTTTGGTTGATTAGAGAAGCTATAAACCTGACCTTCCTTTGAGCTTGTTGAGAATCTGGAGCATTACATTTGTTGGTTCAATTAAACTCTCAAAATGGCCAAAAAAAAAGAACTTTCTTGTGAAACTCGACAGTCTATTCTTGTACTTAGAAATGAAGGCTATTCCATGCGAAAAATTACCAAGAAACTGAAGAATTCATACAATGGTGTGTAGTACTCCCTTTAGAGGAGAGCACAAACAAGCTCTAACCAGAGAAGAAAGACAAGTGGGAGGCCCCGCTGCACAACTGAGCAACAAGACAAGTACATTAGAGTCTTTAGTTTGAAAAATTGACGCCTCACAGGTCCTCAACTGGCAGCTTCATTAAGCAGTACACATTAAACGCCAGTGTCAACATCTACAGTGAAGAGGCGATTTGGGGATGCTGGCCTTCAGGGCAGATTGGCAAAACAAAAGCCAATATTCTTCTGTCCAATGTCTGTGTTCTTTTGCCCATATTAATCTTTTCCTTTCATTTAAGCCAGTCTTAAATATGGCTTTTGTTTTGCCAATCTGCCCTGAAAGCCAGCATCCCCAAATCGCCTCTTCACTGTAGATGTTGACACTGGCGTTTAATTTGTACTGTTTAATGAAGCTGCCAGTTGAGGACCTGTGAGGCGTCAATTTTTCAAACTAAAGACTCTAATGTACTTGTCTTGTTGCTCAGTTGTGCAGGGGGCCTCCCACTTGTCTTTCTTCTCTGGTTAGAGCTTGTTTGTGCACTCCTCTAAAGGGAGTACTACACACCATTGTATGAATTCTTCAGTTTCTTGGTAATTTTTCGCATGGAATAGCCTTCATTTCTAAGAACAAGAATAGACTGTCGAGTTTCACAAGAAAGTTCTTTTTTTTTGGCCATTTTGAGAGTTTAATGGAACCAACAAATGTAATGCTCCAGATTTCAACAAGCTCAAAGGAAGGTCAGGTTTATAGCTTCTCTAATCAACCAAACGGTTTTCAGCTGTGTTAACATACTTGCACAAGGGTTTTAAAGGGTATTTTAACCATCCATTAGCCTTCTTACACAGTTAGCGAACACAAAATACCATAAGTACACTGGAGTGATGGTTGTTGGAAATGGGCCTCTATACACATATGAAGATATTGCATTACAAACTAGACGTTTGCCGCTAGAATAGTCATTTACCACATTAACACTGTATAGAGTGTATTTCTGAATCATTTAATGTTAGCTTCATTGGAAAAAAACTGCTTTTCTTTCAAAAATAAGGAAATTTCTAAGTGACCCTAAACTTTTGACGGGTAGTGTATTTGGTATCGCCGAGTTCAGAAACGCCCAATCTTTCTAAATATAAAAAGACTTAATCCGATCGACAAACAGCGTAACGAGAAAAAAAATCGAAACGTTAGAATTATATTTTTTTTCATTGCTGCAACATTGAAATAAAATACAATACTAGGTGATCAAAACATTGTGTCTACCTCAAAATGGTATTAATACAAAACTTAAGCTTGGAGTGCAAAAAATATGCCCTTACCCAGTCCCAGATCCCAAAAAAATGAGACGCTACATCGCCAATTTTTTTTTACCACTTAAATGAAAAAGAATCTATATTTGTTTGGTACCTGCGAACTCGTAATGACCTTGAGAATCATAAAAGCAGGTCAGTTTTATGCTTTAATGAACATGGCAAAAAAGCAGAAATATAAATCAATTGTGTAATTGCACTTTTTTGCAATTTTACCGGACTTGGAATTTTTGTCCCGTTTTCCAGTAGATTGTATGGTATAATCAATAGCGCTATTCAAAAGTACAACTCATCCTGCAAAAAACAAGCCCTCAGATGGCCATATTGACTGAAAAATTTAAAAAAAGGTTATGGCTCTGGGAAGAAGTGGCATTCTAGCCTTCTTTCTCCGGACCAGCTATACAACCAATCACTCCTCTTTGGACATGAAATCGCAGTTGTGGTAAGCAGGCTTGGACTGGCCCACAGGAGAACAGGAGAATCTTCAGGTGGGCCACCAACCTGTTTTATGAGCAGTACTTAGCACAATATACATGAATCAATACAGACAAAGGCAGCATCTTATTCATTTAACAATCTATCCTGTTCATTGTTATATAAATTTGTGATTGTTTTGAGGATAATATCACATGGAATGAAGCTGAAAAGGAGGACCCATGAGTTGGTTATTGGTGAGCCCTTGGCACCCCAGTCCAACACTGGTGACAAGGCGAATATATAGTTATTGTGTACTATAGTAAAAATTAGTAACAGGTAATGATAGCTACAAATACAACCTAAGACTCACACTATCTTTTCCAATAATACAAGTTATATTTGTACTACCCGTTTCTTATTTATTCCGTCTTCATATTCATAATGTTTAAGTTGTCAATATAAAAATGATGAAATGATGTTTAGAGCATAACGCTCTACATAGCTGGAAGCAAAACTGCCTACATGGTTACCGAGCACGGCTGTCTGTAAGTTTCATTTGTTTTATTCAGCGCGGTGGTTAACACTGGAAGGAATGTATTCATTGGTGGGAAATGAGTGCCCTGGAGAATAATTTGTATTTCTCTACTTATATTTTGTGGTTTACTTGTGCTCATATTGTTTTATGACATAGCAATGCTCTGGACATTGTAATCATATTACAGCACTTGTTTTTTAGGAAGTCTGTTTCCAAGGCAACAGAAAAAAAAGAGAAAAAAGAATGAAATTATTGCACATGGCTCACTTGTTTCGTACTTCCTTTATTTTCACACAGTTAGACACTTAATTAAACTTGGTTTTGCAAACACATAGAAAATATCTACTTAAGATGATTATGTACACTCGCAAGAATGTGTTGAAATATTGCAACCAAAATTGGTTCTTAATTTTGGTCTTCAAACGTTGTCATTTTTTTTCTCTAGAATAAATATATTTAGGATAGAATTCTTGTATATCGCCTCCAGCTTTCTACTACAGCACCCCAACATTTATATATAACTTTGGAGGCAGCTCCATATTTAAGCCCATTCTACAGACAGAGCACATGGTAAGCTACAGTTAAAGAGCACGATGCAATACTGCACTATTTTAATGCAATAAGTAGCTTTAGCCGCTCTACACAATAATGTAGGTGAGCTAAACTACAGCTTGATCATTGCTATGTCTGTACGGCTCATACCTTATTTATTTTACTGCTTTATATAGTGCTATCATATTCTTCAGCGCTTTACAATCATCAGCATTACTTTCTCTATTGGGGCTCACAATCTAAATTCCCTATCAGTATGTCTTCAGTGTGTGAAAAGAAACCGGAGAACCCGGGGGAAACCGTCACAAACACGGGGAGAACATACAGACTCCGTGCAGATGTTGTCCTTTCTGGGAGGCACATTTTACAATTCTTGTTTTCAGATTTCTTCATTTGTTTTGAAATAAAGTTTTCTAAAGACTACTGAGTACTGACCATTATTTCGTCTTAAAGCAGAAATTCTGTGAAATATTGCTGGTAGTCGTTTAGAAAACCTTGAACAGAGGTGTAAATTTTAGCTAAAGTTGAACTAGCGCAGTGAAATACCAGAGAATTTTCACTTGTTCACAAACTTGGCCATAGTCAAAGTCACCCAAGGTCTTTTTAGACACAAAGTCACCCAAGGTCTTTTAGACACAAAGTCACCCAAGGTCTTTTAGACAGCCTTATTGAAGTTAATAATTTGCCGCGATGGTCTATTACTATAGTTGATATTGTAAGTCATGTGTGTAGAAGAAGGGAACAAAGGTGAGTTGGTTGCTGCTAAGTTCAATACACATGGGAGCCCAGCCGAGTCTAGGAAGACTGTGGGAGCCATCAGCCTGGGAGCAGTTGAAGTAGTAGAAGATTGGCTTCCCTGAGCCCGTGGTGTCACCTGGTTGGATAAGTCCTCAGCTACAGTGGAGTTATCGGAAGCATAGTTAGACTGGTTGAGTCATGAAGGGCAGGGAGTGATAGTGATTCTTCTCTTTTTTGTATATGGAAAGTTTTGTTGCAAACTCAAACTGTGAGTTCTTGTTAAAGGAAATCTGATTCCATTTTTCCCCCATCTCAAAGCAGCATAATGTAGAGGCAGAGTCCCTGATTCCAGCAATGTGTCACTTTTTTACTGGCTGCTGCAGTCTTGATAAAATTGTTATTTTTCTCTGCTGCTGATCAACCAGTTCTCTCAATGCTGAGCTCTGTTTAACCCCACCCACATCACTGATTGCCAGCTTTCTGTTTACACTGCATAGGCAGAAAGCTGCCAATCAGTTTACGAGTCCTCTATTGATATTCTTCTTCTGATAAAGCATTGATTTTAAAAACAATGCAAAATAAAACAATACTGACCAGCCCAATAAGTGACACGTCACTGGAATCTGAATTTCTGTCCCTATAACAAGCTTTTCTAAGATTAGGTAGAAAAAAAACCTTGTAATAGGTTCCCTTTAACTGTAATGAGTTCTAGGGATGGGAGTTAAAAATAATCTGTAGGTCTATGAGACGTCAACATTGGCTGAGGTCCTTGCGCAGCCATGTGATGTGAGGGAACAAACTATTGTAATCTAAATACTATTTACATTGTGCTCTGGAACGTCCAAGCAATATCGCCACCTAGAGTAAAGAACAGTCACCATGCTTTTGTGCTCTATATGAGATTTATAATCATCAATCTTGTGCGTCTGTGAAGCAAAGAAAGGTAAATATATTCTGTTTAAACTAATACGATTAGTGTGTCTATAAAGGTGTCTTTCTCATGATTAATATCCAGGATTGATCTCTCCTCTACCTCCCAGTTTCTTTGTTGCAAGTAGAGGCAGCATTGCTTCCCCTGAATGGGAAAAACTCAGGATAACTGAGGCTGGTGGGATCTAACAATCTGTCCTGCTTCAGAGCAGTGCAAGCAGAGACATAAAAGAACAATACGCACCTCAACAGTCAGCTGCTCGCACTCTCATGTATGGTCCTCAGTGCTTTTTCTTAATTCCACTGTGTTCTGAAACCCTGAGCATCTTTACACTAGGTCAGAACTTCCAGCAGTGACTAGAACCAATAAGTCTCTTTACATGCACTTTATAGGGTCGCAACAATGTTGTGATGTCAGGACGTGTGCTGCAACTGTGCAGCACGCACTGTAGATCAGGACTTCCAGCATAGACTGGGACCTTCTTGACCCAACTGCAATTAGAAGTTCTGGCATAGCAATAATATCACTGGGGTTTCATTGCACGGCGTAGGAAGAAGAGATGATGAGATTGTACAGAAGGCATAAAGCAGCAGAAGTGAAAAGCGAATTGAGTACTAGATGTTTTTTCCACATCTTGTGTTAATTATGCTCTGGGGTCTCTCCTGACCCCAGAGCATAATAAGGGATATTCAAGACATGGAGAATACATTTGCTGTAAATTGAATTTCCCGGTAAAATCTGCATGATTTGGAGAATTCGAATCTCGTCAGATCCGCTCATCTCCACTTATTAGTAACATATTGAAATTATACAATAAAATTAAGTAACAACAAGAAGACACTCCATTTTCCTATTGCCCTGCACCACATACACTGCATCATTTAACTCCTTAACGACCAAGCCATTTTGTTGGTTAAAGACCAGGCCAATTTTTACAATTCTGACCACTGTCATTTTATGTGCTTATACCTCTGGAACGCTTCAACGGATCTTGGCGATTCTGAGAATGTTTTCTCGTGACATATTGTACTTCACGATAGTGGTAAAATTACTTCAATATAACTTGCGTTTATTTATGAAAAAAATGGAAATATGGCAAAAATTTTAAAATTTTGCAATTTTCAAACTTTTAATTTTTATGCCATTAAATCAGAGAGATATGTCACAAAAAATAGTTAATAAGTAACATTTCCACATGTCTACTTTATATCAGCACAATTTTGGAACCAAAATTTTTTTTGTTAGGAAGTTATAAGTGTTAAAAGTTGACCAGCAATTTCTCATTTTTCCAACAAAATTTACAAAACCATTTTTTTTAGGGACCACCTCACATTTGAAGTGAATTTGAGGGGTCAATATGACAGAAAATACCCAAAAGTGACACCATTCTAAAAACTGCACCTCTCAAGGTGTTCAAAGCCACATTCAAGAAGTTTATTAACCCTTTAGGTACTTCACAAGAATTGAAGCAATGTGGAAGGAAAAAATGAACATTTAACTTTTTTCCCCAAAATTTTTCTTTCGACACAATTTTTTTAAATTTTGTCAAGGGTATTAGTAGAAAATGAACCACAATATTTATTGCACAATTTCTCCTGAGTACACCGATACCCCATGTGTGGGGGTAAAACCACTATTTGGGCGCATGGCAGAGCTCGGAAGGGAAGCAGCGCCATTTGACTTTTTTGGCTGGAATTGAGATTGGACGCCATGTCGCATTTGGAGAGTCCCTGTGTGCCTAAACAGTGGAAACCCCACACAAGTGACCCCATTTTGGAAACTAGACCCCCCCAAGGAACTTATCTAAATGTGTTGTGAGAGCTTTGAACCCCCAAGGGCTTCACAGAAGGTTATAACGTAGAGCCGTAAAATTAAAAAATCATATTTTTTCCACAAAAATGATCTTTTCATCCCAATTTTTATTTTCCAAAGGATAAAAGGACCCCAAAAGTTATTGTGAAATTAGTCCTGAGTACCTGATACCCCATATGTGGGGGTAAACCACTATTTTGATGCATGGCAGAAACGGAAGGGAAGGAGAGCCTTTTTCAAATGCAGACTTTGATGGAATGGTCTGCGGGTGTCATGTCACGTTTGGAGAGCCCCTGATGTGCCTAAACAGTAGAAACTCCCCACAAGTGACTCCATTTTGGAAACTAGACCCCCAAAGGAACTTATCTAGATGTGTGGTGAGCACTTTGAACCCCCAAGTGCTTCACAGAAGTTTATAACGTAGAGCCGTGAAAGTAAAATAATCATATTTTTTTCCACAAAAATAATCTTTTTGCCCCCAAATTTTTATTTTTATAAGGGTAACAGGAGAAATAGGACCCAAAAGCTATTGTGCAATTTGTCCTGAGTACGCTGATACCCCATATGTGGGGGGAACCACTATTTTGACACATGGCAGAGATCGGAAGGGAAGGAGCGCCTTTTTCAAATGCAGACTTTGATGGAATGGTCTGCGGGTGTCATGTCACGTTTGGAGAGCCCCTGATGTGCCTAAACAGTAGAAACCCCCACAAGTGACTCCATTTTGCAAACTAGACCCCCCAAGGAACTTATCTAGGTGTGTGGTCAGCACTTTGAACCCCAAGGGCTTCACAGAAGTTTATAACGTAGAGCCGTGAAAATAAAAAAAATCATATTTTTTTCCACAAAATGACTTTTTGCCCCCAAATTTTTATTTTTATAAGGGTAACAGGAGAAATAGGACCCCAAAAGTTGATGTGCATTTTGTCCTGAGTACGCTGATACCCCATATGTGGGGGGGGAACCACTGTGATCGCCTTACTGCGATCTTTGGGAGGCAAATGAACAAATCCACAAAAGGTGAAGAATTGTTTTTCTTTTTTATGCCGTTCCTCGTGCGGTATTAGTGATTAGGCGACTTTATTCCTCGGATCGGTGCGATTACAGCGATACCAGATTTATACCCTTTTTTCATGTTTAGCTTCTGTCACACTCTAAAAGGTTTTTTTCTTGGAAGAATTTTTTGTAAGAAATTTTTGCACCGTCGTATTTTGAGAGCTATAATTTTTCAATATTTTGGCCGACAGAGTTATCCGTGGGCTTATTTTTTGTGAGACGAGCTGACATTTTTATTGGTACCATATTCGGGCACATAACGTTTTTTGATTGCTTCCTATTCCAATTTTTGTGGAAGCAGAATGAACAAAAACCAGCAATTCAGGAACTGTTTTTTCTTTTTTTTTTTTTCCTCCGTTCCGCGTGTGGTAAAATTGATAAAGCAGCTTTATTCTTCGGGTCACTGCGATTACAGCGATACCTCATTTATATATTTTTTATGTTTTGGCGTTTTTTACACAATAAAAAATTTTATAGAAAAAATAATTATTTTTGCATCAGTTTATTCCGCGAGCTATAACTTTTTTATTTTTTCACTGATGATGCTGTATTGCAGCTTGTTTTTTGCGGGAAAAAATGACGTTTTCAGCGGTACAATGGTTATTTATATCCCACTTTTTGATCGCGTGTTATTGCATTTTTTCCAAGCGGTATGATGATACCGCTTGGAAAAGTATAATTTACTACTTTTTTGTGTTTTTTTTTTACGGCTTTCACTGAAGGGGTTAACTAGGGTTACGTTTTTATAGATGGGATTTTTATGGACGCGGCGATACCAAACATGTTTATTTTTTTTGCTTTTTGTTTTTTTTATTACATAAAAATGTGTATTTTTTAGGGGATTTTTTAAAATTATTTTTTAATATTTTTTTTTTTTACAATTTTTTTTTAAAAATGCTTTTTTTTAACTTGTCCCTTTATGGGACTTTCACTTTTTTACTTTTTATTGCAGTTACAATGCATTGCAATGCTCAAGCATTGCAATGCATTGTACCTATGGTGAAAGCTGCTGTGAGCATGAACACAGCAGCTTTCCGTAGCTAGATGACCCGGAGGTTGTCATGACAACCCCCGGGTCATCAAGGCAGAGATTGGGCCCTGCAAATATATTGCAGGGCACCGATCTGAGGCAGAGGGAGCTCCCGACCCTCTGCCTCCCCCCCTGAGCGCTGCGATCGCGCTCGATCGCAGCAGTCAGGGGGTTAACAGCCAGGGGCGGCGGGGGCACCGCTCCTGGCTGTCAGTGCGGGAAGCTCAGCCACTGCAGCGTCGGCTCCTGCACTGATCGCGCTGGAGATGCTGAAATTTCAGCATCTCCTGCGCGATCGCTGCTGTGTTTGGTCAGTCAGATTGACTGACCAATCACAGCGCTGTAGGTGCGGGGACTGACGGCAAAGGTCCCCGCACCGCTTGCCGTGCATGTCAGCTGTCTGTGACAGCTGTCGGCACTGATCTACCACTGCGTGTTTACACGCAGTGGTAGTTCAAAGGCATGATGTGCATAGTCCGTCAAGGTGCCAAAACTGACACCTTGCCATGACGGACTGTGCACGTCAATGGACATTAAGGGGTTAAAAGAATTGTTCAATTTTTGAAAAAAAATGGCTAACTAACCTCCAAAAACAGAATCACACCAGTCTAAATGTTGTGTATTCTTGTGTATCTTATTCCATTTACTTCCAGAGACTGATATTTCTGTAAGAAAGCAGCCATCATTTTCTAATCTTTTACATCCCTTTCAAATAATACATTTCTCTGCAGAATGAAGAACTAGACATCTATCCAGGAAATTAAATCAGAGTTGGGAAAAAAATGTTATCAGCGAAACATTTCCTAGTAGATAATATAATATCCTCTGTTCGTATTTAAGTCCATGTGAATTTTTGGCCAGTCAGTCAGTTACTAGCTCTTTTGGAGTGTGTCAGATTAACCCCTTGACCTTATTTTCTAATTAACTGAATGGTTTTGGCTTTCCCCTTTTCATTTTATTGGAGCCAAATTCTCTGCATGGAGATTACAAGAGCATGCACCGTCACTTCCACTGAGACAATTCAGAAGTGCACTGTGTAGTACAAATCAATTTGTATCTACCACACACACTCGGCAATATTTCACAATGTATTTGTTCTCTAGAATTAAATCCAAAATGGAATGTAGCTTTCTATTAAGGGTAAATCTATTGGATAAACAGAATGCATAACATATATTGTTTCATTATTTGTATAAGTATTTAATATTTATGAGAAAATCTGTCACACTTATACAAAATGAGTTTTATCGAGGAAGAGATCCTTTATTTCTGTTTTGAAAGAGCTTCAATAAGAACGTAGTCTTGAAAGAAGCAATGATCTAAAATAATATGGCATTTTCTAAACACTAAATTTAACAATTACCCCTTCACCTCCCGTAAGAAGGGGGCAAGTATTTGTTTATTAATGATTTAGGGCTACATGAATTGTGAATCTATGTTCTGCTTGTCTACAGACATTTTGCTTAAGATATTAAAAAAATGCAGATTTATTTCACCTCCACATTTGAATTATCTCTTCTCGCAATTAGCCGGTAATCTTTCTCCAAGAATATTCCTGACTGCCCACTAGTGATAAGCGAGTATACTTGTTGCTCAGGTTTTCCCAAGCATACTCGGGTGGTCTCTGAGTATTTGGAAGTGCTTGGAGATTTAGTTTCTGTCGCCACAGCTGCATGATTTGAAAACCCGAGCAACGAGCATACTCGCTCATCACTACTAGCCACCTAAGGGAACAAACCATCTCTCAATATTTTCCAAAATCAGCGCATTAGAAAGTCTACATCTATTTCTTTTTGCTATCTCCTCCACTTTACAGGTCTGACCTTCAAAAGGGAATGTCACATAAGACAATAATACTTTAACTAGTGCTAACATGTAATCAGGAGGAGAGAATCCAGGTTGCCAGCACTCTCAAAGGCAAAAAATAGATCATTCACCAGGAATGATGCAAATGTATTAAAAATACAAAGCATTTTGCTTGTATCCAGTCTTCCTCAGTTGTCTCATTTTATGTGTGATGATCCATAAACTGCACTACACTAGCCACTAAGGAAACTCAATGTCTCCAAAAATTCAATATAAACAGCACAAAAAGGCAGCAACACTCACCTGCCCAGATCTCAGAACAAATGCACTACAGGGTGCACCCAGCCCATAAAGCAAGATATTAGCAGCACAGGTGCAAAATACCAGATTAAACAGCCACTCTCCACATACCCATCCAAGGAGGGGATAACTGCCCAGTATACAATTGCACAATAGAGGCCCGCATAGGGTGCCGTTCACACAAGGATACTGCACAGTGTCTGGTTCACAGCCTATTAGTTATGCCCCTACTATTCGACTAGGCGGGCTGGCCAGTACACTCTCCATGCACACCAGTGTGAATACCCCTCATGCGAGACCAAAACGTGCTTGAGCTTGGCTGCACCCCAAAAAATAAAGTGCAAAAAATACAAAAATAGTGGGGTATTGGTTAATATTTTGCCAAAATACGTAAGCTTGTAACCTGCGCCAAAGGTCCCCACGCTTACAAGTACCTACACTACCATAGAGTCCAAGAATATATCCAAAAGGTGCAAATTTTATTTACCATAATAGTACAAGTATAAAAATCACGGACAAGTTAGAACAGAAATGGAGAGAACAGTGGAATGCAACCAGAACACGTCTGTGGTACGTCATAGAACTGACCAGTAAGTGACCCAATAGCAGTCAGTATCACAATATGCAGTATACGTGGATGACAATATAGATATATAATATATAATACCACAAGGAAACAATAAGTATAGTATATTGTATCCAGTAAAACCCCAAACAATGTAGACATTACCAGAGATATCATACAATTAACTGGACACAAATTAGGTACATATATATATATGGCCATAGAAAGTGTATTATTGCTTACAAGAGTGAATAATAAAGCACAATCGCATAATGATAGATAAATGCCAGGTAATCAGAAATCAGCTAAATAGCTTCTATAAATATATGGCTATATACGATATTTAAGTAGGCATATAGATGGCAAAAATAGATAGCCGACCAAAGTTATACAATACTAAGTAAGCACCATGTATACAACAATCAGCAGTACCTGGCACAAATTACCACAATTTAAAGCAAATTAAGCAGGCTGGCCATAGTTTACCTGGTGGAAGGCAGACTGAATGGGACAACAGTAGTGTTGAGCGATACGATACTGCAAATATCGGGTATCGGCCGATATTGGCTGTATCGGAATTCCGATTCGAGTTCCGATATTTTCGATCATATCGGATACCGGAATCGGAATGTCACTGTCACTGTCAGTGTCCGTCGGTCGGGTCTGTCAGGAGTCAGCGGCACTTACCCGGCAGAAGATCTCCGGCGGTCACATCCCGGGCTGCTTAATGGCCGCCATCCTCTTCCCCCGGCGGTCACATGCAGTATCTCGCGATAACTGCAGTGACTGCTGGGTAATCGCGGCCGTAAAGCAGTCCGATGACGTCACCGCCGGGGAAGCTGGTAAGCAGCTGTGCTGCGCCGGATGTCAGGCTCTGCCTGTCATTCCGATGTAGCAGAGCTGGATCGTCGTGGGACAATCGTTACTATGGACTGCGTCGGACAGGTGGTATACTGTTGGTTTGTTTTTTTTATTTTTTTACAGGAGATCGATGGCGTCGCAGGAATGAGAGAGTAATAAAAAAAATGAAAACTGTGTTGTCTCTTTTATTTCATTAAAAGACTTTTTTCTTGCTGTGTCTTTTTTTTAAACATTTAATAACTTTGGGATTAATAATGGATCGGTGTCTTATTGACGCCTCTCCATTATTAACCGGGTTATTGTCACCGTGCAATCAAGGTGACAATAACCCCTTATTACCCCACTTGCCACCGCTACAGGGCAGTGGGAAGAGCTGGGTAAAGTGCCACAATTGGCACATCTTTTGATGTGCCAAATGTGGGGCTGCTGTAGCCTGGTATTATCAGGCTGTTGAGGGCCAAAATCCATGGGCCTTGACAGTCTTTTAATACCAGGCCGCAGCAGTCTGCATTTTACTTGGCTGGTTAACAAAAATAGGGGGGATCCCCACGCCGTTTTTTTTTTCGAGGGGATTCCCTATTTTTGTTAACCAGCCAAGCTAAGCAAACTGCTGTGGCCTGGTATTATCAGGCTTGCAAGGTCCATGGATATTGGATCTTACCAGCCTGAAAAACCAGGCCTCAGCGGTCTGCTTCATCTGGCTGGTTAACAAAAATAGGGGGGACCCCACGCTAATTTTTTTCGAGGGGATCCCCTATTTTTGTTAATAGCCAAGATATGCAGACTGCTGTGGCCTGGTATTATCAGGCTGGCAAGGTCCATGGATCTTGGCTCCTTAACAGCCTGAAAATCCAGGCCTCAGCGGTCTGCTTCATCTGGCTGGTTAACAAAAATAGGGGGGACCCCACGCTAATTTTTTTCGAGGGGATCCCCTATTTTTGTTAATCAGCCAAGATATGCAGACTGCTGTGGCCTGGTATTATCAGGCTGGCAAGGTCCATGGATCTTGGCTCCTTAACAGCTTGAAAATCCAGGCCTCAGCGGTCTGCTTCATCTGGCTGGTTAACAAAAATAGGGGGACCCCACGCCATTTTTTTTCGAAGGGAACCCCTATTTTTGTTAATCAGTTCCCTCTGACGTCACTGATGGTGTCCCTGGCTGACCTGAAGTGAAAGTGGAAAGCAATCAATTAAGCTTTCCACTTCCTCTCCTGTCAGCCAGGAGAGGAACTCATTCATTTGGGGGTTTACTGTGAGGCTGCAGCATTAGCTGCGGTCCCTGCAGTAAACATTAACCCTTTCTGAAGGATTACACCGTGGGACCTGACTGTGCATCGGATTGGTAAGAATAATTTTGCTTTATTATTTTATTTTTATTACAGGAAATGGTTTTAGCAGGTAAATAAAATATGGTCAAAAACTGTGTGATTATTTCATTAAACTTCTTTTTTATTAAAGTGTGTGTGTTTGATTTTTCTTTCATTCAATAGGATTAATAATTGATAGTTGTCTAATTGACAGCTCTCAATTATTAACCTGGCTTAAAGTGACCTTTCAATTGCAAGGTCATTTTAACCCCTTATTAACCCATTCGCCACCGCTACAGGGCAATGGGAATAGACGGGCAAAGTGCCAGAAAGGGCAAATCTAATTAGAGATTTGCCCTTTCTGGGGTGTCTGGGGGCAGATGTTAGTAGCCGGGGGGGGCAAAAATAATGGTCCTCTCTGGGCTATTATTATCTGCCCCCATCACTGGCTTTGTCTGTCTGGTTGCGAAAATAGGGCGGGAGCCACGCATTTTTTTTCAGCAATTTTACACCTCATATATATATATACATGTCATTGCGTTTGTGACACATATATATATATATATATATATTTATAGTTCATACACTTCTACATAGTATAATAGCCGCTAATTCAATTGCTGGCTTTTGTGAAAATGCAGAACCCGACATGAAATGACACTTGGTGTACATAGGGTTAACCATGTCCTTTGCTATCTGATTTGCACAAACAATTAAATCAGTCTATGTGTGCAAAATTTCACACCTGTAGGGGTTAATTAAAGGTGTAAATTCATAGCAAAAAAGTCCGTTTTTTTTTTACAACGAATTTACACCTTTAATTAACCCCTACAGGTGTGAAATTTTGCACACATAGACTGATTTAATTGTTTGTGCAAATCAGATAGCAAAGGACATGAAAAGACATGGTTAACCCTATGTACACCAAGTGTCATTTCATGTCGGGTGCTTCTGTCTTTTCACTGAAGCCGGCTTTACCCGGCAATTGAATCAGAGGATATTTTACTATGTAGAAGTGTATAAACTATACATATATGTATATATATGTCACAATGACATGTATATATATATATATGTATTCTATGTGTGTATATTTAGTGTTTACAAGGAAAGAATGGGGTTTTTTTAGTTCCGATATTTTGTTCCCATAGACTTACATTGGATTTCCAGTATCGGTATCGGGTATCGCCGATATTTTAATGGTATCGGCGATACCATTCCGATTCCGATACTTAGGGATATCGGAAAGTATCGCTCAACTCTAGACAACAGACGGGTCAGACAGGAGTCGGCTATCTATTTTTGCCATCTATATGCCTACTTAAATATCGTATATAGCCATATATTTATATAAGCTATTTAGCTGATTTCTGATTACCTGGTATTTATCTATCATTATGCGATTGTGCTTTATTATTCACTCTTGTAAGCAATAATACACTTTCTATGGCCATATATATATATGTACCTAATTTGTGTCCAGTTAATTGTATGATATCTCTGGTAATGTCTACATTTTTTGGGGTTTTACTGGATACAATATACTATACTTATGTTTCCTTGTGTTATTATATATTATATATCTATATTGTCATCCACGTATACTGCATATTGTGATACTGACTGCTATTGGGTCACTTACTGGTCAGTTCTATGAGCTACCACTGACGTGTTCTGGTTGCATTCCACTGTTCTCTCCATTTCTGTTCTAACTTGTCCGTGATTTTTATACTTGTACTATTATGGTAAATAAAATTTGCACCTTTTGGATATATTCCTGGACTCTATGGTCGTGTTTTTTGAGGTTTCTCAATTGTTTGCGCATTTTTGTGCGACTGTCCTATTCCTGCCATGTATACTTTAGTTCAGCATTCATTATAATGAAGGTATTGAAATTTTTCCTTTTATCCCTGCTGATCCTGTCTATTGGCTGCTTTTCTCAAGTACCTACACTACACTAGCCACTAAGGAGACTCAAGGTCTCCAAAAATTCAATATAAACAGCACAAAAAGGCAGCAAAACTCACCTGCCCAGATCTCAGAACAAATGCACTACAGGGTACAGCCAGCCCATAAAGCAAGATGTTAGCAGCACAGGTGCAAAATACCAGATTAAACAGCCACTCTCCACATACCCATTCAAGGAGGGGGTGACTGTTCAGTCGCCTAGTCGAATAGTAGGGGCATAACTAATAGGCTGTGAACCAGACACTGTGCAGTATCCTTGTGTGAACGGCACCCTATGCGGGCCTCTATTGTGTAATTGTATACTGGGCAGTCACCCCCTCCTTGAATGGGTATGTGGAGAGTGGCTGTTTAATTTGGTATTTTGCACCTGTGCTGTTAACATCTTGCTTTATGGGCTGGCTGCACCCTGTAGTGCATTTGTTCTGAGATCTGGGCAGGTGAGTGTTGCTGCCTTTTTGTGCTGTTTATAATGATCCTTAAACTGACCAAGAGTGCTTTCTCTTTCCTTCAAAATCTTATCTTTCACACTTGTGATCTGACCTTCAGAAAAGGAATATCACATAAGACGATAATACATCAGCTAATGACAGCATGAGGTTTGAATATCCTCATTTATACTGTAGCTCTATCTTCCTTGGATTAGTCCAGTTTTAATAGTCCTACCTACACTCCTATATGCTGGATTATGTTTTCTTTGCTTTTTCAGTGAAAATAGTATCATTATCAAGAAGTTGATGATATATTCAAATATTCTGTTTTGGTACATCCAATATAATACATTGGATCCATATGGATACAATGTTGGACTGATAAATAATAATAATAATTTTATTTCTATAGCTCCAACATATTCCACAGCCTTTCAGAAAAGACTTCTAGAGACAATAAAGACATTACAAAGAAACACATAACTTAACAGATAACAAAAGGAATGAGGTCCAAGCTTGCAAGCTTACAATCTATGAGGAAATAGGGTAGACACGAAAGATGAATGATAAAGAGTGCTTGTATCATATGGTCCAGCAATTAATATAATAAACTACAGTCATGGACAAAAGTTTTGAGAATGACACAAATATTAATTTTTACAGAGTCTACTGCTTCACTTTTTCTAATGGCAATTTGCATATACTCCAGAATGTTATAAAGAGTGATCAGCTTAACAGCAATTACTTGCAAAGTCAATATTTGGCTAGAAAATGAACTTTATCCCCCAAAACACATTTCAACATCATTGCAGCCCTGCCTTAAAAGGACCAGCTGACCTATTTTCAGTGATTGCTCCATTAACACAGGTGTGGGTGTTGATGAGGACATGGCTGGAGATCAATCTGTCATGATTAAGTAAGAATTAGATATTAGAAAAAACTTTTTGACAGTTAAGGTGATCAAGGAGTGGAACAGGCTGCCACGAGAGGTGGTAAGTTCTCCTTCAATGGAAGTCTTCAAACAGAGGCTGGACAGACATCTGTCTGGGATGATTTAAAGAATCCTGCTTTGAGCAGGGGGTTGGACCAGATGGCCCAGGAGGTCCCTTCCAACTCTACCATTCTATGATTCTATGAATGACACCACTGGACACTTTAAAAGGAGGCTAATGCTTGGCATCATTGTTTCTCTTCTGTTAACCATGGTTATCTCTAAAGAAACACGTACAGTCATCATTGCAATGCACAAAAATGGCCTAACAGAGAAGAGTATCGCAGCTAGAAAGATTGCACCTCAGTCAACAATCTATGGCATCATCAAGAACTTCAAGGAGAGAGGTTCCATTGTTGCCAAAAAGGCTCCAGGGTGCCCAAGAAAGACCAGCAAGCGCCAGGACCGTCTCTTAAAAGTGTTTCTGCTGCGGGATCGGGCTACCAGCAGTGCAGAGCTTGCTCAGGAATGGCAGCAGGCAGGTGTGAGTGCATCTGCACGCACTGTGAGGCGGAGACTCTTGGAGCAAGGCCTGGTCTCAAGCAGGGCAGCAAAGAAGCCACTTCTCTCCAGAAAAAACATCATGGACAGACTGATATTCTGCAAAAGGTACAGGCAGTGGACTGCTGAGGACTGGGGTAAAGTTATTTTCTCTGATGAATCCCCTTTTCGATTGTTTGGGACATCAGGAAAGCGCCTCATTCGGAGAAGACAAGGTGAGCGCTACCACCAGTCTTGTCTCATGCCAACTGTTAAGCATCCTGAAACCATTCATGTGTGGGGTTGCTTCTCAGCCAAGGGAATCAGCTCTCTCACAGTCTTGCCTAAAAACACAGCCATGAATAAAGAATGGTACCAGAATGTCCTCCAAGAGCAACTTCTCCCAACCCTCCAAGAGCAGTTTGGCGATCAACAATGCCTTTTCCAGCATGATGGAGCACCTTGCCATAAAGCAAAGGTGATAACTAAATGGCTCAGGGAACAAAACATAGAGATTTTGGGTCCATTGCCTGGAAACTCCCCAGATCTTAATCCCATTGAGAACTTGTGGTCAATCATCAAGAGACGGGTGGGCAAACAAAAACCTAAAAATTCTGACAAAATGAAAGCATTGATTGTGCAAGAATGGACTGCTATCAGTCAGGATTTGGTCCAGAAGTTGATTGAGAGCATGCCAGGGAGAATTGCAGAGGTCCTGAAGAAGAAGGGTCAACACTGCAAATATTGACTTGCTGCATTAACTCATTCTGTCAATATAAGCTTTTGTTACTCATATGTTTGCAATTATATTTCTGTCTGTGATAAAAACATCTGTCAAACACACATAAAAACCAGAGGGCAGCAGATCATGTGAAAATATAATAATTGTGTCGTTCTCAAAACTTTTGGCCATGACTGTAGATGGTGGCCCGATTCTAACGCATCCGATATTCGAGAATATGCTCATTTGCTCATTTTCCCCTCCATTTGCTCTCTAACACAGGTTTTGTGACAGTCCCTGTGATGTTGCTAAGGCCGCGTTCTGGTATCCAAGGGCGTGCCCGCACAGCTCCCCCAGCAACACCCACATCCAATCCGGAGGCAGGCCGGACTGCGCCTGTCGCTGATTGGTCGTTTCTGGCCGGGCGCGACCAATCAGCAACACGGGATTTCCGTTACAGACAGACAGAATTAGACGATTATATAGTAGATATTACTGTGTATTACCTCATGTCACTGTGTATTACCTCATATTACTGTGTATTAACTCATGTTACCGTATATTACCTCATATTACCTCATGTTACCTGTGTATTACCTCATATTACTGTGTATTACCTCATGTTACTGTATATTACCTAATTTTACTGTTTTTTACCTCATGTTTCTGTATATTACCACATGTTACTGTATATTACTGCATGTTACCTGTGTATTACCTCATATTACTGTGTATTACCTCATATCACTGTGTATTACCTCATGTTACTGTATATTACCTCACATTACCTCATGTTACCTGTGCATTATCTCATATAACTGTGTATTACCTCATATTACTGTGTATTACCTCATGTTACTGTATATTACCTCACATTACCTCATGTTACCTGTGCATTATCTCATATAACTGTGTATTACCTCATATTACTGTGTATTACCTCATGTTACTGTATATTACCTCATTTTTCTGTGTATTACCTTATGTTACTTATGTATTACCTCATGTCACCTGTGTATTACCTCATGTCACTGTGTATTACCCGTGTTCATTAAACGTGACAGAAGTACATCAGACACTGTGACTGACAAAACATGTTCAGTACATCATGTGCAGTTGGTGAGTCACATGCCACATGGGCGGAGTTAGCTCTGCATCACTGATGTTACTGTGTATTACCTCATGTCACTGTGTATTACCTCATATTACTGTGTATTACCTCATATAACTGCGTATTACCTCATGTTACCGTATATTACCTCATATTACCTCATGTTACCTGTGTATTACCTCATATTACATTGTTTTACCTCATATTACTGTGTATTACCTCATGTTACTGTATATTACCTCAATTTACTGTGTATTACCTTATGTTACTTATGTATTACCTCATGTCACCTGTGTATTACCTCATGTCACTGTGTATTACCCATGTTCAGTAAACGTGACAGAAGTACATCAGACACTGTAACTGACAAAACATGTTCAGTACCTCATGGGCAGTTGGTGAGTCACATGACCACATGGGCAGAGTTAGCCCTGCGTCGCGGATTGGCTGCAGCGGACCAATCAGCGACTCGGGATTTCCTGGACAGACAGACAGGATAAGACAATTATATAAATAGAGTGTTCACATAATGCTGCATGAACAGGTCACCAGCCAAAATGTGTATAGTGCAGATACAGAGGGCTGTTAAGTGCAAGGCGGGTGAACAGATGCTCCTGATTCAGAAGAACATTTTGTATGGGGAAAATGGGGATCGTTAGATAAGTGAGGTTATGTGATGGGCCAGTCTAAAGAAAACCATTGTTAGACCACGCTTAAAACTGTGGCTATTGGGAATTAATTGAATTGTACTGAGTATTGTAATATATTCCAAATAATTGGTGCAGCAAGTGAAAAGTCTTGGAGACCGGAGAGGAAGGTTCTGATTATTGAGGATGTTAACCTCAGGTCATTAGCAGAACTGAGGGCACTGGTAGGGTGGTAGACTGAGACGAGGGAGGAGATGTAGGGTGGTGCTGAATTGTGGAGCACTTTGTGGGTGAAATTGATAAGTTTATATTGAACTTGATATTCCCCCTGAAGAAGCTAATGCGAAACGTATCTTCATGAGGATTTATGTCATGTTTATCTTGTAGCACTGATTACCTTTTACCCTGTATGGGTTTTTGTATTGTTTACCATGCTATATTGATACCCAGTTTGAATTTTATGACTTGCATGTATATCCACTAGACCCGTTATGCTTTACCAGAGCACATACTCTCTACCACTTTTTTTTCTGTTCCCTGAATTTTTGGGGTCTCTATCATTATCCTCTCTATTTTTTAATTGTTCATAAAAATGACTTAATACAATTCGCTATTTTAATTACTTTTTTCTTTTGGGCTTTTATATTGAACTCTGGAGCAGATGCGTAACCAGTGCAGCCACTGGCACAGGGTAGAGGCATCAGTGTAGCGGTTGGAAAAGAATATGATCCTGGGTGCTGCATTCAGGATGGATTGGAGAGGGAAGAGTTTAGTAAGACGGAAACTGGTTAGAAGAGGGTTGTAGAAGTCCAGTCGAGAATGAATAAGAGCAGTAGTAAGGATTTTCTGAGTCAAAGGTAAGAAAAGGTCAGATTCTAGAAATGTTTGATCTATTAATTTATTCCTAATGATCCATTTTTTCATGTTACACCCACAAATGTAAAAATATTTTTTTGGAATTTTTTGAGATATACAACATATAGTAGTTTTTGTGAAGTGTAATGGAAATAATACATGGTTTTCTAAGTATTTTAAAAAAAAAAATCTGTATATATAGTCTTCTGTTCAAATTAATTTGGAATGAAGTTCTGACTTAATAAAACAATTACAGTATGTAGTACATCAGGGTATATTTCATAGTTGTCGGCCTTGTTATTTTGTGGTTTCTGTATCTCTTGGTATTTTTTTTGCAAGTGGGGTTATACATGCTTTCTAGGGTCTGTATCACATTTAATACGGGAGTGGGAGTAGCAAAGGGCAAGCATTTTTTTTGTCTCCTTTCTCTTTCCTTGCCCCGGAAATGACTGCTTGCCTTGGACGACTTCCGGAGTAAGGAAAGTGAAGGACAATAGTTGCGCATGCGCTGTAATGATTTTATGCTTTGCCCACTGTTGGGCAAAGCACACTGCGCAAGCGCAAGGGGATTTTGAAAAGCGCAATCGCGGCAAGCCGAACGCCGTCTGTGCTATTCACAGACGGCCATACGCAAGAGAAGCCGAGGAGCGGGGGGAAGAAGAAAAAAAACGCCGCCCTCCGGACCGGACCACAGGATTTGCATACAAGAAAACGAACTTTACAAAGGTATTTTTACATGAAAACTGGGGTGTCAGGAGATATCATAGGTACCCATAGATTAGTTATGGGACGTGTGATGACATCTACTACATTTAGCAGCTTGTGTATAGCTGAGCTTCCCTTCCCCTCCCAGCATAAGGCTCAGTGTAACCTGAGCTACCAGTGCTGGAGTTTCCCGCCTCACCGCAGGGGTCCCCATTGTCTGCACATGTGCTTTTGCTCCTCCCATTATGAGGATTCATCCTGTTTGCTTATAACACGGTGGGAGGTTGCGTCAGAAACACGAAAGTCCCTGTTTTGAACCATGCGCCGACAGGCATCGTTCCCGTGGTACTGGTGAACCCGTAACTCCAACAGAACCCAAGAAACAGATTTCTGCTTAGCCGATCCACCCAGGCACTCTGCGTTTAGACTTAAATGCACGCCAACATCTTGCGGAGTACAATGGTATGCTGTGCATCGCTTAAGAGACTCCATCTCTAAGTTATGATAGTTATTAGTTTTCTGAACTAAGATCACCACTTAGAGCAAGAGGAGGACCCTGGTAACTCCACCCCGTTTATGATGTCACGGCCACAGGTCTATAAGGTAGGGGCCAGGTATTCTGCCTCAGATCTGCCTGGACACCAGACTTATAGCAGCTCTGTGATGCATTGTGATGTGTCTCCCCTCCCCCGACCGCATGGCTTGCCTACTATGATCTAAGAACTGTAAGTTGATATTCCTTATGTTAACCCCTTTTATTTTCTGTAACCATATTGTACATAACGATATTGTCTC
>JARQOD010000010.1:95683086-95727143 GCA_033576555.1 Oophaga sylvatica
AAGCGCTGCGCGGTGCCTGGAAACCCGCTGTGTACCTTGGTTACCAGCGGATCGCTGGTCTCCCGCCTGTCACACGCAGCGATGCGTGCCTGTCAGAGGGAAACCAGCGATCAAAAAAAGGTCCTGACATTTCTGCGACGATCAGCGATACCCGGCAGGGGGGCTGATCGTCGCTGAATGTCACACACAGCGATATCGCTGGTGAGCTCGCTGCTGCGTCACAAAACTAGTGACTCAGCAGCGATCTCGGTAGCGATATCGCTATGTGAGACGGGCCCTTAAGCGATGTTACCCGCAGTGTCGCTGTCCCAGATCGCTGCCTGAGCTGCCTGTTTGGCAGCTCAGCAGCGATCATGTAGCGATACACCAGCGATCCTGACAAGTGCATATCGTTGTCGGGATCGCTGGTGTATCGTTATGTGACACCCAGCCTTTACTCTCCTGTCAGGCAGGAGAGGAACTCATTCATTTGGGGTTTACTGTGAGGCTGCAGCATTAGCTGCGGTCCCTGCAGTAAACATTAACCCTTTCTGAAGGATTACACCGTGGGACCTGACTGTGCATGGGATAGGTAAGAATAATTTTGCTTTTTTATTTTATTTTTATTACAGGAAATGGTTTTTGCAGTAAAATAAAAGATGGTCAAAAACATGTGTCTTTATTTCATTAAAATGATTTTTAATTAAAGTGTGTGTGTTTTAATTTTATTTCATGCAATAGGATTAATAATTGATAGTTGTCTAATTGACAGCTCTCAATTATTAACCTGGCTTAAGGTCACCTTTCAATAGCAAGGTGGCTTTAACCCCATATTAACCCATTCGCCACCGCTACAGGGCAATGGGAATAGACGGGCAAAGTGCCAGAAAGGGCGAATCTAATTATAGATTTGTCTTTCCTGGGGTGTCTGGGGGCAGATGTTAGTAGCCGGGGGGGGGGCAAAAATAATGGTCCCTCTCTGGGCTATTATTATCTGCCCCCACTCACTGGCTTTGTCTGTCTGGTTGCGAAAATAGGGCGGGAGCCCACGCATTTTTTTTCAGCAATTTTACACCTCATATATATATATACATGTCATTGAATTTGTGACACATATATATATATATATATATTTATATTTGTAGTTCATACACTTCTACATAGTATAATAGCCGCTAATTCAATTGCCGGCTTTTGTGAAAATGCAGAACCCGACATGAAATGACACTTGGTGTACATAGGGTTAACCATGTCTTTTCATGTCCTTTGCTATCTAATTTGCACAAACAATTAAATCAGTCTATGTGTGCAAAATTTCACACCTGTAGGGGTTAATTAAAGGTGTAAATTCGTAGCAAAAAAGTCCGTTTTTTTACAACGAATTTACACCTTTAATTAACCCCTACAGGTGTGAAATTTTGCACACATAGTCTGATTTAATTGTTTGTGCAAATTAGATAGCAAAGGACATGAAAAGACATGGTTAACCCTATGTACACCAAGTGTCATTTCATGTCGGGTGACCCGACATGAAATGACACTTGGTGTACATAGGGTTAACCATGTCTTTTCATGTCCTTTGCTATCTAATTTGCACAAACAATTAAATCAGACTATGTGTGCAAAATTTCACACCTGTAGGGGTTAATTAAAGGTGTAAATTCGTAGCAAAAAAGTCCGTTTTTTTACAACGAATTTACACCTTTAATTAACCCCTACAGGTGTGAAATTTTGCACACATAGTCTGATTTAATTGTTTGTGCAAATCAGATAGCAAACGACATGAAAATACATGGTTAACCCTATGTACACCAAGTGTCATTTCATGTCGGGTGCTTCTGTCTTTTCACTGAAGCTGGCTTTACCCGGCAATTAAATCAGAGGATATTTTACTATGTAGAAGTGTATAAACTATACATATATGTATATATATATGTCACAATGACATGTATATATATATATGTATTCTATGTGTGTATATTTAGTGTTTACAAGGAAAGAATGGGGTTTTTTTTAGTTGCGATATTTTGTTCCCATAGACTTACATGGGACTTCCGGTATCGGTATCGGGTATCGCCGATATTTTAGTGATATCGGCGATACCATTCCGATTCCGATACTTTAGGATATCGGAAAGTATCGCTCAACTCTACTCATAACCCTTCGTAAAAGGGTTCTTAAAACGGGATATCCTGACATGATCTCCAATTTTTAAAGATGGTTTAATACGTTTTTTAGTCATACTAGCGCTATAAATATTTCTCCATATTTGTAACGAGTTCTGCTTCGTCACATCGCACGGTCTGGTGCGTATCGCGGTGTGAAAGGTGTGGTTGTAACTGTGCACCAAACCTGGTAAAATGTCGATATACCTAAAGGTATTATGTTTCGTCAGATAGCGCCACATACGCGTTTTTAATGTACGATTAAATCGCTCAACCATAGCGGCCTTTACGGTATTGTTGGTGAAAAAATGGTGAATTTTATGCATTTTACAAACACGCTTCATGTGTGAATTCATAAATTCTTTGCTACGATACGTCTGTAGTTTCTGCGGCGTACGTTGGTCGCTTTCAAATATTAACTCGAACGAACGAGCTACAGCCGCACCGGTTTTGTTGGGCAAGGCGGCAACCCAGGCGTGTTTGGATAGTACGTCTATCACGGTCAGTAGATATTTCACGGCGTCATTTTCCCTAGAATATTCAATTAAGCTAACCAAATCAGCCTGCCACTGCGAATCAAGGTCAGCGACAAAAATCTTATTGTTGGTGAATCTTGTCCTTACAGGCTTATGAAGAGTGTAAGCATCTTGTTTATTCAGCCAATCGATCACCTCGTGTTGTTTTATACCTCGCGTTCTGACCGATCTGTATAGATTTGTAATGCCACTGAATGATGCAGGGGCTTCGGGCGTGAAATATTGCTTCTCTAATATTGTTTCAACGCGGTTAGCCGCCATGATCCCTCTGTAAAACATGAATGGGATTTTTTTTTTTTTTCTGTCTCACCGTTGGGGGCATTGACAGAGGGTGTGTTCTCTCTGCTAGCCCTAATAAATACAGGCAGGTCACAAGCAATACAACTCTCACTTGTAAGGGTTCACACATCACAGGTCACACGCCGGATCTGAACAGGACTAAAGTGAGTATTTTTATGTCTCTCGTTTCAATTATATTTAAGTTAGTATAGTTGAAGGGGTTATCTGCATGAATAGCTTACCCGTGTTTTCATACTTGATCTTTATTTGCTTTAATAATATATCACGCTAGTGTTGATTAATAGCTGGATATTTACGCTGTAGAGTTAAATTTAGGTCGCTTACTATTAATATTAATAATTACTATAGATTGACGCTAAAATTCATACAGTTAATTTTATTTTTAGATGGCGGAGCAAATTTTTTCTAACAGTCTTTCAGAACTCTTACTGGCTTTGCAACAGGGTATGCTTTACGACTTATATAGACACAGCGGGCTATTCTAGTTAAGAGTTGTTTTGCACATTATTTTTTATACCGCTTTATTCTATCTCGTTTAAGAATCGTGTATAATGAACGAGTACGTACCTGATGAGATTTTAGCCACCTTGAACTATTCTGATCCTGGGCACACCACTTTACCCGAGGCCGTGTGTAGTAACGCTACTGCTGAGTGGAACGTGAGCGGTCAGGCGGCGCTGCCCAGCGCGGGTACGTTGCGTGGATGCGTGGTTGTGTGTGTGTATATATATATATAGATAGATATATAGAGTTGTTTTGCATATTATTTTTGCTTTATTCTTTAAGAATCGAGTATAATGAGCTGCGACGTGCCTGATGAGGTTTTAGCCACCTTGAAGTATTCGGATCCCGAGGCCTGTATTTTACCAGGTGCCGCTTGTAGTAGTTCTAGCGATGCTGGGCTGGGCCCTGGGACGATATTTCAGCGCCGGGCATCGAGGATACGCTGTGTTTCTGTGTGGATGTATATATATATATATATATATATATATACAAATATATAACTCTTAACTATGTGAATTTAAGCGTGTAAGCGAATATTAACTCCTTACAGATGTCACGATGATGGCGGCGCGGGATTCACCCGAAATGCCTATGAACCCAGCCACTAACAGCGCCCAAGAAGACACCGCGTTTTCTAAAGCTCCTAAAAAGCGGAGCCTAGCGGCGGTCAAGAAAGGTAAAGGTACGTGCTGCATGAAAAGCTGTTTTGCCCAAACGGATGAAGAAAATTGTTGATGCACCTACTAATGATTATTATTATTTATAGGGCGTAAAGTGAAACCTAGGGGGATGATATTTACAAAAGAGAATATACACCTGCTAGTGGAGAACACCTCGGGCGCCCCAGAAACCACTGCTACAACCGTGCAGGCATCATCGTTAACCGGTAAGTGTATATTTTGATATATCAGACTAGTCTTAATACAACGTATGTTACTCTTGTCACACCTAGGATCACGATGTTCCGCACGTATCCGTTACATGTAGAATCTTTCCTTAAAGATAGTTGTAAAGTCAGCTTGACACATGTACAATCTCATCCACAGATAAATCTAAAGTCGAGAGAAAAACAACCACGAGCCCTCTGCAGCCACTACGAGTCAACGAGAACCACGCAGAGCCATTCTTGACGCCGATACAGACACCTATGGGCCCTGATAGACCACAGCCGCAACAGCAGCTCTATCTGATGCACGGTGCAGTGCCCCATTCAAGCGGCGCGCAGCCATCCAGCAGTCTTGTGAATGACGCTGAACTATACTCTGAAGTGCAGCAGCGGCCACGTAAACACACGCAGAAAACTAAGCATTTCTTCAGAAACATCACCCGTCACGTATGCCACCATCAATCCCACAACCCAACAGACTCGTGAGGCGCTTGACCGTGAGATTGATCAGCTCGCTGATGGTAAGAAGCGCACCGTAGAACCGCTCATTATACGGACCACTCATACTATACACCCGTTACCGCCATCTGTAACTGTGTCCGCTAATTCCACAGGTGTTGAACTGTCAGATAGCATTAATTTACCCTCCACATCTCATGCTGATGTATCTAATCCAGTTAATGTTGTGATGGGGTTAAAGAGAGTGTTAACGACTAAGCATAAAGTGTGTAAAAAGCCGAGGCTTCATACAGCTGTGTCTGTACCGGTTAGCAGCGCGGATTCTGCAGCCTCTGTACCTGTTCGCAGCGCGGGTTCTGCAGCCTCTGTACCTGTTAGCAGCGCGGATTCTGCAGACTCTGCACCTGTTTGCATTGTGGGTTCTGCAGCCTCTGTACCTGTTAGCAGCGCGGATTCTGTATCTGCGACCGCTACAGCGCAGATGTATGACGGCATTGGGTGGGCTCCCGCCGAAGCCGCAGTGTTTAAGGAGCAGTTAGATCGCTACTTACGCTACAAAATCTGGGCACCCAAAATACTGTTTTTCTGCGATACTTTTGAAAGATTGTTGTCTGAAGCAGATGCTCGTAAGGCCGAGCTATACGCGCTTCGCCTGGCATTTTCCAAATACCAGCGATGATCTGTTTGCACCCTACATTAAATTACACCTTAGGGATAAGCAGGATGGGTCAGGGTATCCTAGCTGGTGCACTGATGATGCCAAGAAAAAAGCAGTACATTGACAGTTTTCTTGAAAAAGAGGGTGTACGGTTACGACCTGAAAATATAGCCGTCAACCCTGCTAAAAGACAGATCTCCAAACTTTTCTTAAATTCTTTATGGGGAAGTTTGCTCAGCAGGCCAATCTACCAAGCACCAAGATTGTTAGGGATCCTGATGAGCTTTTTAGGTATCTCTTCCTGCCCTACTATGACATTTCTACGCTGGATTTTATCGATGATGAAACCGCAACCATTAACTGGAAATATGCGGAAGGGCACCACACAGTCAATAAAAACACAAACATCTTTATAGCCTGCTTTACCACCGCGTATGCGCGGCTAGAGCTCTATTCTCTGCTGGACAGGCTACAGGAGAGGTGCCTTTATCACGACACAGATTTGGTTATTTTTGTGCACAGGGAAGGTGAGTGGCAGCCGCCTCTAGGCGATTACCTGGGGGAATTGATGAGTGAGATACCCGAGGGCACATACATCACAGAGTTTGTTTCTGCAGGGCCCAAAACTTACGGGTACAAGCTCAACACAGGGAAAACTGTCTTAAAAGTGAAGGGAATAACGCTAAATGTTGGTAACTCTCAATCTATCAATTTTAGCAGTCTGAAAGATCTAGTTCTGGACTACCGCCGTAATTCAGCCCCTGAAACTCAGAAGCGCATCGTCGTACAGCAACAGGGCATTGTGAGAGATAAAAAATATTGGAATATTGAATACTGTGTCCTACAAAAGACCCAGAAGTGTGTCTACACAAAGCGCCGACTATTAGACGAATTCACCACCCTGCCGTATGGCTATTAGCACAGTATTGTGATGGATACGCGGCTACAACACCCATTCTCGTGCATTCTAGCGGGGCCGTCTAATTCTGGAAAGAGTTATTTTGTAAAACAAATGCTGTATAATATTGAAAGTAATTTTTCTCACAAGCCGGATAATATTGTTTGGTTTTATTCATGCTGGCAGAAACTATATGATGAAATCTCTCTCTCTTTTCCCAACACCAGATTTGTGGAGGGTCTGCCGAATACATTCGTAGATGACGAATTATTCCCACCGGACTGGGTGAATTTGGCGATTGTTGATGATCTCATGGATAGTGCTAGCGAAAATTGCGAGATAGAAAAAGCGTTCACCAAGTATGTGCACCACAGAAATCTCAGTATTTTCTACCTGGTACAAAACATATTTTGTCAGGGTAAGAAAAGCCGCACCATAAATTTAAACACAAAGTACATGGTTCTTTTTAACAACCCTCGAGATAAATTACAAATTTTAACACTAGCTCGTCGGATGTACCCTGGAAAAACACGTTTTTTCCTAGAAGCATTTGAGGATGCTACGCGGGAGCCTTATGGGTATTTGCTGGTCGATTTGAGAGCTAATACACCTGAGGATCACCGCTTACGGACGGGGTTGTTTCCACCCGCGTTGCTCGCTGTCTATGTGCAGAAGAAAACCGCTTCTAAAAAGTGAATTTTATGCGGGATCGCACATTCCACGCTGTGTGCGTTGTGCTGTAAAGATGTCTGAGAGACTCCGGCGTAACTGGGCTCTCTTAAAAACACTGGTTAAGGCAACCCCATCCGTCCGGAAATCTATTTTGCGCAATGCGAGCGTGGATTTAATCACCGCTATAGGTGAGATTGCTTTAAACATCTTAAAAGGCCGAATCCCGCTGAAAGAGCGCCAAAAAGGCATACTGAAGAAGTGGCGTAAAGCTATAAGAACCATGAGTGATAGAGCGCAGTCCATAAAGAAAAAGAAGCGAGTACTGAATCAGGCCGGTGGCTTTATCGGTCCTCTTTTAGGTTTTGCAATACCCATAATAACGAGTCTGCTCACGGGCAAATAATGGAGCATGCTGAGAAAATGTATCTAGTCCCCAAACAGGACCTACAGTCATGGCCAAAAGTTTTGAGAATGACACAAATACTATATTTTCACATGATCTACTGCCCTCTGGTTTTTATGTGTGTTTGACAGATGTTTTTATCACAGACAGAAATATAATAATTGCAAACATATGAGTAACAAAAGCTTATATTGACAGTTAGAATGAGTTAATGCAGCAAGTCAATATTTGCAGTGTTGACCATTCTTCTTCAGGACCTCTGCAATTCTCCCTGGCATGCTCTCAATCAACTTCTGGACCAAATCCTGACTGATAGTAGTCCATTCTTGCACAATCAATGCTTTCATTTTGTCAGAATTTTTAGGTTTTTGTTTGTCCACCTGTCTCTTGATGATTGACCACAAGTTCTCAATGGGATTAAGATCTGGGGAGTTTCCAGGCCATGGACCCAAAATCTCTATGTTTTGTTCCCTGAGCCATTTAGTTATCACCTTTGCTTTATGGCAAGGTGCTCCATCATGCTGGAAAAGGCATTGTTGATCGCCAAACTGCTCTTGGAGGGTTGGGAGAAGTTGCTCTTGGAGGACATTCTGGTACCATTCTTTATTCATGGCTGTGTTGTTAGGCAAGACTGTGAGAGAGCCGATTCCCTTGGCTGAGAAGCAACCCCACACATGAATGGGTTCAGGATGCTTAACAGTTGGCATGAGACAAGACTGGTGGTAGCGCTCACCTTGTCTTCTCCAAATGAGACGTTTTCCTGATGTCCCAAACAATCGAAAAGGGGATTCATCAGATAAAATAACTTTACCCCAGTCCTCAGCAGTCCACTGCCTGTACCTTTTGCAGAATATCAGTCTGTCCATGATGTTTTTTCTGGAGAGAAGTGGCTTCTTTGCTGCCCTCCTTGAGACCAGGCCTTGCTCCAAGAGTCTCCGCCTCACAGTGCGTGCAGATGCACTCACACCTGCCTGCTGCCATTCCTGAGCAAGCTCTGCACTGCTGGTAGCCTGATCTTGCAGCTGAAACACTTTTAACAGACGGTCCTGGCGCTTGCTGGTCTTTCTTGGGCGCCCTGAAGCCTTTTTGGCAACAATGGAACCTCTCTCCTTGAAGTTATTGATGATTCTATAGATTGTTGACTGAGGTGCAATCTTTATAGCTGCAATACTCTTCCCTGTTAGGCCATTTTTGTGCATTGCAATGATGACTGCACGTGTTTCTTTAGAGATAACCATGGTTAACAGAAGAGAAACAATGATGCCAAGCACCAGCCTCCTTTTAAAGTGTCCAGTGGTGTCATTCTTACTTAATCATGACAAATTGATCTCCAGCCATGTCCTCATCAACACCAACACCGGTGGTAATGGAGCAATCACTGAAAAGAGGTTAGCTGGTCCTTTTAAGGCAGGGCTGCAATGATGTTGAAATGTGTTTTGGGGGATAAAGTTCATTTTCTAGCCAAATATTGACTTTGCAAGTAATTGCTGTTAAGCTGATCACTCTTTATAACATTCTGAAGTATATGCAAATTGCCATTAGAAAAAGTGAAGCAGTAGACTTTGTAAAAATTAATATTTGTGTCATTCTCAAAACTTTTGGCCATGACTGTACACAAGCTAAGGCCACCAACCACCGAGAGCATATGCTAAACTGTTATTCGCCGCCTCGATGATGAAATTAACACCGTTTTACAGCGACACGACATCCCTGACGATGTGAAAATTAAAATGTATAGCAACGTGCTGGAGCGCTACTTGGTACATACGAAACGCTGCTCGAAAGAATTAACAACTTTAAATCTCGTTAGCACTCATGCTCCTGAGCATCAACAGCCGCCAAATACCTACACCGATAAAAAAAATCACGAGATCGCTGAAATTGTAGTCCATATAAACCAAAGATATAAAAAGAATGCTGAATTTTTACTAAACAGGCTACTCCAGAATAAAAATGTGACAGACTGAAATGATAAAGACGAATTTATTTTCAAAGGCGCTGTAATACCCGGGTCTAACTTAGTGGATTTGGTACGTAGTACAACGCAGAGTCACGCTCTGACCGTCAGGAATTTACCTAGAGGTTGGGAATCGTTTATGCGAGGTATGGCCGAGCTGAATATACCCTCTACTGTTGTGGGTAATCCCACTACTAGGCAGCATTTAGACGAATTAACAATGGCCTCCAGCGATGGTGTATCTACCCCGATGAGGGTAGACCCCTCACCCCGTACAATTCATTCTCTGCACTCGCCGTCATTAGGCACCACAAGGGGAACTCTACTACCTAAAAAAGGTCTCTACCGATACTGCCATCCATGTGGCTCACGATGTAGCCTATGTACTTGTTAATTATCTATTTTGTCGTGTGTGTGATGCTATTTGTTAATTGTGCATGTGACACTTTTTATATAATTCTGTATGTACTTTTAAATGCTTGAAATGTCTTTGAGATGTATTTATTTATTACACTAAAATCTTGTAACCTTGTTTTACAATACCGCGTCATTGATTTTTTTAAAAATACGAATAAAACAATCGCGTTGTGTAATATTGTAATACGGCCATATACATAATATGACCATTTCATAATGTGACCATTTCATAATATGAGCATTTAAAGGACTTGTCCGGGCATGCCCGGACACGTGCGGGCTATACACAATACAGTGCTAATTACTATGCGTAATTTCTATCAAGTGAATTACCATATCTAAATAGCCTGTTAAGATGCGAGCTTCTGTCAATTGTACTTTACTGGACATGTCTGAACACATCACTGGTGCAGTCCTGCTAAAAAGATACGGATCCTATCTTTTCTTTAATTCACTATGGGGAAAAACTTCTTATATACTGGATAATACCGTACAATAAACTCCTTTTAGTCTGTACATAGACTACTAAGATATAACTTTACAGCAAGTGAAGCACACACTCAGATTTAATGCCCTGCTAGAAAATCCCTTTACATACATTTACTGGTGGACTTAAAAGATACCCCACAAAAAGAGCCTTATAAAATCAAGACTCGCCTTGATACACCTTTCCCCCACACCACAGACTGATCAAATCCACAAGGAGATGGATAAAATATAAATAGAGACGAATAAATTCATGAATCACTTTGATAGAACTTCCCAGATTCAGCAGTCCTGATTCCCCAGACAGATCAAATCACAGGGAGACGGATTAAATGATAGGGGGCGTGACGACCTGTCAGATTGAGTTTGACGAAACATACCCCTCCTACACTACTTGCCTTTCTGGCGCGATTGTTGCTCCCTTAGTCATTAAGATTTAGGGCACAAAATTCGTGCCAGAAACGCGTCAGATGCTTTTAAATTCCTTCTTTTAAAACGGCTTAAACATGGCTAAATAAAGTTTTCGTATTTTACCCGTTGGTGTGCAGGCAAAAATCCTCTTCCTTCAACTATTATTATTATTATTATTATTATTTGTAGCCTTTCCGGGGGTTTTAGCTCTGAGATCGCTGTCTGGGTAGACAGAATGGCATGGAAACAGTTCATTCAGACAGCAATTATGGTAAAAACTGGCCGCAACCAGTTTTATTAAAGTCCACAGCACACAGATAAAACAAGCATAAACAAAAGACCTAGGCTTGTCTAGCCACTAATTACACTTATGTAATGTCCCTTTCTATCAGGAACCCAGACTCTATCAGTCTGTGCCCAAAACAACACATATGATATATGTTACCAGTATGGAGTCTCCCAGATACTCCTCCTTATGTCTGAAGGTCCACCCGACTTCCAGACTTGAGAAAGATCCACTCCTATTCAGTAGTCATTATGCTGGAGGTTCACAGAGACACTCCTGTGTCCGGGTCCTTCCTGCACCCAGACTGAGACGGCTCCCCTCCTCTTCGGTAATCATCAGCATGGAGGTTCACAGAGACACTCCTGTGTCCGGGGTACATCTAACCCAGACTGAGATGGCTCCCCTCCTCTTCAGTAATCATCAGCATGCATGCTCACAGAGACTGCTTCCTTGTGCCAGGACACCTCTCTGTGTCCAGGCTGAAGACAGCTCTAACACTCTTGGAGACTGTTTCTTGTGCCAGGACACCTTCCTGTGTCCAGGCTAAACTAGCTCTCAGATTGTGTTTGCAGACACCTACTTCTGGTATCCTAATTAAGACCTGAGTAGTTTCAGGCTTGTGCTGCAAGTGTGTGCTGAATGTGAGGTGTAGTGACCTTTCTCTACCACTAGGTTTACAAAGCCACACATTTCCCTTATACCTAGGTGAAATGTACACCCCATTCATCACATATTCACTCACTGTCTCACATATCCCCTCCCTCTTCTCCAGACCGGAGGGCTGGCCATCCAGACCGGAGGGCTGGTCAACAATCCAACAGAGACAGTGACCTCCGGACCAGTCATGGCCCTCACCAGCTTCATCTCCACCACTGTCATTTGTATCGTCACCTGAGTCATAGCCAACATCAACTTCCTCTTCATCTGAAGCATCCGCACTACCCTGTACCCTCCCAGGCCTATACTCTCTGCGGGCCTCGGGTATCCTGCACGGTTTCATCTTGACCTTAGGGCCGGGCTCATTTTCGATATAGTGCCTGGCCAGAGAAGTACGACCCGACACATCAGAACACTTCTGCTGACTCTTCCTCAGAAACTCACGTACCTCCTGTCCCTGGTGCACTGACCATGTGTCACCAACTATCACAGAAGGTATAGGGGGTTTTTCACTTTTCTCCAGTTCCCCACTTTCAGGCTCTTCTGGCAGGACATGCCCAGAAGCCCCACCGTCAGTCCTAGACTCTACCTCTTCAGCCACGTTCTGCATCCCATCTGGGCTCCCGTGTGTCTGCAGCGGCAACGGAGTGACACATCGCTTTTTCCCATTTGTTGGGACGTGGCTCCGATGTAGCCTCCCTGAAAGTGCACTTGAGCTCACCAATGCCGGCTACTGATCCGGACCGTAACCCGTCCACGCCGCTGTCTTCGGCAGAAACAGATTCCTGGACAGAGTCAGTCCCCATATCTTCAGTCTTGCTCCTCACAGCTTCACTTGAAACCTCAGCTTCTGATGAGGCATCTGGCTTGGTGACCACCACTTCCATGGCTTTTTCCACCTCTGCAGCATCACCTTCAGAGTCCTTGGCATGATGCAGATCCACACCACACACTGACAACTTCTCATCTTCAACAGCATCCACTTGTGCTGTGTTCAGTTTCAGAGTCCTGCCTTTAAAGCTCAGCTCTCCTCCTTTCACCTTAGTCTTCGCCAGGGAACCGGCCAACTGTAAAACATCTTCAGATGCCATCTTCTGTCTGGCTGTAAGGTCAGCATCAGCTTTCTTCTCAGGACTCTCAACCTCCTCTGCTACCATGCCTTCCTCATTTGCACTGGTTGCTTTATGGTCATCAGATAATTCACTATCACTATCTGACCCCTTTTTCTCAGCCACATCTGTCTCACTGTCAGGGCTATACACTTCATTATCATTCACATCCTGCTCACTGTCAGGGTTATACAATTCATTTTCATTCATATCCTGCTTACTGTCAGGGTTATACAATTCATTTTCATTCACATCCTGCTCACTGTCAGGGTTATACAATTCATTTTCATTCACATCTTGATCTGGAACCTTAGTTAACATGTCATCCACAACATTAACTTCACCATCTGGTCCCTCAAGTATGTGACTCTGTGACAACCCCAGCACTATACTTCTATATAGCTCAGGTACTAGGAGCTGACTCACGACCTCTCCCTGGACTTCAGTGTCCCTATACAATAGGCTATTGTTCATGGCAGCATGAGGAAACCTCTCCTCAGAGCCAGGCACCTGGGAAACCTCATTTAGAACAATCATATTTTCCTGTGCCGTTTTAAGAGAGGGGTCTCGCCACTGCTCACTCTCAAAATTGTCACAGGACACAGGTAAGTCAGGGACACTCGGTTCTCGAGAACCACCATCCTCGTCTCCCAACATCACCTGCAAAGGAATTTCAGCACTATCACAGTCATCATTATTATCAATATCATTATCATGACTATGATCAGTATCATCATCACTATCATGATCATCATCACTATCATTATCAGCATCATCATCATGGTCATCATCATTATCATGATCATCATCATCATCATCATCATTATCATCATCATCATTATCATGGTCATCATCATTATCATGATCATCATCATCATTATCACATAAGTTTAACGGCCCACTAGCATTGTGTTCCGCCCCTCGGGACTGCGCACCCTCAATAGGAGCTTCATCACACTGTCCATCAGAAACATTTTTCCCCCAGAGATCCTTAGACCGGGGAAAGTCATTACTAGAGTTGAGCGATACTTTCCGATATCCAAAAGTATCGGAATCGGAATGGTATCGCCGATACCCAAAAAATATCGGCGATACCCGATACCGATACCGGAAGTCCAATGTAAGTCTATGGGAACAAAATATCGAAATTAAAAAAACCCCATTCTAGCCTTGTAGGTTAATTGTACATGAAGGAAAACAACAAAGAGTAATGTAGAATGTATTGGGGGAGGTTGAGGAGACATTAAAGGCATAGATGTTTAACCCAATCCAATGGAATAGCATTAATTTTTTTTTTTTAGGAAATACGTTCGGATTGACGAAGAAATTGACAATGTTGTTAACCTTTTTTCTATTTTGGCAAATATGTATGTTTCACAACTTCCATGCTCTTCACCTTTTTAGCTTTTGACACACTTTCTCCTTCATAATCTTCAGCAGCATCATCTTTGTCATCAAATTATTCTTCATTTTCACCTTCTTTATCTTCTTCTAAAACTTCTTGCTTTTCATGTTTTTGTTAACATTACTCATATTGTTCTTTTTAAACTATTATTGTTCTTCATATTATAGTCCTTCATCTTCTTCATCATATTCTTATTTGTGACATAGATTCCTGTACTTGTAATCTGTAAAAGTATGATTTTTTCATCGTTCCGTTCTTGCTGCCACAAAAGATTTAAATTACAACAGTATTTGTCCGTGTTCAGTTTAGCCTGCAGCATCAGGCATTTACCAGGGGCACCACGAGGAGGAACGGACTCACCCCCATACACTGCTTAGTCTTCTTCTGCTTATAATTTAGAGCATATATTTTGCTCTTCATTTTGGTCTTATACTTCATGTTCTTCTGCCTTTAGATCTTCTGCTTATTGTTCTTGTGTCTCTTGTTCTGTATCTTGTATTTGTAGCACAACCTTGTACCAGCTGATGTTACTGGGACACGGTTACTAAGCAGGAGGTACCTGTGCTCCAAAGCACTACCAAGGACCAGCAGACGTTGCTGGAACTCGGATACCGAGATAGAGGCACCTAGGCCAAAGGCACTGCGGAGAACCAGTTGACGGTACTGGAACCCGGACGGGTAGCAGAAGGTACAAGAGCCAATGCAAGTAACGAGGACCAGCTGACTGTGCTGGAACCCGGAGGGGCAGCAGAAGGAAAAGAGCCAATGGCACAACCGAGGACCAGCTGACGTTACTGGGACACGGTTACTAAGCAGGAGGTACCTGTGCTCCAAAGCACTACCAAGGACAAGCAGACATTGCAGGAACTCGGATACCGAGATGGAGGCACCTAGGCCAAAGGAACTGCGGAGAACCAGTTGACGGCACTGGAACCCCGACGGGTAGCAGAAGGTACAAGAGCCAATGCAAGTAACGAGGACCAGCTGACTGTGCTGGAACCCGGAGGGGCAGCAGAAGGAAAAGAGCCAATGGCACAACCGAGGACCAGCTGACGTTACTGGGACACGGTTACTAAGCAGGAGGTACCTGTGCTCCAAAGCACTACCAAGGACAAGCAGACATTGCAGTAACTCGGATACCGAGATGGAGGCACCTAGTCCAAAGGCACTGTGGAGAGCCAGCTAACGGTACTGGAACTCGGACGGGTACCATAAGGCACCCATGAAAATGTAAGTTGACAGGCCAGAAGCCGTCTGCAGTTACCAAATCACACAGTCCTACAGTGGGTGCTTGTCCTATTTTCACAATGGAAAGAGCCTTTATTTACATATCCCACAGCACATATAGGAATCACCTAAACTGCAGGCACCATAGAGTCGGATAACCGGAATGCAACATGACAGGACAACTTATTTGAGGCTAATTTACGTTGACACTGCCAGGAAACAGCTGTGGTGCTGTAACCAGGGTGGGCATGAGTCAGTACCCGTGCCAATTACTTCCGAGCAACAACTGGCGGTGTTGGAGCCCAGGGATGAGAGGAGGACAGGGTGGAGGCAGCATGACTTTTTGTCGTACACACAGCAGGGGAACAGCTGCCATTACTCAACCCCAGTAACACAGGAGCAAGTGTTGACTGTGCTAACAGCACTTACAGGCAACAACTGGCGGTGTTGGAGCCCAGGGTCCAATGCATCGACTTCAATTGTTTCCACCTCCTCTCAGGAACACAGCACTGTTGATCAACCATCTGTCTCTTCACCGCCTGCCAAATTGCCCAGTCAGTCAGAGAGTTCTGTACAGGAGCCAGCTGAGTCTCTGCTTCTGTTCTCAGAATCTGTTGGTTTGCAAACAGGGTCACAGCCAAGCAGCATTCTGGAATGTGAAGAAGAGGGAGTATGCAGTGATGCGCAACAGCTGTGTCTCTCTGAATCTGAAGAGGCGGGTGAGACAGTGCCGATGGTCAGCACACCACAGAACGCATCTGATGATGATGAGACTCAGGTGCCAGTTTCTGTTGAGCATGGTGGTGGCCAGACCACCCAACAGCAGCAGGTGTTGGAAGAGGTTAGTGGAGATGATGAGGTCCAAGACCCAACATGGCGTGAGGAACAGGAAGGTGGTGGTAGCAGCTCTGAGGAAGCGATTGCCCCAACGGTACAAACAGGAGGGAGAGTTAGGCTGCATACTCTGTTGCCTGTAGCCTCCATTTTGGCACCTGTTCGGATTTCTCTTCCAAAAGTCTAAACGGACGCTCCCAGGACTTGCACTGCGTGGTCCTTTTTTCACACACTTGCAGATGATATTTGCTATGTCAAATGCAAGCTGTGTAATCAAAAAGTAAAAAGAGGTAAAGTGTCAGTAACCTCAATACCACAAATATGTGTAAACATGTGCGGAGAAAACACGTAGTTGAGTTACAAAGACACACTGAAGATGTACAGTCTATAGAGAATCACTGCACAAGTTTAACTGCATATGTCATGGTTAAATTGGAAATTTTTATTGCACACTTGATGTGAAAAAAGAAAATAGCTATGAGACTACTGACTGACGTTTTGGGCAACGCAGTGGCCTTTATCAAATAGTCGCTGGAAGAGATAGAAAAATTTACAGTCAATGACAATGTATAATATATACAATATATACAATAAATACATAGGGTGAAGAATATATATACATAGGAATTAGGCAACATGTTAAACATTTGGGTGATACTGTAGAACACAGAGAATTATCCCTCTAGGGTATGCGGGTGGATAATGTAGTTTTTTGTTGATTTTTGGGAGTGTGTAGAAAACAGGGGTGATGGGGTATTGAATATTAAGGAATGTCATAGTCTTACAGTCTATGGTGATCAATTAAAGATGTTTTGTCAGGATACGATCAATTTTTTGACAGATGTAAAATGTAGGGTCACAATTGAGTTGTCTGTAGGTTAGGTTAACTGACAGTTGTCTATGAATTTCGGCAATAGATTGGGTCTTATTCATAATAACGATAGCACCCCCCTTATCTGCTGGTTTAATAATAATGTTGGGGTTATCTTTCAGAGATTTTATGGCTTGTTTATCTGTGGGTGTCAGGTTGTGGCGTATCGGGTGTAGGCCCAATCTCGGCAAACCATCCACGAGCACAGGCTCTGAATGCTGGCATTGCAAAACTCCTGTCCCTTGAAATGCTGTCATTCAGGCTGGTGGAGACTGACAGTTTACGGAACTTAATGGCATTGGCAGTCCCACAATACAATGTGCCAAGCTGATTTTATTTCAGCAGGCAAGCCGTCCCTGGTCTGCAAAAGCATGTTGTTGAGGTTAAAATTAAACATGCGCTACTAAACTCCGTCAGTAGCAATGTCCACCTGACCACCGCTGCGTGGACCAGTATCCATGGCCAGGGACGATACCTTTCCCTTACTGCCCATTGGGTCAATGTTGTGGAGCCGGGTACAGATCTTGCGAGTGGCGCTGTACGTGTTCAGGCAACTACAAAGATTGCGGGAATCAAGTCTGTACACATTGACTCCTCCTTCTCCATTTCCTCAGAAACATCGTTGCAGGAGCCGTCACGGTCTACCTCCACATGGACCCGTGAACGCTTAATAAGAATCTTTAGTTATATAGCGCCAACAGATTACGCAGCGCTTTACAGTTTAACAGTTTCAGAACACAAGTCATAACTAACAACGTTACCAATACAATAATGAAAGCAATATAATCCGCACATGCTCGTGAGAGCTTACAATTTACAAATATGTGGGGGAGATACAAAGTACAGGTGTTTATATACAATGGTGTATTTAGAATGATGGCCCAGCCATTTTGAGGGAGTGAGGGATGGATGGAGATAGTGAATGGGCTACACACACACACTTACACATAGAATGACTTTGATTAGTGAATGTGATAGGCCGCTATGAAGAAATGTGTTTAGAGTGAGCGCCCCAAAACATGCAAATTGTGGATAGTTCTAATTTCTTGGGGTACAGCATTCCACAGTATTGGCGCAGCGCGGGAGAAGTCTTGGATTCGGGAGAGATGTTCTTTAGGTGTAGGTGGCAATAGCGGGCAACAGATTGTATATGGGAGGTGAAGGAGAGATTGGTGTCAAACATAACACCCAGACAGCGAGCCTGTTGACCGATATGAGCACAGACGTGGCCAAACGTCAACAGGCCGTCCTGAAATTAATTTCCATGGGGAATCAAAGACACACAGCGCTGGAGCTCTGGAATGCCATAAAGCAAGAGAGCGACATGTGTATTTTGCCAGCGAATCTCCAGCCAGGCTTGGTAGTGTGTGACAATGGCCGAAATCTGGTGGCAGGTCTGGGCCTAGGCAACGTCACTCACATACCATGTCTGGCACATGTGCTAAACTTGGTCGTCCAGAGTTTTTTGAGGGACTATCCGGATCTTGATGCACTGCTGCACAAGGTCCGCCTACAGTGCGCTAACTTGCGACGTTCCACCATGGCCAGATTGCGCATTGCAGCTCTGCAACGCAGATTTTGCCTTCCTGAACATCGCATCATATGTGACGTACCCACCAGGTGGAATTCCACGTTACATATGTTGGAGCGGTTGTGTGAGCAGCAGCCAGCAGTAATGGAGTATCAGCTGCATCAGTTGCAATCAACTCGCAATTTGCGCCGTTCACTTCACCACTACTGAGTGGGCCTCTATAATAATAATCTTTATTTATATAGCGCCAACAGATTCCGCAGCGCTGTACAGTTTAACAGTTTCATAACACAAGTCATAAGTGACAACGTTAACAATACAATAATTAAAGCAATATAAGCCGCCCCTGCTCGTGAGACCTTACAATCTACAATGAGGAGGGGGAGCTACAAAGTACAGTTGTTTATATACAATGGTTTATTTACAATGATGGTCCAGCCATTTTCAGGGAGTGAGGGATGGATGGAGATAGTGAATGGGCTACACACACACACACAGTTACACGTAGAATGACTTTGATTAGTGAATGTGATAGGCCGCTCTGAACAAATGTGTTTTGAGTGTGGAAGTAGGGCTGTTAATGGGGATGTTGAAGTCTCCAAGGATAAGGGTTGGTACTTCTGAGGATATAAAAGTGCGGCAGCCAGGCAGAGAAGTGGTCAAGGAACTGTGTGGGCGAGCCTGGGGTCCGATATATTACCGCTACTCTAAGGGAGAGGGGAATAAAGAGCCTGATGGTGTGTACCTAATAATTTTCAAAATCTTAATATAAAATTTACATGTTACATATTTACATCTAGTATAAAACATTTAACCATTAAGCCTACTTACAGAACAAGGAAGTGTAAAAAAACTTGTGCTTAAAAAAAAGTGCAAATTAAATGTGAGAAGGGCAGTGTAACAAATAATTTAGGAAAAAGATAAACTAACATCAAGTGCTGTGTGCTGTGTAAGAGCCAGACACATTAACATGAAATCAGTCTGGAATAGCAGTGATTTTCTCCCATAACCCGAGTAACATTCTGGGGAGAGGGGTGTAGAGTCAACGATCAGCAACTAGCTACGGTAGATCAAATACCTGAAAAAAAAAAAAAAAAAAAAAATGGTTATTTAACATTCATAAGATACATTTTATTTTATCAAAAAAAAATTAAATATTTAACATTCATAAGATACATTGTATTTAAAAAAAAAAAAAAAAATTTATTTAACATTCCTAAGATAAAAAATTTTTTTAAACATAAAAACTATAATACACAGCAGGATCTTTAGTAAAAACCAGACTTACCACTGTAACCTCTTAATCCTTGCAAGCTTCAACACAACGTTGACAAGGTACACAGCAGGGGTGATCGGTCTCCTAGACAACGAGCAAACTCCTTCATGTTGAGAGAGGCCACCATCTCCTTAGCTTTCTGGTACTTTTCTGTGGGAATGAGCTTGTCTCCAACCAGCCAGGAATATTCATTGAATGGCACACCATGGTTTGGTATTAGCACCCAGTACCAAAAGTGAAGCCAACCACAGTTCCCATTTCTCATGAACTTTATTTGATATACTGGCTGGCCAAACATTAGTTTCTCACAAAGGAGCTGAAGACCCTGAGTGGCAGTAGGTGCAAGTCTCTCCAGCATGACCTGTTTGTTAGATATTTGCCGTCTACACCTAAAGAACATCTCTAGAATCCGCCCTTTTCTCACCATGGAAACAACAAAAACCCTCACTGTAGCATTGATCCACTCCCGCCTGGACTACTGCAATGCTCTATTACTTGGCCTCCCCATTACTCGACTATCCCCTCTCCAGTCCATCCTTAATGCAGCAGCCAGGGTCATCCATCTGGCTAATCGGTACTCGGACGCGTCCGCTCTTCGCCAGTCCTTACACTGGCTGCCCATTCATTATAGGATCCAATTCAAAGTACTGGTTCTCACCCACAAAGCTCTCCACAGTGCAGCACCACCCTACATCTCCTCCCTCATTTCTATCTATCGGCCTAACCGACTGCTGCGCTCTGCAAATGACTTTCGACTAACCTCTGCAGTAATCCGTACCTCCCACTCCCGACTCCAAGACTTCTCCCGCGCTGCGCAAATCCTCTGGAATGCTCTACCACAAGAAATTAGGACTATCCACAATTTGCCTGGTTTCAGGCGCTCCCTCAAAACACATTTGTTCAGAGTGGCCTATCACATTCAATAAGCAAAGTCGTTCTATGTTTAAGTGTGTATGTGGAGCCCATTCACTACCTCCATCCATGCCTCACTCCCTCAAGATGGCTGGACCATCATTGGAAATGCACCATTATATATACACACCTGTACTTTGTATCTCCCCCACCTCATTGTAGATTGTAAGCTCTCACGAGCAGGGTCGGCTTATTTTGCTTTAATTATTGTATTGTTAACGTTGTTACCTATGACTTGTGTTTTGAAACTGTTAAAGTGTAAAGCGCTGCGGAATATGTTGGCGCTATATAAATAAAGATTATTATTATTATTATATCAGAGGGAGAAGAGGATTGGGCCTTGACAAGGTGCCCGATTGCATCTTAAGTCTTATTGAATGTTGGAGCCAGTCCACCGTACAAAAGCAGCCATAGAGTGTCCGGGTACCTGCTTGGATTTCGATCAAAATGAAGACTACTTTGATGTACATGTACACCAATTCGAGAAAAATGACAAGGATGAGGCAGTAAGACACGCTCAGCAGAGTACAAGCAGCATTGCTTGAAGAAGTAACTTGAGCGTGATCAAAATTGAATAAATTAAAATCTCAGACTACAGTGAACACAACTCTTAGCTGTGAAAGGGCTTTTTGTGTCCTTCTACAGTGTTTTCAACCAATGTATTGGATACGGATGGAAGCACGTCACACTATAATTTCAATTGAATGGAGCAGCAAGAATTACACTAAAGAAAAAAAAAAAAAAAAAGAGTGAGAGTGACATGTGCAGATGCCTACATACAGCGTTGTATGCCGAGCAAACTGCAGCGCGTCACCTGCACTCACACACACACCTTGCAGAGCTGTGAAAAAAACACTGCAAGGCAAAAGGAAGATGTACACAGCGGTTGGTAAAGTAGCCTGCCTAAAGCACAGTACACAAAATCGCAATCTCTAACTGTCCCTCAGAGTCAGCAGAGCAGCGTTCTGTCCCAAACTGAATTAACAGCACAGTGACGCTAAAATGGCGGCTTTATCCCACAACAATACCTTCCTTGTGTCACGGTTAGGGTAGCGTGTGTCTATTATATGAGTGTCTGTAAAATGTAACGTTACGCAGACTTATTCTGCCCTTGGGACGCAAAAATAAGACAGCAGTAATCATTTACTGTATAAAACTCCACCTATGCGCAACAAAACAAGCACGTTCCCTCTTACGGTTCCTGCGCTGACATGTGAGTAGGGAGTTTGGAGACGTTCCTGAATTTATCCCAGGTATCCAAGCATATCAGGCCGATAGGAGAGCATTAAAACCACCCACGGTGGTGACTTAAATATGGTGAATCGAACCAGTGAAGAACTGTAGGTCGATGCGAATGAATGTGCGATCACATGACACACGTTTATAATAACCCTTGCTAGACACGAGTAACTTTGTAGACATTTGGACACACCTGAACCCAGATGGCAGTGAATATTCATTCTATTCGGCGCCACATGACTCTTGGTCCAGAATAGATTATATATTGCTAGCACACGAGCTATTAAGGGGAGTGGAAGAGGCAGATGTGCACAGCGTAGCTATATATGACCACGCGCCCGTATCAGTGACCCTGCCAGATATGGTGCAGATGGGGCCAAACCAAACTCGGCGCTTCCCGACCTATTTGTTAATGGATGAGAAGTTTCGACATCATGTGAAGCAATGGTGTTTTTAATATGTAAGGGATAATGGAGATACTAGGGATAGGCCGGAACTTTTATGGGCAGCAGGGAAGGGAGTAATGCGCGGGAAACTAATAGGTTATCAGACAACGCTAAAAAAGAAGATGGCGACAAACTACTCGCAGGCTAGCAGGATATTACGCGATAGGTACACGGCAAACAAGACAAGTTCATCAACACAGGTTAAAAATAGATGTAAGCAGGCTAAGGTTGACTTACACGTATGGGTATATCGACGAGAGAGAAGCAGTAATAACAATTATAGAGCCGATGTATATCGTTATCGTAGCAAATGAGGGAGACTATTAGCACGACTAGCGAAAGGAAATCACATTCGTCATCAACATATTACAGCGTTAACGAATAAACATGGGATCATGAACACAGACCCTCGAACCATAAACACCATTCTACAAGAATACTACTCAGACTTATATAAGGTGGAACATACGGATAGTGAGGAGGGTAACACCTTTGTAGATGGAATACGGTTACCATCCATCACAAACTATCAGCTTCTCCTTTTAAAAAAACAAATTGAGGTGACGGAAGTGACAGCGGCGATAAGTTACTTTAAATACGGGAAAGCTCCAGGATCTGACGGGTTTACAGCCAAATTATTAAAATTATTGAGTGAGGATATCCCGTCCACATTGGTACGCACCTTCAATCATATATTGGAGACAGGAGGGTTGCCCAGACATTCAAACATGTCACACATGAAGTTGCTACTAAAACCAAACAAACCTTCACATCTGCCTGGATCCTATCGTACATTCTCACTCATTGACCATTATATCAAGATTTTGTCCAGGATCATGGAAGATCTTTTGAGTAGCATTGTTCCTACGCTGATAGGGCGATCACAAGTGGCCTTTGTTAGCTACTTTGTTGGCTACTATCAGTCTCACTATGCATAACACATGTGTGCAGTGGGCAGTATTACCTTTGCCTTCGGTGGAGTAGGAAAACCCCTCTCCTATCGAAGTGTTAGTTGGGGAGATGGAAGATTTGACACCGGGACCTGAATTGTAATACTTAAATGTGACAGGTGACAAATTTGTTAAGGCGCAACTACGCGGCCCCTACGTTGAGTCTAGCCCGTGAAAATTTACTGGTTGTCAATGGGGAACCCCAACACCCCGGGGCAGCTACAGTATTTAAACAATTAGAGCTGAACCAAGATTTGCTGTATCAGGTTTATAAAATACATGTTGACATTTTTTAGCAATTGCTGCTACCGCAGTCATATCGGAGGTTGGTAATGGACTTAGCGCATGCGCATGTACTAGGGTGACATTTGTGCCAAAAGAAAACCCTACACAGAATTATACAACGGTTTTACTGGCTGGGGGTCTATCAAGAAGTTAAACGGTATTGTAACTCTTGTCGCATGCGCCAGATACACAGTCCTCAGCCTCATTTTGTAAGTCCCTTGGTGCCATTAAAAATTTTAGAGGTCCAGTTTGAGAGAATACCCATGGATCTGGTGGAGCCGGTTAATAAATCAGCAAGGGGTCATCAACAGGGGCAATAAAAGGGGCACTGTGTGGGTCACCAGTTTTGAGCACACCCGAGTTCAAAAGAGAATTCATTGTCCAGACTGATGCGTCAGAGGTAGGTCTGGGTGCCGTGTTGTCTCAGGACTGGAGCTTAACGGGGAGGAGCATCCCATTAGTTTCCTGAGTCGAAAACTTACTCCATCAAAAAACAGAGACAGCATTGTAGAGAGAGAGTGCCTGGCGATAAAGTGGGCACTGGAGTCGTTGCGCTACTATTTGTTGGGGATAACATTTTGTTTTGTAAATGATCATTCCCCTGTGACTGGCAGTTTTGTAGCCCAGGGAGTAGAGTTCAGGTGGTAGAAAGATGAACATAACAGGAGACTTGGAAAACGTTGGCAAACAGTTATTTAATCTGAAAACGGACAGGCAAATTCAGGTGAGATCCATGCCTTGTTCATTTTCAGAAAAATAAGCCGGTCTACATTGTCTGAGGATAGTCGCATGCGACGGTCTGTTAGTACACCACCTGCAGCACTAAAGACGCGCTCAGATAATACACTGGCAGCAGGGCAAGCCAGCACCTCCAAAGCATACCACACATCAAATACAAATATAACAGTAATAATAATATTATCAATAAAAAATGAAATTGCACACACAGTACACAGACACAGCTCATATGTGTGTATGAGAGAGTGTTTCTGTGTGTAGTTCATGCCTCTAGCCTAGAAGATCAGTCTTGCTAAAATCTTTAACACTGACCCCTGTTCTGTTCTTAAAATGGTGGATGCTGAACTGCTTCTCAGCCCCCTCATACACAATCATTATGTGGCACTGCTGGGCTCAGTCAGAGGCATCAGATTGAACTAGGCTGTCCTGAGTCATTCTCAATAGAACATTTTGTTCAGCAGTTCATCTAGTTCATTTAGTTCAGAGGTCACATGATGCATTTCCTATCAGCTCCTCACAGGATAGGGTGGAGAAAAACTGAACTAAATGAACTAATCTTTTGAACTAATCTTTTCAGTGAACTAGTTCATGGTGAACTAATCACCAAAATTAACTAGATTTCCCATCACTATGGTGTACACCTTGGTGGCGCTGTCACAAAACTTCGCCACATTTGTAACATACAGCTCTTGCCCTGTGCAGAGGCGCTGCTTGTGCTCTCTCTTGTTGCAGAGGTGTCTACAATGCCTCGTAGCACAGAGCTGCTTTGTAAAGCAGTAGCAGCAGCAGCGCTCTCGGCTGGAATGGAGAACATTATGGATTTCAACAGTGTGTCTTGGTCCTCCAGCATTTTACGGTCCCGGTTCAACGGTTGTGATGAGGCTTTGTAAGTTGTCCCAGTAGCGAGGGTCTAGGAGGGTGTACACCCAATAATCTGACGTGGTGAGAATGTGGCCGATGCAGCGGTCGTTTCTCAGGCAGTGCAGCATGAAATCAACCATGTGCTGCAGACTCACAAATGGCCAACAAACGCTGTCCTCTGGAAGAGCGTCACACTAATATATTTTTGTAAATTTAAAATAGAATAAAGCAGCAGCAATTTTTGAAAAATTACAAGGATGAGCCAGTGACAGACACTCAGCAGAGTACACGCTGCAGTGGTTGAAGTGGAGCGGGATCTACACTCCTACAAAAAAATGAAACCTCAGACTACAGTGAACACTGAAACACAACTGTTCACTTGCTGTGAAAGGCCTTTTTGTGGACTTCTATTAAGTTTGCAAGCAATGTATTGTATTTTGATGGAAGAGCATCACACTAATATATTTTTGTAAATTTAAAATAGAATAAAGCAGCAGCAATTTTGAAAAATTACAAGGATGAGCCAGTGACAGACACTCAGCAGAGTACACGCTGCGGTGGTTGAAGTGGAGCGGGATCTACACTCCTACAAAAAAATGAAACCTCAGACTACAGTGAACACTGAAACACAACTGTTCACTTGCTGTGAAAGGCCTTTTTGTGGACTTCTATTAAATTTGCAAGCAATGTATTGTATTTTGATGGAAGAGCGTCACACTAATATATTTTTGTAAATTTAAAATAGAATAAAGCAGCAGCAATTTTTGAAAAATTACAAGGATGAGCCAGTGACAGACACTCAGCAGAGTACACGCTGCGGTGGTTGAAGTGGAGCGGGATCTACACTCCTACAAAAAAATGAAACCTCAGACTACAGTGAACACTGAAACACAACTGTTCACTTGCTGTGAAAGGCCTTTTTGTGGACTTCTATTAAGTTTGCAAGCAATGTATTGTATTTTGATGGAAGAGCGTCACACTAATATATTTTTGTAAATTTAAAATAGAATAAAGCAGCAGCAATTTTTGAAAAATTACAAGGATGAGCCAGTGACAGACACTCAGCAGAGTACACGCTGCGGTGGTTGAAGTGGAGCGGGATCTACACTCCTACAAAAAAATGAAACCTCAGACTACAGTGAACACTGAAACACAACTGTTCACTTGCTGTGAAAGGCCTTTTTGTGGACTTCTATTAAGTTTGCAAGCAATGTATTGTATTTTGATGGAAGAGCGTCACACTAATATATTTTTGTAAATTTAAAATAGAATAAAGCAGCAGCAATTTTTGAAAAATTACAAGGATGAGCCAGTGACAGACACTCAGCAGAGTACACGCTGCGGTGGTTGAAGAGGAGCGGGATCTACACTCCTACAAAAAAATGAAACCTCAGACTACAGTGAACACTGAAACACAACTGTTCACTTGCTGTGAAAGGCCTTTTTGTGGACTTCTATTAAGTTTGCAAGCAATGTATTGTATTTTGATGGAAGAGCGTCACACTAATATATTTTTGTAAATTTAAAATAGAATAAAGCAGCAGCAATTTTTGAAAAATTACAAGGATGAGCCAGTGACAGACACTCAGCAGAGTACACGCAGCATTAGTTGAAGTAACTGGAGCGTGATCTGCACTCAAAAAAAAAAAAAAAATTACAGACTGCAGTGAACACTGAAACACAACTGTTCACTTGCTGTGAAAGGCTCCATTGTGGACTTCTATAGTGTTTGCAACCAAGGTATTGTATACGGATGGAAGCGCGTCACACTATTATTTCAATTACATGGAGCAGCAATAATTACACTGAAGAAAAAAAAAAGAGTCTGTGAGTGACACGTGCAGATGCCTACAGACAGCGTTGCATACAGAGCAAACTGCAGCGTCACCTGCACTCACACACACCTTGCTGAGCTGTTAAAACAACACTGCAGGCAAAAGGAAGCTTTACACAGCGGTTGGTGCTAGCCTGCCTACAGCACAGTACACTAAATCGCAATCTCTAACTGTCCCTCAGAGTCAGCACAGCAGCGTTCTGTCCCTTACTGAATTCACAGCACAGTGACGCTAAAATGGCGGCGGCGCCTTTTATACACTGAAGAAAAAAAAAAAAGAGTCTGTGAGTGACATGTGCAGATGCCTACAGACAGCGTTGCATGCAGAGCAAACTGCAGCGTCACCTGCACTCACACACACCTTGCAGAGCTGTTAAAACAACACTGCAGGCAAAAGGAAGCTTTACACAGCCGGTGGTAAACTAGCCTGCCTAAAGCACAGTACACAAAATCGCAATATCTAACTGTCCCTCAGAGTCAGCAGAGCAGCGTTCTTTCCCTAACTGAGTTCACAGCACAGTGATGCTAAAATGGCTGCGGCGCCTTTTATAGTGCATTCTGACATCATTTCAGCAGCCAATCACAGCCATGCCATTAGTTAAGATGACTGCAGCATTACAGGATGTGCCCACACTTCATAAGATTCATCATTGGCTGACTAACATCACATTGCCTCTCAAAGAATTATGGGAACTTCCGATTCCGGTATACGATATTGAAAAAGTATCGGAATTAAGTATCGGAATTCCGATAACGCGAATATCGGCCGATACCCGATACTTGCGGTATCGGAATGCTCAACACTAGTCATTACCCAATATAACAGGGTGCACCAGGGTCTTCACTACCCCCACTTCACATGAAACCTCCCCGAGTTTGGGGACCAAGTCCACGGCAGTCTCTGGGTAGACTTTGGTGTCTCCACGGATGCACACCACACTCAGGTGCTTATCAGGGATGAAGTCCCTATCAATCAGGCTGTCACATACGGAAGTCACTGGACTCTCTGAGTCCAAGAGGGCCTGTGCTGGGCAGTCACTTACAACCACCGGGGACCCCTGTGGTCCAGTCTCTTCGGCTGAGGTGGACACACACACAGGCTCTGCGCAGGGAGAGAGGGATCTGCCAACATCACAACACATAGGCTCCCCCTCTATTGGACAGTTGACTGCAATTTCACGCCAGCTCCAACACTGTCCATCACACTCTCCCACCCACATGTCCCCTCGGGCCTGAACCCGCTTATCAGCATACCCCATGTCCCCAACAGCTGGAACGCTCTTACCGCGAGAGTTCAGCGTCCGGGAACTCTGAAGTGACGATCTCTCAGACGGCTGTACCTCAGGAGGACGTGCTCGGGTGTAGCGGTTCACTATCACCTTTTCAACTCCATAATCAGGTTTGCTTACTGCAGACTCCCAACTGCATCTCCAGTCATGAACTCCCCTGGCACGGGCTGTCACCGTAACACCCAGCCGGGTAAGAATCGCCGCTTTCAACTTGGCATAGTCTTCGCTGTCCTGCTTTCTCAGGTCAGCCCAGACTTTTTGGGGTTCCCCAATCAGATAGGGTACGACCGCCATGGCCCATTCAGATAGTGGCAGATTCTCCTTCTCTGACAGTCTCTCAAACCTAGTAAGATATACCTCCACATCATCACGAGGTGTCATTTTTCTCAAGGACCGTCTTACCGCCTTCTTTATAGCGGACAACGCCGGTGCCTTCACAACATTATTTCGGGACGCGGCACCGAAATCCTTTTTTTGGTGCTGTCATCTGCTCAACAAATAACCGGTTTTTCTCCTGCTGCTGCTGCAGGATTTGCTGCTGGTACTGCTGCATTTGCCGCTGGTACTGCCGGCGCTGCTGCTCCATGCTCTGCTGCATGCTTCGCTGGGCCTGTACCAGGTACTCAATGAGCTCCTTCACACGGCCGGACTTATCTGTCTCAACCACGGCAGTCTTATGTTGCACATTAACTTGCGCCATTTGTTCAAACAGCGCCTCCATGCTGTCATCCATGCTGTCAGACTTCTCTGTCTTAACAACGGCAGTCTTCACTCAAGACATACACACACTCTACAGTCTTTTCCATAGAAAAATTTAGCTCCGCTGTGCAGACACTTTTTTTTTTTTTTTTCTTTTGCAAAGTCTATTAGGGCTACTGTCTCTCCAAGACTGCTCCAAACAGACGTTTCTGCTGACACACACTTTTTTTTTCCTCTGTTGCTATTTCAATAGACTTCACCTTTAATGCTGTCTCTTGCCACTGTGCTGCATGCACACTCCAGCACTAACTGTACCAGGCCCTGCGCTGCCCCAGCATCCTCCACCAATTGTAGCCTTTCCGGGGGTTTTAGCTCTGAGATCGCTGTCTGGGTAGACAGAATGGCATGGAAACAGTTCATTCAGACAGCAATTATGGTAAAAACTGGCCGCAACCAGTTTTATTAAAGTCCACAGCACACAGATAAAACAAAGCATAAACAAAAGACCTAGGCTTGTCTAGCCACTAATTACACTTATGTAATGTCCCTTTCTATCAGGAACCCAGACTCTATCAGTCTGTGCCCAAAACAACACATATGATATATGTTACCAGTATGGAGTCTCCCAGATACTCCTCCTTATGTCTGAAGGTCCACCCGACTTCCAGACTTGAGAAAGATCCACTCCTATTCAGTAGTCATTATGCTGGAGGTTCACAGAGACACTCCTGTGTCCGGGTCCTTCCTGCACCCAGACTGAGACGGCTCCCCTCCTCTTCGGTAATCATCAGCATGGAGGTTCACAGAGACACTCCTGTGTCCGGGGTACATCTAACCCAGACTGAGATGGCTCCCCTCCTCTTCAGTAATCATCAGCATGCATGCTCACAGAGACTGCTTCCTTGTGCCAGGACACCTCTCTGTGTCCAGGCTGAAGACAGCTCTAACACTCTTGGAGACTGTTTCTTGTGCCAGGACACCTTCCTGTGTCCAGGCTAAACTAGCTCTCAGATTGTGTTTGCAGACACCTACTTCTGGTATCCTAATTAAGACCTGAGTAGTTTCAGGCTTGTGCTGCAAGTGTGTGCTGAATGTGAGGTGTAGTGACCTTTCTCTACCACTAGGTTTACAAAGCCACACATTTCCCTTATACCTAGGTGAAATGTACACCCCATTCATCACATATTCACTCACTGTCTCACATATTATTATTATTTTCAGCACAAAGTTGTGTAAATTATGACAGATTTGTATTTCAGTCCCTTTTTTCTTGTAGTGAACGGAATCTGATAGATGAACTAAATTCATATCTCGTCTTAAGGTGAAAGTCTACAGGACATCTGTATGATTACAGACTTTTTAATCATTATAGTATGCCCACTGTAACCTGTCAAGATTCTCTGGTGTCGCAATCAAGACCAGTGGGTCAAATGACCACAAGCACGCAATCTACATATGTGGTCACGTGCCAACCAGAAGTGCTTGGCCTCACCCAATACAAGTGAATCGAGTGAGGCCATGAATGTGATACAGTCTTGGCATTGGCACTGGATAATCTTGACAGTGTGCAATGTGCAAGCTAAAAGGATTTACAAGTCTGCAGTCACACTTACAAGACTGCAGACTTTCACAACAAGACAGGGCAACCTCTTTAAGAGGCATTCTCCTTTTAATGCATCTTACTCCACCACATCCTTGAGCAAGACATGCAACATACAGGTCTAGATGAATGTTCTGTGTAATTGAAGGAGGAATTCCCTTTAATTAACTCAAACATAGTGTTTTTTCAAACTAGTCTCCTCAAACATTCTCTTCGTTCATGTATTATTGTCAATGATGTTTTCTTTTTATGTATTTCATGTCATTATGAATACTAAATAGCTTTTATATTTTTGTACAAAAAATATATTTGTCATTATTTTAAATGCAGTTTGAACTTTCTTTAAATTATGAAACTTTTCAAAATATAAAAAATCAATAAAAATAAGATCAAGTGACATTTTTCTGGAGGTATACCGGCAAACTAATGGCGGAAGTTCTTTCTGCTTCCTTCTGACCCTTCTTCTAATGTGATCCATCTTTAATCCAGTCTCTATTGTGCCCCTTCTATATTATCAGCTTCCAGCAGCCTTGTTAAGCTGTGGCTTCTGATCCAGTGAAAATGTTGCCATTTTTAATAATGCTAAGCTTTCTGTAAGACACACACTTCCCACGTCTAAAGTAAGAAAGTAAATCTAATGAATTATTCATGGCAGGTGAAGAAAAAAAAAGGAAAAGGAAATGTTCTGCTGATAACCTCAGGTATGTAAAGCTTACAATTTGGAAGCAGCTGATAAAGCTGGCAGGTTGTTAAGAAATATGAAATATAATATCAGTAATCCGACATCAGTTTATAATAAGAAAATTCCAGTAAACACCTTGGGTTCTAAAATGTTTATTTAAGGTGTTTTTTTTATGGCGGCTTGAGAGGATGAGCTCATAAATACATACATGGAGGAGATTTCACTTACCCTATCAAAGTGAGCGCTAGGATATTAAAATGACTGCACTTTAAGAAGCTGTTTCCAGCTGGCATCACTAAATTTAGCTGTGAAGTGTGACATTGGGGAATTTCATGCAGATCTCTCTCCTTCTTTCAACAACTCTGGCAAAAGTCAAAGGAATACAATGTCATTACTCTGTCTCGATTCTAATTCATCGGTCCCCGTACGAGGCACAAACGTCTCTAATAGAGGGGAATTCATCATTTACATAAGGTTATAATAGTTATATAATACATTCTGCAGTATTTTCTATTTATAATGTCACCATTTAAAGGATATAGCTTGAATATGATCTATATTATCAGAGCATTTGCCATTCATAGCTGTAGCACTTGTTATTGTACTATAGAATTCATCACTTAGATAGAGTCATGGCCAAAAGTGTTATCGCAATTACACATGTTTTGTTGTACACATGTTTATTTCATGTGTACTTGCAATCATTTTCTGGGAGAAGTACTTCCTTTTCTGGAACAATTTAAAGGGTGCCAACACTTTTGGCCATGACCGTATGTATGAGGGCAAACCTAAGCCTTAATTATATATGCTCTTATGAATAAAACTGTATTATGGTCATTCATTTGCATCTCTTCCTCTATTTTTTTGCTTACTCTTACTTGATTGGACTCTTTATTATTCCAGCAAATACTAATCACTATCATATGATGGACACACAGAAGAGACAGAGCTCTGGTATCTGCACTGTAAAAAATGTAATGAACCACACATGCGTGACCAACAAAAGGAAATTATCATTGCCAATTTCAACTGAATGACTGCAAGAAGAATTTTTTTAATGGATTTTTTATAAGTTCTATATGGAATTTATACTTGTATAACTTTTTTTATAATTGTTTAACTCTTAGGCAAGGGTCACACCACCAACTTTCTCTTAGTAGAGTGAATAGACGGATTTTGGTAAGAACTTACCTGTAAAATCCTTTCCAGCGAAGAAGGAAGGGAGACACACTAGACATTACTAGTGGGTAGGCGGAGCCCAGATGAGATAGACACCTCAGATTAAAAAGAGTGTTGACCGGCCCCTCCAGCTCGGGCTCCTCCTACTCAGCTCTCCAGTTGTACCAAGCTTAAGGAAGAGCAATATCACCAGCGGAGCAACATAACCCCTTCTGAAGGGCTTCAGAGAATAAAACACAAAAATACAGGTTATGCATGCATGTAGGCAAAAACCACACAGTTCCAGGTACTACTCACTGGACCTGACCACTGCGATGAGCTGGCGATGCTGGAACAGAGCCTTAGCGCGTCGACCTCAGCCCAGATAATCGCTATCAGAGAAGGGTCACGCCGCATCTGAAAAACAACAACGCACTTCTGCCATGGGAAGGATGTGTGTCTCCCTTCCTTCTTCGCTGAAAAGGATTTTACAGGTAAGCTCTTACCAAAATCCGTCTTTCAGCTGCAGATGAAGGAAGGGAGACACACTAGACATTACTAGTGGGACGTCCCAAAGCAGTCCAAAAATTAAGGGTGGGAAAAAACCAAAAGAGGCAGAATCCCAACAACCTTGATAAATGCGCAACAGGCGCCAAATACAAGTTAACTAGAACTTTAAACTACAGCCCCTGCAGGACCCTACGTCCTAAGGCTGCATCAGCGGAAGCACTAACGTCCACCTTATAAAATCTTGTAAAGATGTGGACGGAGCGCCAGGTCGCCGCCCAGCAAAGCTAAGCTGCCGAGGCCCCTTGATGGAAAGCCCAAGATGAGCCCACAGCTCTCGTGGAATGAGCTCGAACCTTAATCGGGCAAGGTTCGCCTTTAAGTCGGTAAGCCTCCAAAATGGCCGACCGGATCCAACGAGCTATAGAATTCTTGGAAGCCCGTTGACCACGTCGACGACCTGCTGGAATCACAAACAGGGAGTCCGACTTCCGAAAACTTTGGGTAACAGATAGTGTTGAGCGATACGATACTGCAAATATCGGATATCGGCCGATATTAGCTGTATCGGCCTTTCGATTCCGAATACCGATATTTTCGTCATATCGAATACCGGAATCGGGATTGTCACTGTCATTGTCAGTGTCCGTCGGTCGGGTCTGTCACTGTCAGTGTCCGTCGGTCGGGTCTGTCAGGAGTCAGCGGCACTTACCTGGCAGAAGATCTCCGGCGGTCACGGCCTGGACTGCTTCATGGCCGCCATCCTCTTCTCCCCGGCGGTCACATGCAGTTTCTCGCGATAACTGCAGTGACTGCTGGGTAATCGCGGCCGTAAAGCAGTCAGTCCGATGACGTCACCGCCGGGGAAGCAGGTAATCAGCTGTGCTGCGCCGGGATGACAGGCTCTGCCTGTCATTCTGATGTAGCAGAGCTGGATCGTTGTGGGACACTCGTTACTATGGACTGCGTCGGACAGGTGGTATACTGCTGTTTTTTTTTTTTCATTTTTTTACAGGAGATCGATGGCGTCGCAAGATGAGACTGTAATAAAAGTAATGAAAACTGTGTTGTGTTTTTTATTAAATTAAAAAAAATTTTTATGAACATTCACCCGTCCGGGTACATCAACAATTTAACTATTTACATATTTAACTATTTACATACAGGGACCCTGTCCGGGTTATTTATAATTCTTTGGCAGGGGTGTTCCAGGTACCACCTGGTACTCTTCTGATGCTTGCCAAACATCCGAGACACCAAGGACCACCAGGACCTGATGACGTCGTGTGGCCTGTACAGTCAAGTCGTGACCCGCTATCTGGGTCTGTGTGGCCACCTCTTCATCTCCCTCCGGGTCTGGAGCCCTATGTCCCGGACTGAACGAACCCCAGGGGGCCTAACAGGCGCCGGGTACGGGCCAGCTATACTTATCATGTCCATAGCTGGGGCTGCTGAGGAGACCACTGAGGGAGGCTGGGGAGATTTACGGAGTGGGGTGGGCACTTTTGCAGAGGCCTGGATGTGGGAGGCTGAAGGCTCCGAGGGTCTCACAGGTTCCTGACACTCTGGGGAGTAGGGGTCGCACCTGGTAACATTTAGGGCGTACCATCCATTGTAACCCCAGTGTCGGGTGTAAGTCACCAAGTCTCCTGGCAACAGGTCCCTCCCCGGGTGTCCTTCTGGGAGGTGAGCCTCCACGTCCCGCCGGTTCACAAAAACTTCTAAATAAAGTCCAGGCTCCTGGATGAAGCCCCAACCATCTTTCAATTTAAAGCTCCGTACTGCACCCTTACGCCGGGCTCCCTCAGGGTTCCTTTATCTTTTCTCATCCGGTCCTTATCTGCCCGGTCCTTCTCCAGCTGACGTTGCCGAAGCTTTTGGGTTTCTCGCTGCTCCCTTTGTCGCTCTGCTTCCCGCTCCCAACGTCTCCACTCTTCCTCCTGACGCCGGTTGAAATTCTCCTCCACCAGCAGCTCCATGTCTCCAACATCAAACTGCAGCTTACAGTGTCCGGTTTGCGGCAGCTCTCCTGGCGCCCCCCAGTCCTGGCGGCGCTCACCTGCGGAGGAAGCAGCCGGCTCTGGAACAGATGACAGTCGGGGCTCTGGTACAGACTGGTAGACCTCTGGTGCCTGCGCGGCCTCCTCCATGAGGACGGGTGTCGCTTCTTCTGTCTCAGCGACGGGGGCAGACAGCGGGATTTGGGGTGATGCCGGTGCAGAGGTTTTTGCAGGAACGGGTGCCTCCACTGCGACAATGTCAACCGGATCACATTGCAAGGGCTGGGATGCCCGCACGGACTCCTCTACTAGAACGGGTGCCTCACCTTCCGGTACAGACACTTCAGGTAAGAGGGATTGGCGCCGCTCCAAGTTTAGTTTTACGGCACGCCAGCTGGCTTCCATCCTGGCGACCTCCTCCCGGTGCCGGGCCAGGCCTCTTAGGGTATCCTCCACTTCTTGCAGCGTAGGAGGGTTTACAGGCCGGGTGCCCAACGGTGGTTCCGTGGCGATCGGGTCGCTTCCGTGGGGGGAGAGCTCTGACTGTTCCATCCCTTCACACTTCTGCTCGTGTCCATTAGCCATCTCTGCCAAGTCACATGTGTCATTAGCATCTGGAGAGGGCCCCTCTTTTGTAGTGAGGCGGGACCTTCGTGTTAGTTTCCGCACACTGAGGAGGATGAGGAGGCGGAACTCAAGAGCTGTGGGGCACGATCTTACATTGCAGTACCATTTAGAGTGGTCGGCCACTGAGTGAGTGTACACCCACGAAGAGCACGCCCTTCTTCTTCGCCAGTCCCTCGTCGTGACGCAGATATGGCGGAAAAATGGCAAATACATTCTCTGATGATTTTAGCAATTCTCAAGCACAAAACCAGTTCAATTCAGGCACACAGGACTCGCTTATAGCGAGCTACAGAATCCTGTTCGTGACGCCCAAGTTGAGTCGCACAGAGCAAGAGGTTTTGGGGGTACTCAGCACCGAGCCCGTCGACTTCTATGGGGTATGTCACGACTTTACCCGGCAATTGAATCAGAGTCTATTTTACTATGTAGAAGTGTATAAACTATAAATATATGTATATATATATGTCACAATGACATGTATATATATATATATATATATATATATATATATATATGTATTCTATGTGTGTATATTTTGTGTTTACAACGAAAGAAAGGTTTTTTTGGTTGCGATTTTTTGTTCCCATAGACTTACATTGGACTTCCGGTATCGGAATCGGATATCGACGATATTTAGTGATATCGGCGATACCATTTCGATACGATATTTTTAGATATCGAGCAGTATCGCTCAACACTAGTAACAGACAAATAGAACTTCAAAGCCCGCACCAAATCCAATGTGTGCAAGGCCCGTTCCTTTGCATTACTCGGTCCGGACAAAGGGAGGGCAACACAATATCCTGGTAAAGATGAAATTGCGACACCACCTTAGGTAGAAAATCGCCCCGTGTGCGAAGCACTACACGATCCGGGTGAAACTCCAGAAAAGGAGGCAAGTAAGAAAGAGCCGCCAACTCAGAATTCCTTCTCAAAGAGGTGACCGCCACTAGGAAGGCAACCTTCCAAGAGAGCAAAGAAAGACTAACAGAGTCCATAGGCTCAAAAGGCCCGTGTTGAAGAGCCTCCAAAACAAGATTGAGGCGCCAAGGAGACACAGGCGCCTTCCGCGGTGGAAACTGGCGGGTTACTCCGCGAAAAAAGGAACGTACGTCCCTACGTGAGGCGATAGCCTTTCGGAACAGCAAGGACAGAGCAGAAACCTGACCCCTCAGGGTGCTCACTGCCAACCCCTTGTCCAACCCGAATTGCAGGAAAACCAACAAATTGGGAATGGAAAAAATCCTCGGGTTCCTTGAAGAACCCGAACACCACGAAAAGAAGGCTTCCCAAGTGGTAAATCCTAGTAGTAGCCGGACCTCTGGCAGCTCGCAAAGTGGCAATGACTTCGGCTGAAAAACCTTGACGATCAATATTTCGGTCTCAAGAACCACGCAGTCAAACGCAGAGACATCAGGTCCGGATGACCAACGGGCCCTTGGGTTAACAGGTCAGAGCGGAAAGGAAGTAGAAATGGTGGCGCTGCCAGGAGCGACCCCAGTGTCGAGAACCACGTCCTCCTTGGCCAATCTGGGGCTATCAACATAGCCGGGATTCTCTCTAGTCTGATCCGACGTAACACCAGGAGGAGTAAGGAAATCGGTGGAAAACATAGATTAGCTTGAATTGGTCCCACGGAGCCACTAGAGCAACCACCGCCACAGCCTTCGGATCCTTGTACCTGGACATGAAAGTCGGTAACTTGGCATTGAACCTGGATGCCATCAGATCCAACGGGAGCACAGCAGTGCAAAAATTTCCGGATGAAGACTCCATTCTCCGGGATCCATCTTCTCGCGACTGAGAAAGTCCGCCGTGGTATTCTGAACTCCCGGAATGTGGATCGCAGAGATAGCTGGCACTCTGGTCTCTGCCCATACTAGGATACGAGATACCTCCACCATGAGTTTGGAACTCCCAGTCCCGCCTTGGTGGTTGATATATGCGACCGTCGTCGCATTGTCCGTCTGCACTCGGACTGGCAGACCGCTTAAAGGGACCGTCCAGTGTTGGAGGCAAAGAAAAATCTCCCTCAATTCCAGGATGTTGATCGGCAAGACATACTCTTCCGACGACCATACTCCCTGAGTCCAAAGATTGTTCCAGACACCCCCCCCAGCCCGTCAGGCTGGCATCGGTGGTTATGACCGACCACTTCGGAGGGAGGAAGGACTTTCCCAGGGATAACTCTTTCGGACGTATCCACCATCCTAGGGACTCTCATACCCTGTGGGGGATGATGACACTGCAATCCAGTGAAAACCTGCGATCGATCCCAACGGCTCAGAATGAACCTTTGGAGAGCCCTGGAATGAAACCGGGCAAACGGAAGTGCTTCCATGGACGCCACCATCAACCCCAGAAGACGCATACAGCTTCGCAGGGACATTGCTGTCGAAGACTTCATAACCCGTGCATGTCGAAGGAGACATGCTTGCTTGTCTGGAGGCAGGGACACCACTGCTCGTACCGTGTCGAAATGCATCCCCAAAAACAGGATTGACTGCGACCGTTCCAGAGACGACTTCTCCCAATTGACCAGCCACCCGAAATCCTCCAGGAGCTGAAGGGATAGATTGCGAGCAGTTACCGCCTCCTCCTTCGAAGACGCCACAATCAGAAGGTCGTCCAGGTAGGGAAGTATCGTAACCCCCTGCCTTCGAAGAATCGCCATGAGAGGCGCCAGAATTTTTGTAAAAACTCTGGGCGCTGAGGCCAACCCGAATGGCAGAGCCACAAACTGGTAATGGCCCTGACCTATGGCAAAACGAAGGAAGCGTTGGTGGGCCCTTCCGATTAGGAAGTGCAAATAAGCGACTCCATGCGAATTTCCTGGCGTGGACATGCCGATTCAATCTTTTGAGATCCAGAATGGGCCGAAATTTGTCCTCTTTTTTGGGGATCACAAAGAGGTAAGAATAAAACCCTCTTCCCCGGCCCTCCGGCGGAACCGGTACCACCACACCTTTCTGCAGAAGGGAATCTACCTCCCACAGCAGAGCGGCAAAAAGCTCGGGCTCTGACGGAACGCGAGGTTGACAAAAAAACTGTCTGGGGGTCGAAAAAGAGACTGTATGAAGTAGCCTGCCAACACAACCCGTGTCACCCAGGCGTCCGACATGCGGGAAGCCCAAGTCAGTTTGAATAGGAATAGACGACCCCCCACTCGAGAGCGCTCGAGTGAGACCCAGGCGTCAGTCCGCCTTAGCGGGCTTTTTGCCAGCTTCCCGCTTGTCTTAAAGGAAGTTCTGTTTCCAGGGTATGCGGAATTTCTGAGAATTCCCCCTTTTTCTTTTTTTTTTTTTTTTAAAAAGAGAGAGACGACCCGAACCCCAGAGGGCTGACTGAATATCCCCTGGACCGAAAGGACCGCCGACAACTACCGGCACTAGTCCTGCCAGACGCAGAGGTCACAGCTCTGCGCTGCGGTAAAGCTGTTTCTTTTGCCTTTACCTTGGCAATCAGCTCCGTGAGGTCAGGTCCAAATAGCTGTACCACCTTGCAAGCTAGCAAACCCTGTTTGGAAACTGCGTCCACTGTCTAAGGCACAGTGCTCTTCTGACTGTGACTGCCGAGGATTGCGCCCTGGATAGCAGTGATGCAGTATCCTCCAAAAACTGGAAAAGCCCATCTACCTCTATAGAGGAGATCCAACCTGCCACGCCGTCCGTAGACGGTCCAACCGGCTCAGGGAAACTTTACAAGCACACATGGATTCTTAATACCGAATCCATGATCCGCGGCCTCGCAGATGGATTTTTCTGCCATCTACGTTTTTTGTCCAGCGGGTCCTGCAGACTCGCCTTCCCCTTAACAAGGAGGATTTTGCTAAGCTGGGATAAAGGGACATCCACTTCAGGAGAAGGATCCAATTATCATCAACTCCGTAGAACACGGATACGGTGTCTCAATTTTCTGGACACAGGCGTTCCTTCTCCACTGCCCCATTAAGCTCATCCAGTGATGGTAAAGCTTGATCGTGATTGAAAACATCAGGGCCGACTTACCAGGACGTCCAGATACCTCCTTCAGTAACTGTAACGCCTCCAATAAAAACCTCTTTACGGCCCAAAAGGGAGGCAGAGTGTCCCTGCCGATCCTCCTTGTCCGAATCGGACATTTTCGTTACGCGGGAAGGAAGGCACCGGCTTGTGTCGCTTCCTGACATGAGAGGATCTAGCTGACACTCAATAATAGAAAATCAGACAGGCCATCAATAGAAACTAGCGAGAGCCTCCATTCTGACACCACTGGAAACCTCCGACCGCTGCACTTGACGCCGTCCAGGTCTGCGCGTCAGATACGCGAGACTGATCCTGTAGCGGATCTGGGAGACGGTTGCACAGTATATGGCAGGTTAAACCTGTCAGTAATTAGAAAGTGTGGTTTCTTAAAGAAAAAACGAAACGCTGAAGGGTTAAAGCTCTTAAGAGAGAGCTACCCCAGCTGTCCCCCATTAAGAGTTAACCGCCTAAGAAGGGGTTAAAGTCGCAGACTCCCCACAACCTTAATAATGAAAAGGGTGTGCGAGCCCCAAGTGCCTCTTATAAGGCAGCAGCTATAGGACAGCTATGCCACACTTAACAAGAAAAAAAAACATTCATAATATCGCTAAAAAATTGTGCTGTTTGTAAATCGCAATGACCGCCAAAGTCATTAAGGGGATCGCTAACCGCCTATGCGTTGTTAATGAGATCACCCAGATTGGCAGCTACCAGCGACATTAAAAATGATCACACAAACGATCGCATAGTATGCGTCGTCGTTAGCAGGAACGTATAGTGGCAGTATTACTGTCGCAGACTCCCCACAACCTCTTATATTGAAAAGGTGTGTGAGCTTTGAGATAACAGCTGCAGGCAGCGCAGTCTGCCACCCATTTGTGCCTCAGAAAAGCGACCGCGCTGTGGGGGTGAAGGGGTTAAGCTTCTGCCCTAGACGGGTAGAAGCGACTCACCCAGCTGGTCGCGTGCAGCGCTCCGAGAGGGGAGGAGAGCGATGTCCGAGGGAGCTTTCAGCCTGTCAGCATTACTCGGCTAATGGCCGCCGCGCTGTGCCTCCGTGTGCTTCATGAGGTAAGCCGGAAAAGGAGACTGCCGTAAAGCGCGCGCTCAGAGCGGCGCGAAATTCAAATAAAAAAGGCGCGCAGCTCCTCTCTCCCCCGTTCCTATGTCCTGCAGGCATCCACCTGCGGACAAAAAACACACAGTCACCGCATGTATACTGTAACAGCGACTGCCGCAGCAGTCGCTGAAAACACTCAAACACATATTAAATGTGGGTACTCACCAGCCAAAAGCGCCACAGGGACCCCCAGGGGTTTCTGGCACTTGCCCATGCTTCCCCCCAGGGCGGGGAACGCAGTGACCCCTGCAGCGCGGTATGCGTCCCCGCCAGGGAAGCCATCCTCATCCCCCCGGGCCGGCAGGGTTCTGCAGGGACCACCATATAGGGTAATACAGATCCGCCAAGGGAGAGGTTGGGGTCCAGCAGCGCTGAGACCCCTGAGACCTCTAGACCACATTTGGTGATCCAAGTCTCTTGTCCGATAAAAAATAATAAAATCTTCTGAGGAGCTGCTTCCAGCAGCGACTATCTTCTCTGACCTCAAATTGAAAACTGGAGAGCTGAGTAGGAGGAGCCCGAGCTGGAGGGGCCGGTCAACACTCTTTTTAATCTGAGGTGTCTATCTCATCTGGGCTCCGCCTACCCACTAGTAATGTCTAGTGTGTCTCCCTTCCTTCATCTGCAGCTGAAAAAGCCGATTACACTAATTATACTTTGATCACAGATTGATCAGAGAAAATTCTCCACCTTCTCCCTTATGTCAGTCGATGTCATTCGACCAAGTGCGTTCTGATTCTTTTCCATGGACTCATTGACTTGCATGACCAAGGAATGCGATCTGAATATCAAATGCAAATTGTGCATGCTGAGGTTTTTCTTTGAAGGGACTCTGGGGAAAAAATTGGATATATGTGCGGCCCCATAAAATAACATTGGTCCAAATGCAATACAATATTTTGTTGTATTGCTCTCGGACCGAAAATACAAGCCCTCATAGGTGCATTTTTTTTTGGCTAAAACCTAACACAATTTCATAGGAAAATATATAATTCAAAGGAGTATTACTAAATTGACATGTAATTACTATATTTTTTTTAAATTAAAATATGTTCTTTTTTTCCCAAAAATTTTGATGAAAATAGAGGTGCATCTTATAAACTGAATTAAGCTTACCGGTGGAATGGCTGTGCTGGAGCAGTGTCCCAGGGTTGTTGCTGCTGGGGGCTAGCAGCGGTCGAAGGAGTGGTGCTATGCTGCAGCCTCCGGGCTGGGAGAAGTGGGTGTTTCGAGGTGCGAGTTTATGGCAGGTCCCGGGCTTTCACAAAATGTTGTTGAAGTCCCCGCACTGCTCATTTTTTTTTACTGCGGTGGACTTCGGGAAAATGGCTGCCAGTGGTGACACATGCGCAGATTGAGACCTCCATTTCTAAAAAGGTATACAGCGTCCAAAGTTGGGTGAAAAAAGCTTTAAAATGTTTTTATTCTGCCATAAAGTTCAACATTTCGACTTTCCATCGGTCATTTTCAAGCATTAACAATGTTGTAACATACCAGGTTTGAATAGCACAAATCATCAAGTTAACACCAATCAGAAAACACCACACCCACAAAATGTCCCATCCAATAATCAAGTGTTAAATGCCCCAAAACACATACAAAGTCCTAGTGCAAAATACATAACAAAGCATTAATCCACATACTTATATAAGATGTACAAAGCAGAATGTATAAGATTTACATAATAATTGCTGTAACATCGCATTTTAAATGGAAGAATCCACAACGTAAAGTGGGAAAGGAAGGGGGCATATTAACCTCATCCAATCATATCCAGGCATTCACGTTGTCTGGTTGACCAAGAGCCAAATGGAACAAAGCCCTGGAAGGCCAGATATGTCATCCAATCAGAGTAGAGCTGTATTTTGCTTGCGCATGGCACAATAATATAGTTCAGGGTTATTGATAATGTGCCGATATCCAGGAGTGGGAGGAGGGGTGATAGATTAGGATTTCTGAAAAGGAAGGACTTAAGTTGGATACATGAATCGGATTGTCTTCAATCCAAAGGGTTACATATTTAATTCAGCATTCTTGGATTTCTTTTAGAAAACTATCGATTATATCTTTATACCTACAGCCAACCAACTGTCTAAATGAACCAAACTGTTGCAGTGCATATTTTTTAAATGATCCTTATTCACTAATAAGTACAGGTAAAAATAACTGTAGTTGGAACACATGTATCTAGTACATGAACGTATATTTAACCCCTTTACCCCCAAGGGTGGTTTGCACTTTAATGACGGGCCAATTTTTACAATTCTGACCACTGTCTCTTTATGAGGTAGTAACTCTGAAACGCTTCCATGGATCCCAGTGAGTCTGACATTGTTTTCTCGACACATATTGTACTTCATGTTAGTGGTAAAATTTCTTTGATATAACTTGTGTTTATTACTGAAAAAAACAGAAATTTGGTGAAAATTTTGACAATTTCGCAAGTTTTCAACTTTGAATTTTCATGCCCTTAAATCACAGAGATATGGCACACAAAATACTTAAGAGGTAACATTTCCCACATGTCTACTTTACATCAGCACAATTTTGGAACCAAAATTTTTTTTGTTAGGAAGTTAAGGGTTAAACGTTAACCAGCGATATCTCATTTTTACAACACCATTTTTTTGGAGGGACCACATCACATTTGAAGTTACTTTGAGGGGTCTACATGATAGAAAATACTTAAAAGTGATACCATTCTACAAACTGCATCCCTCAAGGTGCTCAAAACCACATTCAAGAAGTTTATTAACCCTTCAGGTGCTTCACAAGAATCTTTGCATGTTTAAAAAAAAAATGAACCTACAACTTTTTTTCACAAAAAAATTATTTCAGGTTCAATTTTTTTATTTTCCCAAGGGTAACAGGAGAAATTGGACCCCAAAAGTTATTGTGCAATTTGTCCTGAGTACACTGATACCCCATATGTGGGGAAAAACTACTGTTTCGGCGCATGGCAGAGCACGGAATTAAAGGAGCGCCGTTAGACTTTTTCAAAGCAAAATTGGCTGGATTTGAGATCGGATGCCATGTTGCATTTGGAGAGCCCCTGATGTACCTAAACAGTGGAAACCCCCACAAGTGACCCAATTTTGGAAACCAGACCCCCCAAGGAACTTATCTAGATGTGTGGTGAGAACTTTGAACCCCCAAATGCTTCACAGAAGTTTATAACA
>JARQOD010000010.1:95727243-95899071 GCA_033576555.1 Oophaga sylvatica
CTTGTGGCTCTGGAACCCCGTCTTTGAAAGATCCCTTTTGCTGGACTTACGTAACAAGAAGAAGATCCTAAAACCTTTTTGTGGAGAGTGATTGCTGAGTTTAGTTATTTGGGCCCTGCTGTGTCTGTTTCTGTATCTGCAAACTGTGGCTTTTTTTGCCATTTGATGAAGTAATACAAGCCTTCATATCAAACCTGGTCCATGTTTTTTTAAATGCCCCCAAGCACAAAGCTATAGAATGTAACCATAATTCAAGTTTCTGAAGCCAAACTTATGTCTGCGGGGTCTGGGGGGGCGGCCTGCTGTAACTGGGATATCGATCCATTTTGTACTTTCCTGGATGACAGTGGTTTTGACTTCTAAACAACCATTCCATGGAAATTTCCCCTTAAGTTTTTTTTTCTGCTTTGTTCCCACAGTAAACACTATTTTTTTTTTTTTTTCTTTCCCCCTTTTTTGTGTCTGCGAACTGTGGATATCAGATGTCCGGGTTGAACTTTCTGTGATGATAGTGGTTGTGATTCTACAACCATTCCAGGTGAGCATTTCCCCTTTAAATTTTTTTTTTCTCTCGCATTTTTACCACGTAAACACTTTTGTTTTTTTTTTTTTTTTCTCCTCTCCTTCGTACTCCTGTTTTAAAAGATCTGGAAAATGGAGGCCCGCAAAAAGGGAATTTGCGGAGTGATGAAAATATCCTTGCAGATTTACAGACTTAAAAACCCTTTAACAAACCTACGGGACCTCACTAATACAATTTGCAATGTTTGGAAAGCTCCCCGGGATTTGCGAGCCAGGATTGGGGGTTCTAGAGGGCGAGCCCAGGCTCCTGCCGTAAAACCCCCATTTCTGGGATTCCAAGTTGCCCTTTTTTTCGTTTGGGGTGAAACGTGAAAAATTCAGGGGATTTATTAACCAATGCAATCTGTTTTTTTTCTGCACATGCTTCACAATTTCCCACTGAACGATCTAAAGTGCTTACTATAATTATGTTACTTACCAACAAGCTTTGATGTGGCAAACCCTCTGATTGAGACTGAGGATGAATGTTTGACATCTGATGCTTTCATTTCAGCCATGGGGCAGGTGTTTGATGACCCCAATCGAGGTGCAACAGCTGAAGCAGCCATGTTAACTTTGCGCCAAGGTAAGCACTCGGTAGCCGAATATGCCTGGATTTCAGGAGATGGGCCCTTGATACCACCTGGGACAGTTTCGCCAAAAAATCTATTTTTCGAAAAGGGGTTTTGTCTCCATAATTAAGGATGAACTTGCTCGTGCCGACCCCCACTGCGTAGTGACTTTATTAACTACTGCATCCGTATTGATGCTCGCCTGACTGAACGCAGGCAAGAGAGATGGTTCGAAAGCAATCGCACTAACCTTTTCCTACCTTTCTCCCCAGCTAAGGAACCTTTGAGTAGGATCACACGGGAACCTGAACCTGAACCCATGCAGGTAGACTCTTACAAAGACGGGTTAGTGATGCACGCAAGGAACATCGTTTTAAGGAAAATCTATGTTTCTATTGTGGTAAGTCAGGGCACTTCATTATAAACTGCCCCAGCCGTTCTCGTAAGACTACTGCAGCACTCATTCACTGTGAGTGTTGCGAGAGGAGATCTGTCAGGTCCGAGCCTCAGGCTCCAGAGAGATCTGCAGCAACAGATCTTGATTTCTCGGACTTAAACTCCGTTACTTCTGAGGACGATGACTGTGTAAACGCTGCAATTTTTCAAGTTTCCTCAGCGGTGTCCCAGCTGAGTTGTAGGAAAAACAATTCTCATTGCTTCCTTTCCATCAAACTCTGGGTTAACTCAGTCGGGGTGTCTAGCTCTGCTATGATCGACTCAGGGGCAAGTGGGAATTTTATGGATGTCTCCTTTGCTCTGAAACAGGGGATACGTTCAGTGAAGAAGGCTACTCCAGTACAGATGGAAACTGTGGATGGCTCCCTGCTGACCTCTGGACCAGTGGTCAGGAAACGGAGCTTTGAGGGTCCTTATGGGTAAAGATCATCAAGAGAAACTGTCCTTTATGCTTATCTCTTCTCCCCACTTTCCCATTATTCTAGGGCTACCATGGCTGCAGGCTCAGAACCCTACCATTAACTGGGAGACCAAGGAATTACACTTTCCAGAGAAACAGATGAGTCCAGAAGTTTCAGCTTGCTCTGTTCCTAAAGGAACCATGTCAGTCCCTGAACTACCAGCTGTATACCAGGACTATGTGGATTTATGTGACAAGAAGAACGCTGACCAGCTTCCCCCTCACCGTCCATATGATTGTCCAATTTAATTATTGCCTGGACAGAGATACCTTTTGGTAAGATCTACCCCCTGGCGGGGCCTGAGCTAAAGGCTTTAAAGGATTAATAGACGAAAATCTAGCCAAGGGCTTCATACGCCCCTCTTCATCTCCTGCAGGTGCACCCATCTTCTTTGTGAAGAAGAAAGATGGATCTCTGAGACCCTGCGTAGACTATAGGGAACTCAATAAGGTTACTATTAGAAACCGTTATCCATTGCCTTTAATCCCTGAGTTATTGGAGAGAGTGCGGCATGCCAAAATTTTCTCTAAATTGGATCTCCGTGGGGCCTATAACTTGGTCCGTATTAGACCTGGGGATGAATGGAAGACTGCATTCAGGTCACGCTATGGACACTTTGAATATCTAGTTATGCCTTTTGGTCTGAGTACCGCCCCAGCCACTTTCCAACACTTGGTGAATGACATCTTCAGGGATCTCCTAGATACATTCGTGGTGATTTATTTGGATGATATTCTAATTTTTTCTAACTCCACAGAGGAACATCATGGACATGTGAGAATGGTCTTGGAACGTCTAAGACAAAACCATCTTTACATCAAACTTGAAAAGTGTGAATTCCATAGTAACGAAATTCAATTTCTGGGGTATGTACTGTCTACACAAGGAATTAGTATGGATGGAAGTAAGACCCAAGCCATCAAGGATTGGCCAAGTCCTAGAAATGTGAAGGAGGTGCAGCGCTTCATCGGGTTTGCCAATTTCTATAGACGTTTCATTAGGAATTTCTCTGAGGTAGTGTCACCTATCACCCAACTTACCCGGAAAGAGTCTAGGTTCTCCTGGACTCCCCAAGCCCAGGAAGCATTTTCTCGTCTAAAAGATAAATTTACCACCGCACCTATCTTGGTACATCCCAACCCCGAACTTGCCTTCATAATAGAGGTGGATGCTTCAGATTGTGCCGTTGGAGCTATACTCTCTCAGAGAACAGGTGAGAAGAATGTCTTGCATCCCTGTGCCTTCTTTTCCCAGCAGTTGTCTTCGGCTGAGAGGAACTACGATGTGGGCAATAGAGAGTTGTTGGCCATTATTGCCCCTTCAAAGAATGGAGACACCTTCTTCAGGGAGCTGCACAGCAATAGTCGTCCTGACAGACCATCGTAACCTTGAATTTATCAGGTCGGCTAAGTGCCTGACTCCTCGCCAGGCTCGCTGGAATCTTTTCTTAAACCAATTTAATTTTGTCATTTCTTATAGACCAGGATCGCGCAATGGAAAGGCTGATGCACTCTCTAGGATTCATTCAGCAGAGACCCGTCCACTTGCTCCTCCTAAGACTATTCTTCCTGACTCTAGATTCCTGGGAGTGATTCATAATCAAGACCTACTTAAGGACATCAAGGAAGCATACCATGCGGATTCCTTGTTGGCACAACCCCCAAGGGACGTAAGTCTTGTCTTTAAGAATGGTGTGTGGATTCTGGGACAACGTCTGTATATTCCTGAAACAGTCAGATTGAGAGTATTGCAACTCATTCACGATTCCAAGATAGCTGGGCATAGAGGAATTCTAAAGACACAGGAATTTCTTTCTCGTTTCTTTTGGTGGCCCACTTGCAGGAAGGATGTTTTAAACTATGTCACTTCATGTGAAGTCTGTGCAAGATGCAAAACACCTCCTCCTCACCAACTGGTGTTACAACCTCTTCCCACCCCGTCCCGCCCGTGGGGATCCATTTCTATGGACTTCATTGTGGAGTTACCAACCTCTCAAGGGAAAAACACCATTCTAGTGGTGGTTGATCGTTTAACAAAGGCAGCTCATTTTATTCCTTGTGTCGGCTTACCCACTGCAAACAGACATCAGATTTGATGATTAAAGATGTGTTTCGCTTACATGGAGTACCGGATGAGGTTATTTCGGATCGAGGGGTGCAATTCACTTCAAGGTTTTGGCAAAATTTCTGTGCAGCATTGGACATTAAAGTAAACCTTTCTTCTGCTTTTCATCCCCAGACTAATGGACAGACCGAACGAACCAATCAAACTCTGGAGCAGTATCTCCGCTGCTTTATCTGCCACCTACAGGATGATTGGGTGGATCTACTTCCATTGGCTGAGTTCTCTTATAACAACTCTCAGAGCGCCTCCACTAAGCAGTCTCCTTTTTACTCCAATCTAGGTTATCATCCTAACATTCTTCCACGATTTCCCATAGAAACGCCTTTACCAGCAGTGGCCGAAAGAATCACGTCTTTACAGAAGAATATGGATCTTCTAAAGGAGAATCTGGAATTGGCTCAGGAAAGGTACAAGAAAGCAGCAGATAAATTTCGTAAACCTGCACCAGTTTTCAAGGTAGGAGACCTGGTCTGGCTGTCAACCAGAAATCTTAAGTTAAGGATTCCATCGTCTAAGTTGGGACATAAGTACATTGGACCCTATAAAATCAGTAAAATTATAAGTGCCGTTGCTTGTCGTCTTCAACTGCCTAGAACTATGAGAATCCACCCTGTCTTTCATGTATCCCTACTAAAGGTATCCTACTAAGTGCAACACCCAATACGTTTCCTGGACTTCTTCTCCTTGCCACTGACCCAGTGCTAGTCGATGGTCAGGAAGAATTTGTGGTGGAAAGAATTCTAGATTCCAGGTTATACAGGAATCAGTTACAATATTTGATTAAATGGCAGGGCTACCCAGTGGAGGACAACTCATGGGAACCAGTCAATAACGTTAATGCTCCTCGTTTGCTCCGCCAGTTTCATCAGAGGTACCCAGACAAGCCTGGTCTGAGGCCATCCGGAGGTTGTCCCTAAGGGGGGAGTAATGTAAGGTTCTTTGTACATGTTCTTGAAACTCAGTTTTCCGTCAGCCATTTTGCTTTCTGTCTTGCTGCAGCTATCTTGCCCTCAGTCAATATGGAGTTTTCAGCTTTCATGTTCCCGCCCTGATTCTCTCCCTCTTGCTTCTTAAGCAGCCACAGCTGAGCAATCAGTGCTTCAGAATCTAGCCTGCAGTGAACCTGTGACCTGACTCCTGGAAGCTTGGACTATGTACTCCAGCTATTCCTACTGAGGAACTCTGAACACTTGTGGACTCTGGAAACCCTGCTCTTTGAAAGATCCACGTTTGCATGGACTTACGGTAACAGAGAAGAAGATCCTGAACCTGTTGTGGAGAGTGATTGCTGAGCTTAAGTTACTCTGGCCTGCTGTGTCTCCTGCTTCTGTATCTGCAAACTGTGTGACTATTTTTGCCACTTGTATGAAGTAATACAAGACCTTCTATATCAAACCTGTGTCTCATGTATTTTCATCGCACCCAAGCACAAGACGCTATATGAACTGTACACCATACATTACAGTATGTTTCAGCAGGAATCCTTACCATTCCTGGGCTATATCATCTCTGCCCAGGGACTGGTTATGGATCCTGCCAAACTACAGGCGGTGATGGACTGGCAAGAACCCCATTCTCTGAAAGCGGTGCAGCGCTTTATGGGGTTCATTAATTACTATCGTCAGTTTATTCCCCACTTCTCAACTTTGGTAGCTCCCTTGGTAGCCCTCACCAAGAAGGGAGCAAATCCCAAATTGTGGTCAGAAGAGGTCTCCAAGGCCTTCGTTTCCATTAAGTCCCATTTTGCTAGTGCTCCCATCCTACATCGCCCCGATGTAGATAAACCCTTTATTTTGGAGGTGGATGCCTCATCCGTTGGTGCTGCAGCAGTCCTCTTCCAGAAGGATGCTCAAGTCGGAAGCATCCTTGCTTCATCTTTTCCAAGACCTCCACACCAGCGGAGAAGAATTATTCCATCGGGGACAGGGAGTTGCTAGCAATGAAGTTGGCCTTCTCTGAGTGGAGACATCTGTTGGAGGGGCCCGTTTTCCCTTTCAAGTTTTCACCGATCATAAAAATCTGGTTTATTTACAAACTGCCCAGCGGCTAAATTCCCGTCAGGCCAGATGGTCCTTATTTTTCTCCAGCTTTCACTTCACCCTCCATTTTCTTTCGGGAGAGAAGAATATCCGGGCTGACGCTCTCTCTCGCTCCGTCGTGTCTTCCGAGGAGGAGGAGGGGGAGCCATACCTTATTGTCCCCTCTGAGAGCCTGAAAACTGTAGCTCCGGTGTCGCTAGAGTTTGTGCCGCCCGGCAAGACTTTTGTACCATCTAATTTGCGACCGGAGGTTCTCTCTTGAGCCCATTCATCCAGGGTGGGTGGACATTATGGGAAAAAAGGACATTGGAGCTTCTGGCGAGGACATACTGGTGGCCGCATATGGTCTGGGACGTTGGAGACTATATTCGGGCATGTGTCTCCTGTGCAAAAAAAAAGGCCCCTCGTCAATGGCCAGCTGGGTTACTTTATCCATTGCCGGTGGCAGACAGGCCCTGGGAGATGGTCGGGATGAACTTTGTGGTAGGCCTACCCAAGTCTCGTGGTTGCACCATCATATGGGTTATCACCGACCACTTCTCTAAAATGGTGCACTTGGTACCGCTACCCCAGTTACCTTCTGCACGGGTATTGGCGGCACTGTTTATTAGACACATCTTCCGCTTACACGGTATGCCGGACAAAATCATCAGTGACCGGGGTCCCCAGTTTGCATGTCGGTTCTGGAGAGAGCTTTGTCGCCTTCTCAGTATAGAATTAAATCTCTCTTCTGCCTATCATCCTGAGACAAATGGGTTGGTAGAGAGGGCCAACCAGACCTTGGTCATTTTGTTTCAGCCAGGCAGGATGACTGGGCATTCTTGCTACCGTGGGTGGAGTTTGCATTAAACAACGCCGTGGCTGATTCCACTGGACAAACTCCGTTCCTCCTTAATTACGGTCAGCATCCGTGGGTTCCTGTACCTATGCCCGTGTCTTCCACTGACTCCAGGGTGGCAGACTGGCATGTGGAGGCACGGGAAATTTGGTACCGCACTCAGGATGCCATTCTGGCTTCCAATGAGAGGATGAGGTCCACCGCCGACGCACATCGGCGCCCCGCTCCGACTTTTGCCCCTGGCGACTTAGTGTGGCTCTCCGCCCGTAACATCAGGCTGCGAGTAGAGTCCACTAAGTTTGCACCTCGCTTCTTGGGTCCCTTCAAAGTCCTCAAACAGGTCAATCCTGTGGTCTACCATCTAGCCCTTCCACCACGCCAGGGTTTCACCGACACATTCCATGTCTCCCTCCTGAAACCCGTATACTTGTCCCGGTTTTCCAAGTCATCTGCCGGGAGATCTGGGTCGTCTACGGATGACTATGAGGTGAATGCCATTTTGGGGAGCAAGGTGGTACGTGGCAAAAAGTTTTATTTGGTGAATTGGAGGGGTTATGGGCCTGAGGATAGGTCATGGGAGCCTGCTGAGCGTATTCAGGCTCCGAAGCTCATTGCTGCCTTCGAGCATAGCGAGGCCCAAGGAAGGAGGGCCCTAGGAGGGGGGTAATGTTAGAGGTCGAGTTCCTGATTCTGCATTGGGGAATCTCGAGCCATTCCCGCTGCGGTCCCCCATCCATCTCCAGCCGCAGTGGAGTCTCCTCAACCGAGACGTCGGTCCCAGCGCCTTGCACAGACTAGTACTGTGCAAAGATTTACTGCTGCCTCTCCAGGTTCTGCTATTGTGGCCAGTACTGGTCAGCAGCGAGCAGACGTTTTTAGGACTAAGTCCTGCGTTTCCCCTTCTGAGCATGCCCAGGGTAATGGTCCGCCAGGAAGGCCCTGAAACTACATGTCTTCTGGAATAGTTTCTTATTGGTCCTTTTCTGGCAGGCCCTTTAGTTGCTGCTATAAATGGGTTGTATGGCCATGTAGCCATGCGCGAATATCAATTGCATTATGTGCTTTGGGCAGTGTGATCTTGCACGCATGTGGTTAGGGCTCGGCTGAAATAAGCCCCTAGAATACCGGCACCTCCGGTGAGGAGACTTGTATGCACATGTTTAGGTCTTGGCTGAAATAAGCCCCTAGAACACCGGCTTCTCCGGTGAGGAGATTGTCTGATTGCGTTGCTGATTGCATTACCACGGACTGCTGTCCGCACAGCAGTTGTCTGTGCATCCCTGTGGAGTTAACATAAAATTGGCTTTTGCTGAATGGAGGTATTTTTTGGAGGGAGCTAAACATCCTTTTGTGGTACAGTCCCTGACAGAAGTTATGTCGCTTATCCATGTTATGTAAATCAAAGCTTATAACCTGACGTTAAATTCATCCAATGGTTTTATAAATTACTCTTTTGAAAGCTGAAACCCTCCCAAATTTGGTTTAGGTTAAGAAAATAAATTGGCATTAATGCTGAAATATTGATCATTTAATATACAGTCAGAGACTGTATATTCCGACCATAAGAATCTCTCGTGCCTACAGACGGCGCAGCGTCTTAACCCGAGGCAAGCTCGGTGGTCCTCTTTTTTGCCGATTCAATTTTACCATCAATTTCTAAAAGGGGAAAAGAATCCTCGGGCGGACGCCCTATCTCGGTCTATGGATATGACGGAGGACGATGACAAGCCCAGACTTATCGTTCCTCCTGGGTGTATGCGGACGGTGGCACTGGTGACTTTAGACCAGGTTCCACCCGGGAAGATGTTTGTTCCTCCTAATCTACAGAATGAGGTGCTCTCATGGGCACATGCCTCTAAGATTGGAGGTCACTTTGGAATCAAACGTACCACTGAGTTCCTCCAACGCTCGTATTGGTGGCCTCGGTTGTCCCAGGTCGTTAAGGAATACGTCCAAGCATGTATCTCCTGCGCGAGAAATAAATCGTCTCATCAGAGTCCGGCGGGTGTTCTACATCCGTTACCCGTGGCGGATAGAACTTGGGAGCTGATTGGGATGGATTTTGTGGTTGAGTTACCTAAGTCTCGGGGTAATACGACCATATGGGTGGTTTCTGACCATTTTTCTAAGATGTTCACCTGGTACCTCTTCCTAGGGTTCCCTCTTCCCGGGTTCTGGCATCACCGTTTTTCGGCTTCACGGTATGCCTGATAGGATTGTTTGTGATCGAGGTCCTCAGTTCACCTCTCGGTTTTGGAGAGAACTGTATAATTTGTTTAGTATTCAACTGAACCTCTCTACTGCCTATCACCCGGAGACCAATGGCCTGGTGGAATGCACTAACCAGACGCTTGTGACATACTTGCGCTATTTTGTTTCTGCCAACCATAAAATTGGGCAACTTTGCTTCCTTGGGCAGAGTTTGCTCTAAACAATGCAGAGGCGGATTCCACAGGTCAGACCCCTTTCCTTTTGAATAATGGTCAGCAACTGCGTGTTCTGGTCCCTATGCCAGTTAACTCTGGGGAGCCTGGGTCAGGAGGTGCGGGACATCTGGGACCAGACGCAGGAAGCGTTATTGGCCTCCAAAAATGGGATGAGACAGTCAGCTGACACTCATCGTCGTCCAGCTCCCGTTTTCTCTCCGGGCGACAGGGTCTGGCTCGTGGCTCGCAATATCAGAGGTCGCGGGGAATCTGCTAAATTCGCCCCCGTTTTATTGGTCCTTTTAAAATTCTGGCCCAAGTAAATCCCGTGGTGTATCGTCTGCAATTGCCTAGGCACTTGAAGATACATGACACGTTCCATGTGTCGCTCCTGAAACCCGTTCGCCTGACGAATTTCTCGGAAGCTCAACACGCTTCTGACACCGGGGATGAGGATTTCGAGGTAGAGGCGATTGTGGGGTCTAAGATGGTTTGTGGCAAAAAGTTCTATTTGGTACACTGGAGGGGTTGCGGTTCTGAGGATTGCACTTAGGAATCTGTGGACCATATTCATGCTCCCCTGCTCATTGAGGAATATGAGCATCAAGTGGGGGGATAATGTTAGGCATCGGGCGACGGCGGGATCCAAACCTGGATATGAGGAGTCTGTAGTCTCCCATCCAGGTCCAGCTGAGGAAGATGCTGCTCAGCTGTGCCGTCGATCCCAACGCCTAGCTAATACACGAGCAGCACCAGCCGTTACTAGAGGTTTTGTTCATAGTAGCCTTAAACCTAGGTTACAGAACAGGAAAAGGCTGTTAAACATCTAAGTCCAGAAATGCTTGCACTGAGCATGTCCGTGACATGGCGAACCGTGATTGGTGGTTAATGTCAGCTGTTCCTCTGACATGGCATCGCCTGATTGGTCACAAATGACGTAATCGGTGATGCGATTGATGAGATGGCTGGGAGCGGAGCTTAGCCCTTAAATAGCTTGTCTGTCCACGGCGTGGTCAGATCATACTAAAATAGGCGGTGCTCATGTGTGGACGTACCACAATCTGGGCTCCATGTGCTCTCTAGCTTTGCTCTCCGGGATCTGCCGATGCCAGAGTTCGCTCGGCTAATTAGAACAGGTCCTTCAGGCAGGATTAGCTTATGCCAGGCAGGTAGCCAATGTGGCGCAGTCTCGCTACAAGAGGGTAGCGGTACACCCTGAGCAGACTGCGGGCACGTAACCAGGGCATCGCCTGCCAGCTGAACAGAGAGTTGCTCAGTCTGGTCGCACACTGGCTGGCAGCACGTGGACATCACCGCCAGCTGATCAGTCAGTTGCTCAGTTTGGTCTCACACCAGCTGACAACACGTACGCCTGGCAGGTGTCGCATGTACTACCTAGTCGTCCGACTCTAACTGCATCGCGGACCCTGGGTTCGGTTGCTATCCATTATCCAATAAAGTTGTTGCAACCGAGCTCATAACAGGTGGTCAGTAACTGGGCCATCAGAAATCATTGGATCCCAGCAGAGCACAGTTTGTACAGCAGAGTCGTTTTTCATATCCAGAGTACTGGTTAAATTCCTCTCCCCCGTAGAGCGTAAGGTCTTATGCTCAGCATGGTCTTCCCTCTCTCACTCTCTCCTATAGAGTGTAAGGTCTTATGGTCAGCGGATTCTTCTTTCTCTCCAGAACAGTGTAAGCTCTTATGATCAGTGGGTCCACTCTCTTTCCTGTAGAATATAAGCTCTTATGGTCAGCAGGGTCCTTTCTCTCCTGTGGAGTGTAAGCTCTTATAGTCAGTGGGATACGCGCTCTCCTGTAGAGTGTAAGCTCTTATGGTCAGTGGGATACGCTCTCTCCTGTAGACTGTAAGCACTTATGGTCAGTGAGGTCCACTCTCTTTCCTGTAGAGTGTAAGCTCTTATGGTCAGCAGGGTACTCTCTCTCCTGAAGAGTGTAAGCTCTTATAATCAGTGGGTCCACTATCTTCCCTGCAGAGTGTCAGCTCTTATGATCAGTGGGGTCCACTCTCTCTCCTGTGGAGTGTATGCTCTTATGATCAGTAGGTTTCACTCTCTTTCCTGTATAATGTAAGCTCTCATGGTCAGTAGGATACTGTTGTGAATGTGTTAGAAATGAATTCTGAGCAGAAGCTCCCTCTGGTGGTTACAAACAGTACTGAACCATTCAATGAAGATTGTGAAGATTGGCAATCAGGAGTTACAGACTGGTCTTATATAAGGGAGGTTCCCTCCCATCAGGGTTGCCGGTGATCAATTGTTCTTGTCTCAACTTTGGTTCCTGGTTCACTTGGAAGCTTGCTGAGTCTTGCCTGCATCTTCTGCTAACAGTTAAGATATTTTCTGCTTTTATTTTTGTGCTTGCTTTTTGCATTTTTTCCTGCACTTCTGTGGAGGTCAGCCAGGTCCCCTCCGGGGGCTTGTGCTCCTCTCAGTTTATCTGAGCCACTGTTATTTGTTCATTTGCCTTTTCCAGTTTTTTCAGTGGCTGCGGCTTAGTTTTGTTACACCAGAGAACTAATTTTCGTGGTAGAGGTCGTGTGATCTCAGGTGTTTTTGCAATTAGTAGAGTTGGTATTTTCTTAGGGTTTTTTGGATTGCAGTAAGTGTCCTTCCTATCCTTTGCTTTCTAGGAAGATTGGGCCCCAACGTTTGCTCATACTATTTTCTGTCTGTGTCTGTATTTCCTCTTGTCTAACCGCCATTACATGTTTGGGGGCTTCCTATGTTCTTTGGGGATCTGCTCCGGGGCAGATAGCTTTCCTCTTTCTATCTTTAGGTGTAGTTAGCCTCTCAGGCTGTGACGAGGCATCTAGGACCAACGTAGGTACGCTCCACGGCTGCCTTTAGTTGTGGTGGTTAGTCAGGGTACTGCAATCCAGTAGATTCCAACCTCTCTGGTGTATTGCCGTTTTTGCCTGCACTCCTCAGCTACCAAAACTCTTATGATCATTAGAGTCCTCTCTCTCATTCTCCTGTTAGTTGGATCATCTCTCTCTTTTTCTTATAGAATGTAAGCTATTATAGTCAGCTTTCACAAGCTTTCCAATTGAGATTTGCACAAATTTATTCACTGCAAATTAAATTTTGGTGCAAAAGCAGGCAAATTCAAATTTCAAAAGATTTGTATAGTTCTTAGATAAGTACAAGCAAAGACTCAGATCAAAAGAAAATTATTGCTGACTGATTCCTAGCTGCCACACTCACCATATACCACAATTATGCCAATAGGAGCATATTGGAGGTATGGGAGAGATCTTTGTCTCATTCTCCATAAGGTAAGGTAGGAAAACCACTTTAATGCTGTTGTATCATGTATGTAACTTTGCCCAAATATGTAAGCAAGAGGTCAATTTAGTAATGTACTAGGGTCTTTTTTGATTGTAGATTTGGTCTGAGACCCTAAATTAATTCTCATATCAACTGGTATCATTATTTTAAATTGCACAATTCATGTAACAACATGGTTTCAGACATTCTCATGGTTTGCAGTGCTAGAACATGGAACTGGTCCTGAGAAATATATTTTGTATGTATAACTAATCTGGACAGATGGATTTACTGTCTGAAATACCTCTTGTTGCTCATGCTATTGTGAGTAACCTAAACATGATACCATGGCCTACAGCACTTCCGTACTTGTCTCCTATTGAGCAAATCTGGGACATTATTGGTTGGCAACTATAAAAATTAGCTGCCTGCTACGGATCTTGATGATTTTCCCAATTACATTTAACGTGGCAGAACATTCCTCAGACATGTATTGATAAAGGCAAAGGCATGTAAGTGCTGATATTTCTACATATGGCATTCACATTACATACTGAATAAATCAAGATGTTTTGAAAGCTTTAGAGGAACGTACACCAAAAACATAGGGCCACATTGAAAAACAGCTATTGTTTTCACTTTTTGCTTGAACTTAATGGAATCTGTAAAACTCTTTATGCAGTGAACTCACCCCAGTAACAGCTGTAAGTAGCCATCAGACAGTGTGAATCCAATACATGCATTTTGGGTGCCCTGCCTCCACAACACTAGGACTATACTGGGTATGTTTCCACGGTCAGCAAACGCTGCGGGTTTGACGCTGCGTACATCCGCAGTGTCAAACCCGCAGCGGACAGATGTTACAGCATAGTGGATGGGATTTCATTAAATCCCATCTTCACTATGCGCGCAGGGATGCCTCCAGCAGCCCTGCGTATACGCACATGCGGCATCTCCGCAAGATAAATGACGCATACAATGTATAGGACGCGGTAATTCCGCATGGTTCAATGAACACATGCGGAATTACCTACGCTCAAAAGCCAGCAGCGCTTTGGACGAAGCGGACATGTGCTGCCTCCAAAGCACTGCCGGTTACAGAACGTGAAAACATACCCTATGGCTTTGCAAAAAGTAGAGTCTGAATTGATTAATCACTATGAACAATGCTGTTTTATGTACTTTTTTTTGCTCTCTATGAAAGCTCTGAATTTTATAATTCCCATTTATTTTTCTATTAAAACTTTTGAGAACTAGAGTAAAACACCATCAACACTGTGTGAGAAAAATATGTTAAGTGAACTTATCCAGAATGTTAAAAGAAAGGCAACGAAGGCAACAATAAGGCAGTTCAAATAGTGAAGGTCATAAAAAATGAAAAGCCATAACTGCTTAAATGCCATAATCAATTAGTACTCAGGCTTTTTCATGTATAATCCGCTCTGTACGCAAACATTTAAAACACTCTTTTTTATAACTGAACTGGAAATATCAATTGCATTGCATAATAGAAATACCTACAAGCATGTACGTGTTCACTTTCATATTATGTTGGCTTTGTAAAGGAAATTGAGTTAAGAAAGGCTCTGGAAAAAACATGGGCCAGGGGTTATCAGGCTTCAGTGTATTAGAGATGTGACTACTTTTACCATTTTGCAATTTTCATGGAGAACTACAATTTCTTATGATTCACATTAAATGCATTACTGCAGCGTATTAGTAAAACAGTAAACAGGCTAAAGTCACCTCACAACCATTGGGTGATCACATAAACACATGTGAAGCATGAACATTCTCTTATTATTAGCTGGAGTAAAAGTGGAAAAAAATCTAGAAAACCCCTTTTTAAGGCATCCATCATCAGGTTTTTGCCACCACATTTAAGAGCAGCTTGATTTAGGGACAGAGGCCACAATAACAGTGATGTATAACTTAATGGACTGCATTCTGCTGTTTTGCTAAAAATGTTGTTTTATTTGCAGCAGATCTACCAGTTTACTAAATGCTGAGCTCTGTATAACCTCGCCCACACCACTGATTGACAGCTTTCTGTGTACACTGTGGATGGGCAGAAAGCTGCCAATTAAGGTGGGGTCAAAATTATACAGAGGTCATGAAAATGGAGAATTAGTAGTAGGTTTACTAGTATTCTAATAATAATAATAATAATAATATGCTGATAAAGCAGTGAGTTTATCAAAACTAACGTAGCAGCCCAGAACATGAAATATTTCTATAATCAGGGTCTCTACATAGTCTGCTCTCAGAATTGTTGGTTAAAACCTGATAACAGTTTCCTGTGTACAGTACATTGTGCCAAGAAATATCCCTAAAACACCCAGAATAGATCCATTGTGATGGGTGAAAGCATGGATGTTCTGGTCCAGCGGGTTCATCTATAAAAAGTTTGGTTCGGGTACCAGAATGGTACCCGAACCCAAACACCGACACCATTCAGATGAATTGGGGGCCTGAATATCCGTTTTTTCTATGCTGTCATCAGCATGACAGCATTGCAAACATAGGCTCTGATCAGTGGTAAGATCATTACCGCCAGTCTCCTGTCAGATGACAGCATGAGCCAGCAGCTGGGACTGGTGGTAAAAAGATTACCAACGGTCACAGACGTAAGCTGATAGCTAATGAGAGAGTAAAACTCCCATGAGCCTACATCTGCTGATGCTGATAACAGGGAGAGTAGGCACTGCTGATGGGAGTATTCATCAGCCGACGCCTGTGCTATAGATAAATATAAAAAAATGACTTGGGGTCTCTTCTATTTTTTATAACCCACATAGGAAAAAATGACAGCTGCGGGCTGCAACCCCCAGTTGTCAGCTTTATCATGACTAGCTATCAAGAATAGAGGGATCACATGCTATTTGGGTTTGAACTGTGTTTTTTATTTTTATTTCAAATATTGGTGTTTGTGTCATTACAAATTACTGGTAACTAACATGTCACAAATGGATACAAGTGTATAAATACAAAATAATCTATCTATGAGACATGTACATAATGGACATAGTAAAGAGACAAAGCTGTACAAGATACAGCGAAACCACACAAACGACAGCCGTATAGTCTCAAAAATATAATTTTATTACAAGAAAATACAAAGCATGATAAAAACTGGACAGGGATAGGTGCAGGACAAATGTGATCCAAGGGTGGCAATCACAGTGATGTGGATACAAAAAGGCTTAACAGCAAAAACTGCTCAAATGAGTAGCCATGTATAACAAGGAGAAATCAAAATAATAATAACATCAGGGTCTCAATATATACTGGATGCTGCAGATATATCATAATGGCAGAAAAAAAGAAAGAAAAGCATGCATGTAGATAATTGCTAAAGCACAATGTCTGTAGCAAGGTATAATACAGAACAAATAATATGCCAGTGCATATTTAGCAATTATCTACATGCATGCTTTTCTTTCTTTTTTTCTGCCATTATGATATATCTGCAGCATCCAGTATATATTGAGACCCTGATGTTATTATTATTTTGATTTCTCCTTGTTATACATGGCTACTCATTTGAGCAGTTTTTGCTGTTAAGCCTTTTTGTATCCACATCACTGTGATTGCCACCCTTGGATCACATTTGTCCTGCACCTATCCCTGTCCAGTTTTTATCATGCTTTGTATTTTCTTGTAATAAAATTATATTTTTGAGACTATACGGCTGTCGTTTGTGTGGTTTCGGTGTTTGTGTCATTGTATAGATTAAAGGATTTTACTCTGGCTTTGTCTTTTTAACAATCTAACTATGGGGTTAGTAATGCGAGCATCTTATAGATGCCTCTCCATTTGTAGCCTGTGGGCTTCATGTCAGCGGCCATAAAACAGCTGACATCAGCCAAACAACCAGGGCAAGTGGAAAGAGCCAGGCAAAGTGCCATCTTTTCTGGAGTGGCTGCAGGCTGCTAATTTTAGGCTAGGTGGGCAACTATCCATGGCTCCTTACCAGTCTGAGAATATCCTCAGCTTTAGCTTGGCTGGTTGTCAAAACTAGGGGTGTCCCCAGGCAGTTTTTCTAATTATTTATTTTAATAATTAAAAATTAACAGCGTAGGATCTCTCTATTCTTGATAACAGGCCATGATAAAGCTGACAGCTGAGGGTTGCAGCCTATAGCTGTCAGTTTTGCTTACACTCGTTATCAAAAATAGAATAGACCACAAGTATTTTTTTTTATTTATTTATTTATAGCACAGGCACCGGCTGATGAATATTCTCATCAGTGGCAGCTGCTCTCCCTGTTATTAGTAACAGCAGTCATAGGCTGATGGGAGTAGTAGTCCCATCAGCCGATGCCTGTGACTGGAGGTAAATTTTTACCTCTGGTTATAGCTGCTGGCTAATGCTGTCATCTGACAATGTGGGAATGACAGAGCTCTGACCGGAGGTAATGGTCTTACCAACGATCAGAGGCACAGGTGTTTCTCAAACTGTCATGCAAATGACAGCGTAGGAAGTACCTGATGTTCGGGCTGCCGAAACTGAACAGTAACATGATGTTCAGGGTCTGTGCCCAAACACTAGGTGTTCGGTACATACCCCAAACTTTACTGTTCGGGTTCGCCCATCTCTATGCAAGTTATGAAAAACTTTTCTTTCTATGCGACATAGCTTGTGCTTTTGTAGAGAATATTGACACGTATGGATGACATCAGGATTAATACACAGAGGATTGCCCATGTTTTCTGTATAGTTATGTCCCTCACCCTCCGTCAATGAGGAAAAAAAATGTATGTAAACTACTTCAAACTTTCCCATTTCCCCTAGTTTAACTCTACTGCCCAAGCTATTGTTTTCTCCTGACTGCACTCTAGTTGGGCTTTGCCCTCTGAAGCAGCTGTACAGGAGGCTCACTCGCCCTGTATAAACCAATTAAATGCAGCCATCCGTACCCATAGAATTAATTATAATAAAAAAGTCATTTAAACTGCTATAGGCAGCAGGTGGCAAGAACACAATAGAAGGACTTGTTTCTTCTCAAAGTCAAGGCACTCCAGAAAACAAATGTATAACTACACATACCTTTGCATTGCTTCATTAAGCACAACCTGTAATGAGGACAACAGAGCAGTCAGAGTCTCTTGTAAGAACAAATGGTGATGATGCTTTTCAGTGCTCAATGAGGGCAGATGCTTCTTCAGTTCAGTAGAACAGTTTGTTGTGGGCAGCCTGGGGCTTTATGGCTTGTGATCACTCAGTGGAAAATGTGGACTTTGGCACCTAGAAGTGAACAGCTCATATAGAAAAATATTTAGACTTGAGAGTCCTCAGTGGTTGATACCAGCTCATATAGCACACCTAAAACAGAATAAGACTTTAAATCCGCTGTCATTAGTTCTGTTTCATCCAGACAGGCAGGTACTTACCCTAGCAAAGTGCACAAATGAAAAATTTAGTGATGTGTCTATTTAAAGTATTATAGGAATAGTGTGCTGAAGGTTACACAAATAAAATTCACAGATAAAAGAAAATGAATATATAAAATAGTTGATACATTATACATTACAAGAATAGTCAGACCATTTGAAGTCAATAGGTTAGTGTTGAGTCAGATATCACAGAGGCATCACAAAGATATGGAATATTTAAGTAATGGAGCATGATAAAAATATAAAAAAGTCCAATGCACATTTTGAGCCTAATTTAGGCTCTTAGTCATAAATGTCTGAAATGCATCACTATCTTTTCCATGTGTCTTACTTTATTCCAATTAAGTTCTCCTAGTAAAACCAGTGTGACTTTCCAACATGAAAGCTTTTTCATTGACCTCACGACACTGCTGTCAAAGGCTATCATAGTGCAAAGCAAAATGCCAATGGAGGTCTATCCTACCTACAATGAGTTAAGGTACTGTCACACTAAGCGAGATCGCTAACGAGATCGCTACTGCGTCACCGATTTTATGACGCAGTAGCGATCTCGTTAGCGACGCAGCTGGGTGTGACATGTAGCGGCGATGTGGCCCCCGCTGCGATGTCGCTGATCGCTTATGAACGTTCTGAGCCATTTTTTGGTCGTTGGTATCCCCTGGTGAGCCTGAATCACTGAGTGTGACACCCTTTATGAACGACTTCACCAGCATCGCAGGCGGGACTAGGTTTTCCCAACGACCGCAGAGGTCGTTATACAGATCGCTGATCGCTGATGAGATCTTTGTGTTTGGAAGCTAACTAGCGACCATATAGCGATCGCACCAACGATCTCGCCAGGTCGTGTTGTTGTCGTGATCGCTGGTGCGATCGCTAAGTGTGACAGTGCCTTTACAGTTTAGTCTTGGAGGCAATGATAGCCAGTGATTTGTTGGAGACCACTTAGTTAACACCATGAAGACGTGAGGGAACGTGACACTAATCCTCATCTCAAGATTATGGTGAGTAGTGGCATAATGTATGATAGACTGACCCCTCTAGTCTTACTTCCATGTAATCAGCATTACATTGATTTGGTGGAACTAGTGGTATGGCAATTTGGTCCTAAGGGTCCCAGAAGCTGATTTTCAACATGAAAGTGCCAAGTTACATTTTGCTCTTGCTACTTTACGCAGCCTCTGTGGACAAACGGTGCTAATATGACGGACAGCATCTCCAGACTTCTCTCCATTTAGCAAGCCTTGGACATCTCTGATTGGCCATTGTAAAAAGGAGCTAACAGCAGTAGTGTTGAGCGATATTGCTCGATATCTAAAAATATCGTATCGAAATTGTATCGCCGATAGCACTAAATATCGTCGATATCCGATTTCGATAGCGGAAGTCCAATGTAAGTCTATGGGAACAAAATATCGAAATTAAAAAAAACCTTTATTTCCTTGTAAACACTAAATATACACACATAGAATACATATATATATATATATATACATGTCATTGTGACATATATATATATACATATATGTATAGTTTATACACTTCTACATAGTAAAATATCCTCTGATTCAATTGCCGGGTAAAGCCGGCTTCTGTGAAAAGACAGAAGCACCCGCATGAAATGACACTTGGTGTACATAGGGTTAACCATGTCTTTTCATGTCGTTTGCAATCTGATTTGCACAAACAATTACATCAGTCTATGTGTGCAAAATTTCACACCTGTAGGGGTTAATTAAAGGTGTAAATTCGTTGTAAAAAAAAACGGACTTTTTTGCTACGAATTTACACCTTTAATTAACCCCTACAGGTGTGAAATTTTGCACACTTATACTCATGTAATTGTTTGTGCAAATCAGATATCAAACTACATGAAAAGACATGGTTAACTCTATGTAAACCAAGTGTCATTTCATGTCGGGTTCTGCATTTTCACAAAAGCCGGCAATTGAATTAGCGGCTATTATACTATGTAGAAGTGTATGAACTATAAATATAAATATATATATATGTGTCACAAATTCAATGACATGTATATATTTTATATATATATATATATATATATTATGAGGTGTAAAATTGCTGAAAAAAATGCGTGGGCTCCCGCCCTATTTTCGCAACCAGACAAAGCCAGTGAGTGGGGGCAGATAATAATAGCCCAGAGAGGGACCATTATTTTTGGCCCCCCCCCGGCTACTAAAATCTGCCCCCAGACACCCCAGAAAAGACAAATCTATAATTAGATTCGCCCTTTCTGGCACTTTGCTTGTCTATTCCCATTGCCCTGTAGCGGTGGCGAATGGGTTAATAAGGGGTTAAAATGGCCTTGCAATTAAAAGGTCACTTTAAGCCAGGTTAATAATTGAGAGCTGTCAATCAGACAACTATCAATTATTAATCCTATTGTATGAAAGAAAAATCAAACACACACACTTTAATAAAAAAGAAGTTTAATGAAATAATCACACAGTTTTTGACCATATTTTATTTACCTGCTAAAACCATTTCCTGTAATAAAAATAAAATAATAAAGCAAAATTATTCTTACCAATCCGATGTACAGTCAGGTCCCACGGTGTAATCCATCAGAAAGGGTTAATGTTTACTGCAGGGACCGCAGCTAATGCTGCAGCCTCACAGTAAACCCCCAAATGAATGAGTTCCTCTCCTGGCTGACAGGAGAGGAAGTGGAAAGCTTAATTGATTGCTTTCCACTTTCACTTCAGGTCAGCCAGGGACACAATCAGTGACGTCAGAGGGAACTGGTTAACAAAAATAGGGGATCCCCTCGAAAAAAAATGGCGTGGGGTCCCCCCTATTTTTGTTAACCAGCCAGATGAAGCAGACCGCTGAGGCCTATATTTCAGGCTGGTAAGGATCCAATATCCATGGACCTTGCAAGCCTGATAATACCAGGCCACAGCAGTCTGCTTAGCTTGGCTGGTTAACAAAAATAGGGGATCCCCTCGAAAAAAAAAACGGCGTAGGGGTCCCCCTATTTTTGTTAACCAGCCAAGTAAAATGCAGACTGCTGCGGCCTGGTATTAAAAGACTGTCAAGGCCCATGGATTTTGGCCCTCAACAGCCTGATAATACCAGGCTACAGCAGCCCCACATTTGGCGCATCAAAAGATGTGCCAATTGTGGCACTTTACCCGGCTCTTCCCACTTGCCCTGTAGCGGTGGCAAGCGGGGTAATAAGGGGTTAATGTCACCGTTGATTGCACGGTGACAATAAGCCCGGTTAATAATGGAGAGGCGTCAATAAGACACCGATCCATTATTAATCCCAAAGTTATTAAATGCATAAAATAAGACAAAGCAAGAAAAAAGTATTTTAATGAAATAAAAGAGACAACACAGTTTTCATTTCTTTTATTGTACTCTCATTCCTGCGACGCCATCGATCTCCTGTACAAAAAGAAAAAAAAAAAAACAACAGTATACCACCTGTCCGACGCAGTCCATAGTAACGACAGTCCCACGACGATCCAGCTCTGCTACATCGCAATGACAGGCAGAGCCTGTCATCGCGACGCAGCACAGCTGATTACCTGCTTCCCCGGCGGTGACGTCATCGGACTGACTGCTTTACGGCCGGGATTACCAGCAGTCACTGCAGTTATCGCGAGAAACTGCATGTGACCGCCGGGGAGAAGAGGATGGCAGGCCATGAAGCAGTCCAGGACGTGACCGCCGGAGATCTTCTGCCAGGTAAGTGCCGCTGACTCCTGACAGACCCGACCGACGGACACTGACAGTGACAGACCCGACCGACGGACACAGACAGTGACAGTGACAAATCCGATTACGGTATTCGATAAGACGAAAATATCGAAACAAATTATCGAAAGGCCGATAGAGCTAATATCGGCCGATAGCCGATATTTGCATTATCGTATCGCTCAACACTAAACAGCAGTGGATCTTGACTAGGAATAAACGGATCTTTTGAAATTCGAATTCGCCGATTTGCTGAATTTTCCCGCAAAATTTTTATGTGCTACAAACAAATTTGCATGAATCTTAATATTGAAAAGCTTGTAATTGCTTGAAAAATACACATGGGGTGAGAAGAAAGAGTTTAGAGAGAGTGAGTGAAAGAGAGAACCACACTGACCATAAGAAATTACATTTTACAGTCGAGAGAAAAAGAGAGATGAGCCTGCTTTTAGTTTGTATTCTACAGGACAGAGAGCACCTCATTGACCATAGGAGCAAACACTCTACAGAAGAGAGAAATTTACCTATTGACTCTCGAGATAGATAACTCCACTGTACAAGGTATAACATATAGGTATGAGATATGTCATAGCTGCAATGAAAAATGGCGAGGCCTGAGCAACAACGCAAAACTACATTATCCTGCTTTATAATGCATAAGCAGTGTACTTGTATATTAGGCAACATTTTAAAAGGGGTTAAAAAAATAGTATAATTTAAGTAAACCAAAATTGAAATTTTTATTAACCCCGCTCAGAGCCATAACTTTGCTATTTTTCCATCAATACGGCCATGTAAGGGCTTTTTTTTTAAAGGACGAGTTGTACTTTTGAAATGCACCACTGATTGTACCATATAGTCTATTGGAAAATTGAAAAAAATTCAAAGTGCGTTGAAATTGCAAAAAAAGTGCAATTACACAATTGCTTTTTTGGATTTTTTTTTTACCATGTTCACTAAATGCTAAAACTGACCTGCCATTATGATTCTTCATGTCGTTACGAGTTCTTAGATACCAAACATGTGTGTTCTTTTTTATTAAAGTGGTGAAAAAAAATGTAAAGTTTGTAAAAAAAAAAAAATATTGCCATTTTCCATGACCAGTAGTTTCGCCATTTTTCGGGATCTGGGGTCAGGTGAAGGCTTATTTTTTTCACGCAGAGCTGACATTTTTATCGATACCATTTTGGTGTAGATATGATCTTTTTGTCGCCTGTTATTGCATTTGCAAAAACGTAATTCTGGTGCTTTAATTTTTTTTCTTCTGTTTACCGATCGGATTAATTATTTTTATATATTGATTGGGTGATTTTGAATGCTACCAAATTTGTGCATTTTTTTCTTTTAACTGTTTTCTTTTGAATGGGGTGAATGGAGGGTGATTTAAACTTTTATATTTTAATTTTTTTAATATTTTTATTTCACTTTTTTCTTGTTTCAATAGTCTCCATGTGAGGCTAGAAGCTGAGATCATTTGATCGCCTGCGCTACATATAGCAGGGCTTCCTGCATGTTAAATGCCGCTGTCAGAGTTTGACTGTGACATTTAGCATGTTAACAGCCGCGGGTGGCTCACAATTCCATCTGCGGCTGTTCGGGTCACATGACAGCTGATCAGATCAGCTGTCATGGGCCGGAAAAGGTGCCGGCTCAACGCCGGAACCTGCACCAATCAAGGGAAGGCGTCCAATGTCAGATACAGCCCTGTCTCTCCTCTGTGAGAGTAGAGTATGCCCCCTGAGGAAGGAACTTCCGAAACGCGCGTCGGGGAGGGTGGGAGACTCAGTGTCACCTGGTATGTACTATTTATTGTTATCTGCCTCTTGCCATATGTGATCTATCGTCTGCTATGATATACCTACGTGCGGACTTGTGGAGCATCTATGATGTCAGCATATGATTCTACTTGTGTATTTGACATATTTGCTCTTACCTATGCATTTTTGATTATTAGTGTGGCAGTTCCAGGTAGTTGCACTCTGCCTGTCCGCCTGGGCTAATGCGGTTATGTATGTTACTTTTTAGCCCTCATGTCTGTCCCAATTATCTATTTGTCTTTTGATACTAATAAAATTGCCTTTTTATATATTAAATTATTTGGACTTTGCACTGGTTTTTGTTGTTCCTTATATATCTCTCTCTTTGAGGTCAGTGTGTCCCATACTATCCAATATATGAACCTGTAATGTAGCAATATCATAATTTTATTTTTTGCTAAACATGTTATTTTTCACTGGTCATATGTGTTTATCTTACTGGTATTTAAGGAGGGGAATGAGGAAGTAGAGATGAAGGAGGTGGAGAGGGAGAATCATCATAATGGAGACAGGGAAGTGTTGGCTCTAGGGACCTTGGCACATATAGCAGACTTTATGTACTGCTGCCTTGCCTGTGACCCTCGTGTTACTTTCATTTTGGCCAAAAAAAGACTACTGGTTGTTCACCCTGCTAGACCCACGCTACAAGGAGAACTTTGTATCTCTTCTTCTGAGGCAGAGAGGACATCTATAATGATGCTTTACCAGATGGCCATTGTGGAAAATATTTTGAAAAAATTCACATCAGACAATGCTAGCGGCAGGGGGCAAGCTTCCTTGCCCAACCAAGGTGTAGAGGTGAGGGAGACACACACCAGGTACAGCAGAGGCAGGGATACACTGTCAAAGGCCTGGGCCAATTTCATGACAACCTCCCAGCGTCCACACTCTCATGACCAGGTATTTTTGAAAAGGAGGGAAACGTTTTAAAAGATGGTCAAGCAAAGCCTGGCTGACCAAACCAGCATACTCTGTAATTCCTTTGTGACCTTCAGCTATTGGTTCTCAAAGCTGGACACCAGTCATGAGCTTTCCCCCTATCCCTAGGAGGTGTTGTGCTGCTCTGCTGCTAGCATCTTTTCTGAGAGGATTTTTTGTGCCACAGGGAGGTCATAACAGACAGGAGCTTTTGTCTGTCAACAGAAATTACTGACAGTCTCCCCCTGATAACAATGAACAAAGCTTGGCTTTGACCCAACTTTTACACACCACCAGATGATAGCAGCACATAAAGTTTTTAATGTTCTATATTTGAATGAGGCTTTTCAGTTGTTGCCTTCTTGGGTCTATGGATGACCCTACTTATGTTTTTTTTCTGGCTTTGCATTTTGTGCAAAACCTTTATGTGTGTAGGAGTATGACAACTGCATTTTGTTCACAATATTTGAATGAGGCAATACAGTTGGTGCCTTCAAGGGTGTATGGATGACCCTACTTGTAATTGTTGGCAGGATTAGCTCTTAGTGCATTAGTGCATAGCCTTTATGAGTTTAGGAGTACCTATATATGACTATTTCAACAGAATGTGTATGAGGCCTCCCTTAATGTCTAATACATGCTGTATCTGAGTCCCTCTGAGTCCCTAATTTCTGGCAGTTTTTGCATCCTTCAAAATTACTCTGACATTTCCTGTTTTTAATAAAAAAAATCAATTTTCTTAAAATATAATTTTTTAAAAAATCCTTCTTAAAATGTGCCTTATATACAAGTCAATATATAGGAAAAATGTTTCTTAACATTTTTTTCCTGTAAAATGCAATTTCTCATTGAAGAAAAGTGTGACACCATTGTTCTCAGCAGTGATCTGGGAGTCAGAGATGCTTGCAGGGGTCTTCCCCATGCTGTTCTGTTTCCATTCAGCACTTTTCCCATCCATTTCAACATTTTCACTGTCCCCCAGACCTCTTTGTAGGGTCAACTGGAAAAATGCTCAGATTTCCCATTGACTCCCGTTATAGTCGTTACGCGAAATGAGCATTCAAGTATTAGGAATTGCTCTGAGCATTTTCTTGACTGCTCATCTCTACTGTACACCTAATAATGAATTGGTTATCTCTCCCTCCATCCTCCCCATCCATCTAACCTCCTCAGATCTGTTCCCCAACATACAATCCTTTGTTTCCAAACAACCCCCTCATACCCTCTCACGTGACCACCTACTAACACTCCCCACTGTCAGTGATATCTCTCTAAATCCTAGTCCTTCTCACCACATCCTCATAGATAATTCTACCTCCCAACCACGATCTATCACAAATTTCCACAACCTTTCTGACCTCATACCTATTCGCCCTGCTCCCGCTTCCCCAGTCCCATTAACAGCAGCACTATGGAAAGCAACAAACTTTCATACATCCATGATATTTTCATCACTAACAAACTTTCCTTCCTTGGCATCACTGAAACCTTTCTCACCTCTCTGACACAGCCTCTCCAGCTGAACTTTCTTAAGAGGGACTCCATCTTTCTCACATCTTCTGCCCTAGCAGCATGCATGGTGGAGGAGTTAGTTTTCTTCCTGTCAGATAAGTGCTCCATTACCCCAATTCCGCTACCACCCTAAATTTCTCTCCAATTTGTTGAGGTGCACTCTTTGTTCATCTACTAATCTCCAAGCTCCAACTGGCTGTCATTTACTGCACCCTCCACCCTATGTTTTTTGACCACTTCACCACCTGGCTACTTCATTTCCTTTCTGCTGATATCTCCACTATCATCGTGGGTGACTTTAGCATCCCCTTTGACACTTCTCACTCAGCTGTCTCCAAGCTTCTAACTCTCACTTTCTCCTTTGGCCATGCTCAATGGTCTTCTGCAGCAACTCATCATATGTCATCTTCACCCACCTTTGTTCCCTATCTAATCTCTCTAACTTCAAGTGCACAGTCTCCACTCCACAAACTTGCACACCCTCACTGAAGACTTAAACACATAGAGATACACTAACTTTCCTTTGACCTCGTGCAGTCATAGGTTCATTACACAATGCACATACTGCTGTTGCTTTATAAAACACCACAACAGCTGCAGCTCTCTAATCGGATGACACCCTCACACATACCAAAGTTCACACAATAAACATGCAACCTTGGTACATCAGCATGACTTAGGAACTGATGCGGCTTCCAGGGTTGCTGAGTGAAGATGGAAAAGATCCCACTTAAATGAGCGCTTCATCACTTTCAAACAGTCCTTCACCACTTTCAAGTCCACACTCACTGCAGCAAAACAAACCTACTTCTCATTTCTCATATCCTCCGTCTCACAACCCTAAAAGCTATTCAAAACTTTCAATTCTTGCCTCCATACCACAGCACCTCCTCCCTCAATTCTAATCTCAGCTGAAGACTTTGCCTCATTTTTCAAGCAGAAGATGGATAACATTAGATAAACCTTTAGCCTACAGCCCCCACAGCCCCACATATCTACTCAGCCCTCCGCCTCCAAAACCAGCCTCTCCACCATTACAGAAAATCAACTTTCCTCTCTATTATCAAGATCACATATCACCACCAATGCACTTGACCGAATCCCACTGTTAGCAGCGGATTAACCAGCGTAACATCTGGAGTCAGCAACAGAGAATGTAGATTTATTCACATCCAGTATAGACAGCTTACAACACAGCATGAAATGTGATCAGCCTGATATCTGCTATGGCTGCAGCATGAAAAACATTACAACAACACAGGAAGAGAAGGAGGAGGCATCCTGTCTGTGAGTTGTTTTTTTTTTTACAAAACTTTGTTAACAACCTCACAATATGCACAACATATCAAACAGTACAGTAGTATTTGCTGCAATACATACAAATCAATATGCATTATTCCAACACCCCCACTCAACAACTGCTTATCCTCTTATTCCCATTATGGTTCTCAATTCTTGGAACCTGGCTCGTGGCAATGGCTTTGTCATAATGTCAGCTAGCATCTTATCAGTTTCACAATAGACAAACTGAATTATGCCACGATCTATCAAATCACGTAGATGATGGTGTCTGACCTCAATGTGCTTGGTTCTAGCACTGATCTTTTCACTGCATGCAAGTTTAATGCATCCTTGGTTGTCCTCATAAATCACCGTCGGCTGAGTTGACGGTTTGCCAAGATCGTCCATCAATTGTCTTAGCCAAACGACCTCCTGGCTTGCATAGGCTGCGGACACATACTCCGCTTCTGTGGATGACAAGGCAACAGACACTTGTTTCCTACTAGACCAGGATATTGAACTTCCTTCAACTTTAAACAAGTATCCGCTTGTGGACTTACGATCACGCGAATCACCAGCCCAATCCGCATCTACATAGCCGGTAAGTTCTAGATCTCCCGCTGCAGATAGTTTTAAATTTACATCTTGCGTTTCTTTCAAATATCGCAGAAGTCTTTTAACAGCATTCCAGTCTCTTTGGCGCGGTTTTTCCACATATCGGCAAAGGATTCCAACTGTTGTTGTGATATCCAGTTGAGTCATAGTTGATATGTACAGAAGTGCCCCCACTGCCTGACAATATTTCTCATTGTTAGGCAACAGGTCATCTTCTTCTTCCAGCTTCAGGTAGGATGGTTCCATTGGGGTTGATATACCTTTGGCCTCTGACATTCCAAATTGATTCAGAATCGAATTAATTTTTGCACTTTGGTTTAGAAGAAAACTCCCATCTTCCTCTCTCTGGATTTGGATTCCTAGATAATATGTCACACTTCCAAGGTCTTTTGTTTCAAAATGCTGATTCAGAATTTCAGTCATTTTTCCAATTTCTGCGTCTTCTTGATGAACTACAATCACATCGTCCACATATAAGAGAATATACATCCAAAAGTTTAGAGATGTATATTCTCTTATATATCCAAAAGTTTAGAGATGAAGGGGAGATTGGAGACCGGTCTGTAGTTGTTTGTGCAGGAAGGGTCAAGAGCGGGTTTCTTTAGTAATGGAGTAATGATGGAGTGTTTGAAGGAGGATGGGAAAATGCCAGAGGAGAGTGAGAGATTAAAGATTGTAGTTAGGTGAGTTGTGACAACTGGAGAGAGAGACTGGAGGATATGTGAGGGGATGGGGTCGGTAATGCATGTAGTCGGACGAGAGGAGTCTGGAGACTTCTTCTTCTGTGATGGGATCAAATGTGGAAAGTGAGCCAGGGGAAATGCAGGGTGGGATGGGAGTCACAGCACTTGGTGGTTGAGAGCAGATTTCCTGACGGATAGTATCTATTTTTTCTATAAAGTGGGAGGCCAGGTCGTCAGCACAAATGTCTGTGATAGGGGCTTGTGCTTTTGGCCTGAGGAGGGAGTGAAAAGTGTCAAAAAGTTTCTTGGGGTTGTTGGCTAGTGAGGAGATCCGGGTGGTGAAGTAGGTCTGTTTGGCGAGGTGAAGGGCAGCATTATAAGTTCTTAACATGAATTTAAAGTGGATGAAGTCTTCTGGTGTGCGGGTTTTTCTCCAGAGGCGTTCAGCACTCCTAGAGCATCGCTGAAGAAGTCAAGTTTGCAATGTGAGCCAGGGCTGTTTTACTGTGTGTTTGGAGGTTCTGAGGGTGAGCGGTGCTACTTGGTCAAGGGTGCTTTTAAGAATGTCATTGTAGTGATGAACAGCCAGATCAGGACAGGAAAAAGAGGAGATTGGGGACAGCGATGAGTGTAGGGAGTCTGAAAGTGTCTGAGGGTTAATGGCTTGTAGATTTCTGAATGTGTGGTAGGTAGGAGTGCGCTGGGGTGGTGGAGGATTTGTGAGCGTGAAGGAGAGAATGTTGTGGTCAGAGAGTGGAAGCGGTGAGTTATTTAGGTGGGAGATTGAACAGAGGCGGACAAAGACCAGGTCAAGGGTGTTGCCATCCTTGTGTGTCTCAGAGGTTGAAAGCTGTGAGAGGCCTAGAGAAGTGGTTAGTGATAGAAGCTGAGATGCAGATGTGGAAGTAGGGCTGTTAATGGGGATGTTGAAGTCTCCAAGGATAAGGGTTGGTAGTTCTGAGGACATGAAGTGCGGCAGCCAGGCTGAGAAGTGGTCAAGGAACTGGGTGGGTGAGCCTGGGGGCCGATATATGACCGCTACTCTGAGGGAGAGGGACGAAAGAGCTTGATGGTGTGGACCTCAAAAGAAGGGAATGAGAGTGATGGAATTGGGGGGATGACCTGGAAAGTGCATTGTGGGGACAGGAGTATGCCAACTCCACCACCATGTCTGTTTGTGGGTCTCGGGGAATGGGAGAACTGTAAACCACCATAGGAAATGGCAGCAGGGGAGACAGTGTCAGAATCCTGAATCCAGGTTTCAGTGAGGGCCAACAGATTAAGAGAGTGGTTCAGAAAGTAGTTGTGCAGGAAGGATAGCTTGTTGCATGCAGACCGTGGATTCCAGAGGGCACAATTGAAAGAAGGAGATGAGGGAGTGCAAGTAATATTAATAAGATTATTATGGTTTCGGTATGAGGTAGGGTAGGGATTGAGGTTGGGGGATGGTGGACCAGGGTTGGGGGATGTTCCCTGAAATCAGTAGGAGTAGGAAGATAAAGAGCAGGTATTTGTTGGAATTGTAAGTAGGTTTTTTCTGTGATGTGTTTGGGCAAGATGGGCTGAGGTTTTTCAGGAAGGTGAGGAGTGCATGGGAGCTGTACATGGGAGAGGGAAGGATAGAGGGGCTGATGTGTATGAGTCGTGATGGAGGGGGGATGGGGCGGTGAATGTGGATGGCAAGGGAACACAGGAGGAAATAAAGTACATAATGAAAAATAAGGCAAAGTGTGGGGTACCTGATTCCAGCCCTGATTAACTGCCATGAATAACTGCCGTTTTCAAGATGCTTTTCTTCTGTGATGCTTAACTTCTGGGATGCATGCGCCCCCACAATGCATGCGCCCCTTAGACTACTCCTAAATATATAGTCCACACTACAGGGTCAGGAAAGTGGGATTGTGGGAGCTGCTTTGGGATAATTTGCCAGCTGGGGCCAGCACACCAGGGGGTGGTTAGATCATCAAAGGCACTAGACCTGGCAACATCTATATGTTATAACACTTTCCACCTGATGACATCTACAGAGGCCCAGTCACAGGAATACACAGCAGTATTAAGCACAGTGCAAAAAATGAATTATACTAAAGTTTTTACCAGGCACATTAAACTATGTTGCAAAATGGTACAGCAGTGGTTGGCAGCAATCAGAAGTATGGAGTGCATACTATTGCTATATATTTCCACATGCAAGACATAAGGGGCTTGTGTCATTCAGCTGCTTTCTGACAATGAATGGAGTGCATACATGCAGAGAGGATCAATTCAGAGGATGAATGATTTGGTTACCATTGCTATATATTTCCACATGCAAGACAGAAGGGCTTGTGTCATTCAGCTGCTTGTGACAATGAATGGAGTGTACATGCAGAGAGGATCAATTCAGAGATGAATGATTTGGTTACTATTGCTATATATTTCCACATGCAAGACAGAAGGGGCTTGTGTCATTCAGCTGCTTGCTGACAATGAATGGAGTGCATACATGCAGAGAGGATCAATTCAGAGGATGAATGATTTGGTTACCATTGCTATATATTTCCACATGCAAGACAGAAGGGGCTTGTGTCATTCAGCTGCTTGCTGACAATGAATGGAGTGCATACATGCAGAGAGGATCAATTCAGAGGATGAATGATTTGGTTACCATTGCTATATATTTCCACATGCAAGACAGAAGGGGCTTGTGTCATTCAGCTGCTTGCTGACAATGAATGGAGTGCATACATGCAGAGAGGATCAATTCAGAGGATGAATGATTTGGTTACCATTGCTATATATTTCCACATGCAAGACAGAAGGGGCTTGTGTCATTCAGCTGCTTGCTGACAATGAATGGAGTGCATACATGCAGAGAGGATCAATTCAGAGGATGAATGATTTGGTTACCATTGCTATATATTTCCACATGCAAGACAGAAGGGGCTTGTGTCATTCAGCTGCTTGCTGACAATGAATGGAGTGCATACATGCAGAGAGGATCAATTCAGAGGATGAATGATTTGGTTACCTGTGTGAAGAGCGAAGATGAATGTTAATTCTTTGCCATGAATAACTGCCGTTTTCAAGATGCTTTTCTTCTGAGATGCTATAGAAAGTATACACAGAAAAATGACATCGAACACAATAAGCACTAATTGGTAGAGACAAAGAGTACAATCAGCAGCAAAAATAAAAATATCAATAATAAAAGGAAAAAGGTGAATGCCCAAAACAGCTTTTTATATGCAAGAGACCATAAGTGGAACAAGGAATATATACACGAAGAAGACAAAATTACCTTCAAAATGTCAAGATAGATTCTTATAGAGAATTGAAGGGAAAATTCTACGAAAAAGAGTATGATATTAGGAACAAGGTGGAAGTCCAAGTAATGAATACCCAGGGTGAAAAATAATAAAGTACCTTAAGAGTATACAGTATCAGACAGTCCAAGTAGGAATCATAATATAGCTTCCAGAGGTGATAATGCACCTATAATTAGAATGTCAGTAGAAAAATGAAAGATATTATATTTATGTAGTCCAATATTAGTGTTATTTGAGGGTAACATATGGTTATTAGGATAAAAGTGAATCTTGTTATGCTCAATTTGTAGGATAAGACCATTTATATTTGCTTGTGCCTTGTCTTGAACTATCATAAGGCGTCTTGATGGTCACATTTATCTAATAATAATAACCAGAAGGTTCTGTAGTGTTCTTAGGTAAATATGAAGGCGCTAATTAATGGTGAGGTCACCATGAGAATTCTGACAGTTGAGGGTTGTAAAACGTATGGGACTATATAACTGTGCCCTTAGATATTCCACTGGGTATTGTGGACTAAGGAGCAGATAAATAACATAAAGAGTGTTTCTATAATATGGAGAGCCATAGAGTATCCTTACAATTGAATACCTCCAAAAGGAGATCGTAGAAACTAAAAAAAGTATCCAAGCCATAGAGACTCAACTCACTGGCACACTTTCATCTACTGAGTGGTCTTCCCTAAAGAGTAAGACTGATAAGATTATAGGAGAACATCAGAAATTTCTCCAAGAAAGGAAGAGATCCAAATTCCAACGAGACAACGAAGACTACTCTAAAAATCAGGTCTACCGATGGAGCGGATCTGCTGGTACAGAGACCTGGCAACGACGCCCATACTACAGTCATGGCCAAAAGTTTTGAGAATGACACAAATATTATATTTTCACATGATCTGCTGCCCTCTGGTTTTTATGTGTGTGTTTGACAGATGTTTTTATCACAGACAGAAATATAATTGCAAACATATGAGTAACAAAAGCTTATATTGACAATTAGAATGAGTTAATGCAGCAAGTCAATATTTGCAGTGTTGACCCTTCTTCAGGACCTCTGCGATTCTCCCTGGCATGCTCTCAATCAACTTCTGGACCAAATCCTGACTGATAGCAGTCCATTCTTGCACAATCAATGCTTTCATTTTGTCAGAATTTTTAGGTTTTTGTTTGTCCACCCGTCTCTTCATGATTGACCACAAGTTGTCAATGAGATTAAGATCTGGGGAGTTTCCAGGCCATGGACCCAAAATCTCTATGTTTTGTTCCCTGAGCCATTTAGTTATCACCTTTGCTTTATGGCAAGGTGCTCCATCATGCTGGAAAAGGCATTGTTGATCGCCAATCTGCTCTTGGAGGGTTGGGAGAAGTTGCTCTTGGAGGACATTCTGGTACCATTCTTTATTCATGGCTGTGTTTTTAGGCAAGACTGTGAGAGAGCCGATTCCCTTGGCTGAGAAGCAACCCCACACATGAATGGTTTCAGGATGCTTAACAGTTGACATGAGACAAGACTGGTGGTAGCGCTCACCTTGTCTTCTCCGAATGAGGCGTTTTCCTGATGTCCCAAACAATCGAAAAGGGGATTCATCAGAGAAAATAACTTTACCCCAGTCCTCAGCAGTCCACTGCCTGTACCTTTTGCAGAATATCAATCTGTCCATGATGTTTTTTCTGGAGAGAAGTGGCTTCTTTGCTGCCCTCCTTGAGACCAGGCCTTCTCCAAGAGTCTCCGCCTCACAGTGCGTGCAGATGCACTCACACCTGCCTGCTGCCATTCCTAAGCAAGCTCTGCACTGCTGGTAGCCCAATCCCACAGCTGAAACACTTTTAAGAGACAGTCCTGGCACTTGCTGGTCTTTCTTGGGCGCCCTGAAGCCTTTTTGGCAACAATGGAACCTCTCTCCTTGAAGTTCTTGATGATGCAATAGATTGTTGACTGAGGTGCAATCTTTCTAGCTGTGATACTCTTCCCTGTTAGGCCATTTTTGTGCATTGCAATGATGACTGCACGTGTTTCTTTAGAGATATACCATGGTTAACAGAAGAGAAACAATGATGCCAAGCACCATTCTCCTTTGAAAGTGTCCAGTGGTGTCATTCTTACTTAATCATGACAGATTGATCTCCAGCCATGTCCTCATCAACACCCACACCTGTGTTAATGGAGCAATCACTGAAAAGAGGTTAGCTGGTCCTTTTAAGGCAGGGCTGCAATGATGTTGAAATGTGTTTTGGGGGATAAAGTTCATTTTCTAGCCAAATATTGACTTTGCAAGTAATTGCTGTTAAGCTGATCACTCTTTATAACATTCTGGAGTATATGCAAATTGCCATTAGAAAAAGTGAAGCAGTAGACTTTGTAAAAATTAATATTTGTGTCATTCTCAAAACTTTTGGCCATGACTGTACAGACGCAAAGGTTCTTTCAGCTCAGGAAGCGACTCATCAGTTGGATCCCAACGTACTCGTTTTTTTAGCCAGAGGCCGCCGGGGAGGCCACCAGGATGCAGGCCCATCAGAAGATCCCGGAACAAAAATGACCACTCGGTCCCAGGTAAGCCTCCCAACCTGGTAATCAACATTTTAAGCTATGTACTCTCCCCGGCTGAACTATCGACATTACAAAAAGGACTTTCGTTTTGTCCCACCCCCGCTTGGGACCCTGTACAGTTGGAAAGAGACTTACAACGTTTTTATCGCAATTTGCGTTTAAAAGCTCATTTTGCATCTCCTACTTAATCTAATACACCCTCCGGGATGGATATCACTCCCCCCTCGGAGCTATCCATCCTCTCTCTTGGTCTCCATAACCCGAGCTCTTTCTCCCCTCCACACTCCTATCATCCTGTCGAAACTTTTATCTCTCTGGTGGAACGCGATATCAAATCTCTCATGCACCAGCAGAAACTCGGTTTTTTCCCTACACATAATAATCTTCCATTAGAAGAAAATCAAGCTCTGTCCTCACTATGTCATAACAAGACCATTATCATGAAGCCAGCCGATAAGGGTGGAGCTTTAGTTGTCATGGATCGGACGTATTATCACAACGAAGTCCTCAGACAATTATCAGATACTGATACCTATAGGGTAATTCCAAATGATCCTACCCATGCCATCAATAAGAAGATCCAGGACTAGAGTTGAGCGATACTTTCCGATATCCAAAAGTATCGGAATCGGAATGGTATCGCCGATACCCAAAAAATATGGCGATACCCGATACCGATACCGGAAGTCCAATGTAAGTCTATGGGAACAAAATATCGAAATTAAAAAAAACCCATTCTTGCCTTGTAGGTTAATTGTACATGAAGGAAAACAACAAAGAGTAATGTAGAATGTATTGGGGGAGGTTGAGGAGACATTAAAGGCATAGATGTTTAATCCAATCCAATGGAATAGCATTATTTTTTTTTTTAGGAAATACGTTCGGATTGATGAAGAAATTGACAATGTTGTTAACCTTTTTTCTATTTTGGCAAATATGTATGTTTCACAACTTCCATGCTCTTCACCTTTTTAACTTTTGCCACACTTTCTCCTTCATAATCTTCAGCAGCATTATCTTTGTCATCAAATTATTCTTCATCTTCACCTTCTTTATCTTCTTCTAAAACTTCTTGCTTTTCATCTTTTTGTTAACATTACTCATATTGTTCTTTTTAAACTATTATTCTTCTTCATATTATAGTCCTTCATCTTCTTCATCATATTCTTATTTGTGACAGAGATTCCTGTACTTGTAATCTGTAAAAGTATGATTTTTTCATCGTTCCGTTCTTGCTGCCACAAAAGATTTAAATTACAACAGTATTTGTCCGTGTTCAGTTTAGCCTGCAGCATCAGGCATTTACCAGGGGCACCACGAGGAGGAACGGACTCACCCCCATACACTGCTTAGTCTTCTTCTGCTTATAATTTAGAGCATATATTTTGCTCTTCATTTTGGTCTTATACTTCATGTTCTTCTGCTTTTAGATCTTCTGCTTATTGTTCTTGTGTCTCTTGTTCTGTATCTTGTATTTGTAGCACAACCTTGTACCAGCTGATGTTACTGGGACACGGTTACTAAGCAGGAGGTACCTGTGCTCCAAAGCACTACCAAGGACCAGCAGACGTTGCTGGAATCGGATACCGAGATGGAGGCACCTAGACCAAAGGCACTGCGGAGAACCAGTTGACGGTACTGGAACCCGGACGGGTAGCAGAAGGTACAAGAGCCAATGCAAGTAACGAGGACCAGCTGACTGTGCTGGAACCCGGAGGGGCAGCAGAAGGAAAAGAGCCAATGGCACAACCGAGGACCAGCTGACGTTACTGGGACACGGTTACTAAGCAGGAGGTACCTGTGCTCCAAAGCACTACCAAGGACCAGCAGACGTTGCTGGAACTCGGATACCGAGATGGAGGCACCTAGGCCAAAGGCACTGCGGAGAACCAGTTGACGGTACTGGAACCCGGACGGGTAGCAGAAGGTACAAGAGCCAATGCAAGTAACGAGGACCAGCTGACTGCTGCTGGAACCCGGAAGGGGCAGCAGAAGGAAAAGAGCCAATGGCACAACCGAGGACCAGCTGACGTTACTGGGACACGGTTACTAAGCAGGAGTTACCTGTGCTCCAAAGCACTACCAAGGACCAGCAGACGTTGCTGGAACTCGGATACCGAGATGGAGGCACCTAGGCCAAAGGCACTGCGGAGAACCAGCTGACGGTACTGGAACCCGGACGGGTAGCAGAAGGTACCCATGGAAATTTAAGTTGACAGGCCGCGAGCCGGCCGCAGTTACCGAATCCCACAGTACTACAGTGGGTGATTGTCCTATTGTCACAACGGAAACAGCCTTTATTTGCATATCCCGCAGCACACATAGGAAGCACCTAAACTCCAGGCACCATAGAGTTGGGTAACCCGACCGCAACACGACAGGACAACTTATTGGAGGCTAAGTGACGTTTACACTGACAGGAACAGATGGCGTGCTGTAACCAGTCTGGGCAGGAGTGAGTACCCGTGCCAATGACACTTCCGAGCAACAACTGTCGGTGTTGGAGCCCAGGGATGAGAAGAGAACCGGTTGGAGGCAGCAGGACTTTTTGCCGTTCACACAGCAGGGGAACAGCTGACATTACTGAACCCCAGTAACACAGGAGCAAGTGTTAACTGTGCTAACAGCACTTCCAGGCAACAACTGGCGGTGTTGGAGCCCAGGGATGAGAAGACAACAGGGTGGAGGCAGCAGGACTTTTTGCCGTTCACACAGCAGGGGAACAGCTGACATTACTGAACCCCAGTAACACAGGAGCAAGTGTTGACTGTTCTAACAGCACTTCCGAGCAACAACTGGCGGTGTTGGAGCCCAGGGATGAGAATAGAACAGGGTGGAGGCAGCAGGACTTTTTGACGTACACACAGCAGGGGAACAGCTGACATTACTGAACGCCAGTAACACAGGAGCAAGTGTTGACTGTGCTAACAGCACTTACAGGCAACAACTGGCGGTGTTGGAGCCCAGGGTCAAGGAGGATGTTTAAATACTAGATCAAGTAATTTCCTTGTTACCTGTCAATTTTAAATGTCTATACTTCAAACAAGAGAAAGATAACCTTTACTACCATAAGATGATGATTTCATTTAAACTAATATCTAGATAAATAAAGAATTGACAAACATAAACACATACATTAACATGTTGAACAGCAATGCAAACCACAAAATAAATTAGTTAAGGAATCTGCTATACGGTTGTACATAAAAGCATACAAGTACATATCTGAATCCATTAATGATGGATAAGTAACAGTATGTACACCATTTTTATTGTATAGACAATGAATGTCTGACTTCAAAACATCATCAGCATTACAAGTTATCTGTGACATTACTAAAATGTTACATTTGCTGAATAATGTCACTAAACAGTTTATACAAAATTATACAATTTCCATCATGTAATACTCATAATATGTGGCAATAATCATTTTTATTAACAAACATAACCTTTAAAAAGTGCATAGTGCATAGTGAAAATTGCTATTTATGCCTGATTGTCGACTTGCAAGCATGGCAACGGATAGATAAGGTATATATAGATGAGACTGCATAGCCACAGATGGTGAATGGCGATGTAATACTGTACCTCAATAAAGTGTGCGTCACTACTACATAATTTTTTTTATATAGCTTTATAAACAGGGTACGTGGATGTATGCTTGCGCCTTTGTTTTAACGCACAGACTGCCTTCCTGCTGAGACGCGTTGGGTAGTGAACAGTTGTGTGCAGTGTTCACTGTAGTCTGAGGTTTTCCTTTTTGGAGTGCAGATCACGCTCCAGTTAGTTCTTCAACCACTGCTGGTTGTAGTCTGCTGAGCGTGTGTCACTGGCACATCCTTGAAATTTTTCTCTAATTGTTGCTGATCCATTCTATTACAAATAAATAAAATCTATTAGTGTGACGCGCTTCCATCCGTATACATTTGTTGCAAACACTATAGAAGTACACAAAGGGGCCTTTCACACCTACTGAACAGTTGTGTGCAGTGTTCACTGCAGTCTCTGCGAAATAACCACACTTAGGCCTTATAACTTTTCAGACTTTCTTTATCAATCTACCAAGATGAAGAAGGCAGGGAGTAAGGTACGTGGTCGTGGCCGTGGAGTTTCTTCAGGGAGAGGACGTGGGGATTCTGTGGCTGCTGCGGCCCCCAGTGACACAGCATCCACCAGTTTTCCCCGTGAGCGTTCCTTTATGCGCACTTTTGTAGGAGCTCGGAGTCCCCCCCTGCTGCGGGAAGAACAAATTGAAGCCGCTGTTGGTTGGATGTCAGCCAATGCATCGACTTCAATTGCTTCCACCTCCTCTCAGGACCACAGCACTGTTGAGCAACCATCTGTGTCTTCACCACCTGTCAAATTGCCCAGGCAGTCAGAGAGTTCTGTACAGGAGCCAGCTGAGTGTCTGCTTCTGTTCTCAGAATCTATTGGCTTGCAAACAGGGGCCCAGCCAAGCAGCATTCTGTAATGTGAAGAAGAGGGAGTATGCAGTGATGCGCAACAGCTGTGTCTCTCTGAATCTGAAGAGGCGGGTGAGACAGTGCCGATGGTCAGCACACCGCAGAACGCATCTGATGATGATGAGACTCAGGTGCCAGTTTCTGTTGAGCATGGTGCTGACCGGACCACCCAACAGCAGCAAGTGTTGGCAGAGGGTAGTGGAGATGATGAGGTCCAAGACCCAACATGGCGTGAGGAACAGGAAGGTGGTGGGAGCAGCTCAGAGGAATCCTAATAATAATAATATTAATTTATATACCGCCATCATATTACGCATCGCTTTACAGTTTTGCAGTTTAAGAACACAAGTCATAAGTAACAACGTTAACAATACAATAATTTAAGCTAAATAAGTCGCCCCTGCTCGTGACAGCTTACAATGTACAATGAGGTGGGGGAGATACAAAGTATAGGTGTTTATATACAATGGTGCATTTACAATGATGGTCCAGCCATTTTAAGGGAGTGAGGGATGCATGGAGATAGTGAATGGGCTACACACACAGACTTACACATAGAATGACTTTGATTAGTGAATGTGATAGGCCACTGTGAACAAATGTGTTTTGAGGGAGCGCCTGAAACCATCCAAATTGCGGATAGTCCTAATTTCTTGGGGTACAGCATTCCAGAGGATTGGCGCAGCGCGGGAGAAGTCTTGGAGTTGGGAGTGGGAGGTATGGATTAGTGCAGAGGTTAGTCGAAGGTCATTTGCAGAGTGCAGCAGTCGTTTAGGCCGATAAATATAAATGAGGGAGGAGATGTAGGGGGGTGCTGCACTGTGGAGAGCTTTGTTGGTGAGAACCAGTAATTAGAATTGGATCCTATAATGAATGGGCAGCCAGTGTAATGAGTGGCGAAGGACTCTATGAAGGACATGTGCCACGTTTTGCGTGCGTTTGATGAGTCAACGCGGATGGCGAGTGCAGATGATGCACTAGTCAGCCTGACTGTCCCCCTTATCTGCCTGCTTCAAAAAACACTGCAAGCACTAAGGCATGAGGTTTTGGAAGAGGTGGAGGATGAGGAGTCACAAATTCCATCACCTTCTGGACAGTCAGCGCAACGTGGTTCCTCACAAAGGGCTGGAGGACTTTCAAAGTACCATGCTGTATCAACAATTGCACCTCCAGAGTCGCTGTCTATATTTTCATAACCATTCCAAACTTTTAATGTATTTACAAAGCACATAATGTACAGTTTTTGTCTATCCTTTTGTAATGCTATTGTGTTTCCATAAACTGATGTTACAGAATTATGATACAATGTTTTTAAATTTTGAGTTTTAAATTTTTAAATTTTTATGTATTTGAAGGACTTTGTGAGGAGGATGAGGAGGAGTCAATGGAGGAGGAAGACATCGCTCCAGAGGGAGGTAGACAATGCTCTAGTCAGTATGTAGACCAAGGGTGGGGTGATGCACAGCAGGCAGAGATGACGCCTCTTGCAGGGGACGTTTCTTGGCCAGTTGGGAGTCTGCAGCACATGGTTGATTTCATGCTGCAGTGCCTGAGAAACGACCGCCGCATCGAACACATTCACACCACGTCTGATTATTGGGTGTACACCTCCTAGACCCTCGCTACCGGGACAACTTACAAAGCCTCAGCACACCGTTGAACCGGGAGCGTAAAATGCGGAAGTACCAAGACACACTGGTGCAATCCATAATGTTCTCCATTACAGCCGAGAGCACTGCTGCTGCTACTGCTTTACAAAGCAGCTCTGTGCGTCGAGGCAGTGGAGACAGCTCTGCAACAAGAGGGAGCACAAGCAGCGCCTCTGCACAGAGCAAGACCAGTATGTTCCAAATGTGGCGAAGTTTTGTGGCAGCGCCACCAATGTCTACACCATCCGAGACGGCTCCAGTCAGCAGGAGGCAACATTTCCGTAAGATGGTGACAGACTACATGTCTTGCCCTCTCAGTGTACTCCCAGATGGCTCTTCCCCATTCAAGTTTTGTGTCTCTAAACTGGATACATGGCCAGAGCTTAGCCAGTATGCATTGGAGGTGCTGGCTTGCCCTGCTGCCAGTGTATTATCGGAGCGCGTCTTTACTGCTGCAGGCGGTGTACTAACAGACCGTTGCATGCGACTATCCTCCGATAATGAAGAACGGCTTACTTTTCTGAAAATGAACTAGGCATGGATCTCGCCTGAATTTGCCTGTCCGGTTTCAGATTAACTAACTGTTTGGCAACGTTTTCCATGTCTCCTGTTATGTTCATCTTTCTACCACCTGAGCTATACTCCCTGGGCTACAACATTGCCAGTTGCTGCTCAGAAGTGTCGTGTCCACAGACCAATACACAAGCTATAGTGATAGTGGGGTTCAGTAACGCCTGCTGTTCCCCTGCTGTGTGTCTGACAAAAATTAATGCTGCTAACTCCAAATTAAAGTTCAAATTAAAGTTCAAACATCTCATACTAGGCCTCAGGCTACACCCTCCTTGACCCTGGGCTCAGAAGTGTTGGATGCACAGATCAAAACAATCGATGATGTGTTTGTGGGGTTCAGTAATGCCTGCTGTTCCCCTGCTGTGTGTCCGGCAAAAAATACTGCTACCTAGCTACACATGTTGAAAAAAACATGACATGTTAAAGTGGCTAGTGCTACACATAGATATCAGGCTACACCCTTATTTCTAAGCTGTAAACAAGTGAAACGTCACATTTAAAACCATTCAATGATTACTGTTGGTAACAAATCTGTAACTAAATAATTGTGACATATTATGGCAGATATCCACATGTCTAACACAAATGCTAACACAAAAGCATACTTATGCTATAGGGTACTGATGGTGAACCTTCTCACTCCATAACTTTGACAAATTCAAACTCACATCATGCCTCAAATGCTGCAATGTTGGAAGTGCATAATGTGGGTTGAACTTTGACAACAGCTGCAGTGCGAAGGTTATCCTTCTGTGTTCTTGGCTTTTAAATAAAAGCATACAAGTAAATATAATAATACATTGTTGATTAAGGGACGTAATGTACACCTGTAATATTGTGCAAACAATGGATGTAGGACTATTCCTCTTCAACATTACTTATATTTGTGTAATTTGAAAAAATACATATTTTAGTTAAAAATTAAAAAACCATGTTCACTAGCTGTGAAAGGCCCCTTTGTGTACTTCTATAGTGTTTGAAACCAATGTATTGTATACGGATGGAAGCACGTCACAGTAATAGATTTGAATTATTTGAAATAGAATGTAGCAGCACCAATTCGAGAAAAATGTGAAGGATGAGGCAGTGAGACACGCTCAGCAGAGTACACGCAGCGGTGGTTGAAGTAAGTGGAGCGGGATCTACACTCCTACCAAAAATTTAAACCTCAGACTAGAGTGAACAGTGAACACAACTGTTCACTTGCTGTGAAAGGCCTTTTTGTGGACTTCTATTATGTTTGCAAGCAATGTATTGTATTTTGATGGAAGAGCGTCACACTAATAGATTTTAGTAAATTGAAAATAGAATAAAGCAGCACCAATTTTAGAAAAATGACAAGGATGAGCCAGTGACAGACACTCAGCAGAGTACACGCAGCATTAGTTGAAGAAGTAACTGGAGCGTGATCTGCATTTAAAAAAAAAAATAAAAATACCTCACAGACTGCAGTGAACACTGAAACACAACTGTTCACTATCTGTGAAAGGCTCCTTTCTGTACTTCTACAGTGTTTGCAATCAATGTATTGTTTACGGATGGAAGCGCATCACACTATAATTTCTATTGAATGGAGCAGCTAGAATTGCACTAAAGAAAAAAAAAAAGAGTCTGTGAGTGACACGTGCAGATGCCTACAGACAGCGTTGCATACAGAGCAAACTGCAGCATCACCTGCACTCACACACACATTGCAGAGCTGTTAAAACAACACTGCAGGCAAAAGGAAGCTTTACACAGCCGGTGGTAAACTAGCCTGCCTAAAGCACAGTACACAAAATCGCAATCTCTAACTCTCCCTCAGAGTCAGCAGAGCAGCGTTCTGTCCCTAACTGAGTTCACAGCACAGTGACGCTAAAATGGCGGCGGCGCCTTTTATAGTGCATTCTGACATCATTTCAGCAGCCAATCACAGCCATGCCATTAGTTAAGATGACCGCAGCAGTACAGGATGTGCCCACACTTCGTAGGATTCCTCATTGGCTGACTAAAATCACAGTGCCTCTCAAAGAATTATGGGAACTTCCGATTCCGGTTTACGATATAGGAAAAATATCGGAACTAAGTATCGGAATTCCGATACAGCGAATATCGGCCGATACCCGATACTTGCGGTATCGGAATGCTCAACACTAGCCGCAAACCGTCTGCAGTTACCAAATCACACAGTCCTAGAGTGGGTGCTTGTCCTATTTTCACAACGGAAAGAGCCTTTATTTACATATCCCACAGCACACATAGAAATCACCTAAACTGCAGGCACCATAGAGTCGGATAACCGGAATGCAACATGACAGGACAACTTATTGGAGGCTAATTTACGTTGACACTGCCAGGAAACAGCTGTGGTGCTGTAAACAGGGTGGGCATGAGTCAGTACCCGTGCCAATTACTTACGAGCAACAACTGGCGGTGTTGGAGCCCAGGGATGAGAGGAGGACAGGGTGCAGGCAGCATGACTTTTTGTCGTACACACAGCAGGGGAACAGCTGCCATTACTCAACCCCAGTAACACAGGAGCAAGTGTTGACTGTGCTAACAGCACTTACAGGCAACAACTGGCGGTGTTGGAGCCCAGGGTCCAATGCATCGACTTCAATTGCTTCCACCTCCTCTCAGTAACACAGCACTGTTGATCAACCATCTGTCTCTTCACCGCCTGCCAAATTGCCCAGTCAGTCAGAGAGTTCTGTACAGGAGCCAGCTGAGTCTCTGCTTCTGTTCTCAGAATCTGTTGGTTTGCAAACAGGGGCACAGTCAAGCAGCATTCTGGAATGTGAAGAAGAGGGAGTATGCAGTGATGCGCAACAGCTGTGTCTCTCTGAATCTGAAGAGGTGGGTGAGACAGTGCCGATGGTCAGCACACCGCAGAACGCATCTGATGATGATGAGACTCAGGTGCCAGTTTCTGTTGAGCATGGTGGTGGCCAGACCACCCAACAGCAGCAGGTGTTGTAAGAGGTTAGTGGAGATGATGAGGTCCAAGACCCAACATGGCGTGAGGAACAGGAAGGTGGTGGCAGCAGCTCTGAGGAAGCGATTGCCCCAACGGTACAAACAGGAGGGAGAGTTAGGCTGCATACTCTGTTGCCTGTAGCCTCCATTTTGGCACCTGTTCGGATTTCTCTTCCAAAAGTCTAAACGGACGCTCCCAGGACTTGCACTGCGTGGTCCTTTTTTCACACACTTGCAGATGATATTTGCTATGTCAAATGCAAGCTGTGTAATCAAAAAGTAAAAAGAGGTAAAGTGTCAGTAACCTCAATACCACAAATATGTCTAAAATTGTGCGTAGAAAACACGTAGTTGAGTTACAAAGACACACTGAAGATGTACAGTCTATAGAGAATCACAGCACAAGTTTAACTGCATATGTCATGGTTAAATTTGAAATTTTTATTGCACACTTGATGTGAAAAAAGAAAATAGCTATGAGAGACTGACTGACGTTTTGGGCAACGCAGTAGCCTTTATCAAATAGTCGCTGGAAGAGATAGAAAAATTTACAGTCAATGACAATGGATAATATATACAATATATACATAGGGTGAAGAATATATATATATAGGAATTAGGCAACATGTTAAACATTTGGGTGATACTGTAGAACACGGAGAATTATCCCTCTAGGGTATGCGGGTGGATAATGTAGTTTTTTGTTGATTTTTGTGAGTGTGTAGAAAACAGGGGTGATGGGGTATTGAATATTAAGGAATGTCATAGTCTTACAGTCTATGGTGATCAATTAAAGATGTTTTGTCAGGATACGATCAATTTTTTGACAGATGTAAAATGTAGGGTCACAATTGAGTTGTCTGTAGGTTAGGTTAACTGACAGTTGTCTATGAATTTCGGCAATAGATTGGGTCTTATTCATAATAACGATAGCACCCCCCTTATCTGCTTGTTTAATAATAATGTTGGGGTTATCTTTCAGAGATTTTATGGCTTATCTGTGGGTGTCAGGTTGTGGCGTATCGGGTGCAGGCCCAATCTCGGCAAACCATCCACGACCACAGGCTCTGAATGCTGGCATTGCAAAACTCCTGTCCCTTGAAATGCTGTCATTCAGGCTGGTGGAGACTGACAGTTTACGGAACTTAATGGCATTGGCAGTCCCACAATACAATGTGCCAAGCTGATTTTATTTCAGCAGGCAAGCCGCCCTGGTCTGCAAAACCATGTTGTTGAGGTTAAAATTAAACATGCGCTACTAAACTCCGTCAGTAGCAATGTCCACCTGACCACCGCTGCGTGGACCAGTACCCATGGCCAGGGACGATACCTTTCCCTTACTGCCCATTGGGTCAATGTTGTGGAGCCGGGTACAGATCTTGCGAGTGGCGCTGTACGTGTTCAGGCAACTACAAGGATTGCGGGAATCAAGTCTGTACACATTGACTCCTCCTTCTCCAGTTCCTCAGAAACATCGTTGCAGGAGCCGTCACGGTCTACCTCCACATGGACCCGTGAACGCTTAATAAGAATCTTTAGTTATATAGCGCCAACAGATTACGCAGCGCTTTACAGTTTAACAGTTTCCGAACACAAGTCATAAGTAACAACGTTACCAATACAATAATGAAAGCAATATAATCCGCACACGCTCGTGAGAGCTTACAATTTACAAATATGTGGGGGAGATACAAAGTACAGGTGTTTATATACAATGGTGTATTTAGAATGATGGCCCAGCCATTTTCAGGGAGTGAGGGATGGATGGAGATAGTGAATGGGCTACACACACACACAGTTACACATAGAATGACTTTGATTAGTGAATGTGATAGGCCGCTCTGAACAAATGTGTTTTGAGTGTGGAAGTAGGGCTGTTAATGGGGATGTTGAAGTCTCCAAGGATAAGGGTTGGTACTTCTGAGGACATGAAAGTGCGGCAGCCAGGCAGAGAAGTGGTCAAGGAACTGTGTGGGCGAGCCTGGGGTCCGATATATTACCGCTACTCTGAGGGAGAGGGGACGAAAGAGCCTGATGGTGTGGACCTAATAATTTGCAAAATCTTAATCTAAAATTTACATGTTACATATTTACATCTAGTATAAAACATTTAACCATTAAGCCTACTTACAGAACAAGGAAGTGTAAAAAAACTTGTGCTTAAAAAAAAAAGTGAAAATAAAATGTGAGAAGGGCAGTGTAACAAATAATTTAGGAAAAAGATAAACTAACATCAAGTGCTGTGTGCTGTGTAAGAGCCAGACACATTAACATTAAATCAGTCTGGAATAGCGGTGATTTTCTCCCCATAACCCGAGTAACATTCTGGGGAGAGGGGTGTAGAGTCAACGATCAGCAACTAGCTACGGTAGATCAAATACCTGAAAAAAAAAAAAAAGTTATTTAACATTCATAACATACATTTTATTTTATAAAAAACCAAAAAAAAATTATTTAACATTCATAACATACATTGTATTTAACCAAAAAAATAACAAATTTATTTAACATTCCTAAGATAAATTTTTTTTAAAACATAAAAACTATAATACACAGCAGGATCTTTAGTAAAAACCAGACTTACCACTGTAACCTCTTAATCCTTGCAAGCTTCAACACAACGTTGACAAGGTACACAGCAGGGGTGGTCGGTCTCCTAGACAACGAGCAAACTCCTTCATGTTGAGAGAGGCCACCATCTCCTTAGCTTTCAGGTACTTTTCTGTGGGAATGAGCTTGTCTCCTACCAGCCAGGAATATCCATTGAATGCCACACCATGGTTTGGTATTAGCACCCAGCCAGTACCAAAAGTGAAGCCAACCTCAGTTCCCATTTCTCATGAACTTTATTTGATATACTGGCTGGCCAAACATTAGTTTCTCACAAAGGAGCTGAAGACCCTGAGTGGCAGTAGGTGCAAGTCTCTACAGCATGCCTGTTTGTTAGATATTTGCAGTCTACACACCTAAAGAACATCTCTAGAATCCGCCTTTTCTCACCATGGAAACAACAAAAACCCTCACTGTAGCATTGATCCACTCCCGCCTGGACTACTGCAATGCTCTATTACTTGGCCTCCCCATTACTCGACTATCCCCTCTCCAGTCCATCCTTAATGCAGCAGCCAGGGTCATCCATCTGGCTAATCGGTACTCGGACGCGTCCGCTCTTCGCCAGTCCTTACACTGGCTGCACATTCATTAAAGGATCCAATTCAAAGTACTGGTTCTCACCCACAAAGCTCTCCACAGTGCAGCACCCCCCTACATCTCCTCCCTCATTTCTATCTATCGGCCTAACCGACTGCTGCGCTCTGCAAATGACTTTCGACTAACCTCTGCAGTAATCCGTACCTCCCACTCCCGACTACAAGACTTCTCCCACGCTGCGCAAATCCTCTTGAATGCTCTACCACAAGAAATTAGGACTATCCACAATTTGCCTGGTTTCAGGCGCTCCCTCAAAACACATTTGTTCAGAGTGGCCTATGACATTCAATAACCAAAGTCGTTCTATGTTTAAGTGTGTATGTGGAGCCCATTCACTATCTCCATCCATGCCTCACTCCCTCAAGATGGCTGGACCATCATTGGAAATGCACCATTATATATACACACCTGTACAGTCATGGCCAAAAGTTTTGAGAATGACACAAATATTAATTTTTACAAAGTCTACTGCTTCACTTTTTCTAATGGCAATTTGCATATACTCCAGAATGTTTATAAGAGTGATCAGCTTAACAGCAATTACTTGCAAAGTCAATATTTGGCTAGAAAATGAACTTTATCCCCCAAAACACATTTCAACATCATTGCAGCCCTGCCTTAAAAGGACCAGCTAACCTCTTTTCAGTGATTGCTCCATTAACACAGGTGTGGGTGTTGATGAGGACATGGCTGGAGATGAATCGGTCATGAATAAGTAAGAATGACACCACTGGACACTTTAAAAGCAGGCTGGTGCTTGGCATCATTGTTTCTCTTCTGTTAACCATGGTTATCTCTAAAGAAACATGTGCAGTCATCATTGCAATGCACAAAAATGGCCTAACAGGGAAGAGTATGGCAGCTAGAAAGATTGCACCTCAGTCAACAATCTATCGCATCATCAAGAACTTCAAGGAGAGAGGTTCCATTGTTGCCAAAAAGGCTTCAGGGCGCCCAAGAAAGACCAGCAAGCGCCAGGACCGTCTCTTAAAAGTGTTTCAGCTGCGGGATCTGGCTACCAGCAGTGCAGAGCTTGCTCAGGAATGGCAGCAGGCAGGTGTGAGTGCATCTGCACGCACTGTGAGGCGGAGACTCTTGGAGCAAGGCCTGGTCTCAAGGAGGGCAGCAAAGAAGCCACTTCTCTCAAGAAAAAACATCATGGGCAGACTGATATTCTGCAAAAGGTACAGGCAGTGGACTGCTGAGGACTGGGGTAAAGTTATTTTCTCTTATGAATCCCCTTTTCGATTGTTTGGGACATCAGGAAAATGCCTCATTTGGAGAAGACAAGGTGAGCGCTACCACCAGTCTTGTCTCATGCCAACTGTTAAGCATCCTGAAACCATTCATGTGTGGGGTTGCTTCTCAGCCAAGGGAATCGGCCTCTCTCACTGTCTTGCCTAAAAACACAGCCATAAATAAAGAATGATACCAGAATGTCCTCCAAGAGCAACTTCTCCCAACCCTCCAAGAGCAGTTTGGCGATCAACAATGCCTTTTCCAGCATGATGGAGCACCTTGCCATAAAGCAAAGGTGATAACTAAATGGCTCAGGGAACAAAACATAGAGATTTTGGGTCCATGGCCTGGAAACTCCCCAGATCTTAATCCCATTGAGAACTTGTGGTCAATCATCAAGAGACGGGTGGACAAACAAAAACCTAAAAATTCTGACAAAATGAAAGCATTGATTGTGCAAGAATGGACTGCTATCAGTCAGGATTTGGTCCAGAAGTTGATTGAGAGCATGCCAGGGAGAATTGCAGAGGTCCTGAAGAAGAAGGGTCAACACTGCAAATATTGACTTGCTGCATTAACTCATTCTAACTGTCAATATAAGCTTTTGTTACTCATATGTTTGCAATTATTATATTTCTGTCTGTGATAAAAACATCTGTCAAATACACATAAAAACCAGAGGGCAGCAGATCATGTGAAAATATAATATTTGTGTCATTCTCAAAACTTTTGGCTATGACTGTACTTTGTACTCCCCCACCTCATTGTAGATTGTAAGCTCTCACGAGCAGGGTCGGCTTTTTTACTTTAATTATTGTATTGTTAACGTTGTTACCTATGACTTGTGTTTTGAAACTGTTAAAGTGTAAAGCGCTGCGGAATATGTTGGCGCTATATAAATAAAGATTATTATTATTATTATATCAGAGGGAGAAGAGGATTGGGCCTTGACAAGGTGCCCGATTGCATCTTAAGTGTTATTGAATGTTGGAGCCAGTCCACCGTATAAAAGCAGCCATACAGTGTCCGGGTACCTGCTTGGATTTCGATCAAAATGAAGACTACTTTGATGTACATGTACACCAATTAGAGAAAAATGACAAGAATGAGGCAGTAAGACACGCTCAGCAGAGTACAAGCAGCATTGCTTGAAGAAGTAACTTGAGCGTGATCAAAATAGAATAAATTAAAATCTCAGACTACAGTGAACACAACTCTTAGCTGTGAAAGGGCTTTTTGTGTCCTTCTACGGTGTTTTCAACCAATGTATTGGATACAGATGGAAGCACGTCACACTATAATTTCAATTGAATTGAGCAGCAAGAATTACACTAAAGAAAAAAAAAAAAGAGTGTGAGAGTGACATGTGCAGATGCCTACATACAGCGTTGTATGCCGAGCAAACTGCAGCGCGTCACCTGCACTCACACACCTTGCAGACCTGTGAAAAAAACACTGCAAGGCAAAAGGAAGATGTACACAGCGGTTGGTAAAGTAGCCTGCCTAAAGCACAGTACACAAAATCGCAATCTCTAACTGTCCCTCAGAGTCAGCAGAGCAGCGTTCTGTCCCAAACAGAATTAACAGCACAGTGACGCTAAAATGGCGGCTTTATCCGGCAACAATACCTTCCTTGTGTCACGGTTAGGGTAGCGTGTGTCTATTATATGAGTGTCTGTAAAATGTAACGTTACGCAGACTTATTCTGCCCTTGGGACGCAAAAAATAAGACAGCAGTAATCATTTACTGTATAAAACTCCACCTATGCGCAACAAAACAAGCACGTTCCCTCTTACGGTTCCTGCGCTGACACGTGAGTAGGGAGTTTGGAGACGTTCCTGAATTTATCCCAGGTATCCAAGCATATCAGGCCGATAGGAGGGCATTAAAACCACCCACGGTGGTGACTTAAATATGGTGAATCTAAACAGTGAAGAACTGTAGGTCGATGCGAATGAATGTGCGATCACATGACACACGTTTATAATAACCCTTGCTAGACACGAGTAACTTTGTACACATTTTGACACACCTGAACCCAGATGGCAGTGAATATTCATTCTATTAGGCGCCACATGACTCTTGGTCCAGAATAGATTATATATTGCTAGCACACGAGCTATTAAGGGGAGTGGAAGAGGCAGATGTGCACAACGTAGCTAAATATGACCACGCACCCGTATCAGTGACCCTGCCAGATATGGTGCAGATGGGGCCAAACCAAACTTGGCGCTTCCCGACCTATTTGTTAATGGATGAGAAGTTTCGACATCACGTGAAGCAATGGTGTTTTTAATATGTAAGGGATAATGGAGATACTAGGGATAGGCCGGAACTTTTATGGGCAGCAGGGAAGGGAGTAATGCGCGGGAAACTAATAGGTTATCAGACAACGCTAAAAAAGAAGATCGCGACAAACTACTCGCAGGCTAGCAGGATATTACGCGATAGGTACACGGCAAACAAGACAAGTTCATCAACACAGGTTAAAAATAGATGTAAGCAGGCTAAGGCTGACTTACACGTATGGGTATATCGACGAGAGACAAGCAGTAATAACAATTATAGAGCCGATGTATATCGTTATGGTAGCAAATGAGGGAGACTATTATCACGACTAGCGAAAGGAAATCACATTCGTCATCAACATATTACAGCGTTAACGAATAAACATGGGATCATGAACACAGACCCTCGAACCATAAACACCATTCTACAAGAATACTACTCAGACTTATATAAGGTGGAACATACGGATAGTGCGGAGGGTAACACCTTTGTAGATGGAATACGGTTACCATCCATCACAAACTATCAGCTTCTCCTTTTAAAAAAACAAATTGAGGTGACGGAAGTGACAGCGGCGATAAGTTACTTTAAATACGGGAAAGCTCCAGGACCTGACGGGTTTACAGCCAAATTATTTAAATTATTGAGTGAGGATATCCCGTCCACATTGGTACGCACCTTCAATCATATATTGGAGACAGGAGGGTTGCCCAGCCATTCAAACATGTCAACATGGTGTTGCTACTAGTGTTGAGCGATACGATACCGCAAGTATCGGGTATCGGCGATGTTAGCTGTTTCGGCCTTTCGATACTTAGTTCCGATATTTTACATATATCGTATACCGGAATCGGAAGTTCCCATAATTCGTTGAGAGGCAATGTGATTTTAGTCAGCCAATGAGGAATCCTAAGAAGTGTAGGCACATCCTGTACTGCTGCGGTCATGTTAACTAATGGCATGGCTGTGATTGGATGCTGAAATGATGTCAGAATGCACTATAAAAGGCGCCGCCGCCATTTTAGCTTCACTGTGCTGTGAATTCAGTAAGGGACAGAACGCTGCTGTGCTGACTCTGAGGGACAGTTAGAGATTGCGATTTAGTGTACTGTGCTGTAGGCAGGCTAGCACCAACCGCTGTGTAAAGCTTCCTTTTGCCTGCAGTGTTGTTTTAACAGCTCTGCAAGGTGTGTGTGTGAGTGTAAGTGACGCTGCAGTTTGCTCTGCATGCAACGCTGTCTGTAGGCATCTGCACGTGTCACTCACAGACTCTTTTTTTTTTCTTCAGTGTAATTCTTGCAGCTCCATGCAATTTAACTATTAGTGTGACGCGCTTCCATCCGTATCCAATACATTGGTTGCAAACACTATAGAAGTAGACAAAGGAGTAGCCTTTCACAGATTGTGAACAGTTGTGTTTCAGTGTTCACTTCAGTCTGTGTTTTTTATTTTTTGAGTGCACATCACGCTCCAGTTACTTGTTCAAGCACTGCTGCTTGTACTCTGCTGAGCGTGTCTCAGTGCCTCATCCTTTTCATTTATCTCCAATTGGTTCTGCTCCATTCCATTTAAAATATAATCTATTAGTGTGACGCGCTTCCATCCGTATCCAATACATTGGTTGCAAACACTATAGAAGTAGACAAAGGAGTGTAACGGGTCAGGTAGGTGGAACCTCTGAGCTTTATTTATACAAGAAGGTTATACTTGTAAGAGAGCGGGTGGCGCCCAGGGAGACGGACAGGAAGTCACGGCAAGTGACGGGGCAGTCTCTGGTTATACGGGAAAGGATCACGGCAAGTGACCGGGGCAGTCTCTGGATTGACAGGCAGGTTGTCACGGCAAGTGACCGGGGCAGTCTCTGGATAGACAGGCAGGTTGTCACGGCAAGTGACCGGGGCAGTCTCTGGATTGACAGGCAGGTTGTCACGGCAAGTGACCGGGGTGTCTCTGGATAGACTGGCAGTTGTCACGGCAAGTGACGGGGTGTCTCTGGATAGACAGGCAGGTTGTCACGGCAAGTGACCGGGGCAGTCTCTGGATTGACAGGCAGGTTGTCACAGCAAGTAACCGGGGCAGTCTGTAGATGGACAGGTATATACGACCTGAGATGGTGAAGCCTCGCGGTAGGCTAGCAAGCAGATGGCAGATGGACACTCCCAAGTGAGCAGGCGAGAGTCTCTGGAACAGCCGGGGATCACCGCTTGTGACGTCCGAACCTCCGGGTAGGGCTGCAGTCAGATGGCAGATGATCGCTCCCAAGTGAGCAGGCAAGAGTCTCTGGAATAGCCGGGGATCACCGCTTGTGACGTCCGAACCTCCGGGTAGGGCTGCAGTCAGATGGCAGATGATCGCTCCCAAGTGAGCAGGCAAGAGTCTCTGGAATAGCCGTGGATCACCACTTGTGACATCCGAACCTCCGGGTAGACTTGCGGACAGGTAGCATACAGCAAACGGGCAGGAAACAGGCAGGTAACTGGTAACGGGACCTGAGGGCTGAAGCAGAGTGAAACAGTGCAACAACAACATTGCTCGGGCACCTCCATTAAGGAGGAAGCCCTTAATATAGGGTGGAGTCCTCCGGCATTGGCCGGGGACTTATTTGAAAAATGCGCGCGGCTCCTTTAAGAGCGGGGGAGGGCGCGGGTGCGCGCTCTAAGTCCAGCAGCAGGGAAGGAGCGCGCGGCCCCAGCAGGGCGGAAGGAGGACGCTGAGGAAGGGTAAGGGGGGCGACGTCCCTGCCTGGCAGAGGACGCTGCTGCAGGGGAACAGCGTCCCTGCCTGGCAGAAGGCAGGGACGCCGACGCTACAGTACCCCCCCTCTAGGCCCCCCTCTTTAGGCCAGAAAGAAATTTAGCTAGGATGAGAGGGGCATGGATGTTCTCCCGAGGCTCCCACGTTCTCTCCTCAGGACCAAACCCCTTCCAATCCACCAAAAAATAAGTCTTCCTTCCTACCCTTTTGGTGGCCAGAATGTTCTCTACCTCAAATTCATCGTCAGCAGACACTGGAGCAGGAGGTGTACCTGTAGACTTGAAAAAAGAGTTAAGTACCACCGGTTTAAGGAGAGATACATGGAAAGAGTTAGGAATGCGCAAATTGGCCGGGAGTTTCAATTTATAGGACACCGGGTTGATCTGACTGATGATCTCAAAGGGACCGATGAACCGAGGGCCTAACTTGTAGGAAGGAATCTTGAGCCGGACATACTTGGACGAAAGCCAGACCTTATCCCCAGGACGGAATTGAGGAGGATCCAGACGTCTTTTGTCAGCATGTCTCTTCATACGCTCGGATGACTGAATGAGTGCGGATCGGGTACTCTCCCATATGGAGGAAAATTCTCTAACCAGAGATTCCGCAGCTGGATTGTCCACAGAGATGGTGACAGGAACAGGGATCCGAGGGTGCTGACCGAAGACTACAAAAAACGGAGACTTGGAGGAAGATTCGCTCTCGTGATTATTGTAAGAGAATTCGGCCCAAGGCAGGAGCTCCACCCAGTCAGAATGGTGGGCATTAACGAAGTGCCGGAGATAACTGGTCAGATTCTGATTGTTTTGCTCAACTTGTCCATTGGACTGCGGGTGGTAAGCGGAGGAGAAATCCAAGGTGACGTCTAGCAACTTACAAGTGGCTCTCCAGAAACGTGAGGTGAACTGTACCCCACGATCCGACACAATGTGACGAGGCAGACCATGGAGACGGAAGATGTGGCGGATAAAGTCTTTAGCCAACTCGGGTGCAGACGGAAGACCTGGCAGAGGAATGAAGTGAGCCATCTTGGAAAAGCGGTCAGCGACCACCCAAATAACCGTACAACCGGCAGAAACGGGCAGATCTGTTATGAAGTCCATGGCTATATGCTGCCAGGGGGCAGCGGGTACAGGAAGCGGAAGAAGACGGCCGGCAGGCAGGTGTCTCGGAACTTTGTTGCGGGCACAGGAGACACAGGCAGATACAAAGTCTATTACGTCCTTGTGCAGGGTAGGCCACCAATAATGCCGGGTTATGAGTTGGAGTGTCTTTTTCTGACCAGCGTGGCCAGCTAGTTTAGACGAATGACCCCAGTGTAGGATTCTCTTCCGGTCGGTTACTGATACGAACGTCTTACCATGAGGGAGACGATTTAGACTCACGGGAGCCACCCGCATCACTCTGGCGGGATCGATGATATGTTTAGGTTCTTCCGCGAGATCTGACACCAGGAAAGACCGGGACAAGGCATCAGCCTTGACGTTCTTGTCAGCCGGGCGAAAATGCAAGAGAAAATCGAAGCGGGCAAAAAACAAGGACCACCGGGCTTGGCGAGGGTTAAGTCTCTGAGCATGCTGGAGGTAAGCCAGATTCTTGTGGTCCGTGTAAATGATTACCGGATGAAGAGCCCCCTCGAGTAGGTAACGCCACTCCTCCAATGCCAACTTGATGGCCAATAACTCTCGGTCTCCTATGGAGTAGTTGCGCTCGGAGGAGGAGAAGAGTTTGGAGAAGAAGCCGCAGGATACCATCCTCCCGGATGAAGATTTTTGAGTGAGTACCGCTCCGGCTCCAGAGGAGGAAGCGTCCACCTCCAGGAAGAACTGCTTGTTGCCGTCCGGGCGATGCAGCACTGGAGTGGAAGAGAAGGCCTGTTTTAAGGAAAGAAAGGCCTCCTCTGCTTCGGGCGTCCACTGTTTGGGGTTAGCATCCTTGCGGGTGAGCGCGGAGATTGGAGCAGTCCTGGAAGAGAAGTGCGGTATGAAGAGGCGGTAATAGTTGGCGAATCCCAGGAACCGCTGAATGGCCTTCAACCCCTCCGGTCGAGGCCACTTCTCGATGGCAGACAGTTTCTCCGGATCCATTCGTAGGCCTGTCTGAGAAATGATGTAGCCCAAAAACGGAAGCGAGGTCTGCTCAAAGAGGCACTTCTCATATTTGGCGAAGAGGTGATTCTGCAAGAGCCTGAGCAGAACCTGACGAACATCCCTCCGGTGAGACTGGAGGTCCGGAGAGAAGACCAAGATATCGTCTAGGTACACCACAACGCAAGAGTAGTGGAGGTCCCGAAAGATGTCATTGACCAACTCCTGAAAGACTGCTGGAGCATTACAGAGACCAAAGGGCATCACCAAATACTCGTAGTGGCCGTCCCGGGTGTTGAATGCCGTCTTCAATTCATCTCCCCGACGGATACGAACCAGGTTGTATGCCCCACGAAGATCCAGTTTGGTGAAGATTCTCGCCCTCTAAGTCGATCAAACAATTCTGGAATGAGCGGAAGAGGGTACTTATTCTTCACCGTGATCAAATTTAAGCCTCTGTAGTCAATACAGGGACGGAGAGATCCGTCTTTCTTTTTTACGAAGAAGAAACCTGCTCCCGCTGGGGAGGTAGATTTCCGGATGAATCCTTTGGCCAAGTTCTCCTCGATATATTCGGACATCGACCTGGTCTCAGCAGCGGACAATGGGTAAATAAGCCCACGGGGAGGCGTAGTACCAGGTAGCAGGTCGATCGGGCAATCATACGGTCTGTGTGGGGGTAATGTCTCTGCTTCCTTTTTATTAAAGACATCAGCGAAAGACCAATATGGAATCGGGAGTCCTGGTAGATTAGCAGGTGTAGGAGAAGGACGGACAGGATGAACAGGCACCAGACACGTTTGATGACAGTCCTGTCCCCAGCGAAGAATCTCTCCAGTCTGCCAGTCGAGCACGGGTGCATGCTTTTGGAGCCAAGGCAGACCTAGTAAGAAAGCGTGAGAGAGTCCAGGTAGAACATGAAATGAGATACTCTCAGAATGTAACATTCCCACCTGCAGGGTTATAGCCTCGGTGATAAGCTGGATGGGACGTGGTAGAAGACCCCCATCTACAGCAACAACAGATACTGGTTCAAGCAGAGGTTTGGTGGGAATGCGATATTTCTCTACCAGAGCCTGTGAAACGAGATTCCCAGCTGCTCCAGAATCAAGTTGGGCTAGTTCGAAGTAACGGTTCTCACGAGGAGAATTGAGACAGACAGCAGCAGAGATGAAGAGGATTTATTCTTGTCTAGGTGGACCTCTCCGAGCGAACCTAGACACAGGCGTTTCCCGACCTCTCTGGGCAGGTACGGATCCGGTGCTCCTTACTGCCACAGTAGAAGCAACTCCCCTCAGCACGGCGTGAGTCCTGACGGGCTTTGACCATCTTGGTCTGTTCGACCTGCATGGGCTCTGCCGGGGGCACTTGAGGAGATACAGAAGGAGTTACAGGTCTCTGAAATGAAGGAGCTAGGCGAGGAAACCTTCTCTCACGGGTGACCTCTTTGGCTCGCTCCTGGAACCGTAGATCAATTCGATTGGCCAGAGTTATTAGGTCATCGAGAGAGGTTGGAATGTCCCGACCGGCAAGTTCATCTTTAATGCGGCCGGACAGGCCCTCCCAGAAGACAGCTATCAGAGCGTCATTATCCCAAGCCAGCTCTGAGGCAAGGGTACGAAACCTTATGGCATATTGACCCACGGTGAGACTCTCCTGACGAAGACGCAGCAGAGATGATGCAGAGGAGGTCTTCCGTCCGGGTTCATCGAATACCTTCCGGAAGGCTAAGAGAAAAGCAGACAGGTTAGACACCAGAGGATCTTCTCTTTCCCAAAGAGGATTTAACCAGGCCAGGGCCTCTCCGGTGAGATGTGACATGATGAAGGCAATTTTGGCCCGGTCAGAGTTAAACTGGTGTGCCAGGAGTTCAAAATGCAGGGTACATTGGTTGATGAAACCCGAGCCAGAGCAGGGTCGCCTCCAAACCGAGGAGGAGCTGAAAGTCGAGGTCCTGGAATAGAAACCACGGAGTTGGTAAGCAGTGGAACTGCCGGATTGCGAGTCATGGTGCTCGCGGTGGTTGTCGGGGAAGTATTCAGAGTGTCCAGGCGGGAATTAACACACCGCAGATGACCCAGGATGGACTCCTGTTGAGACCTCTGACGAGACAGTTCATGACACAGGTCAGATAGCGAAGGGGTTTGGGTGCCACCGGGTTCCATGACCCGAGCAAACTGTAACGGGTCAGGTAGGTGGAACCTCTGAGCTTTATTTATACAAGAAGGTTATACTTGTAAGAGAGCGGGTGGCGCCCAGGGAGACGGACAGGAAGTCACGGCAAGTGACGGGGCAGTCTCTGGTTATACGGGAAAGGATCACGGCAAGTGACCGGGGCAGTCTCTGGATTGACAGGCAGGTTGTCACGGCAAGTGACCGGGGCAGTCTCTGGATAGACAGGCAGGTTGTCACGGCAAGTGACCGGGGCAGTCTCTGGATTGACAGGCAGGTTGTCACGGCAAGTGACCGGGGTAGTCTCTGGATAGACTGGCAGGTTGTCACGGCAAGTGACCGGGGTAGTCTCTGGATAGACAGGCAGGTTGTCACGGCAAGTGACCGGGGCAGTCTCTGGATTGACAGGCAGGTTGTCACAGCAAGTAACCGGGGCAGTCTCTAGATGGACAGGTATATACGACCTGAGATGGTGAAGCCTTCCGGTAGGCTAGCAGGCAGATGGCGGATGGACACTCCCAAGTGAGCAGGCGAGAGTCTCTGGAACAGCCGGGATAACCGCTTGTGACGTCCGAACCTCCGGGTAGGGCTGCAGTCAGATGGCAGATGATCGCTCCCAAGTGAGCAGGCAAGAGTCTCTGGAATAGCCGGGGATCACCGCTTGTGACGTTCGAACCTCCGGGTAGGGCTGCAGTCAGATGGCAGATGATCGCTCCCAAGTGAGCAGGCAAGAGTCTCTGGAATAGCCGTGGATCACCACTTGTGACGTCCGAACCTCCGGGTAGACTTGCGGACAGGTAGCATACAGCAAACGGGCAGGAAACAGGCAGGTAACTGGTAACGGGACCTGAGGGCTGAAGCAGAGTGAAACAGTGCAACAACAACATTGCTCGGGCACCTCCATTAAGGAGGAAGCCCTTAATATAGGGTGGAGTCCTCCGGCATTGGCCGGGGACTTATTTGAAAAATGCGCGCGGCTCCTTTAAGAGCGGGGGAGGGCGCGGGCGCGCGCCCTAAGTCCAGCAGCAGGGAAGGAGCGCGCGGCCCCAGCAGGGCGGAAGGAGGACGCTGAGGAAGGGTAAGGGGGGCGACGTCCCTGCCTGGCAGAGGACGCTGCTGCAGGGGAACAGCGTCCCTGCCTGGCAGAAGGCAGGGACGCCGACGCTACAAGGAGTAGCCTTTCACAGATTGTGAACAGTTGTGTTTCAGTGTTCACTTCAGTCTGTGTTTTTTATTTTTTGAGTGCACATCACGCTCCAGTTACTTGTTCAAGCACTGCTGCTTGTACTCTGCTGAGCGTGTCTCAGTGCCTCATCCTTTTCATTTATCTCCAATTGGTTCTGCTCCATTCCATTTAAAATATAATCTATTAGTGTGACGCGCTTCCATCCGTATCCAATACATTGGTTGCAAACACTATAGAAGTAGACAAAGGAGTAGCCTTTCACAGATTGTGAACAGTTGTGTTTCAGTGTTCACTTCAGTCTGTGTTTTTTATTTTTTGAGTGCACATCACGCTCCAGTTACTTGTTCAAGCACTGCTGCTTGTACTCTGCTGAGCGTGTCTCAGTGCCTCATCCTTTTCATTTATCTCCAATTGGTTCTGCTCCATTCCATTTAAAATATAATCTATTAGTGTGACGCGCTTCCATCCGTATCCAATACATTGGTTGCAAACACTATAGAAGTAGACAAAGGAGTAGCTGTAGCGCCGGCGTCCTCTGCCAGGCAGGGACGCTGTTCCCCTGCGCCAGCATCCTCTGCCAGGCAGGGATGTCGCTCCCCTTACCCTCACACAGCGTCCTCCTTCCGCCCTGCTGGGGCTGCGCGCTCCTTCCCTGCCACTGGGCTTAGGGCGCGCGCGCGTGCACGCCCCCGCTCTTAAAGGGGCCGCGCGCATCTTTCAAATAAGGTCCCCGGCCAATGCCGGTGGACTCCACCTTATATAAAGCACCTCCTCCTTAATGGAGGTGCCCGAGCAATGTTGTTGTTGCACTGTTTAACTCTGCTTCAGCCCTCAGGGTCCGTTACCAGTTACCTGCCAGTTTCCTGTCTGCTACCTGCCCGCAAGCCTGCCTGGAGGTTCGGCCGTCACATGCGGTGACCATCGGCAATTCCAGAGACTCTCGCCTGCTCACTTGGGGGCGCTCATCAGCCATCTGCCTGCAAGCCTACCTGGAGGTTCGGCCATCACCTGCGGTGTCCATCGGCTATTCCAGAGACTCTCGCCTGCTCACTTGGGGGCGCTCATCTGCCATCTGCCTGCAAGCCTACCTGGAGGTTCGGCCATCACCTGCGGTGTCCATCGGCTATTCCAGAGACTCTCGCCTGCTCACTTGGGGGCGCTCATCTGTCATCTGCCTGCTAGTCTACCGGGAGGCTCCACCATCTCAGGTCGTATATACCTGTCCATTCAGAGACTGCCCCGGCCCCTTGCCTGCCTGTTTATCCAGAGACTGCCCCGGTCACTTGCCGTGACTACCTGCCTGTCTACCCAGAGACTGCCCCGGTCACTTGCCGTGACTACCCGCCTGTTTGTCCAGAGACTGCCCCGGTCACTTGCCGTGACTACCTGCCTGTCCCTCCAGAGACTGCCCCGGTCACTTGCCGTGACTACCTGCCTGTCCCTCCAGAGACTGCCCCGGTCACTTGCCATGACTACCTGCCCGTCTACCCAGAGACTGTCCCTGTCACTTGCCGTGACTTCCTGTCCGTCTCCCCGGGCGCCACCCGCTCCTTTACAAGGAAAGCCTCCTTGTATAATAAAGCTCAGAGGTTCCGCCTCCCAGACCCGTTACAGTTTGCTCGGGCCCTGGAACCCGGTGGCACCCAAACTCCCTCGCTCTCTGACCTGTGTCATGAACTGTCTCGTCAGAGGTCTCAACAGGAGTCCATCCTGGGTCACCTGCGGAATGTTAATTCCCGCCTGGACACCCTGACTACTTCACCAGCAACCACCGCGGGCGCCATGACTCGCAATCCGGCAGTTCCGCTGCTTACCAATTCTGTGGTTTCCGTTCCTGGACCTCGACTTTCAGCTCCTCCTCGGTTTGGAGGCGACCCTGCTCTGGCTCGGGGTTTCATTAACCAGTGCACCCTGCATTTTGAACTCCTGGCACACCAGTTTAACTCCGACCGGGCCAAAATTGCCTTCATCATGTCCCATCTCACCGGAGAGGCCCTGGCCTGGCTAAATCCTCTTTGGGAGAGAGAAGATCCTCTGGTGTCTGCTTTTCGCTCAGCCTTCCGGAAGGTATTCGACGAACCCGGACGGAAGACCTCCTCTGCATCATCTCTGCTGCGTCTCCGTCAGGGAAGTCTCACCGTGGGTCAATATGCCATACGGTTCCGTACCCTTGCCTCGGAGCTGGCTTGGGATAATGACGCTCTGATATCTGTCTTCTGGGAGGGTCTGTCTGGCCGTATTAAAGATGAACTTGCCGGTCGGGAGATTCCAACCTCTCTCGATGACCTAATAACTCTTGCCAATCGAATTGATCTACGGTTCCAGGAGCGCGCTAAGGAGGTCACCCGTGAGAGAAGGTTTCCTCGTCTAGCTCCATCTTTTCAGAGACCTGTAACTCCTTCCGTTTCTCCTCAGGCACACTCTTCTGAGCCTATGCAAGTCGACCAGACCAAGATGGTCAAAGCCCGTCAGGACTTACGCCGTGCCGAGGGGAGTTGCTTCTACTGTGGCAGTAAGGAGCACCGGATCCGTACCTGCCCAGAGAGGTCGGGAAACGCCTGTGTCTAGGTTCGCTCGGAGAGGTCCACCTAGACAAAAATAAATCCTCTTCATCTCTGCTGCTGTCTGTCTCAATTCTCCTCGGTGAGAACCGTTACTTCGAACTGGCCCAACTTGATTCTGGAGCAGCCGGGAATCTTGTTTCACAGGCTCTAGTAGAAAAATATTGCATTCCTACCAAACCTCTGGTTGAACCAGTATCTGTTGCTGCTGTGGATGGGGGTCTCCTACCACGTCCCATCCAACTTATCACTGAAGCCATAACCTGCAGGTGGGAATGTTGCACTCTGAGAGCATCTCGTTTCATGTTCTGCCTGGACTCTCTCACGCTTTCTTACTAGGTCTGCTTTGGCTCCAAAAGCATGCACCCGTGCTCGACTGGCAGACTGGAGAGATCCTTCGCTGGGGACAGGACTGTCATAAAACGTGTTTGGTTCCTGTTCATCCCGTCCATCCTTCTCCTACACCAACTAATCTACCAGGGCTCCCGATTCCATATTTGTCATTCGCTGATGTCTTTAATAAAAAGGAAGCAGAGACATTACCCCCTCACAGACCGTATGATTGCCCGATCGACCTGCTACCCGGTACTACGCCTCCCCGTGGGCGTATTTACCCATTGTCTGCTGTTGAGACCAGGTCGATGTCCGAATATATCGAGGAGAATTTGGCCAAGGGATTCATCCGGAAATCCACCTCCCCAGCGGGAGCAGGTTTCTTCTTCGTAAAAAAGAAAGACGGCTCTCTCCGTCCCTGTATTGACTACAGAGGCCTAAATTTGATCACGGTGAAGAATAAGTACCCTCTTCCGCTCATTCCAGAATTGTTTGATCGTCTGAGGGGGGCTAGAATCTTCACCAAACTGGATCTTCGTGGGGCATATAACCTAGTCCGTATCCGTCGGGGAGATGAATGGAAGACGGCATTCAACACCCGGGACGGCCACTACGAGTATTTGGTGATGCCCTTTGGTCTCTGTAATGCTCCAGCAGTCTTTCAGGAGTTGGTCAATGACATCTTTCGGGACCTTCTCTACTCCTGCGTTGTGGTGTACCTAGACGACATCTTGGTCTTCTCTCCGGATCTCCAGTCTCACCGAGGGATGTTCGTCAGGTTCTGCTCAGGCTCAGACAGAATCACCTCTTCGCCAAATATGAGAAGTGTCTATTTGAGCAGACCTCGCTTCCGTTTTTGGGCTACATCATTTCTCAGACAGGCCTACGAATGGATCCGGAGAAACTGTCTGCCATCGAGAAATGGCCCCGACCGGAGGGGTTGAAGGCCATTCAGCGGTTCCTGGGATTCGCCAATTATTACCGCCTTTTCATACCGCACTTCTCTTCCCGGACTGCTCCAATCTCCGCGCTCACCCGCAAGGATGCTAATCCCAAACAGTGGACGCCCGAAGCAGAGGAGGCCTTTCTTTCTTTAAAACAGGCCTTCTCTTCCGCTCCAGTGCTGCATCGTCCGGACGGCAACAAGCAGTTCTTCCTGGAGGTGGACGCTTCTTCTTCTGGAGCCGGAGCGGTACTTACTCAAAAATCTTCATCCGGGAGGATGGTATCTTGCGGCTTCTTCTCCAAACTCTTCTCCTCTTCTGAGCGCAATTACTCCATAGGAGACCGAGAGTTATTGGCCATCAAGCTGGCATTGGAGGAGTGGCGTTACCTACTCGAGGGGGCTCTTCATCCGGTAATCATTTACACTGACCACAAAAATCTGGCTTACCTCCAGCATGCCCAGAGACTTAACCCTCGCCAAGCCCGGTGGTCCTTGTTTTTTGCCCGCTTTGATTTCCTTTTACATTTTCGCCCGGCTGACAAGAACATCAAGGCGGACGCCTTGTCCGGTCCTTCCTGGTGTCGGATCTCGAGGAGGAACCTAAACATATCATCGATCCCGCCAGAGTGATGCAGGTGGCTCCCGTGAGTCTAAATTGTCTCCCTCCTGGTAAGACGTTCGTATCAGTAACCGATCGGAAGAGAATCCTACACTGGGGTCATTCGTCTAAACTAGCTGGCCACGCTGGTCAGAGAAAGACCCTCCAGCTCATTACTCGGCATTACTGGTGGCCTACCCTGCACAAGGACGTAATAGACTTTGTTTCTGCCTGTGTCTCCTGTGCCCGCAACAAAGTTCCGAGACACCTGCCTGCCGGCCGTCTTCTTCCGCTTCCTGTACCCGCTGCCCCCTGGCAGCATATAGCCATGGACTTCATAACAGATCTGCCCGTCTCTGCCGGTTGTACGGTCATTTGGGTTGTTGTTGACCGATTTTCCAAGATGGCTCACTTCATTCCCTGCCAGGGCTTCCGTCTGCACCCGAGTTGGCTAAAGACTTTATCCGCCACATCTTCCGTCTTCGTGGTCTGCCTCGTCACATTGTGTCGGATCGTGGGGTACAGTTCACCTCACGTTTCTGGAGAGCCACTTGTAAGTTGCTAGACGTCACCTTGGATTTCTCCTCCGCTTACCACCCGCAGTCCAATGGACAAGTCGAGCGAATCAATCAGAATCTGACCAGTTATCTCCGGCACTTCGTTAATGCCCACCATTCTGACTGGGTGGATCTCCTGCCTTGGGCCGAATTCTCTTACAACAATCACGAGAGCGAATCTTCCTCCAAATCTCCGTTTTTTGTAGTCTTCGGTCAACACCCTCGGATCCCTGTTCCTGTCTCCATCTCTGTGGACAATCCAGCTGTGGAATACTCTGGTTAACGAGTTTTCCTCCTTATGGGAGAGTACCCGGTCCGCACTCATTCTGTCATCCGAGCGCATGAAGAAACATGCTGACAAAAAAAGTCTGGATCCTCCTCAATTCTGTTCTGGGGATAAGGTCTGGCTTTCGTCCAAGTATGTCCGGCTCAAGATTCCTTCCTACAAGTTAGGCCCTCGGTTCATCGGTCCTTTTGAGATCATCAGTCAGATCAACCCGGTGTCCTATAAATTGAAACTCCCGGCCAATTTGCGGATTCCTAACTCCTTCCATGTATCTCTCCTCAAACCGGTGGTACTTAACTCTTTTGTCAAGTCTACAGGTACACCTCCTGCTCCAGTGTCTGCTGAAGACGAATTTGAAGTAGAGAACATTCTGGCCACCAAAAGGGTAGGAGGAAAGACCTACTTTCTGGTGGATTGGAAGGGGTTTGGTCCTGAGGAGAGAACGTGGGAGCCTCGGGAGAACATCGATGCCCTCTCATCCTAGCTAAATTTCTTTCTGGCCTAAAGAAGGGGGGGCCTAAAGGGGGAGGTACTGTAGCGCCGGCGTCCTCTGCCAGGCAGGGACGCTGTTCCCCTGCGCCAGCATCCTCTGCCAGGCAGGGACGTCGCTCCCCTTACCCTCACACAGCGTCCTCCTTCCGCCCTGCTGGGGCTGCGCGCTCCTTCCCTGCCACTGGGCTTAGGGCGCGCGCGCGTGCACGCCCCCGCTCTTAATGGGGCCCGCGCATCTTTCAAATAAGGTCCCCGGCCAATGCCGGTGGACTCCACCTTATATAAAGCACCTCCTCCTTAATGGAGGTGCCCGAGCAATGTTGTTGTTGCACTGTTTAACTCTGCTTCAGCCCTCAGGGTCCGTTACCAGTTACCTGCCTGTTTCCTGTCTGCTACCTGCCCGCAAGCCTGCCTGGAGGTTCGGCCGTCACATGCGGTGACCATCGGCAATTCCAGAGACTCTCGCCTGCTCACTTGGGGGCGCTCATCAGCCATCTGCCTGCAAGCCTACCTGGAGGTTCGGCCATCACCTGCGGTGTCCATCGGCTATTCCAGAGACACTCGCCTGCTCACTTGGGGGCGCTCTTCTGCCTGCAAGCCTACCTGGAGGTTCGGCCATCACCTGCGGTGTCCATCGGCTATTCCAGAGACTCTCGCCTGCTCACTTGGAGGCGCTCATCTGTCATCTGCCTGTTAGTCTACCGGGAGGCTCCACCATCTCAGGTCGTATATACCTGTCCATTCAGAGACTGCCCCGGCCCCTTGCCTGCCTGTTTATCCAGAGACTGCCCCGGTCACTTGCCGTGACTACCTGCCTGTCTACCCAGAGACTGCCCCGGTCACTTGCCGTGACTACCCGCCTGTTTGTCCAGAGACTGCCCCGGTCACTTGCCGTGACTACCTGCCTGTCCCTCCAGAGACTGCCTCGGTCACTTGCCGTGACTACCTGCCTGTCCCTCCAGAGACTGCCCCGGTCACTTGCCGTGACTACCTGCCTGTCCCTCCAGAGACTGCCCCGGTCACTTGCCGTGACTACCTGCCCGTCTACCCAGAGACTGTCCCTGTCGCTTGCCGTGACTTCCTGCCGTCCCCCGGGCGCCACCCGCTCCTTTACAAGGAAAGCCTCCTTGTATAATAAAGCTCAGAGGTTCCGCCTCCCAGACCCGTTACAGTAGCCTTTCACAGATTGTGAACAGTTGTGTTTCAGTGTTCACTTCAGTCTGTGTTTTTTATTTTTTGAGTGCACATCACGCTCCAGTTACTTGTTCAAGCACTGCTGCTTGTACTCTGCTGAGCGTGTCTCAGAGCCTCATCCTTTTCATTTATCTCCAATTGGTTCTGCTCCATTCCATTTAAAATATAATCTATTAGTGTGACGCGCTTCCATCCGTATCCAATACATTGGTTGCAAACACTATAGAAGTAGACAAAGGAGTAGCCTTTCACAGATTGTGAACAGTTGTGTTTCAGTGTTCACTTCAGTCTCTGCGTAATAACCACACTTAGGCCTTATAACTTTTCTGACTTTCTTTATCAATCTACCAAGATGAAGAAGTCAGTGAGTAAGGCACGTGGTCGTGGCCGTGGAGTTTCAGCAGGGAGAGGACGTGGGGATTCTGTGGCTGCTGCCGCCCTCAGTGACACAGCATCCACCAGTTTTACCCATGAGCGTTCCTTTATGCGCACTTTGGTAGGAGCTCGGCGTGCCCCCCTGCTGCGGGAAGAACAAATTGAAGCCGTTGTTGGTTGGATGGCAGCCAATGCATCGACTTCATTCCTTCCACCTCCTCTCAGGAACACCACACTGTTGAGCAACCATCTGTCTGTTCACCGCCTGTCAAATTGCCCAGGCAGTCAGAGAGTTCTGTACAGGAGCCAGCTGAGTCTCTGCTTCTGTTCTCAGAATCTGTTGGCTCGCAAACACGGGCACAGGCAAGCAGCATTCTGCAATTTGAAGAAGAGGGAGTATGCAGTGATGCGCAACAGCTGTGTCTCTCTCAATCTGAAGAAGCGGGTGAGCCAGTGCCGATGGACAGCACACCGCAGAACGCATCTTATGATGATGATGAGACTCAGGTGCCAGGTTTTGTGGAGCATGGTGCTGCCCAGACCATCCAACAGCAGCAGGTGTTGGAAGAGGGTAGTGGAGATGATGAAGTCCGAGACCCAACATGGCGTGAGCAACAGGAAGGTGGTGGGAGCAGCTCTGAGGAAGAGATTGTCCCAACGGTACAAAGAGGAGGGAGAGGTAGGCTGCAGACTCGCTTGCCTGTAGCCTCCAGTTTGGCACCTGTTGGGAGCAGTTCTCTTAGAAATGTCAAAATTGGCGCTCCCATGACTTGCACTGCGTGGTCCTTTTTTGACAGACTTGTAGATGATATTTGCTATGTTCAATGCAAGCTGTGTAAGCAAAAAGTTAAAAGAGGTAAAAATATCAGTAACCTGAATACCACAAATATGTGGAAACATGTACGGACAAAGCACGTAGCTGAGTTACAAAGACACACTGGAGATGTAGGCCAACCTACAGCAGCACCTACATCTTCAGGTCGTGTTGGAGCCTCTACCTTCAGCTCACACACACACCTGGTTCGGCTTCCTCACAGGATCTCCATGGAAGAACTTCGGTCACTGTTGTCCATAGACAAACTGTTATTCCACCCACAGCAGCAAGTTCACAGTCATCGTCACACTCCCAGACCACAAAACAGCCATCGGTACCACAGGCATGGGATAAAAGACGGCCATACTCGGCAAACCATCCACGAGCACAGGCTCTGAATGCTGGCATTGCAAAACTCCTATCCCTTGAAATGCTGTCATTCAGGCTGGTGGAGACTGACAGTTTCAGGAACTTTATGGCATTGGCAGTCCCACAATATAATGTGCCAAGCCGATTTTATTTCAGCAGGCAAGCTGTCCCTGCTCTGCAAAAACATGTCGAGGGAAACATTAAACATGCGCTACTAAACGCCGTCAGTAGCAGGGTCCACCTGACCACCGATGCGTGGACCAGTACCCATGGCCAGGGACGATACCTTTCCCTCACTGCCCATTGGGTCAATGTTGTGGAGCCGGGTACAGATCTTGCCAGTGGCGCTGTACGTGTTCTGCCAACTCCAAGGATTGCAGGAATCCAGTCTGTACACATTGATTCCTCCTCCTACTCCAGTTCCTCAGAATCATCGCTGCACGAGCCGTCACGGTATACCTCCACATGGACCCGTGAACGCTTTCCTGTTGCGACCGATATGAGCACAGCCGTGGCCAAACGTCAACAGGCTATCCTGAAATTAATTTCCATGGGAAATCGAAGCCACACAGCGCAGGAGCTCTGGGATGCATCAAGCAGGAGAGCGACGTGTGGTTTTTGTCAGCTAATCTCCAGCCAGGCTTGGTAGTGTGTGACAATGGCCGAAATCTGGTGGCAGCTCTGGGCCTTGGCAACCTCACTCACATACCATGTCTGGCACATGTGCTCAACTTGGTCGTGCAGAGTTTTTTGAGGGACTATCCGGATCTTGATGCACTGCTGCACAAAGTCCGCCTAGAGTGCGCTCACTTGCGACGTTCCAGCATGGCCAGATCGTGCATTGCAGCTCTGCAAGTCAGATTTCGCCTTCCTGAACATCGCATCATATGTGACGTACCCACCAGGTGGAATTCCACGTTACATATGTTGGAGCGGTTGTGTGAGCAGCAGCCAGCAGTAATAATAATAATCTTTATTTTTATATAGCGCTAACATATTCCGCAGCGCTTACAGTTTGCACACATTATCGTCGCTGTCCCCGATGGGGCTCACAATCTAGATTCCCTATCTGTATGTTTTTGGAGTGTGGGAGGAAACCGGAGTACCCGGAGGAAACCCACGCAAACACGGGGAGAACATACAAACTCCTTGCAGATGTTGTCCTTGGTGGGACTTGAACCCAGGACTCCAGCGCTGCAAGGCTGCAGTGCTGACCGCTGAGCCACCATGCTGCCCATGGAGTATCAGCTGCAACAGGCGCAATCAACTCGCAATTTGCGCCGTTCACACTTCACCACTACTGAGTGGGCCTCTATGAAGGACATCTGCGACGTTTTGCGTGCGTTTGATGTCTCAACGCGGATGGCGAGTGCAGATGATGCACTAGTCAGCATGACTGTCCCCCTTATCTGCCTGCTTCAGAAATCACTGAAAGCACTAAAGGAAGAGGTTTTGGAAGAGGTGGAGGATGAGGAGTCACAAATTCAATTACCTTCAGGACAGTCATCGCAACGTGGTTCCTCACAAAGGGCTAGGCAGGGCTCACTTTGTGAGGAGGATGAGGAGGAGTCAATGGAGGAGGAAGAAATCCCTACAGAGGGAGGTACACAACGCTCTAGTCAGTATGTAGAGCGAGGGTGGGGTGATGCAGAGGAGGCAGAGATGACGCCTCTTCCAGAGGACAGCCAGTTGGGAGTCTGCAGCACATGGTTGATTTCATGCTTCAGTGCCTGAGAAACGACCGCCGCATCGCCCACATTCTCACCACGTCAGATTATTGGGTGTACACCCTCCTAGACCCTCGCTACCGGGACAACTTACAAACCCTCATCACACCGGTGAACCGGGACCGTAAAATGCAGGAGTACCAAGACACACTGGTGCAATCCATACTGTTGTACATTCCAGTCGAGAGAGCTGCTGCTGCTGCTACTGCTTTACAAAGCAGCTCTGTGCGTCGAGACAGTGTAGACACCTCTACAACAAGAGGGAGCAGAAGCAGCGCCTCTGCACAGGGCAAGAGCTGTATGTTACAAATGTGGCAAAGTTTTGTGACAGCGCCAGCAAGGTCTACACCATCCGAGACGGCTCCAGTCACCAGGAAGAAACGTTTCCGTAAGATGGTGACAGACTACTTGGCTTTCCCTCTAAGTGTACTCCCAGATGCCTCTTCCCCTTTCAAATTTTGGGTCTCTAAGTTGGATACATGGCCAGAGCTTAGCCAGTATGCATTGGAGGTGCTGGCTTGCCCTGCTGCCAGTGTATTATCTGAGCGTGTCTTTAGTGCTGCAGGTGGTGTAGTAACAGACCGTCGCATGCGACTATCCTCAGAGAATGTAGACCGGCTTACTTTTCTGAAAATGAACAAGGCATGGATCTCACCTGAATTTGCCTGTCCGTTTTCAGATTAAATAACTGTTTGGCAACATTTTCCATGTCTCCTGTTATGTTCATCTTTCTACCACCTGAACTCTACTCCCTGGGCTACAACACCGCCATTTGTTGCTCGTAAGTAATTAGCAGGGGTACTGACTCCTGGCCAGCCTGGTTACAGCACGACAGCTGTTTCCTGGCAGTGTGAACGTCAATTATCCTCCAATAAGTTGTGCTGTCGTGTTGCATTCGGGTTAGCCGACTCTATGGTGCCTGCAGTTTAGGTGATTCCTATGTGTGCTGGGGATATGTAAATAAAGGCGGTTTCCATTGTGACAATAGGACAAGCACCCACTGTAGGACTGTGTGATTCGGTAACTGCGGACGGCTTGCGTCCTGTCAACTTACATTTTCATGGGTGCATTCTTCTACCCGTCCGGGGTCCAGTACCGTCAACTGGTTCTCCCCAGTGCCTTTGGCCTAGGTGCCTCCATCTCCGTATCCGAGTTCCACCAACGTCTGCTGGTCCTTGGTAGTGCTTTGGAGCACAGGTACCTCCTGCTTAGTAACCGTGTCACAGTAACGTCAGCTGGTACTCGGTTGTGACATTGCCTCTTTTCCTTCTGCTACCCGTCCGGGGTCCAGTACCGTCAACTGGTTCTCCCCAGTGCCTTTGGCCTAGGTGCCTCATCTCCGTATCCAAGTTCCACCAACGTCTGCTGGTCCTTGGTAGTGCTTTGGAGCACAGGTACCTCCTGCTTAGTAACCGTGTCACAGTAACGTCAGCTGGTACTCGGTTGTGACATTGCCTCTTTTCCTTCTGCTACCCGTCCGGGGTCCAGTACCGTCAACTGGTTCTCCCCAGTGCCTTTGGCCTAGGTGCCTCCATCTCCGTATCCAAGTTCCACCAACGTCTGCTGGTCCTTGGTAGTGCTTTGGAGCACAGGTACCTCCTGCTTAGTAACCGTGTCACAGTAACGTCAGCTGTACTCGGTTGTGACATTGCCTCTTTTCCTTCTGCTACCCGTCCGGGGTCCAGTACCGTCAACTGGTTCTCCCCAGTGCCTTTGGCCTAGGTGCCTCCATCTCCGTATCCGAGTTCCACCGTCTGCTGGTCCTTGGTAGTGCTTTGGAGCACAGGTACCTCCTGCTTAGTAACCGTGTCACAGTAACGTCAGCTGGTACTCGGTTGTGACATTGCCTCTTTTCCTTCTGCTACCCGTCCGGGGTCCAGTACCGTCAACTGGTTCTCCCCAGTGCCTTTGGCCTAGGTGCCTCCATCTCCATATCCGAGTTCCACCAACGTCTGCTGGTCCTTGGTAGTGCTTTGGAGCACAGGTACCTCCTGCTTAGTAACCGTGTCACAGTAACGTCAGCTGGTACTCGGTTGTGACATTGCCTCTTTTCCTTCTGCTGGCCCTCCGGGTTCCAGCACAGTCAGCTGGTCCTCGTTACTTCCATTGTCTCTTGCTCCATCTGATACCTGTCAGGGTTCCAGTAACGTCAGCTGGTTCTCGGAAATTAGACGACCTTAAAGACCACCCAGAAGAAGATGACGACAACAAGGACGACGAGCATGAAGCCAACCAGCCTGAACACCATCACAAAGAAAAAATAAAAGATTACCCAGAAGATCACCAACAGGACAAAGAAGGTTAAGACAAACTACAAGATACAGAACAAGAGACAGCAGAATAATAAGCAGAAGATCAAAAAGCAGAAGAACATGAAGTATAAGACCAAAATGAAGAGCAAAATATATGCTCTAAATTCTAAGCAGAAGAAGACTAAGCAGTGTATGGGGGTGAGTCCGTTCCTCCTCGTGGTGCCCCTGGAAAATGCCTGCTGCTGCAGGCTAAACTGAACACGGACAAATACTGTTATAATTTAAATCTTTTGTGACAGCAAGAACGGAAGGATGAACAATTCATACTTTTACAAATTACAAGTACAGGAATCTCTGTCACAAATAAGAATATGATGAAGAAGATGAAGAATTTGAATATGAAGATTAATTAGTTTAATAATAACAATATGAGTAATGTAAACAAAAACATGAATATCAAGAAGTTTAAGAAGAAGATTAAGAAGGTGAAGATGAAGAATAATTTGATGAGAAAGATGATGCTGCTGAAGATTATGGAGGAGAAAGTGTGGCACTGGCAAAAGTTAAAAAGGTGAAGAGCATGGAAGTTGTGAAACATACAATTTGCCAAAATAGAAAAAAGGTTAACAACATTGTCAATTTGTTAGTCAATCCAAACGTATTTCCAAAAAAAATATATTAATGCTATTCCAATGCATTGGGTTAAACATGTATGCCTTTATTGTCTCCTCAACCTCCCCCAATACATTCTACATTAGTCTTTGTTGTTTTCCTTCATGTACAATTAACCAACAAGGCAAGAATGGTTTTTTTTTAATGTCGATATTTGGTTCCCATAGACTTACATTGGACTTCCGGTATCGGAATCGGATATCGACTATATTTAGTGATATCGGCGATACCATTCCGATCCGATATTTTTAGATATCGAGCAGTATCGCTCAACACTAGTTGCTACTAAAACCAAACATTCACATCTGCCTGGGATCCTATCGTACATTCTCACTCATGACCATTATATCAAGATTTTGTCCAGGATCATGGCAGATCTTTTGAGTAGCATTGGTCCTACGCTGATAGGGCGATCACAAGTGGCCTTTGTTTGCTACTTTGTTGGCTACTATCAGTCTCACTATGCATAACACATGTGTGCAGTGGGCAGTATTACCTTTGCCTTCAGTGGAGTAGGAAAACCCCTCTCCTATCGAAGTGTTAGTTGGGGAGATGGAAGATTTGACACCGGGACCTGAATTGTAATACTTAAATGTGACAGGTGACAAATTTGTTAAGGCGCAACTCCGCGTCCCCTACGTTGAGTCTAGCCAGTGAAAATTTACTGGTTGTCAATGGGGAACCCCAACACCCCGGGGCAGCTACAGTATTTCAACAATTAGAGCTGAACCAAGATTTGCTGTATCAGGTTTATAAAATACATGTTGAAATTTTTTAACAATTGCTGCTACCGAAGTCATATCGGAGGTTGGTAATGGACTTAGCGCATGCGCATGTACTAGGGTGACATTTGTGCTTATTAATAAAAAATGAAATTGCACACACAGTACACAGACACAGCTCATATGTGTGTATAAGAGAGAGTGTTTCTGTGTGTAGTTCATGCCTCTAGCCTAGAAGATCAGTCTTGCTAAAATCTTTAACACTGACCCCTGTTCTGTTCTTAAAATGGTGGATGCTGAACTGCTTCTCAGCCCCCTCATACACAATCATTATGTGGCACTGCTGGGCTCAGTCAGAGGCACAGATTGAACTAGGCTGTCCTGAGTCATTCTCAATAGAACATTTTGTTCAGCAGTTCATCTAGTTCATTTAGTTCAGAGGTCACATGATGCATTTCCTATCAGCTCCTCACAGGATAGGGTGGAGAAAAACTGAACTAAATGAACTAATCTTTTGAACTAATCTTTTCAGTGAACTAGTTCATGGTGAACTAATCAACAAAATTAACTAGATTTCCCATCACTATGGTGTACACCTTGGTGGCGCTGTCACAAAACTTTGCCACATTTGTAACATACAGCTCTTGCCCTGTGCAGAGGCGCTGCTTGTGCTCCCTCTTGTTGCAGAGGTGTCTACAATGCCTCGACGCACAGAGCTGCTTTGTAAAGCAGTAGCAGCAGCAGCGCTCTCGGCTGGAATGGAGAACATTATGGATTTCAACAGTGTGTCTTGGTCCTCCAGCATTTTACGGTCCCGGTTCAACGGTGTGATGAGGCTTTGTAAGTTGTCCCGGTAACGAGGGTCTAGGAGGGTGTACACCCAATAATCTGACGTGGTGAGAATGTGGCCGATGCAGCGGTCGTTTCTCAGGCACTGCAGCATGAAATCAACCATGTGCTGCAGACTCACAACTGGCTAACAAACGCTGTCCTCTGGAAGAGCGTCACACTAATAGATTTTTGTAAATTTAAAATAGAATAAAGCAACAGCAATTTTTGAAAAATTACAAGGATGAGCCAGTGACAGACACTCAGCAGAGTACACGCTGCGGTGGTTGAAGTAAGTGGAGCGGGATCTACACTCCTACAAAAAAAATTAAAGCTCAGACTAGAGTGAACACTGAAACACAACTGTTCACTTGCTGTGAAAGGCCTTTTTGTGGACTTCTATTATGTTTGCAAGCAATGTATAGTATTTTGATGGAAGAGCGTCACACTAATAGATTTTTGTAAATTTAAAATAGAATAAAGCAGCAGAAATTTTTGAAAAATTACAAGGATGAGCCAGTGACAGACACTCAGCAGAGTACACGCTGCGGTGGTTGAAGTAAGTGGAGCGGGATCTACACTCCTACAAAAAAATTAAAGCTCAGACTAGAGTGAACACTGAAACACAACTGTTCACTTGCTGTGAAAGGCCTTTTTGTGGACTTCTATTATGTTTGCAAGCAATGTATTGTATTTTGATGGAAGAGCGTCACACTAATAGATTTTTGTAAATTTAAAATAGAAGAAAGCAGCAGCAATTTTTGAAAAATTACAAGGATGAGCCAGTGACAGACACTCAGCAGAGTACACGCTGCGGTGGTTGAAGTAAGTGGAGCGGGATCTACACTCCTACAAAAAAATTAAAGCTCAGACTAGAGTGAACACTGAAACACAACTGTTCACTTGCTGTGAAAGGCCTTTTTGTGGACTTCTATTATGTTTGCAAGCAATGTATTGTATTTTGATGGAAGAGCATCACACTAATAGATTTTTGTAAATTTAAAATAGAAGAAAGCAGCAGAAATTTTTGAAAAATTACAAGGATGAGCCAGTGACAGACACTCAGCAGAGTACACGCTGCGGTGGTTGAAGTAAGTGGAGCGGGATCTACACTCCTACAAAAAAATTAAAGCTCAGACTAGAGTGAACACTGAAACACAACTGTTCACTTGCTGTGAAAGGCCTTTTTGTGGACTTCTATTATGTTTGCAAGCAATGTATTGTATTTTGATGGAAGAGCGTCACACTAATAGATTTTTGTAAATTTAAAATAGAAGAAAGCAGCAGAAATTTTTGAAAAATTACAAGGATGAGCCAGTGACAGACACTCAGCAGAGTACACGTTGCGGTGGTTGAAGTAAGTGGAGCGGGATCTACACTCCTACAAAAAAATTAAAGCTGAGACTAGAGTGAACACTGAAACACAACTGTTCACTTGCTGTGAAAGGCCTTTTTGTGGACTTCTATTATGTTTGCAAGCAATGTATTGTATTTTGATGGAAGAGCGTCACACTAATAGATTTTTGTAGATTTAAAATAGAAGAAAGCAGCAGAAATTTTTGAAAAATTACAAGGATGAGCCAGTGACAGACACTCAGCAGAGTACACGCTGCGGTCGTTGAAGTAAGTGGAGCGGGATCTACACTCCTACAAAAAAATTAAAGCTCAGACTAGAGTGAACACTGAAACACAAGTGTTCACTTGCTGTGAAAGGCCTTTTTGTGGACTTCTATTATGTTTGCAAGCAATGTATTGTATTTTGATGGAAGAGCGTCACACTAATAGATTTTTGTAAATTTAAAATAGAAGAAAGCAGCAGCAATTTTTGAAAAATTACAAGGATGAGCCAGTGACAGACACTCAGCAGAGTACACGCTGCGGTGGTTGAAGTAAGTGGAGCGGGATCTACACTCCTACAAAAAAATTAAAGCTCAGACTAGAGTGAACACTGAAACACAAGTGTTCACTTGCTGTGAAAGGCCTTTTTGTGGACTTCTATTATGTTTGCAAGCAATGTATTGTATTTTGATGGAAGAGCGTCACACTAATAGATTTTTGTAAATTTAAAATAGAAGAAAGCAGCAGAAATTTTTGAAAAATTACAAGGATGAGCCAGTGACAGACACTCAGCAGAGTACACGCTGCGGTGGTTGAAGTAAGTGGAGCGGGATCTACACTCCTACAAAAAAATTAAAGCTCAGACTAGAGTGAACACTGAAACACAACTGTTCACTTGCTGTGAAAGGCCTTTTTGTGGACTTATATTATGTTTGCAAGCAATGTATTGTATTTTGATGGAAGAGCGTCACACTAATAGATTTTTGTAAATTTTAAATAGAAGAAAGCAGCAGCAATTTTTGAAAAATTACAAGGATGAGCCAGTGACAGACGCTCAGCAGAGTACACGCAGCATTAGTTGAAGTAACTGGAGCGTGATCTGCACTCAAAAAAAAAAAAAATCACAGACTGCAGTGAACACTGAAACACAACTGTTCACTTGCTGTGAAAGGCTCCATTGTGGACTTCTATAGTGTTTGCAACCAAGGTATTGTATACGGATGGAAGCACGTCACACTATTATTTCAATTACATGGAGCAGCAAGAATTACACTGAAGAAAAAAAAAAAAGAGTCTGTGAGTGACACGTGCAGATGCCTACAGACAGCGTTGCATTTAGAGCAAACTGCAGCGTCACCTGCACTCTCACACACCTTGCAGAGCTGTTAAAACAACACTGCAGGCAAAAGGAAGCTTTACACAGCGGGTGGTAAACTAGCCTGCCTAAAGCACAGTACACTAAATCGCAATCTCTAACTGTCCCTCAGAGTCAGCAGAGCAGCGTTCTTTCCCTGAGTTCACAGCACAGTGACGCTAAAATGGCGGCGGCGCCTTTTATACTGCATTCTGACATCATTTCAGCATCCAATCACAGCCATGCCATTAGTTAACATGACCGCAGCAGTACAGGATGTGCCCACACTTCTTAGGATTCCTCATTGGCTGACTATAATCACATTGCCTCTCAAAGAATTATCGGAACTTCCGATTCCGGTATACGATATAGGAAAAATATCGGAACTAAGTATCGGAATTCCGATACAGCTAATATCGGCCGATACCCGATACTTGCGGTATCGGAATGCTCAACACTATCCAGGACCTCATTTCTCACTACTTAGGAAATAACACCATAGACAAAAAAACAGCAACCTTTCTTCAGAACCAATTTCCAGTGACTCCAGTGTTTTATATTCTACCTAAAGTTCACAAGAATCTACACAACCCCCCCGGAAGGCCAATTGTGGCTTCCACCAATTCAATTCTAGCTCCACTTTCCATTTTTTTAGAAAAAATTCTTACGCCCTTGATTAAGAACACAAGATCTTTTCTATTGGATACCGGACACTTCTTAACACTTATTAAATAAATAGACTCAGTTCCCATTGATAGTCTGTTGGTGACCCTGGACGTCAATAGCCTATATACATCTATACAACATAACAAGGGCATCAGAGCAACAGAAATATTACTACAAAACTCTAGTATGCCACTACATTCAATCCACCTTTGCCTGGATCTCTTGAAACTTGTTCTCTATGAGAACTTCTTCTTATATGAGGACACATATTACATACAAACGCGTGGGACCGCTATGGGGTCAAACGTAGCTCCGGCCTATGCAAACGCTTACATGGACCTTTTTGAGACCGAATATGTTTACAACCATCATCTATTTGTACAATTCGTTATATAGATGATATTTTTTTTCATTTGGCTAGGCTCCCCCTCCACCTTATTGACATTTTTTGAATATCTCGATTCTATCTCTCCAGAACTTCAGTTCACTATCCATCATAGTGACTCACAGATTTCATTCTTGGACACTCTAGTGATAAAAGCTCCTAATGGACAACTTTCCACTGACTTGTTTACTAAACCCACCGACTGCAATAGTTTGCTACACTATTCCAGCTGTCACCCTAAATCCACGAAAGACAGTTTACCACGCTCACAATTCAAGCGAGTATCTCGCATTGTATCCGACCCCATCTCCGCAGGGACAGACTTTCCATGATGGCCAATAGATTCAGGGAACGCAATTACCCGAACCAACTTCTTGATGAAGAATTGACAAAAGCTCTACTACCTCAATCTCCCTCCCCTCCCCGGCAGACATTGGATAGAGTCCCTTTTGTCCACCAACATCATCCTTTTATGGCAAAAATCCACTCAGCCATTAGGAAACATTGGCCCCTACTCACTCGGGCCTATCCTGATGTTCCAGTCTTCCAAAATCGTGTACTTATGAGTACAAGAAGACCCCCAAATATTAAAGATCGCCTGATAAGGGCTGACATTGGCAGTTCACGTCCCTCTTATTCACAACGACTACTCAGTACCCAGCGCAAAGGGACATTCCTGTGCTTAGGCTGTGCCTCTTGCTCAAATGTAATCAAGTCAGACAGTGTTCTCCATCCTAGAACAGGAAAATCCTACCCGATAAATGGTTACTTCACCTGTGAATCTAATTTCGTTCTTTACGTCATTAAGTGTCCATGTGGCCTAATTTATGTGGGGGAAACTACCCAACATGTCAGAGACCGTATAGCAAGCCATAAATCCACAATTAGATGTGGTAAAACGTGGCTTCCCCTTCCTGATCATTTTATCAGGCTCAAACATTCAGTGGCCCAACTGAAGTATCAGGTTCTGGAACAGGTCCCGCGCCCCAGACGAGGTGGGAACCATATACGCCTACTGAAATCCAGAGAAACTCACTGGATTTATACCCTGGATACATTAGCACCACGTGGTCTGAACAGAGAAATTGACTGGTTTATATGAATTACATGTTGTTACTATTACACTAATTCTTTTATGTGATTTCTCCACAGACCCGCTAAAATTTACCACTCTGGTGAGTTCCACATACGTTATCAACAAACCCCCATAATCAATCATGTCCCACATACAGGTCTCATTTTCTTTTTAAATACTCCGTTCCCTGATATTATGTCCTTTTATTTATTTTCATTACTCATTTTCAACCAGGTAATATTCTTCTCTTATTTCTATGGTTCTATATTGGCCAATAAAATACACCATTATCTGCCCTATATGAGCGTCCATCATAGCAAGGCACATATCCAATACAGTTCTATTCAGCCTATGCACTTATACTGCTCTGCGCAGCCCCAGTAGCAGCTTATCGTTGAACAGGAAGTGACACCCGAACCGGATGACGCACTTCCGGTCCGGCGGTCACTAGGAACGCTCATAAACTGGGCGTCCTCCTGCCCAGTGCACGCCACCGATAGCAAGGCGCGGGAGCGCCGCTTTGAATCCTCTTGGAGCAGGTAACCTTCCTCTATACCGCAACAATAAACCGACACCATCTCGTATATCTATATATAAGTGCATATTATTGTATTAGCGTTGCCTTACTAGCCTCAATACTCTATGGCTCTCCATATTATAGAAACACTCTTTATGTTATTTATCTGCTCCTTGGTCCACAATACCCAGTGGAATATCTAAGGGCACAGTTATATAGTCCCATACGTTTTACAACCCTCAACTGTCAGAATTCTCATGGTGACCTCACCATTAATTAGCGCCTTCATATTTACCTAAGTACACTACAGAACCTTCTGGTCATTATTATTAGATAAATGTGACCATCAAGACGCGTTTATGATAGTTCAAGACAAGGCACAAGCAAATATAAATGGTCTTATCCTACAAATTGAGCATAACAAGATTCACTTTTATCCTAATAACCATATGTTACCCTCAAATAACACTAATATTAAACTACATAAATATAATATCTTTCATTTTTCTACTGACATTCTAATTATAGGTGCATTATCACCTCTGGAAGCTATATTATGATTCCTACTTGGACTGTCTGATACTGTATACTCTCAAGGTACTTTATTATTTTTCGCCCTGGGTATTCATTACTTGGACTTCCACCTTGTTCCTAATATCATACTCTTTTTCGTAGAATTTTCCCTTCAATTCTCTATAAGAATCTATCTTGACATTTTGAAGGTAATCTTGTCTTCTTCGTGTATATATTCCTTGTTCCACTTTGGTCTCTTGCATATAAAAAGCTGTTTTGGGCATTCACCTTTTTCCTTTTATTATTGATATTTTTATTTTTGCTGCTGATTGTACTCTTTGTCTCTACCAATTAGTGCTTATTGTGTTCGATGTCATTTTTCTTTGTATACTTTCTTATCTATATGGTAGAATGTTCTGATGTATTTTTTATTAAATTTTGATCGATTTAATTTGTGATATTTATACCTTGTCTTTGTCTTTTTGGCGAAGATATGATTAAGACTCGGGAGAGTCGAAACGTCATCATCACATTAAATTCGCTCTATACCTTGCTCCCTTTGTTGTCACAAATAAATATTCATTATTTTGCATAGAATTCCTCAGAGTGTGCGGTATATTTCGTATTATTGGTGCTTATACATTCTGCCTTCCGTTTATATTCATCTATAAGCTTCCCTCTTACATACTCCAGAGTAAGCTCATCATCTGGGCGCGCATCTAGTGCAGTCACAAGTGTGTCATAGCTCTCTGGAAGACCACTAAGCAGTAATGCGGTTACATGAAAGTCCTTCAGATCTTCCCCAATGCCTCTCAAGTGTTCTACAAGCTCTAGAATACTCCTGATATACTCCTGCATATCCTGGCCTTTCTGTAGCTTAGACTGGTACAGTTTTCTCATAAGATACAGTTTATTGCTTAAATTAATCCTCTCATGTACCTTTTGCAGCTGCTCCCACATTTCTCTTGCAGTATCACATTTACACACATGAACAATCTGATCATCATCTATGCTGAGTGATATGGTACTCTGTGCTTTCTGATCCATCTCTATCCACTCCTGTGGTACTGGGTCAGGTTTAGGCTCCTGTGTGTATTTCCACGTACCTTCCCTTATCAGCAGCATCTTCAGTTTGAATTTCCAGGATTGATAGTTCTGGTTAATGAGACTTGGTACTGTAAACTTCATGGAGTTGCTGCTGCTGGTGGCCATCTTTGCTGTCTTTCTTTCTTTTCTCTGTGTTCTGGGGATCTCTGGGACTCTAGGACTCTGGGCCCATAACTTGTTAGCAGCGGATTAACCAGCGTAACATCTGGAGTCAGCAACAGAGAATGTAGTTTTATTCACATCCAGTATAAACAGCTTACAACACAGCATGAAATGTGATCAGCCTGATATCTGCTATGGCTGCAGCATGAAAAACATTACAACAACACAGGAAGAGAAGGAGGAGGCATCCTGTCTGTGAGTGAGGGTTTTTTTGTTTATAAAACTTTGTTAACAACCTCACAATATGCACAACATATCAAACAGTACAGTAGTAGTTGTTGCAATACATACAAATCAATATGCATTATTCCAACACCCACCTTATCCAAAACCTCACCACAGTCTTCATCCCAACCCTAACCTATCTCTTCAACTTATTACTAACAACTGGTGTTTTCCCCTAATGCTTCAAACTTGCCTCTATCACACCCATCCTCAAAAAGCCCTCCCTTGACCTATCCTCTTTGTCTGGCCATTACCCCATATCACTTCTCCCCTATGCCTCAAAATTACTGGAACAAAAAGTCCATCTCGAACTGTCCTCCTGCTCCCTCCTTGAATGCTTAAATTCTAGCTTCCGAATGTGTCATTCCACTGATACTACCCTGATTAAAATCACCAAAGACCTACTTTTCTCTCTTAATACAGATTCTTTAATCTCTTCGCATCACAGGCTTGGCCCTATCTTGGATCTCTTCATACCTAGCAGACCGGACATAGAGTGTCTCCCACTCGCACACCACCTCTTCATCTTACCTCCTATCTGTCGGTGTCCCCCAAGATTCAGTTCTAGGACCCCTTTCTCTTCTCCATTTACACCTTTGTCCTAGGACAGCTCACAGAGTCCCAGGCTTTCAGTATCAATTTTGTGCAGATGACACATAGATCTACCTCTCTGGACACAATAGCACCTCCTTACTAACTAATTTCCCACAATGTCTATCAGCTCTTTCATCCTTCTTCTCTACTAGATTTCTAAAACTTAACATGGACAAAACAGAATTCATATTTTTCCCCATCTTACTTACACCCCGAACAGACCTACCCATTAAAGTAAATGGCAGCTCACTTTCCCTTGTCCCGAGTTAACCCTAGTCCTGCTAGCTTGCTGCCTAGGGGTAACTCTGGACTCTAATCTCTCCTTCAAACCACATATCTAAGCCCTTTCCACTTCCTTAGGACTTCAACTCAAAAATATTTCCTGAATCGGTACATTCCTTAATCAAAAATTTGCAAAAACCCTAATTCAAGCCCTCTTCATCTCCTGCCTCTACTACTTCAACCTCCTGCTTTGTGGCCTCCCTTCTATTAAGCTATTCCAATTAATCCACTTATCTCTCCGCTGTTCCCCTGACTTTCCTCTCTTTTAATCCCTTCACTGGCTCCCCATTGCCCAGAGGCTCCAGTTCAAATCCTAGCCATGGCATACAAAGCCATTCACAATCTGTTTCCTCCATACATCTGTGACCTACCCTCCCGGTACGTACCTGTACGCAACCTCTGATCCTTACAAAATGTCTTTCTCTACTTCCCTCTTATCTCCTCTTCCCACAATCACATATAAGATTTTTCTCGAGCATCCCACGTACTCTGGAACACTCTCCACTAACATAACAGACTCTCACCTACTGTGAGACGTTTAAAGGAACCTAAATACCTACCTCTTCCAACAACTGTATAACTTGAAGTAACCCTCGATCCACCATGCTGCTGCACAACCAGTTCTCCCCTCATCTATTGTATCCTAAGTCATTCCTTGTATATTATGAGGCCTCGCGGGCAGAGTCCTCTCTCCTCCTGTACCAGTCGATGACACGTATTCTTTAAGATTATTGTACTTGTTTTTTATTATGTACACCCCTCCTCACTGTTATGATCTGCTACAAGCACTAAGGAAAGATGGGAATTCTGTCCCTACAATAGAACTAAGCTGGATCCCTACGATGTAATGGGGAACCTGATCCTGCGACCAGACCCGCTAAAGTCCTCAGCTAGTCTGAACGAAGACCTATAGTTGCGAGGGAGGAATCCCTACAAGATCTAGGGACTGGGAGAAAAGGTGGACACCTCCTAACAGAAATCGTAGCAGGGAAAATAAAACAGAAAACAAATTACTAAGAAATCCTAAGATCAAGCAAAACTGACTGAGAAAGGCACCTAAGCACCCGGCTAGCTTAAGAGTAGATAATATAATGAAGTCCAGCAAAGCCAGAAGGGCGGAGCCAGACTAAATAGGGAAAAAAGGTCATGTGACCAGCAAACTGAAACAAAACCTAACAAGAGGGTTCTAACAGTACCCTCCCTTCTAAGAGGATCATCCGGATCCCCTAGGCCTTAGGCTTATCCGGAAACCTCTTGTGAAACGCTCTGACAAGTTTAGACGCAGAAACATCATCCGCCCTCACCCATGAGTTATTCTCGGGTCCATAACCCTTCCAAGCGACGAGATACTGCAAACTCCCTCTATACCGTCTAGAATTTAGGATGCGGGAAATCTCATATTGCCCGTCCTCCACCACCAGGGGAACAGTGGCCGAGACGTCTCCATCTGAGACCTCAGCTTTTTTCAAGAGAGAAACATGAAACACCGGATTAATCTTCCAGGAGGTAGGAAGCTCCAACTTAACAGCAGATTGGTTAATAACCTGAAGCACCTTAAAGGGCCCTACAAACTTGGGACCCAATTTCTTAGACGGAATCCTCAAGCGCAGATTCTTAGAGGACAACCAAACCATGTCACCAATAGCAAACAAAACCTCTTGTCATTTTCTATCAAAATACACTTTGGATCTTTTGTTAGCCTCCTGAAGATTACCACGCACATCAGTCCAAACTCTCTCCAAAACACCAGAAAAATTCTCCTCTTCAGGTACAGCCGATCCCAACTTGGAAAATGACCCAAACGACGGATGTCTCCCAGTACAACAAAAAAAGGCGAACAACCAGCAGAAGCGGATGTATGGTTGTTAAGAGCAAACTCAGCAAGTGGCAGAAACTCAGACCACCCCTCTTGATTATCAGTCACAAAACAACGCAAGAACTGCTCAACATCCTGGTTTTTCCTTTCTGTCTGGCCATTAGACTCAGGATGATATCCGGATGAAAACGATAAATTAACTCCCAACCTGTCACAAAAGGCGCGCCAAAAACGAGCCACAAACTGAGGTCCCCTATCAGAAACAATGTCAGTAGGAACGCCATGTAGTCTGACAATTTTCTTGACAAAGGCCTTAGCGAGAGTCTTAGCACAAGGCAGTTTGATGAAAGGAACCAAGTGACACATCTTGCTAAAACGGTCCACGACCACCCAGATGACAGTGAAACCCTCAGAGGGGGGAAGGTCAGTAATAAAGTCCATAGCCAAATGTGTCCAAGGTGCACTAGGGACCTCCAGAGGGCAAAGCAACCCCGCAGCAGGAGTATGAGAAGACTTAGATCTAGCACACACCGTGCATTGACGCACCCACTTAATGACTTCCTTCTGCCATCCAGGCCACCAAAAGCTGCGACCCACAAGTCTCTTGGTCTCAGAGATTCCAGGATGACCTGCCAACCGAGAGTCATGACATTCAACAAACAAATCTCTCCTCAGGGTACCAGGCACAAACAACCTCCTATGCGGCGTGTTAGGTGGGGCATTCTCCTGTGCTTTAAGAATCTCATCTTCCAACACAGAGTCCAAAACAGCAATAACAACCCCCTCTTGCAAAATGTTTTCCTTCTCCTCAGTAGCCACCATAGGAGAAAAGCTGCGAGACAAAGCATCAGCTTTAATATTTTTAGCACCTGGGATGTAAGTAATGGTAAAATTAAACCGCGAGAAAAACAGTGCCCACCTAGCCTGACGGGCATTCAAGCGTTTGGCAGCATCAAGGTAGACCAGATTTTTATGATCGGTGAAGACTTGAACGGGAAATTCAGCTCCCTCCAAAAATGACGCCAGTGTTCAAATGCGAGTTTAATTGCCAACAATTCCCGATTACCGATATCATAATTTAGTTCAGACTCAGAAAATTTCTTTGAAAAAAAAGCACAGGGATGTACTCCATCCGTCTTTTCCTGAGACAACACCGCGCCGACCCCCACAGAAGCATCAACCTCAACCAAAAATGGTTTAGTCACATCATGCTGTGTAAGGATGGGAGCAGAGCTGAACTTCTCCTTTAGCAACACAAAAGCCTCAATGGCCTCAGTAGTCCACTGAACAGCATCAGCACCTTTCCTGGTGAGATCGGTCAGAGGTTTGGCAATCACAGAAAATTTTTAATGAATTTTCTATAATAATTGGCGAACCCCAAAAACCTCTGTATTGATTTCACACCAATAGGTCTAGGCCAATCCTGCACAGCTTGCACTTTCACCGGGTCCATCTCAAAACCTTCACTGGAGACAATGTAGCCCAAAAAACAAAGTCTCTGTACAGCAAACTCACATTTTTCTAGCTGGCAAAAAGTGAATTATCACTCAGTAACTGTAATACTTCACGCACACTCCTCCAATGAGACTCCAAATCCGGTGAATAAATCAAAATGTCATCCAAATACACAACCACACTTCTGCCGATCAAAGGTCTAAGGATGTCATTAATAAGATTCTGAAAAAATGCCAGAGCACTGGAAAGCCCAAAAGGCATAACCAGATTCTCAAAATGACCTAGTGGAGTGTTAAACGCAGTCTTCCATTCACCTGTATGGCTAATTGCATAGCCTCTTGCAAGTTACCAGGTATAGGATAAGCAATCAGCAAATCTTTAACCCTTTCACTTAACCCTGCAAGAAATAAACTTTTCAAAGCTGAATCGTTCCACCCCACCTGAGTGGACCACCTTCGGAAGTGAGTACAATATTTTTCCACATTACCTGATCCCTGTCTCAAACGTCTCAATTCTGTCTCAGCTGATGAAACACGATCAGGATCGTCATACAATAACCCCAAAGCAGAAAAAAAATTATCCACTGATCTAAAGCATGGATCACTAGGCTGCAGAGAAAAGGCCCAGTCCTGAGGTTCTTTGCGCAAAAGTGACATTATAAACCCTATGCGCTGTGATTCATCACCAGAGGATCTGGGTCTCAAACGGAAATACAACAAGCAAGCATTTTTAAAAGAAAAAAAATCTTGTTGTTCACCAAAAAATAAATCAGGCAAACGTACCTTTGGCTCCACAAAATGTGCTCCAGAACAACTACTCACGTGTTGCTGGATCTCAGCCACCTCCAGAGAAAGTCCCTGCAGGCGTTGAGCCAAATCCTGAACCGACACCATGATGGAAACAGAAAATCTTTCCTTAGAGATTTTTTTTTTTTGGGCTGGACTTACTGTTATGATCTGCTACAAGCACTAAGGAAAGATGGGAATTCTGTCCCTACAATAGAACTAAGCTGGATCCCTACGATGTAACGGGGAACCTGATCCTGCGACCAGACCCGCTAAAGTCCTCAGCTAGTCTGAACGAAGATCTATAGTTGCGAGGGAGGAATCCCTACAAGATCCAGGGACTGGGAGAAAAGGTGGACACCTCCTAACAGAAATTGTAGCAGGGAAAATAAAACAGAAAACAAATTACTTAGAGATCCTAAAATCAAGCAAAACTGACTGAGAAAGGCACCTAAGCACCCGGCTAGCTTAAGAGTAGATAATACAATGAAGTCCAGCAAAGCCAGAAGGGCGGAGCCAGACTAAATAGGGAAAAAAGGACATGTGATCAGAAAACTGAAACAAAACCTAACAAGAGGGTTCTAACACTCACATGTAAAACATCATGGAATTAATTACTCTATAATAATAATAATAATACAGCATATGGACATTATTGTTACTTATGTTTGTGTTTAGATTCTACATTAATATATAGAATACAGATATTGCAGCCACCACTTCCATCAAATAATCCTCTATCCAAACAGAAAAGGTGTGCCAAAGTGAACTGTCATATTTTCGGCTGCTACATCTGTATTTAAAACATCGTAATTGTTGATGTTTTCTTTGTGGCATGCTGTACCATGGACAAAGTGCATGCAAACAGGGAACCAGATGTTAAAAATCTAACTTCCACACTCGGTGGTCAAGCATTCACAAATCTTTCCATATATTTCTATAGAAATTCAGAAAACAGTCATGCAGTTCTTTATCATATGAAGGGGTGTATTTAGTGAAATGCTTTGCTTGAGATGATGGTAGAATAAATCTGAAATCAGCTTAAAGGGTGATTCAAAAATACGAGGACATCACTTAGAAAAAAAAGCAATTGATTTTCAATAAAACATGTTTATTTTAACAGAAAGCCCTGTTATTGCAGTGTAACATCACCATATACCAGAAAAGCAGTATTAGTACATAGCTGTCTTATAGACTTACATGAAAAATGGTTTTAATAAAACGCTTTGGGATAGAATGTGCAGCAATAGGAGAATGCACATACTTGCTGATAAAACTGTTTTGTGTTCCTGATGTGCCCACAAATGCACTTATGGTGATAAAATAACATTATCTAAAGTAACTTGTTAAATCTACTTTACAATGAACAGATTTGAATTAAGCAATGTATTCCCCATGTAACAGGAAAACAGCTAGTAATTCTCTGCCTATATCATGGTATTGAACATTTTTCTCCATTCATTGCACATTACATATTTTATGATGTTGACTGGATTATACAGTAAAGTCTCATAGTAAGAATATTCCCTGAAAACTATGTATAACATGCAGAAGTTCTTTTATTGGTTTGGTTTTCCATTGTGCTTTTTTCTATAATGTATTAAGCTTAAAGATAATCTGTCAGAAGTTTTTGCAATGTAATATGAGGCACAGACCCTGATTACTGTGATATGCCACTTATTAGGCCGGCTTCGCACTTAACGTATGGAAAATCGGTTCTAGTCTCCCTGCCGAGACTCATGGGAGTGTAATGTGAGTGTCAAGCAAATACAATCCGATTTCTCAAGCCTAGCATCCGATTTACGGCCGAATGCAAGGTGATTGCTATCCGATTGCAGTGCAATTTTAACATGAGCTTTTTTGCTCTATCATTTACACATCGTTTTCAAAGGAAATATTCTTCAAAACACACACATAAAAAATAGATTGATAGATTAAAAGCTGTCAATTCATCTGCTGCGTACAGTATAACCACAGAGTAACAAGTTAGTATAGAATAGATATATACACATAGAATAGATGTATAGATACAGTATATATCAGTGACACAAACATATATATATATATATATATATATATATATAGTACAGACCAAAAGTTTGGACACACCTTCTGCTTTGATGACTGCTTTGCACACTCTTGGCATTCTCTTGAGGAGCTTCAAGAGGTAGTCACTGGAAATGGTTTTCACTTCACGGTGTGCCATGTCAGGTTTAATAAGTGAGATTTCTGACCTTATAAATGGGGTTGGGACCATCAGTTGTGTTGTGCAGAAGTCTTGTGGATACACAGCTGATAGTCCTACTGAATAGACTGTTAGAATTTGTATTATGGCAAGAAAAAAGCAGCTAAGTAAAGAAAAACGTGTGGCCATCATTACTTTAAGAAATGAAGGCCAGTCCGAAAAATTGGGTAAACTTTCAAAGTGTCCCCAAGTGCAGTTGCAAAAACCATCGAGTGCTACAAAGAAACTGGCTCACATGAGGACCGCCCCAGGAAAGGAAGACCAAGAGTCACCTCTGCTTCTGAGGATAAGTTTATCCGAGTCACCAGCCTCAGAAATCACAGGTTTACAGCAGCTCAGATTAGAGACAAGGTCAATGTCACACAGAGTTCCAGCAGCAGACACATCTCTACAACTGTTAAGAGGAGACTTTTTGCAGCAGGCATTCATGGTAAAATAGCTGCTAGGAAACCACTGCTAAGGACAGGCAACAAGCAGAAGAGACTTGTTTGGGCTAAAGAACACAAGGAATGGACATTAGACCAGTGGAAATCTGTGCTATGGTCTGATGAGTCCAAATTTGAGATCTTTGGTTCCAACCACCGTGTCTTTGTTACGACGCAGAAAAGGTGAACGGATGGACTCTACATGCCTGGTTCCCACCGTGAAGCATGGAGGAGGAGGTGTGATGGTGTGGGGGTGCTTTGCTTATAACACTGTTGGGGATTAATTCAAAATTGAAGGCATACTGAAGCAGCATGGCTACTACAGCATCTTGCAGCGGCATGCTATTCCATCCAGTTAGCGTTTAGTTGGAGCATCATTTATTTTCAACAGGACAATGACCCCAAACACACCTCCAGGCTGCGTAAGGGCTATTTGACCAAGAAGGAGAGTGATGGGGTGCTACGCCAGATGACCTGGCCTCCAAAGTCACCAGACCTGAACCCAATCGAGATGGTTTGGGGTGAGCTGGACCGCAGAGTGAAGGCAAAAGGGCCAACAAATGCTAAGCATCTCTGGGAACTCCTTCAAGAATGTTGGAAGACTATTTCCGGTGACTACCTCTTGAAGCTCATCAAGAGAATGCCAAGAGTGTACAAAGCAGTCATCAAAACAAAAGGTGGCTACTTTGAAGAACCTAGAATATAAGACATAATTTCAGTTGTTACACACTTTTTTGTTAAGTATATAATTCCACATGTGTTAATTCATAGTTTTGATGCCTTCAGTGTGAATGTACAACTTTCATAGTCATGAAAATACAGAAAAATCTTTAAGTGAGGTGTGTCCAAACTTTTGGTCTGTACTGTATATTAGGGTGCCAAAAAAATGCATGGTAAAAATTATGTAGCAAGTTTTTGAAGGTATTACCTCTTAATTTTGCTCCTTTTTGGTCATAGATATAATTTTCTTTGTATAAGATTAGTTATCATTTACTGGTTGCTGAATGGCACATCATATTGCAGTTTTAAATGTTTGTTTAGTATTTATGGTCATGCATATCCCTCGATATGTATGGTATGTTATGCCGTTTACAGATCAGATTGAACTGATTTTATATTTTGATAGATCGGGCGTTACTAAGGCTACTAAGTACTGATACATGTACAATGTAAATAATTGTGTAAAGCATATTTTACTGTAATAAAATGCTTACTGCCATTCTATATTTTTTTTAATTATAAATAGTATATCCAGTTAAAGATATGATGACATACTGAGTGGTTATTGTGTGTACAATATTGTGGAAAATGAGAAACATGGAATAATTCACATGCCTTGAGCAAGAGGTAAATCTAAATTTAATGTCAACATATTTTACAAGGTGAATCCTTATGTCAAAATGAACAAATTTGAGGGGTAAGACTTACCAAATTGCAAAGTTCATTTTTCTAGGCACCCTAATATATACAGTACAGACCAAAAGTTTGGACACACCTTCTCATTCAAAGATTTTTCTGTATTTTCATGACTATGAAAATTGTAGAATCACACTGAAGGCATCAAAACTATGAATTAACACATGTGGAATTATACATTACACTTTACAAAAAAGTGTGAAACAACCGAAAATATGTCTTATGTTCTAGGTTCTTCAAAGTAGCCACCTTTTGCTTTGATTACTGCTTTGCACGCAGAAAAGGTGAACGGATGGACTCAACATGCCTAGTTCCCACCGTGAAGCATGGAGGAGGTGATGGTGTGGGGGTGCTTTGCTGGTGACACAGTTGGGGATTTATTCAAAATTGAAGCGGTGAGCGGTCCAGCTCACCCCAAACCATCTCAATTGGGTTCAGGTCTGGTGACTGTGGAGGCCAGGTAATCTAGCGTAGCACCCCAACACTCTCCTTCTTGGTCAAATAGCCCTTACACAGCCTGGAGGTGTGTTTGGGGTCATTGTCCTGTTGAAAAATAAATGATGGTCCAACTAAACGCAAACCGGATGGAATAGCATGCTGCTGCAAGATGCTGTAGTAGTCATGCTGGTTCAGTATGCCTTCAATTTTGAATAAATCCCCAACAGTGTCACCAGCAAAGCACCCCCACACCATCACACCACCTCCTCCATGCTTCACGGTGGGAACCAGGCATGTAGAGTCCATCCGTTCACCTTTTCTGCGTGCAAAGCAGTAATCAAAGCAAAAGGTGGCTACTTTGAAGAATGTAGAATATAAGACATATTTTCAGTTGTTTCACACTTTTTTGTAAAGTGTAATGTATAATTCCACGTGTTAATTCATAGTTTTGATGCCTTCAGTGTGATTCTACAGTTTTCATAGAAGTAAAAGAAAACTGACTGGCACATCCAAACCAGTGTGAATTAGGTGCAAACCAGGAGCAGCTACCTCCATAGACAATATACAAAAAAAGGTTGCACTCTATCGTGCCAAAGCAAGTCAATGTGAAATATGAAACATGAATAGCAATATGGCTTTTGAATATTAGAAAAAAATGAATGAGACGCTTTGCACAAAATTTGGCCAAATAATGCCTGCCCATACACCAACGTCAAGGTGGTCTCAGAACGTATGGGTCCCTGCCTATGTGAAAATACCTCTATTAGGCTGATATCTGAATTCCTGGGTGAATTTGGACACCTCTGTCAGTAAAGCTTGCCTTTTCTGGGTGAGCAGGAACCTGCTATAATTAAAATCACCACATGGTGATGGGCGGAGTGCTCGGTCAGTAAGCTAACATAGAAGTAAAAGAAAACTGACTGGCACATCCAAACCAGTGTGAATTAGGTGCAAACCAGGAGCAGCTACCTCCATAGACAATATACAAAAAAAGGTTGCACTCTATCGTGCCAAAGTAAGTCAATGTGAAATATGAAACATGAATAGCAATATGGCTTTTGAATATTAGAAAAAAATGAATGAGACGCTTTGCACAAAATTTGGCCAAATAATGCCTGCCCATACACCAACGTCAAGGTGGTCTCAGAACGTATGGGTCCCTGCCTATGTGAACATACCTCTATTAGGCTGATATCAGAGGTGTCCACATTCACCCAGGAATTCAGATATCAGCCTAATAGAGGTATGTTCACATAGGCAGGGACCCATACGTTCTGAGACCACCTTGACGTTGGTGTATGGGCAGGCATTATTTGGCCAAATTTTGTGCAAAGCGTCTCATTCATTTTTTTCTAATATTCAAAAGCCATATTGCTATTCATGTTTCATATTTCACATTGACTTGCTTTGGCACTATAGAGTGCAACCTTTTTTTGTATATTGTCTATGGAGGTAGCTGCTCCTGGTTTGCACCTAATTCACACTGGTTTGGATGTGCCAGTCAGTTTTCTTTTACTTCTATGTTAGCTTACTGACCGAGCACTCCGCCCATCACCATGTGGTGATTTTAATTATAGCAGGTTCCTTCTCACCCAGAAAAGGCAAGCTTTACTAACAGAGGTGTCCACATTCACCAGAAATTCAGATATCAGCCTAATAGAGGTATGTTCACATAGGCAGGGACCCACACGTTCTGAGACCACCTTGACGTTGGTGTATGGGCAGGCATTATTTGGCCAAATTTTGTGCAAAGCGTCTCATTCATTTTTTTCTAATATTCAAAAGCCATATTGCTATTCATGTTTCATATTTCACATTGACTTGCTTTGGCACGATAGAGTGCAACCTTTTTTTGTATATTGTCTACGGAGGTAGCTGCTCCTGGTTTGCACCTAATTCACACTGGTTTGGATGTGCCAGTCAGTTTTCTTTTACTTCTATGTTAGCTTACTGACCGAGCACTCCGCCCATCACCATGTGGTGATTTTAATTATAGCAGGTTCCTGCTCACCCAGAAAAGGCAAGCTTTACTGACAGAGATGTCCACATTCACCCAGGAATTCAGATATCAGCCTAATAGAGGTATGTTCACATAGGCAGGGACCCATACGTTCTGAGACCACCTTGACGTTGGTGTATGGGCAGGCATTATTTGGCCAAATTTTGTGCAAAGCGTCTCATTCATTTTTTTCTAATATTCAAAAGCTATATTGCTATTCATGTTTCATATTTCACATTGACTTGCTTTGGCACGATAGAGTGCAACCTTTTTTTGTATATTGTCTATGGAGGTAGCTGCTCCTGGTTTGCACCTAATTCACACTGGTTTGGATGTGCCAGTCAGTTTTCTTTTACTTCTATGTTAGCTTACTGACCGAGCACTCCGCCCATCACCATGTGGTGATTTTAATTATAGCAGGTTCCTGCTCACCCAGAAAAGGCAAGCTTTACTAACAGAGGTGTCCACATTCACCCAGGAATTCAGATATCAGCCTAATAGAGGTATGTTCACATAGGCAGGGACCCATACGTTCTGAGACCACCTTGACGTTGGTGTATGGGCAGGCATTATTTGGCCAAATTTTGTGCAAAGCGTCTCATTCATTTTTTTCTAATATTCAAAAGCCATATTGCTATTCATGTTTCATATTTCACATTGACTTGCTTTGGCACGATAGAGTGCAACCTTTTTTTTGTATATTGTCTATGGAGGTAGCTGCTCCTGGTTTGCACCTAATTCACACTGGTTTGGATGTGCCAGTCAGTTTTCTTTTACTTCTATGTTAGCTTACTGACCGAGCACTCCGCCCATCACCATGTGGTGATTTTAATTATAGCAGGTTCCTGCTCACCCAGAAAAGGCAAGCTTTACTGACAGAGGTGTCCACATTCACCCAGGAATTCAGATATCAGCCTAATAGAGGTATGTTCACATAGGCAGGGACCCATACGTTCTGAGACCACCTTGACGTTGGTGTATGGGCAGGCATTATTTGGCCAAATTTTGTGCAAAGCGTCTCATTCATTTTTTTCTAATATTCAAAAGCCATATTGTTATTCATGTTTCATATTTCACATTGACTTGCTTTGGCACGAGAGAGTGCAACCTTTTTTTGTATATTGTCTATGGAGGTAGCTGCTCCTGGTTTGCACCTAATTCACACTGGTTTGGATGTGCCAGTCAGTTTTCTTTTACTTCTATGTTAGCTTACTGACCGAGCACTCCGCCCATCACCATGTGGTGATTTTAATTATAGCAGGTTCCTGCTCACCCAGAAAAGGCAAGCTTTACTGACAGAGGTGTCCACATTCACCCAGGAATTCAGATATCAGCCTAATAGAGGTATGTTCACATAGGCAGGGACCCATACGTTCTGAGACCTCCTTGACGTTGGTGTATGGGCAGGCATTATTTGGCCAAATTTTGTGCAAAGCGTCTCATTCATTTTTTTCTAATATTCAAAAGCCATATTGCTATTTATGTTTCATATTTCACATTGACTTGCTTTGGCACGATAGAGTGCAACCTTTTTTTGTATAATATCTACAATTTTCATAGTCATGAAAATACAGAAAAATCAGTGAATGAGAAGGTGTGTCTAAACTTTTGGTATGTACTGTATATATATATATATATACATATTATATATATATATATGTATATATATATATATATACATATATATACATATATATTATATATGTATGTATCTGTATTGCATAGATACATAGAATAAAAGTCATCAATTCATCTGCCGTGTCCTGTAAAATCACTGCTGGAGCTGACAGGATAGAAGAGATGGATTACATGCAGTAAATACAATTAAAAGAGGTAGATATATAGATATCTGTGACAAATACAATTATTACAGTGTGTTCAAATTACTGTACATGTAATTAATAAAAGATTTTGGGAAAAAAAGGGGCTTGCGCTCCCGCGCAATTTTCGTAACTAGAAGAGGGAAAGCTGATGACTGGGAGCAGATGTTTATAGCCTGGGAAGGGGGTAATACCCATGGAGCTTACCAGGCTATTAATATCAGCTCACAACTGTATTCTTAGCCTTTACTGGCAATTAAAATGGGGGACCCCCCAAAAAATGATGTGGGGTCCCCCTATATGTAATAACCAGCAAAGGCTATGTAGACAGCTGTGGGCTGATATTAATAGCCTAGGAAGGAGTCGTGGATGCTGGCCCTCCCCTTACTAAATACATCAGCTCTCAGCTGAACCAGAAAAGGTGCATCTCTAAGATGCACCAATTCTAGCACTTAGCCTTGCTCTTCCCACTTGCCCTATAGTGGTGACAAGTGGGGTGATAGTTGGGGGGGGGTCACCTTTGTATTGTTAGGTGAATAAAACTTTTGATTTTACCTGCTGAAGCTGGATCTCATCACTTGGAACTGTGTAATACGGCGTCTGGCAGAGACACGATCCTTTGCTTCAATCTTCGAGTTCCACTCGGAACGACCAGGGGTGAGCTGAATGAATCTTTACCTATTTCAACAGTAACTTACAGTGTCAGATGGGTGCCGATAAGCTGATTAAAATGATACCTTGGTTGATTAAATCCATCTTGTGGTTGTTTAATTTTTAGTGATATGCTTGTGCTCCAGGGCGGGATATGGGAGGTCTTCATGTGGTGCTTTGCTTAGCTATTCATCGGCATGGCTTCTGACAGGTCACTGATCCCTCAATGATCTGCCCCTAGTCTACATAATTAATATTATATACAGTATATATCTTGGGGAAAAAAAACATTCTTCAGGCAGGCACCAGTATGATCGCATACATAATGTGTATATAATTCATTTGTTTGAGGTTATCCTGAAATTCATAAAAAAAATCCGTTTGAAAATGGTGCCGGCCACGCCTCGCAGGAGCAGCTATCTGTGAACAATAGTGTGGTGAAATTGCAAAAAAAGTGCAATTCCACAATTGCTTTTTGTTTTGCTGTTTTACCATGTTCACTAAATTTAACTGGTGAAAAAAAATCCAAAGTTTCTTAAATAAAAGTCACCATTTTCCAACAACCGCAGCATCTCCATCTTTTGTGATCTGGGTGAGAACTTATAGTTTGTGTGCCTAGCTGATGTTTTTATTGATATCATTTTGGTGTAGATATGATCTTTTGGTCGCTCATTATCGCATTTTAATTCAATGTTGTAAATCTGGCGGTTTAACTTTTTTTCTCATTACGCCATTTACCGATTGGATTAATTCTTTTTATATATTGATAGATTGGGCGATTCTGAATGCGGTGTCAGTAAATATGTGCATTTTTTTTCTTTATTGCTTTATTTTGAATGGGGAGTGATTTTAACTTTTATATATATATATTTTTTTTTAAATATTTTGAAAACTTTTTTTACTTTTTACTTGCTTCAAAAGTCTCCATGGGAGAAGACTAGAAGCTGCAATCATCCGATCACTTGTGCTACACAGAACAGGGCTTCATCCTTGCTCTATGTAGCTAAAATGCACACTTGTTATGAGCTCCGACAGCTGGGAGGCGCTCATAGCTATCTAGCAATGACAATCACAGGGATCTGCTGCAGACCCCGGGTTGTCGTGCCAACCCATGGTCATCACCAGTCTGTAGAATTGACCCGTAGAAGCGCCACTTGCGCGAAACGGCCGTCGTCAGCACATGCACTCTTCTGCACTCTCACTCCAGGCCAATATGTCTTGATATGGATTAATAAAGACAAGTAATTTCTACAGACTGGTGAGTGCCCCCTGTTTTCTTCTTCATTTTGGACTTGTCATGTTGTTGCTTCATATGGTGTGCACCGAAGACTTACAGGTTTAGCCTGCGGCAACCAGTGTCATTTGCACTATGAAGGATTAGCGGTGGTTTGCGGTGCAGTCCCATTTTTTCTATTGAATTCTGGCAACCCATGGTCATGCGACACAGGTGCAGATGGGCGGGAATAATGATGCGCTTCTTGTGCGAGCATGTTAAATGCCGCTGTCAGAGATTGACAGCGGCATTTAACATGTTAACAGCCTTGGGTGGATCGAGATGATCAACAGATGAATAGCCCCTGTGGCATGTGAGATTAGATATGGGTTTGTGGATATGTGGATCGACAAAAAAGAGCAGCCCAAGATTAAATTATACTGTATATTTAATCACCTTAAGGGAATACTAAACAATACACTATCTATATACAATGGTTATATATATATAATGGTCAGATTTACAAATACAATAGTGATAGGACAAAAGGTATAAGCAGAGCATATGGTCAGTTACCAGTTAGATGAAAGGCTTTGCATGCATGGAAGGGGCTGCCACATGGGAGGCTTGTGGTGCCCTTTGTGTGTGACTTCTTCTCACACAACATGTCCTTGCAACCTCCCAGAGAAAAAGCAGTAGGGTATGCTTCACACAAGCATTTAACCCTCTGGGTCACTGTCCTTCTGCCTTCTGGGCTAAACCTAAATACCGTCTCCTGGAGGTTTGGAAATAAATCTCCCAAAACCTATGAAAGATCATAACTCCTTTCTGGGCGGTCCTAGGGCAGTGGTTCTGGCACCAATAAATCCGACTGGGCCCTGTTACTCATAGAGACTAAACACAATTTTGCTATCTAGCTGCTAGTGGCTGTTCTATGTATCTCCCTTTTTGTGCATGTTAGAAAAACTCGAAACCCGGTCAGGCTCTTGCCCTGTTCTGGGGAGCTCGGATATATACACGATGTACAGCTAGGACGTATAGTATTTCAAAAACTACATTTTGAAATCCTATCTGACTAAAAAAAGGACTCAGGGTGCATGGCTTGGATCCACGGGGGTTCTTCCTATGGAACGTTGCATACAAGTTTCTGGTGGGGGTGTGAATCCTTTGTTTGAAGCTGACCAGGTGTCATGTTACCCCTGCACATGCTGAAGAGGTTTTATTCCATTTCATATCACATACCATAGAAGAAAAGCAGGATGTAGGCACAGCTGTATGACCTCGTATTAATGAAGCTGCACACACATCAGGGAAAATGGGTGCCACATCCAAAGAAAAAGAATCTGTGTATCCATAGAGAAGAAAGCGGATAGGCACATACCGTCCCGTGCAACAAAATCCTTTATTGTGGCATCATGTTACCAACAGCAGCAACAACACCTGTTGAAGCGCAATGTAAGCGCAAAGCGATCGTCGTCTGTATTTGTTCCATCGTTTTATCTGCCTGCTGTTGGTAACATGATGTTTTTGTTGCACGGGACGGTATGTGCCTATCCGATTTTTTCTCTATGGATACACACATTTATTCCATTCCATGCCCAATAGGATACAGATGATTGACATGGAATTTTGGAATTATATCACCAATATTCTTCACACTACCTGCAAACTACTAAATGTTACCTTAGACTTCTATTCAGTCTGCCATCCACAATCCAATGGCCAGGTAGAACAGGTCAATCAGATCCTGACCAACTTCCTGTAGCACTTCGGTAATGCTCATCCCAGTGATTGTGTCCAATTTCTGTCTTGCGCTGAATTCTCATACAACAACACTGTAAGTGAATCCCCTGCTAAATCTTTGTTTTTCACTATGTACAGTGAACAACACCCCAATATTACGTTCCCTGTGTCTACTACCACCTATGATAATCCAGCGGCTGAAGCTCTCATCAAAAGCTTGTCTAGAATCTGGGAGGACATTAAGACAACATTAATGAATTCTTCTGAATGGATGATCAGACACGTGGACAAAAGATGTTAAGACCCGCCTCTGTTTCCTCTAGGGGATAAGGCTTGGCTTTCTTAGAAATATATCCTTCGCAAGCTACTCTTGTATAAGTTGTGTCCTCGCTTCACCGGTCCTTTAACGAAGCTGAAGTTGGTTTCTTATTCGTTCAGTTTCTTATTCGGAGCTGAAGTTGGTTTCTTATTCAGCAAATTTTTATTTTCTGTTTTTTATAGGTTTAACAATGAAATATCATCACAATAAAAAAAAACACTGCAGTGAGGTGCCCTGATGTGAATACACTTAAAATCTGCGCCAAAAATTATAAAACTGGCACAAAAATGGGCATCAAAGTGGGCACCAGAGGGCGCTAATGAAAGGGTTAAATGACTTTGGGCCACTGATATAACACTGCAGACATATAGAACAGGGCCACCACATTAAAAACAAGCCTCTCAAGCCTGGCCCAAATGGGTTCTGGGCATCAGAATTGGCATCAAAGTGGGCACACAGTCGATTTTCACAGGTTTGAATAAGTAACTGATGTTTTTAAGGGGTTTAAATGACTTTGGGCCACTGATCTCACACTAAGAATACAGAGACAGTGATGCCCCGCATCAAACCCAGGTCCCTCCTGCCTAGCCCAAATGGGTTCTGGGCATCAGAATTGGCATCAAAGTGGGCAAACAGCCAAATTTTCACAGATTTGAATAAGTAACAGATGTTTTTAAGGGGTTAAATGACTTTGGGCCACTGATCTCACACTAAGAATATACATATAGTGATGCACCGCATCAAACCATGTCCCTCCTGCCTGGCCTAAATGGGTTCTGGGCATCAGACTTGGCATCAAAGTGGGCAAACAGCCAATTTTCACAGATTTGAATAAGTAACAGATGTTTTTAAGGGGTTAAATGACTTTGGGCCACTGATCTCACACTGAGAATACACAGGTAGTGATGCCCCGAATCAAACCCAGATCCCTCCTGCCTGGCCCAAATGGGTTCTGGGCATCAGAATTGTCATCAAAGTGGGCAAGCGGCCAATTTTCACAGATTTGAATAAGTAACAGATGCTTTTAAGGGGTTAAATGACTCTGTGCCACTGATCTCACACTAAGACTACACAGATAGTGATGCCCCGCATCAAACCCAGGTCCCTACTGCCTAGCCCAAATGGGTTCTGGGCATCAGAATTGGCATCAAAGTGGGCCAACAGCCAATTTCACAGATTTGAATAAGTAACAGATGTTTTTAAGGGGTTTAAATGAATCTGGTCCACTGATCTCACACTAAGAATACACAGATAGTGATGCCCTACATCAAACCCAAGTCCTTCCTGCCTTGCCCAAATGGGTTCTGGGCATCAGAATTGGCATCAAATTGGGCAAACGGCCAATTTTCACAGATTTGAATTAGTAACAGATGTTTTTAAGGGGTTAAATGACTCTGGGCCACTGATCTTACACTAATAATACACAGATAGTGATGCCCTGCATCAAACCCAGGTACCTCCTGCCTGGCGCAAATGGGTTCTGGGCATCAGAATTGGCATCAAAGTGGGCAAACGGACAATTTTCACAGATTTGAATAACAGATGTTTTCAAGGGGTTAATTGACTTTGGGCCACTGATTCTACACTAAGAATACACAGATAGTGATGCCCTGCATCAAACCCAGGTCCCTACTGACTGGCCCAAATGGGTTCTGGGCATCAGAATTGGCATTAAAGTGCGTAAACGGCCAATTTTCACAGATTTGAATAAGTAACAGATGTTTTTAAAGGGTTAAATGACTTTGGGCCACTGATCTCACACTAAGAATACACAGGTAGTGATGCCCCGCATCAAACCCAGGTCCCTACTGCCTAGCCCAAATGGGTTCTGGACATCAGAATTGGCATCAAAGTGGGCAAACAGCCAATTTTCACAGATTTGAATAAGTAACAGATGTTTTTAAAGGGTTAAATGACTTTGGGCCACTGATCTCACACTCTGCGTACACACATATTGATGCCCTGCATCAAACCCAGGTCCCTCCTGCCTGGCCCAAATGGGTTCTGGGCATCAGAATTGGCATCAAAGTGGGCAAACAGCCAATTTTCACAGATTTGAATAAGTAACAGATGTTTTTAAGGGGTTAAATGACTTTGGGCCATTGATCTCACACTAAGAATATACATACAGTGATGCCCCACATCAAACCCAGGTCCCTCCTGCCTGGCCTAAATGGGTTCTGGGCATCAGACTTGGCATCAAAGTGGGCAAACAGCCAATTTTCACAGATTTGAATAAGTAACAGATGTTTTTAAGGGGTTAAATGACTTTGGGCCACTGATCTCACACTGAGAATACATAGGTAGTGATGCCCCGCATCAAACCCATGTCCCTCCTGCCTGGCCTAAATGGGTTCTGGGCATCAGAATTGGCATCAAATTGGGCAAACGGCCAATTTTCACAGATTTGAATTAGTAACAAATGTTTTTAAGGGGTTAAATGACTCTGGGCCACTGATCTCACACTAAGAATACACAGATAGTGATGCCCTGCATCAAACTCAGGTCCCTCCTGCCTGGCCAAAATGGGTTCTGGGCATCAGAATTGGCATCAAAGTGGGCAAACGGACAATTTTCACAGATTTGAATAACAGATGTTTTCAAGGGGTTAATTGACTTTGGGCCACTGATCTCACACTAAGAATACACAGGTAGTGATGCCCCGCATCAAACCCAGGTCCCTACTGCCTGGCCCAAATGGGTTCTGGGCATCAGAATTGGCATCAAAGTGGGCAAACAGCCAATTTTCACAGATTTGAATAAGTAACAGATGTTTTTAAGGGGTTTAAATGACTTTGGGCCACTGATCTCACACTAAGAATACACAGATAGTGATGCCCGCATCAAACCCAGTAACCTCCAGCCTGGCCCAAATGGGTTCTGGGCATCAGAATTGCCAGCAAAGTGGGCAAACAACCAATTTTCACAGATTTGAATAAGTAACAGATGTTTTTAAGGGGTTAAATGACTTTGGGTCACTGATCTCACACTAAGAATATACAGATAATGATGCCCCGCATCAAACTCAGGTCCCTCTGCCTGCCCCTAATGGGTTCTGGGCATCAGAATTGCCAGCAAAGTGGGCAAACAGCCAATTTTCACAGATTTGAATAAGTAACAGATGTTTTTAAGGGGTTAAATGACTTTGGGCCACTGATCTCACACTAAGAATACATAGACAGTGATGCCCCGCATCAAACCCAGGTCCCTCCAGCCTGCCCCTAATGGGTTCTGGGCATCAGAATTGCCAGCAAAGTGGGCAAACAACCAATTTTCACAGATTTGAATAAGTAACAGATGTTTTTAAGGGGTTAAATGACTTTGGGCCACTGATCTCACACTAAGAATACACAGATAGTGATGCCCTGCATCAAACTCAGGTCCCTCCTGCCTGGCCAAAATGGGTTCTGGGCATCAGAATTGGCATCAAAGTGGGCAAACGGACAATTTTCACAGATTTGAATAACAGATGTTTTCAAGGGGTTAATTGACTTTGGGCCGCTGATCTCACACTAAGAATACACAGATAGTGATGCCCCGCATCAAACCCAGGTCCCTCCTGCCTAGCCCAAATGGGTTCTGGGCATCAGAATTGGCATCAAAGTGGGCAAACAGCCAAATTTTCACAGATTTGAATAAGTAACAGATGTTTTTAAGGGGTTAAATGACTTTGGGCCACTGATCTCACACTAAGAATACAGAGACAGTGATGCCCCGCATCAAACCCAGGTCCCTCCTGCCTAGCCCAAATGGGTTCTGGGCATCAGAATTGGCATCAAAGTGGGCAAACAGCCAAATTTTCACAGATTTGAATAAGTAACAGATGTTTTTAAGGGGTTAAATGACTTTGGGCCACTGATCTCACACTAAGAATATACATATAGTGATGCACCGCATCAAACCCATGTCCCTCCTGCCTGGCCTAAATGGGTTCTGGGCATCAGACTTGGCATCAAAGTGGGCAAACAGCCAATTTTCACAGATTTGAATAAGTAACAGATGTTTTTAAGGGGTTAAATGACTTTGGGCCACTGATCTCACACTGAGAATACACAGGTAGTGATGCCCCGAATCAAACCCAGATCCCTCCTGCCTGGCCCAAATGGGTTCTGGGCATCAGAATTGTCATCAAAGTGGGCAAGCGGCCAATTTTCACAGATTTGAATAAGTAACAGATGCTTTTAAGGGGTTAAATGACTCTGTGCCACTGATCTCACACTAAGACTACACAGATAGTGATGCCCCGCATCAAACCCAGGTCCCTACTGCCTAGCCCAAATGGGTTCTGGGCATCAGAATTGGCATCAAAGTGGGCCAACAGCCAATTTTCACAGATTTGAATAAGTAACAGATGTTTTTAAGGGGTTAAATGAATCTGGTCCACTGATCTCATACTAAGAATACACAGATAGTGATGCCCTACATCAAACCCAAGTCCTTCCTGCCTGGCCCAAATGGGTTCTGGGCATCAGAATTGGCATCAAATTGGGCAAACGGCCAATTTTCACAGATTTGAATTAGTAACAGATGTTTTTAAGGGGTTAAATGACTCTGGGCCACTGATCTTACACTAATAATACACAGATAGTGATGCCCTGCATCAAACCCAGGTACCTCCTGCCTGGCGCAAATGGGTTCTGGGCATCAGAATTGGCATCAAAGTGGGCAAACGGACAATTTTCACAGATTTGAATAACAGATGTTTTCAAGGGGTTAATTGACTTTGGGCCACTGATTCCACACTAAGAATACACAGATAGTGATGCCCTGCATCAAACCCAGGTCGCTACTGACTGGCCCAAATGGGTTCTGGGCATCAGAATTGGCATTAAAGTGCGTAAACGGCCAATTTTCACAGATTTGAATAAGTAACAGATGTTTTTAAAGGGTTAAATGACTTTGGGCCACTGATCTCACACTAAGAATACACAGGTAGTGATGCCCCGCATCAAACCCAGGTCCCTACTGCCTAGCCCAAATGGGTTCTGGACATCAGAATTGGCATCAAAGTGGGCAAACAGCCAATTTTCACAGATTTGAATAAGTTACAGATGTTTTTAAGGGGTTAAATGACTTTGGGCCACTGATCTCACACTCTGCGTACACACATATTGATGCCCTGCATCAAACCCAGGTCCCTCCTGCCTGGCCCAAATGGGTTCTGGCATCAGAATTGGCATCAAAGTGGGCAAACAGCCAATTTTCACAGATTTGAATAAGTAACAGATGTTTTTAAGGGTTTAAATGACTTTGGGCCACTGATCTCACACTGAGAATACATAGGTAGTGATGCCCCGCATCAAACCCATGTCCCTCCTGCCTGGCCTAAATGGGTTCTGGGCATCAGAATTGGCATCAAATTGGGCAAACGGCCAATTTTCACAGATTTGAATTAGTAACAAATGTTTTTAAGGGGTTAAATGACTCTGGGCCACTGATCTCACACTAAGAATACACAGATAGTGATGCCCTGCATCAAACTCAGGTCCCTCCTGCCTGGCCAAAATGGGTTCTGGGCATCAGAATTGGCATCAAATTGGGCAAACGGACAATTTTCACAGATTTGAATAACAGATGTTTTCAAGGGGTTAATTGACTTTGGGCCACTGATCTCACACTAAGAATACACAGGTAGTGATGCCCCGCATCAAACCCAGGTCCCTACTGCCTGGCCCAAATGGGTTCTGGGCATCAGAATTGGCATCAAAGTGGGCAAACAGCCAATTTTCACAGATTTGAATAAGTAACAGATGTTTTTCAGGGGTTAAATGACTTTGGGCCACTGATCTCACACTAAGAATACACAGATAGTGATGCCCTGCATCAAACTCAGGTCCCTCCTGCCTGCCCCTAATGGGTTCTGGGCATCAGAATTGCCAGCAAAGTGGGCAAACAACCAATTTTCACAGATTTGAATAAGTAACAGATGTTTTTAAGGGGTTAAATGACTTTGGGCCACTGATCTCACACTAAGAATACACAGATAGTGATGCCCTGCATCAAACTCAGGTCCCTCCTGCCTGGCCAAAATGGGTTCTGGGCATCAGAATTGGCATCAAATTGGGCAAACGGACAATTTTCACAGATTTGAATAACAGATGTTTTCAAGGGGTTAATTGACTTTGGGCCACTGATCTCACACTAAGAATACACAGGTAGTGATGCCCCGCATCAAACCCAGGTCCCTACTGCCTGGCCCAAATGGGTTCTGGGCATCAGAATTGGCATCAAATTGGGCAAACGGACAATTTTCACAGATTTGAATAACAGATGTTTTTCAGGGGTTAAATGACTCTGGGCCACTGATCTCACACTAAGAATACACAGATAGTGATGCCCCGCATCAAACCCAGGTCCCTACTGCCTAGCCCAAATGGGTTCTGGGCATCAGAATTGGCATCAAAGTGGGCAAACAGCCAATTTTCACAGATTTGAATAAGTAACAGATGTTTTTAAGGGGTTAAATGACTTTGGGCCACTGATCTCACACTAAGAATACATAGACAGTGATGCCCTGCATCAAACCCAGGTCCCTCCAGCCTGCACCTAATGGATTCTGGGCATCAGAATTGCCAGCAAAGTGGGCAAACAGCCAATTTTCACAGATTTGAATAAGTAACAGATGTTTTTCAGGGGTTAAATGACTTTGGGCCACTGATGTCACTCCACCGTTACATACACAGTAAGGCTGGAGATACACTAGCGATTTAAAAATCTGTCCAATTTTGATGCAGCAGAGTTGGATGAGTGTCATGCAATTGTCATGTGAGTGTCAGGCGTTTTTTATGTGAGTATAATCTGATTTTTCACACAGAGCATCGGATTTACATCCGAGTGCAGCGATTGTAACATGAGCTTCTACATAGAGAAATGTTATAAATCAATTACACAGAGTTTTAAAACGAAATATTCTTCAAAACATATACAGTATATATAGATTTTAGATAGATAAATTTAAAGCTGGCAAACGATCTGCCCCGCACATTGTAACCACAGAGTGACAGGTTCGGCCTCTTTCACAGTTCAGTCGTTCGGCGTCAGTCAAAATCCACCAAAGTGTGAAAAAAATGGATCCGCCTTTTTTTGCCATTGAGTTGCATTAGTGACGGATTTTGACGGATGGTCGTCCGTTTGATCCGTCAAATGAAGGATCCGTCAGTAATTTGGCGTCCGTTCTATTGTGAAAATGGACAATGGGACGTTTTTTGTGTGCGTCAAAATGGCGGACCATGACGGATCCATCACGTCCGCCGTTTTGTATAATGGACACCTATGGGTGGCGGATCCGTCTTCATCTGTTCTTGACGAAATCCGACAGCGGATCTGTTCTTGTATGCAAACCCATTCATCTCACTCTCTCTCTCTCTCCGGATCCGTCTAAAAAGGGATCTGCTGCATCAGTTTTCACCCTAATGCAACGGATCCGTTATTTTCAGTCATCTGGCGGACGGGGACTGACGCCAGATAACTGAAGTGTGAAAGAGGCCTTAGATTACAATAGATAGAATTGAGATATACACATAGAATACGTGTGTGTATGTATGTGTACATGTATATATATATATATATATATATATATATATATATATATGTGTATATTTATATACAGTACAGAACAAAAGTTTGGACACACCTTCTCATTCAAAGATTTTTCTGTATTTTCATGACTGTGAAAATTGTAGAATCACACTGAAGGCATCAAAACTATGAATTAACACATGTGGAATTATATATTACACTTTACAAAAAGTGTGAAACAACTGAAAATATGTCTTATGTTCTAGGTTCTTCAAAGTAGCCACCTTTTGCTTTGATTACTGCTTTGCACGCAGAAAAGGTGAATGGCTGGACTCTACATGCCTGGTTCCACCGTGAAGCATGGAGGAGGAGGTGTGATGGTGTGGGGGTGCTTTGCTGGTGACACTGTTGGGGATTTATTAAAAATTGAAGGCATACTGAACCAGCATGGCTACCACAGCATCGTGCAGCAGCATGCTATTCCATCCGGTTTGCGTTTAGTTGGACCATCATTTATTTTTCAACAGGACAATGACCCCAAACACAACTCCTGACTTTGTAAGGGCTATTTGACCAAGGAGAGTGTTGGGGTGCTACGCCAGATGACCTGGCCTCCACAGTCACCAGTCCTGAACCCAATAGAGATGGTTTGGGGTGAGCTGGACCACTCACCGCTTCAATTTTGAATAAATCCCCAACAGTGTCACCAGCAAAGCACCCCCACACCATCACACCTCCTCCTCCATGCTTCACGGTGGGAACCAGGCATGTAGAGTCCATCCATTCACCTTTTCTGCGTGCAAAGCAGTAATCAAAGCAAAAGGTGGCTACTTTGAAGAACCTAGAATATAAGACAAATTTTCAGTTGTTTCACACTTTTTTGTAAAGTGTAATGTATAATTCCACATGTGTTAATTCATAGTTTGGATGCCTTCAGTGTTATTCTACAATTTTCATAGTCATGAAACTACAGTAAAATCTTAGAATGAGAAGGTGTGTCCAAAACTTTTGGTCTGTACTGTATATAGATATCTATAACGCTGGGAGCGTCACTCTGTTTGAAGCCTTTATAGACTGCGCAGTCTGGCTCCAGACAGAAGGCATCCAGCGGTTACAGGTAAGAGGATTGTGTATGGCTCCGGAGATCGCGGTACGCGTAGACACTGGATGCATACCGCAATCTCTGGCGCCATACTTATATACTTACCTCACAGGAGGAGCGTTGTCGCGGCGCTTCTCTTCTCGCTGGAGACCCGGGCAGGAGTGCGAACGGAATCGCGCATAGCGCTATCCGGCGCCATTTTACTGAAGACACATTTGCAGTGTGTCTTCAGCAATATGGCGCCGGACAGCGCGGTATGGGCATGTGCGTACTCCAGCACCACACTCCTCCCCCGGCCTCCAGCAGAATGGGACAGCGCTGGAGCACAGGGAAGGTGAGTATATACTGTACATATTTTTTTGGTATGTGTGCAGTTTACCATGCATATCTGGATAGGGGGGTGAGGGGACCATACATACCAGGATTGGGGGGTGAGGGGACCATACATACCAGTATAGGAGGGCAGCAGCATACCAAGATTGGGTGGGGGTGATGGGTCCACACATACCAGGATAGGAGGGCAGTAGCATACCAGGATTGGGTGGGGGTGATGGGTCCACACATACCAGGATAGGGATGAGGGGTGCCATGCATACCAGGATAGGAGGGCAGCAGCACATACCAGGATGGGAGACCATATGCCAATAAAAATGCTTGCCACCCAGGCGTAGAACGGGTTCATAGCTAGTATATATACACTGCTCAAAAAAAATAAAGGGGACACTCAAATAACACATCCTAGATCTAAATGAATGAAATATTATGATTGAATTCTTTGTTGTGTACAAAGTTGAATGTGCTGTCAACATAATCACACAAAAATCATCAATGGAAATCAAATTTTTGAACCAATGGAGGCCTGGATTAGGAGAGACCACCAAAATGAAAGTGGAAACAAGTCGAAATGATGCTCAGTACTGTGTGTGGCCTCCACGTGCCTGTATGACCTCCCTACAATGCCTGGGCATGCTCCTGATGAGGCGGCGGATGGTCTCCTGAGGGATCTCCTCCCAGACCAGGACTAAAGCATCAGTCAACTACTGGACAGTCTGTGCTGCAATGTGACATTGGAGAAGGAGCAAGACATGCTGTCCCAGATGTGCTCAATCGGATTCCGGTCTGGGGAACGGGCAGGCCAGTCCATTGCTTCAATGCCTTCATCTTGCAGGAACTGCGGACACAATCCAGCCACATGAGGTCTGGCATTGTCCTGCATTAGGAGGAACCCAGGGCCAACCACACCAGCATATGGTCTCACAAGGGGTCTGAGGATCTCATCTCTGTACCTAATGGCACTCAGGCTACCTCTGGAGAGCACATGGGAGGGCTGTGTGGCTCTCCAAAGAAATGCCACCCCACACCATTAATGACCCACTGCCAAACCGGTCATGCTGAAGGATGTTGCTCTCCACAGCGTCTCCAGACTCTGTTACATGTGCTGAGTGTGAACCTGCTGCCTGCAATATCCTTCAGCATGACCGGTTTGGCAGTGGGTCATTGGTGTGGGGTGGCATTTCTTTGGAGGGCCACACAGCCATTATGGAGGATCTAAGGGAGGAATGAGATCAGTGGCCCAAAGTCATTTAACCCCTTAAAAACATCTGTTACTTATTCAAATCTGTGAAAATTGGCTGTATGCCCACTTTGATGCCAATTCTGATGCCCAGAACCCCATTGGGCCAGGCAGGAGGGTCCTGGGTTTGATGCAGGGCATCACTATCTGTGTACGCATAGTGTGAGATCAGTGGCCCAAAGTCATTTAACCCCTTAAAAACATCTGTTACTTATTCAAATCTGTGAAAATTGGCTCTTTGCCCACTTTGATGCCAATTCTGATGCCCAGAACCCATTTGGGCCAGGCTGGAGGGACCACGAGGCTGAAGTTGGTTTCTTATTCGTTCAGTTTATTATTCGGAGCTGAAGTTGGTTTCTTATTCAGCAAATTTTTCTTTTCTGTTTTTTATAGGTTTCACAACGAAAAATAATCATCACAATAAAAAAAACACTGCAGTGAGGAGCCCTGATGTGAATAAACTTAAAATCTGCACCAAAAATTATAAAACTGGCACAAAAATGGGCATCAAAGTGGGCACCAGAGGGCGTTAATGAAAGGGTTAAATGACCTTGGGCCACTGATATCACACTGCAGACATATAGAACAGGGCGAATTTTGCCACTGATTTCAAGTGTATTCACATCAGGGCTCCTCACTGCAGTGTTTTTTATTATTGTGATGATTATTTTTTGTTGTTAAACCTATAAAAAATAGAAAAGAAAAATTTGCAGAATAAGAAACCAACTTGAGCCTCGTCATACACATATATACACACTCATATATATATACACACACACACACACACAATGCTGTGGCCTCGTGGACTACTAACACCATGACCCACTCCCTATACATAGCGAGTGTCAGAGGATGAATCTTCCGCTGCTCACCATCCTTCCCGCCGGCCGCCGCCTCTTCTGCGCTCCGCGTTGCCAGCAGCAGTGTGACGAGGTCGCAGCACGATCAGCGCCGGATTATGGATCCCATGCATATTGCATTCAAATGTATTCGCGTCTCAAAGCCCATTCTCAAAGCCGCGACTACATGTGGATGCGAGATTAGGAAGGAGTCTGCCAGGCAGCCCGGCGCAAATGAAAGCACAGTGCCGGTCCTCCGGTGGCCCTGAACAGCCTCCTCGGGACCGGCCCGGGGGGAAAATGCATCCCTGCCACCCGGCCCAGCCCGCCCCTGTCTAGATGCAGCCTGCACCGCACAATCCCACACCCGCACTACAGCACTCTGCCATCACTGTGCTATTTCTGCCAGCACAAGGCAGGCACGAATGAGGAGACGGACACTGGTGACGTCGTGCGCACATGCTCAGATTCTCCTGCTCCTCAGAGGCAGTTTACCGCCAACACCAGTTAGAGGGAGACGACCGTGGAGTGAGAGCAACAGGGAGAGCGAGAGAGAGCAGCCAATAGTGAAGCAAGAGCGAGGGAGCGGAGCGCGAGGAAGATAGCGAGAGAGAAGGGAGCGGAGCGCGAGGAAGCTAGCGAGAGAGAAGGGAGCGGAGAGCGAGGAAGATAGTGGAGTGAGAGGGATGCAGCGGAGCAAGAAGACGAACAGCAAGAGTCTGGAGCAGAGCGGGACTCAGATCAGCAGAGGTAAAATGGCTGCCAGCTCCCGCGCTCACCGCTACTTGTCCTTCATCCAGAGGCATTTGTGGAAGCTTTGGGATCCTGCCCAGCAGACCCCGCTCCAGCAGTGACCATTGCAGGCCCGTGTAACTGCTCCTCCTCGTGGCCGCCATTATGCTGTGGTACCTGACCACACGGCTCAGCCCACCATTCCAGGGGCACTGGCTGATCCCTCTGGGCTGACAATGATGGAGGTGGCTTAGTGGCTTTGGGTTTTTCCCCTTTTTACAGGTTCAGCACCAAAGATAACAATAATAACATGCTGCAGGGAGGAGCCCTCTGGGAAGATACTAAAAGGGAATCTGTCACCACTTGTGTGGCATATCATGTAGAAATGTCATTCAGCTCAGTGTCATCACTTGTGTGGCATATCATGTAGAAATGTCATTCAGGTCAGTGTCACCACTTGTGTGGCATATCATGTAGAAATATCATTCAGGTCAGTGTCACCACTTGTGTGGCATATCATGTAGAAATGTCATTCAGCTCAGTGTCATCACTTGTGTGGCATATCATGTAGAAATGTCATTCAGGTCAGTGTCACCACTTGTGTGGCATATCATGTAGAAATGTCATTCAGGTCAGTGTCACCACTTGTGTGGCATATCATGTAGAAATATCATTCAGGTCAGTGTCACCACTTGTGTGGCATATCATGTAGAAATGTCATTCAGGTCAGTGTCACCACTTGTGTGACATATCATGTAGAAATGTCATTCAGGTCAGTGTCACCACTTGTGTGGCATATCATGTAGAAATATTATTCAGGTCAGTGTCAACACTTGTGTGGCATATCATGTAGAAATGTCATTCAGGTCAGTGTCACCACTTGTGTGACATATCATGTAGAAATGTCATTCAGGTCAGTGTCACCACTTGTGTGGCATATCATGTAGAAATGTCATTCAGGTCAGTGTCACTACTTGTGTGGCATATCATGTAGAAATGTCATTCAGGTCAGTGTCACCACTTGTGTGGCATATCATGTAGAAATGTCATTCAGGTCAGTGTCACCACTTGTGTGGCATATCATGTAGAAATGTCATTCAGGTCAGTGTCATCACTTGTGTGGTATATCATGTAGAAATGTCATTCAGGTCAGTGTCACCACTTGTGTGGCATATCATGTAGAAATGTCATTCAGGTCAGTGTCACCACTTGTGTGGTATATCATGTAGAAATGTCATTCAGGTCAGTGTCACCACTTGTGTGGCATATCATGTAGAAATGTCATTCAGGTCAGTGTCACCACTTGTGTGGTATATCATGTAGAAATGTCATTCAGCTCAGTGTCAACACTTGTGTGGCATATCATGTAGAAATATGATGCAGGTCAGTGTCACCACTTGTGTGGCATATCATGTAGAAATATCATTCAGCTCAGTGTCACCACTTGTGTGGCATATCATGTAGAAATGTCATTCAGGTCAGTGTCACCACTTGTGTGCTATATCATGTAGAAATGTCATTCAGGTCAGTGTCACCACTTGTGTGGCATATCATGTAGAAATGTCATTCTGGTCAGTGTCACCACTTGTGTGGCATATCATATAGAAATGTCATTCAGGTCAGTGTCACCACTTGTGTGGCATATCATGTAGAAATGTCATTCAGGTCAGTGTCACCACTTGTGTGGCATATCATGTAGAAATGTCATTCAGGTCAGTGTCACCACTTGTGTGGCATATCATGTAGAAATGTCATTCAGATCAGTGTCACCACTTGTGTGGCATATCATGTAGAAATGTCATTCTGGTCAGTGTCACCACTTGTGTGGCATATCATGTAGAAATGTCATTCAGGTCAGTGTCACCACTTGTGTGGCATATCATGTAGAAATGTCATTCAGGTCAGTGTCACCACTTGTGTGGCATATCATGTAGAAATGTCATTCAGATCAGTGTCACCACTTGTGTGGCATATCATGTAGAAATGTCATTCTGGTCAGTGTCACCACTTGTGTGGCATATCATGTAGAAATGTCATTCAGGTCAGTGTCACCACTTGTGTGCCATATCATGTAGAAATGTCATTCAGATCAGTGTCACCACTTGTGTGGCATATCATGTAGAAATGTCATTCAGGTCAGTGTCACCACTTGTGTGCCATATCATGTAGAAATGTCATTCAGGTCAGTGTCACCACTTGTGTGGCATATCATGTAGAAATGTCATTCAGGTCAGTGTCACCACTTGTGTGGCATATCATGTAGAAATGTCATTCAGGTCAGTGTCACCACTTGTGTGGCATATCATGTAGAAATGTCATTCAGGTCAGTGTCACCACTTGTGTGCCATATCATGTAGAAATGTCATTCAGATCAGTGTCACCACTTGTGTGGCATATCATGTAGAAATGTCATTCAGGTCAGTGTCACCACTTGTGTGCCATATCATGTAGAAATGTCATTCAGGTCAGTGTCACCACTTGTGTGGCATATCATGTAGAAATGTCATTCAGGTCAGTGTCACCACTTGTGTGGCATATCATGTAGAAATGTCATTCAGGTCAGTGTCACCACTTGTGTGCCATATCATGTAGAAATGTCATTCAGGTCAGTGTCACCACTTGTGTGGTATATCATGTAGAAATGTCATTCAGCTCAGTGTCACCACTTGTGTGGCATATCATGTAGAAATGTCATTCAGCTCAGTGTCACCACTTGTGTGGCATATCATGTAGAAATGTCATTCAGGTCAGTGTCACCACTTGTGTGGTATATGTAGAAATATTCAGCTCAGTGTCACCACTTGTGTGGCATATCATGTAGAAATGTCATTCAGCTCAGTGTCACCACTTGTGTGGCATATGTAGAAATATTCAGCTCAGTGTCACCACTTGTGTGGCATATCATGTAGAAATGTCATTCAGGTCAGTGCCAACTCTGCATTATAACGGTACTTTTGATCCCCCTCGACTCCCCACCTTTGATCAATAATACCGTTCATATTCCTCCTGCGGTGTATGTAAATCAGCTCGGTCCGATGAGCGGGGCTTATTGTCTGTCTCTCCTCCCTCCTGTCTTGCTGTACGCATTTTTTCAGGTAATTCCTGCGTTCACGTACAGTTACCGCGCGTGCCCAACCAAATGGCCTTTCTCGTGTGCGCAGTATGATTAGTCCAACAGTGGGCAAAGCGTAATCAGTATTGCGCATGCGCCGGCATATGGCATTACGTTCTATGGCCAGAAGTATTGCAATGCAAATTGTGTGTTCCTTCACGCATCGCAATACTTCTGGACCATAGAACGTAATGGCGTATGCCGGCGCATGAGCAATACTGATTTTATGCTTTGCCCACTGTTGAGCAAAGCATACTGTGCACGCGCGAAAGGCCATTTGATTGCGCACACGCGGTAACGCTACGCGACCTGTGATATTTACAGAAAATAATACGTACAGCAAGCCGAGGAGGGAGGTGGAGACCGACAATAAGCCCCGGCCATCGGACCGGAACGAGCTGATTTACATACACCGCAGGAGGAATTTAAACGGTATTTATTGATCAAATGATATGCCAAAAAAGTGGTGACAGATTCCCTTTAACAGCAGCTACACAATGGGCATCAAAGTGTAGTCAGTGAAAGGGTTAAATGACTGGGTCACTGATTTCACAGTGCAGACACAGATAATGATGCAGCTCATCTAATACTTTTCTGTTTTTATAGGTTTAACAACAAAACATATGCATACAACACAGCGAGGTGCCCTGATGTGAATACACTGAAAAACAGCTGCAGAAATGATAAAACTGGCGCAATAGTGGGCACCGAAGGGCATTAATGAAAGGGTTAAAAGACTTTGGGCCACTTTTATCACACTGCAGACATATAGAACAGGAAGCCCCACATCAAACCCAGCTCCCTCCTGCCTGGCCCAAATAGGTTCTTGGGATCAGAACTGGCAACAAAGTGGGCAAACATCCGATTTTGACCATTTGAATAAGTAACTGATGTTTTTAAGGGGTTGAATGACACTTCCACTGATTTCATACTAAGAATACACAGGTAGTGATGCCGCGCAGTGTGATGTCAGTGGCCCAAAGTCTTTTAACCCTTTCCCTTCGGTGCCCACTTTGATGCCCTTTTTTTTGCCAGTTTTATAATTTTTGTAGCTATTTTTAAGTGTATTCACATTAGGGCACCTCACTGTGTTGTGTTATTATGGTCATGCTTATTTTTTGTTGTAAAACCTATAAAAAACAAAAGAAAAAGTTGCCGAATAAGAAACCAATTTCAGCTCCGAATAAGAAACCAACTTCAGCCTCGTCTGATTCTGTGCATCAAAGTAGACAAGTAGCCAATTCACCCAAGTGTGTAAAAAAAAAAAGAAAAAAAAGTCTTCAAGCCCAAATCAAAACAACACCTTTTATTAGGCTATGTTTCCACGGTCAGGATTACATCAGTATTTGCTGCGGATTGGACGCTGTGTACAGCCGCAGCGTCCAATCCACAGCGACCAGATGTTACAGCATAGTGGAGGGGATTTTACGAAATCCCGTCTCCACTATGCGTGCAGGGCCACATCCAGGGCCTTTCCCTGTGCATGCGCAGAAAAGTACTCTTCTCTACTCTCGGTAGGGCAGAGAGAAGTGTGCCTGCAATGGGGAGCTGTGTGTGGATGACGTCATTCACACGATGCAGAGGAGGAGGATCGCAAAAAGAGAGGAGGCGCCAGACCAATACCAGCAACATCCAACCAACTGGACCACCCCACAGGTGAGTATAATAAAAGGTTTTTTTTGTTTTGCATGGCATCTTGGAGACCTATATACAGCATTATAGAATGATGTCACATGGGGCTGAAAGGTGACCGTAGGTTATATGGGGAAAACCTGATTACAGGTTCCCTTTAAGTAACCATGCCCGACCAATTCAGTGACGTACCAATGTGTTAAAGGGAAGGTGCCATCAATTTTTTTTTTTTCAGCAATTGAAGAAATGTAAAGAATTAATGTTTACATTTTCGTAAATACTGCTTTTTCCCTGATGCCAGTACTTGTCACACTGATGGTACACACGGAAGGCACATGGATAGCACTAGTACTGTGTTTTCCAGTACTGATAATATTAGTAGGTGTGAAGGGAGCCTAATAGATATCAGAGTGCTGAAAGTGAAAGTCCCATAGAGGGACTAAAAAAAAATAAGAAATTGTTAATATATATGTTTTTTTAAATCACAAAATGCAAAAAAATAAATTATATTGTACCCATAAATAAGTATTTTTATGCTAAAAAAATAAAAAAAGTATACATTTAGTATCGCCTCGTCTGGAATGACGCTACATATAAAACTGTCATACTAGTTAAAGGGAACTTGTCACCCCCCGGCCGTTTTTAAGTAAAAGCCACCTTCAGCAGCACTAAGGCAGCAGTCTGTGAAGGTGGCTCTTTTTTTTTCTGGACCCCTGCAACGCTGAAATATTCAGTTTTAAAAATAGGTCCCCATACCTTAAATGTGTCACTGAGGCATGGCCTCTTCCCATGACTTATCCTTCCCCCAGCCGTCCATCAAGCCCCTTCAGCATCGCCGCGCCTGCACAGCATTGCTTTACTTTAACCCCTTCACCCCCAAGGGTGGTTTGCACGTTAATGACCGGGCCAATTTTTACAATTCTGACCACTGTCTCTTTATGAGGTTATAACTCTGGAACGCTTCAACGGATCTTCGCGATTCTGAGAATGTTTTCTCGTGACATATTGTACTTCACGTTAGAAGTAAAATTTCTTCGATATACCTTGCGTTTATTTTTGAAAAAAACGCAAATATGGCGAAAATGTTGAAAATTTTGCAATTTTCAAACTTTGAATTTTTTTTCCCTTAAAACAGAGAGATATGTCACACAAAATAGTTAATAAATAACATTTCCCACATGTCTACTTTACATCAGCACAATTTTGGAACCAAAATTTTTTTTGTTAGGAAATTATAGGGGTTAAAAGTTGACCAGTGATTTCTCATTTTTACAACAAAATTTACAAAGCCATTTTTTTAGGGACCACCTCACATTTTAAGTCACTTTGAGGGGTCTCTATGGCAGAAAATACCCAAAAGTGACACCATTCTAAAAACTGCACCCCTCAAGGTACTCAAAACCACATTAAAGAAGTTTAATAACCCTTCAGGTACTTACAGGAGCTGAAGCAATGTGGAAGGAAAAAATTAATATTTAACTTTTTAGCCACAAAAATGATCTTTTACAAACGTTTTTTTATTTTCACAAGGGTAAAAGGAGAAAATGGGCAGATAAAGTTGTTGTGCAATTTCTCCTGAGTACGCCAATACCCCATATGTGGGGGAAAACCACTGTTTGGGCACACGGCAGAGCTCGTAAGGGAAGGAGCGCCGTTTGACTTTTTCAAACTAAAATTGGCTGGAATTGAGATTGGACGCCATGTCGTGTTTGGAGAGCCCATGATATGCCTAAACAGTGGAAACCCCCACAAGTGACACTATTTTGGAAACTAGACCCCCTAAGGAACTTATCTAGATCTGTTGTGAGCACTTTGAACCCCAAAGTGTTTCACAAAAGTTTATAATGCCTGGGTGTGAAAAAAAACAAACCAATTTTCCACAAAAATGATTTTTTAGTCCCAAATTTTTGATTTTTCCCAAGGAAATTGGACCCCAAAAGTTGTTTTCCAATTTGTCCTGAGTACGCTGATACCCCATATGTGGGGGGGGAAACTGTTTGGGCGCACGGCAGGGCTTGGAAAGAAAGCAGTAACGTTTTGGAATGCAAACATTGATGGGGGTCATGTTCCATTTGTAGTGCCCCAGATGAGCCTAAACAGTGGAAACCCCCCACAAGTGACCCCATTTTGGAAGCTAGACCCCCTAAGGAACTTATCTAGATCTTTGGTGAGCACTTTGAACCCCCAAGTGCTTCACACAAGTTTATAATGCCCGAGCATGAAAATAAAAAATCCTATTTTTTTCCCACAAAAATTATCTCTTAGTCACTAATTTTTTATTTTCCCAAGGGTAACAGGAGAAATTGGACCACAAAATTTGTTGTCCAATTTGTCCTGAGTACGCTGATACCCCATATGTGGGGGGGAACCACTGTTTGGGCGCATGGCAGAGCTCGGAATGGAAGGAGCACCATTTGACTTTTTCCAACCAAAATTGGCTGGAATTGAGATTGGACGCCATGTTGCATTTGGAGAGCCCCTATTGTGCCTAAACAGTGGAAACCCCCCACAAGTGCCCCCATTTGGGAAACTAGACCCCCTAAGGAACTTATCTAGATCTTTGGTGAGCAATTTGAACCCCCAAGTGCTTCACACAAGTTTATAACGTAGAGCCGTAAAATTAAAAAATCATATTTTTTCCACAAAATTGATTTTTTTCACCCCAATTTTTATTTTCCCAAGGGTAACAAGACTCCAAAAGTTATTGTGCAATTTGTCCTGAGTGCGCTGATACCCCATATGTGGGAGTAAACCACTGTTTGGATGCATGGCAGAGTTTGGAAGGGAAGGAGCGCCGTTGTGACTTTTTCAACGCAGAATTGGCTGGATGCCATGTCGTGTTTGGAGAGCTCCTGATATGCCTAAACAGTGGAAACCCCCCACAAATGACCCCATTTTGGAAAATAGACCCCACAAGGAACTTATCTAGATGTGTGGTGAGCACTTTGAACCCCGAAGTGCTTCACAGAAGTTTATAACGTACAGCCGTAAAAATAAAAAATCCTTTTTTTTTTTACAAAAATGATTTTTTCGCCCCCAATATTTTATTTTCACAAGGGTAACAGGAGAAATTGGACCCAAAAAGTTGTTGTCCAATTTGTCCTGAGTATGCTGATACCCAATATGTGGGAGTAAACGACTGTATGGGTGCACGTCGGGGCTCGGAAGGGAAGTAGTGACGTTTTGAATTGCAGACTTTGATGGAATGGTCTGGGGGCGTCATGTCGCATTTGGAGAGCCCCTGATGCGCCTAAACAGTGGAAACCCCCCACAAGTGACCCCATTTTGGAAAATAGACCCCACAAGGAACTTATTTAGAAGTGTGGTGAGCGCTATGAAGCTCCAAGTGCTTCACAAAAGTTTTATAACATACAGCCGTAAAAACAAAAAAATCATTTTTTTTTTTACAAAAATGATTTTGTCGCCCCCAGTTTTTTATTTTCCCAAGGGTAACAGAAGAAATAGGACAAATTGCACAATAACTCTTGTGGTCCAGAGTACGCTGATACCCCATATGTGGGAGTAAACTACTGTTTGGGCGCATGGCAGAGCTCAGAAGTGAAGGAGCACCGTTTGACTTTTTCAACGCAGAATTGGCTGGAATTGAGATCAGACGCCATGTCACATTTGGAGAGCCCCTGATGTGCCTAAACAGCGGAAACCCCCCAATTCTAACTCCAACCCTAACCCCAACACACCCTAACCCTAGTCCCAACCCTAACCACAAACCTAACCCTAACACACCCCTAACCGTAATCCCAACCCTAATCCTAACGTTAGCGCCAACCCTAACCCTAACTTTAGCCGCAACCCTAACCCTAACGGGAAAATGGAAATAAATACATTTTTTTTATTTTATTATTTTTCCCTAACTAAGGGGGTGATAAAGGGGGGTTTGATTTACTATTTATAGCGGGTTTTTATGATTGGCAGCTGTCACGCTAAAAGACGCTTTTTATTGCAAAAAATAGTTTTTTTGCATCACCACATTTTGAGAGCTATAATTTTTGCATATTTTGGCCCACAGAGTCATGTGAGGTATTATTTTTTGCGGGACGAGGTGTCGTTTTTATTGGTACCATTTTTGAGCACGTGACATTTTTTGATCGCTTTTTATTTCGATTTTTGGGAGGTTAGAATGAACAAAAATCAGCAATTCATGAATTTCTTTTGGGGGAGGCGTTTGTACCGTTCCGTGTGTGGTAAAATTGATAAAGCAGTTTTATTCTTCGGGTCAGTACGATTACGGCGATACCTTATTTATATCATTTTTTTATGTTTTGGTGCTTTTATAGCATGAAAACAATTTTATATAAAAAATTATTATTTTTGCATCGCTTTATTCTGCGAGCTATAACTTTTTTATTTTTTCGCTGATGATGCTGTATGATGGCTCGTTTTTTGCGGGACAAGATGACGTTTTCAGCAGTACCATGGTTATTTATCTCGGTCTTTTTGATCGTGTGTTATTCCACTTTTTGTTCAGCGGTATGATGATAAAGCATTGATTTTTTGCTTTGTTTTCTTCTTTTTTTTTTAAGGGGTTCATTAAAGGGGTTAACTAGTGGGACAGTTTTATAGGGGGGGTCGTTACGGACGCGGCGATACCAAATATGTGTACTTTTATTGTTTTGGTTTTTTATTTACAGGAAAGAATGAATTTATTGGGGAATATTTATTTTTTTTTTTTTATGATTTTTTTTTACCACTTTTTATTTTTATTTTTTTTACTTTTATACTTTGTCCCAGGGTGGGACATCACTGTATTTTAGCAGATCGCTGGTGTGACAGTGTGCACAGCACTCTGTCACACCAGCGATCGCTCTGGCACTGCTGCAGTCTTCCCCAGCGCCTGCTCTCAGCAGGCACTGAGGAAGCCGCCTCCCTGCAGGACCCCGGCGCCATCTTGGATCCGGGGACCTGGAGGGAGGACGGACCCTCGGAACAGCGCGACACATCGCGCTGCTCTGAGGGTCTCAGGGGAGCGCGCAGGGAGCCCCCTGCCTGCGCGATCCTCCCCTGTGCCCCGGGTACACCGCGATCATGTTTGATCGCGGTGTGCCAGGGGTTAATGTGCCGGGAGCAGTCTGTGACCGCTCCTGACACACAGTCACGGGTGTCAGCTGTGATAATCAGCTGACACCCGGCGGCGATCAGCTGCGCTCCCCCCGGGAGCGCAGCTGATCGCCCATGACGTACTATTCCGTCCATGGGAATAAGGTCCAGGGTCACATGGACGGAATAGTACGTCTGATGGCAGAGAGGGGTTAATTTCTGTTCTGTGGGCGCCTGCGCTGTTGTAATAGTCTTCGGGCATGCGCAGTGTGTTCTGCCCAAGAACTGTCAGAAGACTATTGCGCCCCGCAGTGTGTTATCATGTATTCACACTGCGTGGCTGACAATCTGGCGCCTGCGCAGTCTACATGTTTAGCATGTAGACTGCGCAGCTAACATGTAGACTTTGTTTCTCCTGATTCAAAGTATTCTTTGGAGTAGGTAATTTTTCTCGTTTTAGTGGACTACCACGGGTGGATGTGTTCACCCCTTGGCTTGATATGCAACTAGGGTTTTTGTTTGCATTAAAATTATACGAGGCTGAAGTTGGTTTCTTATTCATTCAGTTTCTTATATCGGCAAATTTTTCTTTTGTTTTTTATAGGTTTAACAACAAAAAATGAGCATCACAATAGTAAAAAACACTGCAGTGAGGAGCCCTGATGTGAATACATTTAAAATTAGCACCAAAAATTATAAAACTGGCACAATAATGGGCATCAAAGTGGGCACCAGAGGGCGTTAATGAAAGGGTTAAATGACTTTGGGCCACTGATATCACACTGCAGACGTATAGAACAAATTAAAGACAGGTCTCTCCAGCCTGGCCCAAATGAGTTCTGGGCATCAGAATTGGCATCAAAGTGGGCACACAGTCGATTTTCACAGGTTTGAATAGGTAACTGATGTTTTTGAGGGGTTAAATGACTTTGGGCCACTGATCTCACACTAAGAATACATAGGTAGTGATGCCCTGCATAAAAATCAGGTCCATATAGCCTGGCCCAAATGGGTTCTGGGCATCAGAATTGGCAACAAAGTGGGCAAACGGACAATTTTTACTGATTTGAATAAGTAACAATAATAGGTAGCGGCGCTAGTATATAGATGCTAGATCAGCTGCAAGTACAGGGAGACCCCTACCACAAAGAGGTAATAGTAATCATCATAGACATATAAATACGAGGTGTACTCGCGCTATGATTCAAGCATAAAACACAATACTGATCAATAATAGGTACCTGTAGTTGTGTAGAATAATTTCATAGGCAGAGGTGTGGGATGGTGTTTCAGGGATTATATCAATTGGGTACACTAGATAAGGAGAGATGAATAAAATCAATAAAACGGTTTTTAAAAGGAATGCTCCTTTAGAGTTGATTAAAATTGATTAGAAATACCTAAAAACAACACTGAGAAGAAAGAGATAGCGCAGTGCAGCGATTCTCAATCGGCTTTCAGCTGTGCAAATAGGCGGTTGATTAATGCACTATAGTAGTCAAAGTGGTAAGTGCCTTTATAGGTTAATAATACCGCTCTAAAGTGCTAGGAGTGCAAAAAAGTATATAGGCGTTTTCAGAAAATCTATACTTAGATTGTGCAAACTAACAGGCACAAGACTCAACAAAGTGCTTGTAGTGCTATGTGCTTCACCAAGATATGAGCAGTGGTGGCTTTATAAGAATAATACCTTTTGCTAAGTTAAAAATACTGGTCAGTCCACTTCAATGAATAAATAAATACTTAGCTTAAGGGATGATGGTACGGCTTGAATCCATCCGAGAGTGAGAAATAGTCCTGGAGAGCTGCCCCGGCCGGTGGCAGGCTCTCGTTGGTTCAGACGCTGCAGTGCGGGTACCCGCGTTGAACGCCGACAGGGCCTTCGTGACGTGTTCGTGACGTGACTCAAACAGTCACGTGGTGCGCAGGAGTCGGCTACGGCGTGCAGGGGGAGCCAAACGCGTTTCGGAATTCTTACGGATTCCTTTATCAGGGATGGCTCCGCTTGCAGTATCAGCTTTATAAACCCTTGGCTCATTAGGTATAGATAAAGTCAGTCAAAGGCCAACAATTCGATCTCGTTCAGTCCCTTTGGTTTAAGGGTATCCAATTCAAAAATCCATCGTGTCTCCTCCCTGGACATCTGTTTTATAAAATCTCCTTTGCACCAGTCTTTTTTAACCACTTTGATGCCCATGATCTTCACACCTTTAAGTGATCCCTTATGGACTAGTTTGAAATGTTTGGATAAATGATGATTGTCTAGATTGTTCTTAATGTTCCGAAGGTGTTCTCCGATTCTTTTACACAGGGGACGTGTAGTCCGTCCAACATACATCTTTTGGCATGGGCATTCTATAACATAGATCACCCCTGTTGTGGTACAGCTTATGAAGTCCATGATCTGGAATTGCGTACCGTTTCGAGCGGTCACCATTTTTTTTGTTTTGTAGGTTGTAGAGTCTTACACATCTTGCATTTCTTACAGAGGTAAAAACCTTTTATCGATGTTTTGAAAGGGCCGACTCACCTATTATTCCTATATGGATCTTCAGGGTTCCGCAATGTGGGTGCAATAATATGACCCAAATTTTTGGCCTTTCTAAATATGAATTTTGGGTATTCACTAAATTTATCCCCGATTACCTTATCTTCCTTTATGTGTCCCCAATGTTTCCTCACTAATTTCTTGAGGAGATGGGATTTAGAATTGTATTGCATAATGATAGGGACAGATATCGGACCAGAAGTTTCTGATTGGTATTCGGTCCTAGGTTTACTATTAGGCTGTGTTTCCACCGTCAGGAAACACAGCGCTTTGGACGGAGCGGAAAGTCCGCTCCGCCCAAAGCCCCGCCCCTTAGTAAACGCGCGGTGAATCCGGATGTGCTAATTGAAACATCCGGAATCACCGCAGGGCTACATAGGCCTGTGTTATTTCCCTTGCGGCGACGGACCGTCGCCGCAAGGGAATAGGACATGCTGCGATCTGAAAAGACGTGCAGCATGTCCGTTAATGCAGGTCTGCCGCCTGCGTGTTTTTACGCATAGTATGCTGTAACATCTGGACGCTGCGTGTTTGACGCTGTGCCAGCGCACAGCGTCAAACACGCAGCATTTACTGAAGGAATCCTGATGGTGGAAACAGACCCTTATAAAGAATCTCCTCCATAGGAGTATTCTCAATGTTTTCTTTGATTTTAAGTACCGTATATACTCATGTATAAGCCGACCCGTGTATAAGCCGACCCCCCTAATTTTGCCACAAAAAACTGGGAAAACGTATTGACTCGCGTATAAGCCTAGGGTGAAAAATGATTATGCCCCCATATGATGCTCCACAGATTATGCCCCATATGCTGCACAGATTATGCCCAATATGCTTCAGAGATTATGCCCCCATATGCTCCAGATTATGCCCCCATATATTCCACAGATTATGCCTCCGTATGATCCACAGATTATGCCCCATATGCTCCATATTTTGCCCCATATGCTCCAGATTATGCCCCCATATGTTCCACAGCTTATGCCCCCATATTATGCCCCCATATGCTCCATATTTTGCCCCCATATGCTCCATATTATGCCCCCATATGTTCCACAGCTTATGCCCCCATATGCTCCATATTATGCCCCCATATGTTCCACAGCTTATGCCCCCATATTATGCCCCCATATGCTCCATATTATGCCCCATATGCTCCATATTATGCCCCATATGTTCCACAGCTTATGCCCCCATATTATACCCCCATATGCTCCATATTATGCCCCATATGCTCCATATTATGCCCCATATGCTCCAGATTATGCCCCCATATGTTCCACAGCTTATGCCCCCATATGCTCCATATTTTGCCCCATATGCTCCATATTATGCCCCCATATGTTCCACAGCTTATGCCCCCATATTCTCCATATTATGCCCCCATATGTTCCACAGCTTATGCCCCATATTATGCCCCCATATGCTCCATATTATGCCCCCATATGCTCCATATTATTATTTTTTTTTTTCCCCATATGCTCCATATTATGCCCCATATGTTCCACAGCTTATGCCCCCATATGCTCCATATTATGCCCCCTTATGCTCCATATTATGCCCCATATGTTCCACAGCTTATGCCCCATATGCTCCATATTATGCCCCCATATGTTCCAGATTATGCCCCATGTGCTGCTGCAAAAAAAATAAAAAAAATGACATACTCACCTCTCGTCGCTGGGGGCCAGGTGCCAGGGTCACCGCTCACTCAGAACCCCGGCACCTGTGATATTTACCTGCTGTCCTCTCTGCACCGCAGCGCTGCGTCCTCTTCCTGCTCCTCGGCAGTGAATGATCTGGCAGGGGGCGCGGCGCTCACTAATGACATCATCGAGCCCTCTGCTGATCATTCACCGCCAGAGGAGTCAGACGAGGACGCAGCACAGCGGTGGAGAGAAGACAGGTAAATATCGCTGTACTCACCTCTCCACCGCGCGTCCCTGCAGCTTCTCCCGGCGATCTCTGCAGCGCTTCCTTCCTACAGCGGTCACATGGTACCGCTCATTAAAGTCATGAATATGTGCATATTCATGACTTTAATGAGCGGTGCCATGTGACCGCTGCAGGAAGGAGCCGGAGATCGTGGGAGAAGCAGGGGGCTGCAGAGACCGCGGCGGCGGAGAGGTGAGTATAATCCGACACCCCCGCTCCCCCTCCCCCGCCGACCCCCGTATATGACCCGCGTATAAGCCGAGAGGGGGACTTTCAGCCCTAAAAAATGGGCTGAAAATCTCGGCTTATACATGGGTATATACGGTAACTTATTCTAAATTAAAAATAAAATAAACCACTAAAACTAATTATAAAAAGGGGGCAAAGCTCAGAACCTCATTCAATCCGGCCGGAGCCATGGATCCAACTTTGTGAATCCATTGTGTTTCCACTTGGGCCAGTTTTTTTCTCCAATCTCCTCCTCTAAGGTCCACCCATATTTTGTCAATGCCTATGACCTTAAGTAATTTGGGGTTGGAGTCATGGTAAATCTTAAAGTGCCTTGGTATCGGCTTCAAAATAGTGACATCATCTACTTCACTGGCATTTTTAATGTCCCTGTAGTGTTCCCTCACTCGAACTTTGAGGGGTCTGGATGTCATGCCCACATATACTTTCGTACACTACCCCAGTGGAATCACATGTGACATGCTGAGTAATTTGAAATACTTTACTACAATCACTTGATATAAACGATGTGGCACGAATCATGTTGGTGCACGAAATACATGTCCCACATGGGAAAAATCCCCACTTAGGGCCTTTGGATCCAAAGCTGGTTTGATTTTAGGCTCTCTATGGTAGCTATGTACCAAGGTATCACGAAGATTGTTGGATCTCCTATATGTGATGGATGGATATTTAGGAACAAACTTTTTTAAGGTCTTGTCTGTCACAAGAAGTGGCCAGTATCTCTCTAAGGCTGTTTTTACCTCCCTCCATTTGTCATTATAAGTAGAAATAAACCTAACTATTTGTTGATCCGAATTACTATTCCGGTTTTTGGGGGTTAATAAGTCATTGCGCACTGCTGATTTGGCCCTACGTATACCTCTTTTAATGCTTCTTTTAGAATATCCTCTTGCTAAAAATCTTGACGTTAATTCGTCAACCTGTTTTTCAAAAGTTTCCTCACTGGAGCAAACACGTCTGGCTCTTAGAAATTGACCTGTAGGGATACTCTCTATCAATGATTTTGGATGGGAGGAGGTGGCATATAAAATAGAGTTAACTGAAGTTTCTTTTCTATGTATGTCAGTTTGTAAATAACCGTTCTCACTCTTGGATATCATGATGTCCAGAAAGTCAATGCTGGTCTGACTGTACTTGGACGTCAACTTGATGTTAAGGGAATTAGTATTTAATATGCCCAGAAAGTCGAGAAGGTCCTGCTCTGTCCCCTGCCATACCATGAGAATATCATCTATATAACGGACCCAGAGCAGGACCCTCTCGATATAGGCTATGGGGTTAGTGAGGAAAATTCCTCTCTCCCACATGCCCAAAAATAGGTTGGCATATGAGGGGGCAAAGGCCGCCCCCATAGCCGTGCCCTGCTTCTGAAGATAAAATGTTTCCCCAAATAGAAAATAATTATGTTCTAGTGCAAATTTTAATAAGGTTAATAGTAGCTCAGTCAGACCTGCATCGAGATCGGACATCATGAGATACATCTTAACAGCTCGTAATCCATCCTTATGTTGTATGCAGGTATATAGCGATTCAACGTCAAAACTGACAAGCCACATGTCCTGTTCCATAGGGATTCCTTCGATTTTTTTGAGGACATCTGAGGTGTCTCTAACATAGGAGGGAATATCTACAACTATAGGTTTCAAGTAGAAGTCTAAATATTTGGAGATTGTCTCACAAAGACTCCCATTTCCCGAAACAATGGGGCGTCCCGGAGGTGTAATGCTGTTCTTGTGTATTTTTGGACAAAATAAATACACGACACCTTGGGATACTTGGGTACCAAGTTGTCTCTTAGTTCTTTGGTAATTATCCCTTCCCTAAATGCTTCTTCAAGAATCTCTTGAATTTCATCCTGATATTTAGTGGTGGGATTAAAAGTCATCTTGCTATAGCATATATTGTCTCTCAGTTGTCTATGAGCTTCTTTCTCATATGCTTTAGTAGGCCAGATTACTACATTCCCCCCTTTGTCAGCAGGCTTTATCACCACCTCTTTGAGGTTTTGTAGTTCTAAAATAGCTTGCCTATGAGTGAAAGGCAAGTTGCCATGTTTGACAAAGGGGGAATTTTTTTGAGCTCATCTGATACTAATTTAACAAATAACTCCACATTTGGAGAGATATTCAGGGGTGGGAATTTTTTTGGGATGGGTGGTCTAAACTTACCCCTATGGTCAGACGTTATACCCTCCTCATTCAACTCTTCCAAATCAGAAATTGCTTCAAGTTCCCTGGTACTCCATACATCATGTTCCTTATTATTATGTAGTTTTTTAAGTATTAGTTTGCGCGCAAATAAATGCAAGTCAGTCAATGCTGAAAAAGAATTAAATGAGGCCGTGGGTGAGAATGATAATCCCAAACTGAGAACCTCCATTTGATGTTGAGTTAATTCTAGGTCAGATAAATTAATTACCTGTAATTTAGAGGATGTAGGTGTGTCAGCCCTTCTATCTTTTCTCTTATAATACTCATTATGTCTTCTCCTTACATTACGTCTTAAGTTATACATCCGATTACCTTCATGATATTCATCCTCCCTTGAGGAGACAGAGGATACTGAAGATGACCTTATACTATTACTTCCTTCTGTGATGTTAGTTTGCCATCTATAAACTGTTCCGTTTTTATAGTCAGTGAGATCCCTTTGAAACTTTTTGGTTTTTGTTTCCTTGACTTCTTTCTCCCAAATATTTAATTGGGCATCCATTTCCTTATAGAAGGCATCCGCCTCCAATCCAGAGAATTTTTCAAGCAATTTGGCCTTAGTTAAATCAATGTCCAGATCTAATTTATCCATACTTTTTTTGTTGTTGCCAATTAGCAGTTCAATGAGAGATCTAGAACATGTGTTGCAGGCCTCTTCCCATCTAGTTTTAAAGGCGGATAGGAGGGCATAATTTTTACTCTTAATCCTCTTGGTATTAGATTTTTTGCTAAATAATTTTCTAATGATGCCTTGGTCCACCACATTCTGGTCCTCCTCTTAAGTAGGTTCCGCATTGAACTTTTGAGGTCTGACTTTTGCCCACCATCTGCCGAACTATTGGATGCTGCATCCCCATTAAAAACGGTATCAATACAATTTAGCCAGGTGTGATCTCTGGCTTTAATGTCCATACTGGCTCCACACACTGTAACAAAGTACAGAAATGTAATCAAAATATATCCTAGGAATATGAGCCTAGGGAAATGGCACTTCCCTTTGTGCAAATTATTCAGAAAAGAGCTGGAAGCATGTAGCCAATTAACAAACACTTTATTGAAAAATATTATAAAATTACCTAAGACAACTATTAAAAATGAGATGTGCATCCAATAATTTCCCATTGGTCAATATGTGCAAATGAAGATCTCAATTGCACTCTCCGCTGATACAATAAGCAAAAAAGAGACAGATTTGTAATGTCAATACGAGGCATAGACTACACAATATGGTTTCAAGAGATACTATCTTGTTAACTTATAGCTTATGTATTGGAATAATAGAGCATTTGCTTATTGTATTAGCGGATAATTGAGATCTTTATTTTCTATTAGTAATATGACACCATAGTCATCTATTGCTCTGCATATATGTGTATACTTCACTTACCCCATTGCATATTTTGTACTTTATTATATGATCATGACTACACAATATGATTGCAAAAATCTTTTTTGATAAGCATAAAGCTAATGTATTGGAATAATAGAGCAATTGCTTATTGTATCAGCGGAGAGTGCAATTGAGATCTTCATTTGCACATATTGACCAATGGGAAATTATTGGATGCACATCTCATTTTTAATAGTTGTCTTAGGTAATTTTATAATATTTTTCAATAAAGTGTTTGTTAATTGGCTACATGCTCCCACCTCCATATAGTCTGGCCCAAATGGGTTCTGAGCATCAGAATTGGCATCAAAGTGGGCAAACAGCCAATTTTCACAGATTTGAATAAGTAACAGATGTTTTTAAGGGGTTAAATGTCTTTGGGCCACTGATCTCACACTATGATTACACAGATAGTGATGCGCTGCATCAAAACCAGGTCCCTCCTGCGTGGCCCAAATGGGTTCTGGGCATCAGAATTGCCAGCAAAGTGGGCAAACAGCCAATTTTCACAGATTTGAATAAGTAACAGATGTTTTTAAGGGGTTAAATGACTTTGGGCCACTGATCTCACACTATGAGTACACAGATAGTGATGCCCTGTATCAAACCCACCTCCATATAGTCTGGCCCAAATGGGTTCTGGGCATCAGAATTGCCAGCAAACTGGGCAAACAGCCAATTTTCACAGATTTGAATAAGTAACAGATGTTTTTAAGGGGTTAAATGACTTTGGGCCACTGATCTCACACTATGAGTACACAGACAGTGATGCCCTGCATCAAACCCACCTCCATATAGTCTGGCCCAAATGGGTTCTGGTCATCAGAATTGGCATCAAAGTGGGCAAACAGCCAATTTTCACAGATTTGAATAAGTAACAGATGTTTTTAAGGGGTTAAATGACTTTGTACCACTGATCTCACACTAAGAATACAGAGATAGTGATGTCCCGCATCAAACCCAGGTCCCTCCTGCCTGGCCCAAATGGGTTCTGGTCATCAGAATTGGCATCAAAGTGGGCAAACAGCCAATTTTCACAGATTTGAATAAGTAACAGATGTTTTTAAGGGGTTAAATGACTTTGGACCACTGATCTCACACTAAGAATACACAGATAGTGATGCTCCGCATCAAACCCAGTAACCTCCAGCCTGGCCCAAATGGGTTCTGGGCATCAGAATTGGCATCAAAGTGGGAAAACAGACAATTTTCACAGATTTGAATAAGTAACTGATGTTTTTAAGGGGTTAAATGACCTTGGACCACTGATCTCACACCACCATTACATACACAGTAAGGCTGGAGACACACTAGCGATTTAAAAATCGGTCCAATTTTGATGCAGGAGAGTTGGATGAGTGTAATGCAATTGTCATGCGTTTTTTATGCACATATAATCCAATTTTTCACACCTAGCATCTGATTTACATCAGACTGCAGTGCGATTGTAACATTAGCTTTTACATAGAGAAATGTTCTAAATCAATTACACAGTTTTAAAATGAAATATTCTTTAAAACACATATACAGTATATATATATATATATATATATATATATATATATATATAATATATATATACTTTAGATAGATGGATAAATTTAAAGCTGGCAAATGTTCTGCTGCGCTCATTTTAACCACAGAATGACAGTTAGATTACAATAGATAGAATTGAGATACACACACAGAATACGTGTGTGTGTGTGTGTATCTATAATATAACGCTGGGAGGTCCCTCTGTCCAAAGCCTTTATAGACTGCGGAAGCGCGACACGCGCAAGCTCAGTCTGGCTCCAGGCAGATTGAGGCATCCAGCGGTGAGTACTCTGTATGACGCCGGAGATCGCGGTATGCGTACTGGATGCATACCGCGATCTCCGGCGCCATACTCACATACTTACCTGACCGGAAGGAGCGTTGCCGCGGCGCTTCTCTTCTCCCGGGGCAGAAGACCAGGAGTGCGCGTCGGAATCGTGCATACGCATAGCGCTATCCGGCGCCATTTTGCTGAAGTCACATTTACAGTGTGTCTTCAGCAATATGGCGCCGGACAGCGCTGTATGGGCATGCGCGTACTCCGGCGCCGCTCTCCTCCCCTGGCGTCCAGCAGAACATAACAGCGCTTGAGCACAGGGAAGAAAGGTGAGTATAAATGTTTGTTTTTTGGGGGGTATGTGTGCAGTTTAATAGCGGTAAGGGGACCATGCATATCAGGATAGGGGGGTGAGGGACCATGCACATCAGGATTTGGGGGTGAGGGGACCATGCGCATCAGGACTGGGGGGTGAGGGGACCATGCATATCTGGATTGGGGGGTGAGGGGACCATGCACATCAGGGTTGTGGGGTGAGGGACCATGCACATCGGGACTGAGGGGTGAGGGGACCATGCATATCAGGATTGGGGGTGAGGGGACCAATTCATACAGGATCGGGGGTGAGGGGGACCATGCATATCAGGATTGGGGGATGAGGGACCATGCACATCAGGACTGGGGGTGAGGGGACCATGCATATCAGGATTGGGGGGTGAGGGGACCATTCATACCAGGATTGGGGAGGGTGAGGGGACCATGCACATCAGGATTGGGGGGGTGAGGGGACCATGCACATCTGGATTGGGGGGTGAGGGGACCATGCACATCAGGATTGGGGGGTGAGGGACCAATTCATACCAGGATTGGGGGTGAGGGGACCATGCATATCAGGATTGGGGGATGAGGGGACCATGCACATCAGGACTGGGGGTGAGGGAACCATGCATATCAGTATTGGGGGGTGAGGGGACCATTCATACCAGGATTGGGGGGGGTGAGGGACCATGCACATCAGGATTTGGGGTGAGGGGACCATGCACATCTGGATTGGGGGTGAGGGGACCATGCACATCAGGATTGGGGGGTGAGGGGACCATGCACATCAGGATTGGGGGGTGAGGGGACCATGCACATCAGGGTTTGAGGGTGAGAGGACCATGCACATCAGGATTGGGGGGTGAGGGGACCATGCACATCAGGATTGGGGGGTGAGGGGACCATGCACATCAGGATTGGGAGGTGAGGGGACCATTCACATCAGGGTTGGAGGGTGAGAGGACCATGCACATCAGGATTGGGGGGTGAGGAACCCATGCATATCGGGATTTGGGGGTGAGGGGACCATGCACATCAAGATTGGGGGTGAGGGGACCATGCACATCAGGATTGGGGGTGAGGGGACCATGCACATCAGGGATGGGGGGTGAGAGGACCATGCATTCCAAGATTGGGGGGTGAGGGGACCATGCATACCAGGATTGGGGGGGTGATGGGACCGTGCATACCAGGATTGGGGGGTGAGGGGACCGTGCATATCAGGATTAGGGGGGTGAGTGGACCGTGCATACCAGGATTGGGGGGTGAGGGGACCGGTGCACATCAGGATTGGGGGTGAGGGGACCATGCACATCAGGATTGGGGTGTCAGGGGACCATGCACTTCAGGATTGGTGGGTGAGGGGACCATGCACATCAGGATTGGGGGTGACTGGACCATGCACATCAGGATTGGGGGTAAGGGGACCATGGATACCAGGATGGGGGGATGAGGGGACCATGCATATCAGGATTGGGGGGTGAGGGGACCATGCATACCAGGATTGGGGGGTGAGGGGACCATGCATTCCAGGATTGGGGGGTGAGGGGACCATGCATTCTAGGATTGGGGGTGAGGGGACCATGCACATCAGGATTGGGGGGTGAGGGTACCATGCATTCCAGGATTGGGGGTGAGGTGACCATGCACATCAGGATTGGGGGTGACTGGACCATGCTTATCAGGATTGGGGTGAGGGGACCATGCACATCAGGATTGGGTTGTGAGGGGACAATGCATACCAGGATAGGGGATGAGGGGACCATGCATATCAGGATTGGGGGGTGAGGGGACCATGCATAATCAGAATTGAGGTGAGGGGACCATGCATGTCAGGATTGGGGCTGAGGGGGTACCATACATCCTATGATAGGGATGAGGGGGGACCATGCATACCAGGATTGCATTGCATACCAATGTTTCCTCACTAATTTCTTGAGGAGATGGGATTTAGAATTGTATTGCATAATGATAGGGACAGATATCGGACCAGAAGTTTCTGATTGGTATTCGGTCCTAGGTTTACTATTAGGCTGTGTTTCCACCGTCAGGAAACACAGCGCTTTGGACGGAGCGGAAAGTCCGCTCCGCCCAAAGCCCCGCCCCTTAGTAAACGCGCGGTGAATCCGGATGTGCTAATTGAACACATCCGGAATCACCGCAGGGCTACATAGGCCTGTGTTATTTCCCTTGCGGCGACGGACCGTCGCCGCAAGGGAATAGGACATGCTGCGATCTGAAAAGACGTGCAGCATGTCCGTTAATGCAGGTCTGCCGCCTGCGTGTTTTTACGCATAGTATGCTGTAACATCTGGACGCTGCGTGTTTGACGCTGTGCCAGCGCACAGTGTCAAACACGCAGCATTTACTGAAGGAATCCTGATGGTGGAAACAGACCCTTATAAAGAATCTCCTCCATAGGAGTATTCTCAATGTTTTCTTTGATTTTAAGTACCGTATATACTCATGTATAAGCCGACCCGTGTATAAGCCGACCCCCCTAATTTTGCCACAAAAAACTGGGAAAACGTATTGACTCGCGTATAAGCCTAGGGTGAAAAAATGATTATGCCCCCATATGATGCTCCACAGATTATGCCCCCATATGCTGCACAGATTATGCCCAATATGCTTCAGAGATTATGCCCCCATATGCTCCAGATTATGCCCCCATATATTCCACAGATTATGCCTCCGTATGATCCACAGATTATGCCCCATATGCTCCATATTTTGCCCCCATATGCTCCAGATTATGCCCCCATATGTTCCACAGCTTATGCCCCCATATTATGCCCCCATATGCTCCATATTTTGCCCCCATATGCTCCATATTATGCCCCCATATGTTCCACAGCTTATGCCCCCATATGCTCCATATTATGCCCCCATATGTTCCACAGCTTATGCCCCCATATTATGCCCCCATATGCTCCATATTATGCCCCATATGCTCCATATTATGCCCCATATGTTCCACAGCTTATGCCCCCATATTATACCCCCATATGCTCCATATTATGCCCCCATATGCTCCATATTATGCCCCCATATGCTCCAGATTATGCCCCCATATGTTCCACAGCTTATGCCCCCATATGCTCCATATTTTGCCCCCATATGCTCCATATTATGCCCCCATATGTTCCACAGCTTATGCCCCCATATTCTCCATATTATGCCCCCATATGTTCCACAGCTTATGCCCCCATATTATGCCCCCATATGCTCCATATTATGCCCCCATATGCTCCATATTATTATTATTTTTTTTTTCCCCATATGCTCCATATTATGCCCCATATGTTCCACAGCTTATGCCCCCATATGCTCCATATTATGCCCCCTTATGCTCCATATTATGCCCCAATGTTCCACAGCTTATGCCCCATATGCTCCATATTATGCCCCCATATGTTCCAGATTATGCCCCATGTGCTGCTGCAAAAAAAATAAAAAAAATGACATACTCACCTCTCGTCGCTGGGGGCCAGGTGCCAGGGTCACCGCTCACTCAGAACCCCGGCACCTGTGATATTTACCTGCTGTCCTCTCTGCACCGCAGCGCTGCGTCCTCTTCCTGCTCCTCGGCAGTGAATGATCTGGCAGGGGGCGCGGCGCTCACTAATGACATCATCGAGCCCTCTGCTGATCATTCACCGCCAGAGGAGTCAGACGAGGACGCAGCACAGCGGTGGAGAGAAGACAGGTAAATATCGCTGTTACTCACCTCTCCACCGCGCGTCCCTGCAGCTTCTCCCGGCGATCTCTGCAGCGCTTCCTTCCTACAGCGGTCACATGGTACCGCTCATTAAAGTCATAAATATGTGCATATTCATGACTTTAATGAGCGGTGCCATGTGACCGCTGCAGGAAGGAGCCGGAGATCGTGGGAGAAGCAGGGGGGCTGCAGAGACCGCGGCGGCGGAGAGGTGAGTATAATCCGACACCCCCGCTCCCCCTCCCCCGCCGACCCCCGTATATGACCCGCGTATAAGCCGAGAGGGGGACTTTCAGCCCTAAAAAATGGGCTGAAAATCTCGGCTTATACATGGGTATATACGGTAACTTATTCTAAATTAAAAATAAAATAAACCACTAAAACTAATTATAAAAAGGGGGCAAAGCTCAGAACCTCATTCAATCCGGCCGGAGCCATGGATCCAACTTTGTGAATCCATTGTGTTTCCACTTGGGCCAGTTTTTTTTCTCCAATCTCCTCCTCTAAGGTCCACCCATATTTTGTCAATGCCTATGACCTTAAGTAATTTGGGGTTGGAGTCATGGTAAATCTTAAAGTGCCTTGGTATCGGCTTCAAAATAGTGACATCATCTACTTCACTGGCATTTTTAATGTCCCTGTAGTGTTCCCTCACTCGAACTTTGAGGGGTCTGGATGTCATGCCCACATATACTTTCGTACACTACCCCAGTGGAATCACATGTGACATGCTGAGTAATTTGAAATACTTTACTACAATCACTTGATATAAACGATGTGGCACGAATCATGTTGGTGCACGAAATACATGTCCCACATGGGAAAAATCCCCACTTAGGGCCTTTGGATCCAAAGCTGGTTTGATTTTTAGGCTCTCTATGGTAGCTATGTACCAAGGTATCACGAAGATTGTTGGATCTCCTATATGTGATGGATGGATATTTAGGAACAAACTTTTTTAAGGTCTTGTCTGTCACAAGAAGTGGCCAGTATCTCTCTAAGGCTGTTTTTACCTCCCTCCATTTGTCATTATAAGTAGAAATAAACCTAACTATTTGTTGATCCGAATTACTATTCCGGTTTTTGGGGGTTAATAAGTCATTGCGCACTGCTGATTTGGCCCTACGTATACCTCTTTTAATGCTTCTTTTAGAATATCCTCTTGCTAAAAATCTTGACGTTAATTCGTCAACCTGTTTTTCAAAAGTTTCCTCACTGGAGCAAACACATCTGGCTCTTAGAAATTGACCTGTAGGGATACTCTCTATCAATGATTTTGGATGGGAGGAGGTGGCATATAAAATAGAGTTAACTGAAGTTTCTTTTCTATGTATGTCAGTTTGTAAATAACCGTTCTCACTCTTGGATATCATGATGTCCAGAAAGTCAATGCTGGTCTGACTGTACTTGGACGTCAACTTGATGTTAAGGGAATTAGTATTTAATATGCCCAGAAAGTCGAGAAGGTCCTGCTCTGTCCCCTGCCATACCATGAGAATATCATCTATATAACGGACCCAGAGCAGGACCCTCTCGATATAGGCTATGGGGTTAGTGAGGAAAATTCCTCTCTCCCACATGCCCAAAATAGGTTGGCATATGAGGGGGCAAAGGCCGCCCCCATAGCCGTGCCCTGCTTCTGAAGATAAAATGTTTCCCCAAATAGAAAATAATTATGTTCTAGTGCAAATTTTAATAAGGTTAATAGTAGCTCAGTCAGACCTGCATCGAGATCGGACATCATGAGATACATCTTAACAGCTCGTAATCCATCCTTATGTTGTATGCAGGTATATAGCGATTCAACGTCAAAACTGACAAGCCACATGTCCTGTTCCATAGGGATTCCTTCGATTTTTTTGAGGACATCTGAGGTGTCTCTAACATAGGAGGGAATATCTACAACTATAGGTTTCAAGTAGAAGTCTAAATATTTGGAGATTGTCTCACAAAGACTCCCATTTCCCGAAACAATGGGGCGTCCCGGAGGTGTAATGCTGTTCTTGTGTATTTTTGGTACAAAATAAATACACGACACCTTGGGATACTTGGGTACCAAGTTGTCTCTTAGTTCTTTGGTAATTATCCCTTCCCTAAATGCTTCTTCAAGAATCTCTTGAATTTCATCCTGATATTTAGTGGTGGGATTAAAAGTCATCTTGCTATAGCATATATTGTCTCTCAGTTGTCTATGAGCTTCTTTCTCATATGCTTTAGTAGGCCAGATTACTACATTCCCCCCTTTGTCAGCAGGCTTTATCACCACCTCTTTGAGGTTTTGTAGTTCTAAAATAGCTTGCCTATGAGTGAAAGGCAAGTTGCCATGTTTGACAAAGGGGGGAATTTTTTTGAGCTCATCTGATACTAATTTAACAAATAACTCCACATTTGGAGAGATATTCAGGGGTGGGAATTTTTTGGGATGGGTGGTCTAAACTTACCCTATGGTCAGACGTTATACCCTCCTCATTCAACTCTTCCAAATCAGAAATTGCTTCAAGTTCCCTGGTACTCCATACATCATGTTCCTTATTATTATGTAGTTTTTTAAGTATTAGTTTGCGCGCAAATAAATGCAAGTCAGTCAATGCTGAAAAAGAATTAAATGAGGCCGTGGGTGAGAATGATAATCCCAAACTGAGAACCTCCATTTGATGTTGAGTTAATTCTAGGTCAGATAAATTAATTACCTGTAATTTAGAGGATGTAGGTGTGTCAGCCCTTCTATCTTTTCTCTTATAATACTCATTATGTCTTCTCCTTACATTACGTCTTAAGTTATACATCCGATTACCTTCATGATATTCATCCTCCCTTGAGGAGACAGAGGATACTGAAGATGACCTTATACTATTACTTCCTTCTGTGATGTTAGTTTGCCATCTATAAACTGTTCCGTTTTTATAGTCAGTGAGATCCCTTTGAAACTTTTTGGTTTTTGTTTCCTTGACTTCTTTCTCCCAAATATTTAATTGGGCATCCATTTCCTTATAGAAGGCATCCGCCTCCAATCCAGAGAATTTTTCAAGCAATTTGGCCTTAGTTAAATCAATGTCCAGATCTAATTTATCCATACTTTTTTTGTTGTTGCCAATTAGCAGTTCAATGAGAGATCTAGAACATGTGTTGCAGGCCTCTTCCCATCTAGTTTTAAAGGCGGATAGGAGGGCATAATTTTTACTCTTAATCCTCTTGGTATTAGATTTTTTGCTAAATAATTTTCTAATGATGCCTTGGTCCACCACATTCTGGTCCTCCTCTTAAGTAGGTTCCGCATTGAACTTTTGAGGTCTGACTTTTGCCCACCATCTGCCGAACTATTGGATGCTGCATCCCCATTAAAAACGGTATCAATACAATTTAGCCAGGTGTGATCTTGGCTTTAATGTCCATACTGGCTCCACACACTGTAACAAAGTACAGAAATGTAATCAAAATATATCCTAGGAATATGAGCCTAGGGAAATGGCACTTCCCTTTGTGCAAATTATTCAGAAAAGAGCTGGAAGCATGTAGCCAATTAACAAACACTTTATTGAAAAATATTATAAAATTACCTAAGACAACTATTAAAAATGAGATGTGCATCCAATAATTTCCCATTGGTCAATATGTGCAAATGAAGATCTCAATTGCACTCTCCGCTGATACAATAAGCAAAAAAGAGACAGATTTGTAATGTCAATACGAGGCATAGACTACACAATATGGTTTCAAGAGATACTATCTTGTTAACTTATAGCTTATGTATTGGAATAATAGAGCATTTGCTTATTGTATTAGCGGATAATTGAGATCTTTATTTTCTATTAGTAATATGACACCATAGTCATCTATTGCTCTGCATATATGTGTATACTTCACTTACCCCATTGCATATTTTGTACTTTATTATATGATCATGACTACACAATATGATTGCAAAAATCTTTTTTGATAAGCATAAAGATAATGTATTGGAATAATAGAGCAATTGCTTATTGTATCAGCGGAGAGTGCAATTGAGATCTTCATTTGCACATATTGACCAATGGGAAATTATTGGATGCACATCTCATTTTTAATAGTTGTCTTAGGTAATTTTATAATATTTTTCAATAAAGTGTTTGTTAATTGGCTACATGCTCCCACCTCCATATAGTCTGGCCCAAATGGGTTCTGGGCATCAGAATTGGCATCAAAGTGGGCAAACAGCCAATTTCACAGATTTGAATAAGTAACAGATGTTTTTAAGGGGTTAAATGTCTTTGGGCCACTGATCTCACACTATGATTACACAGATAGTGATGCGCTGCATCAAAACCAGGTCCCTCCTGCGTGGCCCAAATGGGTTCTGGGCATCAGAATTGCCAGCAAAGTGGGCAAACAGCCAATTTTCACAGATTTGAATAAGTAACAGATGTTTTTAAGGGGTTAAATGACTTTGGGCCACTGATCTCACACTATGAGTACACAGATAGTGATGCCCTGTATCAAACCCACCTTCATATAGTCTGGCCCAAATGGGTTCTGGGCATCAGAATTGCCAGCAAAGTGGGCAAACAGCCAATTTTCACAGATTTGAATAAGTAACAGATGTTTTTAAGGGGTTAAATGACTTTGGGCCACTGATCTCACACTATGAGTACACAGACAGTGATGCCCTGCATCAAACCCACCTCCATATAGTCTGGCCCAAATGGGTTCTGGTTATCAGAATTGGCATCAAAGTGGGCAAACAGCCAATTTTCACAGATTTGAATAAGTAACAGATGTTTTTAAGGGTGTTAAATGACTTTGTACCACTGATCTCACACTAAGAATACAGAGATAGTGATGTCCCGCATCAAACCCAGGTCCCTCCTGCCTGGCCCAAATGGGTTCTGGTCATCAGAATTGGCATCAAAGTGGGCAAACAGCCAATTTTCACAGATTTGAATAAGTAACAGATGTTTTTAAGGGGTTAAATGACTTTGGACCACTGATCTCACACTAAGAATACACAGATAGTGATGCCCCGCATCAAACCCAGTAACCTCCAGCCTGGCCCAAATGGGTTCTGGGCATCAGAATTGGCATCAAAGTGGGAAAACAGACAATTTTCACAGATTTGAATAAGTAACTGATGTTTTTAAGGGGTTAAATGACCTTGGACCACTGATCTCACACCACCATTACATACACAGTAAGGCTGGAGACACACTAGCGATTTAAAAATCGGTCCAATTTTGATGCAGGAGAGTTGGATGAGTGTAATGCAATTGTCATGCGTTTTTTATGCACGTATAATCCAATTTTTCACACCTAGCATCTGATTTACATCAGACTGCAGTGCGATTGTAACATTAGCTTTTACATAGAGAAATGTTCTAAATCAATTACACAGTTTTAAAATGAAATATTCTTTAAAACACATATACAGTATATATATATATATATATATATATACTTTAGATAGATGGATAAATTTAAAGCTGGCAAATGTTCTGCTGCGCTCATTTTAACCACAGAATGACAGGTTAGATTACAATAGATAGAATTGAGATACACACACAGAATATGTGTGTGTGTGTGTGTATCTATAATATAACGCTGGGAGCGTCCCTCTGTCCAAAGCCTTTATAGACTGCGGAAGCGCGACACGCGCAAGCTCAGTCTGGCTCCAGGCAGATTGAGGCATCCAGCGGTGAGTACTCTGTATGACGCCGGAGATCGCGGTATGCGTACTGGATGCATACCGCGATCTCCGGCGCCATACTCACATACTTACCTGACCGGAAGGAGCGTTGCCGCGGCGCTTCTCTTCTCCCGGGGCAGAAGACCAGGAGTGCGCGTCGGAATCGTGCATACGCATAGCGCTATCCGGCGCCATTTTGCTGAAGTCACATTTACAGTGTGTCTTCAGCAATATGGCGCCGGACAGCGCTGTATGGGCATGCGCGTACTCCGGCGCCGCTCTCCTCCCCTGGCGTCCAGCAGAACATAACAGCGCTGGAGCACAGGGAAGAAAGGTGAGTATAAATGTTTGTTTTTTGGGGGGTATGTGTGCAGTTTAATAGCGGTAAGGGGACCATGCATATCAGGATAGGGGGGTGAGGGGACCATGCACATCAGGATTTGGGGGTGAGGGGACCATGCGCATCAGGACTGGGGGGTGAGGGGACCATGCATATCTGGATTGGGGGGTGAGGGGACCATGCACATCAGGGTTGTGGGGTGAGGGGACCATGCACATCAGGACTGAGGGGTGAGGGGACCATGCATATCAGGATTGGGGGGTGAGGGGACCAATTCATACCAGGATCGGGGGTGAGGGGACCATGCATATCAGGATTGGGGGATGAGGGGACCATGCACATCAGGACTGGGGGGTGAGGGGACCATGCATATCAGGATTGGGGGGTGAGGGGACCATTCATACCAGGATTGGGGAGGGTGAGGGGACCATGCACATCAGGATTGGGGGGGTGAGGGGACCATGCACATCTGGATTGGGGGGTGAGGGGACCATGCACATCAGGATTGGGGGGTGAGGGGACCAATTCATACCAGGATTGGGGGGTGAGGGGACCATGCATATCAGGATTGGGGATGAGGGGACCATGCACATCAGGACTGGGGGGTGAGGGAACCATGCATATCAGTATTGGGGGGTGAGGGGACCATTCATACCAGGATTGGGGGGGGTGAGGGGACCATGCACATCAGGATTTGGGGGTGAGGGGACCATGCACATCTGGATTGGGGGTGAGGGGACCATGCACATCAGGACTGGGGGGTGAGGGGACCATGCACATCAGGATTGGGGGGTGAGGGGACCATGCACATCAGGGTTTGAGGGTGAGAGGACCATGCACATCAGGATTGGGGGTGAGGGGACCATGCACATCAGGATTGGGGGGTGAGGGGACCATGCACATCAGGATTGGGAGGTGAGGGGACCATTCACATCAGGGTTGGAGGGTGAGAGGACCATGCACATCAGGATTGGGGGGTGAGGAAACCATGCATATCGGGATTTGGGGGTGAGGGGACCATGCACATCAAGATTGGGGGGTGAGGGGACCATGCACATCAGGATTGGGGGGTGAGGGGACCATGCACATCAGGGATGGGGGGTGAGAGGACCATGCATTCCAAGATTGGGGGGTGAGGGGACCATGCATACTAGGATTGGGGGGGTGATGGGACCGTGCATACCAGGATTGGGGGGTGAGGGGACCGTGCATATCAGGATTAGGGGGGTGAGTGGACCGTGCATACCAGGATTGGGGGGTGAGGGGACCGGTGCACATCAGGATTGGGGGGTGAGGGGACCATGCACATCAGGATTGGGGTGTCAGGGGACCATGCACTTCAGGATTGGGGGGTGAGGGGACCATGCACATCAGGATTGGGGGTGACTGGACCATGCACATCAGGATTGGGGGTAAGGGGACCATGGATACCAGGATAGGGGGATGAGGGTACCATGCATATCAGGATTGGGGGGTGAGGGGACCATGCATACCAGGATTGGGGGGTGAGGGGACAATGCATTCCAGGATTGGGGGGTGAGGGGACCATGCATTCTAGGATTGGGGGGTGAGGGGACCATGCACATCAGGATTGGGGGGTGAGGGTACCATGCATTCCAGGATTGGGGGGTGAGGTGACCATGCACATCAGGATTGAGGGTGACTGGACCATGCTTATCAGGATTGGGGGTGAGGGGACCATGCACATCAGGATTGGGTTGTGAGGGGACAATGCATACCAGGATAGGGGGTGAGGGGACCATGCATATCAGGATTGGGGGGTGAGGGGACCATGCATAATCAGAATTGGAGGGTGAGGGGACCATGCATGTCAGGATTGGGGGCTGAGGGGGTACCATACATCCTATGATAGGGATGAGGGGGGACCATGCATACCAGGATTGGGGGGTGAGGGGACCATGCATTCCAGGATTGGGGGGTGAGGGACCATGCATACCAGGATTGGGGGGGTGAGGGGACCATGCATACCAGGATTGGGGGTGAGGGGACCATGCATACCAGGATTGGGGGGTGAGGGAACCATGCATACCAGGATTGGGGGGGTGGAGGGGACCATGCTTACCCGGATTGGGGGATGAGGGGTACCATGCATACCAGGATAGGGGATGAGGGGACCATGCATACCAGAATTGAGAGGTAAGGGGTGCCATGCATACCAGGATGAGGAATGGGGTGCCATACATACCAGATTTGGGTGGGGGTGAAGGGACTATACATACCAGGATAGGGATGAGGGGTAACATGCATACCAGGATAGGGATGAGGGGTGCCATGCATACCAGGATAGGAGGGGGGCAGCACATACCAGGATGGGAGACCATATACCTATAAAAATGCTTGCCACCCAGGCGTAGAACGGGTTCATAGCTAGTCTATAATATAATGCTGGGAGCGTCACTCTGTCCGAAGCCTTTATAGACTGCGCAAGCGCGACGCGCCTGCGCAGTCTGACTCCAGACAGAAGACGGCATCCAGCGGTGAGGATTGTGTATGGCGCCGGAGATCGCGGTACGTGTAGACACTGAATGCATACCGCAATCTCCGGCGCCATACTTACATACTTACCTGACCAGGAGGAGCGTTGCCGCTGCGCTTCTTTGTCCGGAGACCGGGGAAGCAGGGTGGCGTCGGAATCACGCATGCGCATAGCGCTATCCGGCACCATTTTACGGAAGACACATTTGCAGTATGTCTTCACCAATATGGCGCCAGACAGCGCAGTATGGGCATGCGCGTACTCCGGCGTCACACTCCTTCCCCAGACTTCGGCAGAACGGGACAGCGCTGGAGCACAGCGAAGGAAGGTGAGTAAATTTTTTTTGTAAGTGTGCAGCTAAATAGGGGTGAAGGGGACCATACATGTCAGGATGGGGGGGTGAGAGGTAGCATGCATACCAGGATTTGTGGGTGAGGGGACCAGGCATACCAGGATTGGTGGGTGAGGGGACCATGCATTCCAGGATAGGGGGGTGAGGGAATCATACATACCAGGATTGGGGGGTGAGGGGACAATGCATTCTAGGATTGGGTGAGAGGACCATGCATTCCAGGATAGGGGGGTAAGGGAACCATGCACATCATTTGCAGTGTGTCTTCACCAATATGGCGCCAGACAGCGCAGTATGGGCATGTGCGTACTCCGGCGTCACACTCCTTCCCCAGACTTCGGCAGAATGGGACAGCGCTGGAGCACAGCGAAGAAAGGTGCGTATGTTTTTTTTTTGTAGGTGTGCAGTTAAAAAGGGGTGAGTGGGACCATACATATCAGGATGGGGGAGGTGAGAGGTAGCATGCATTCCAGGATTGGGGGGAGGGGACCATGCATACCAGGATTGGGGGTGAGGGGACCATGCATTCCAGGATAGGGGGGTGAGGGAATCATACATACCAGGATTGGGGGGTGAAGGGACCATGCATTCCAGGATTGGTGGGTGAGGGGACCATGCGCATCAGGATTGGGGGGTGAGGGGACCATGCACACCAGAATTGGGGGGTAAGGGGGACCAAACATACCAGGATAGGGGGGTGAGGGGACCATGCATTCCAGAATTGGTTAGTGAGAGGACCATGCATTCCAGGATAGGGGGGTGAGGGAACCATGCATACCAGGATTGAGTGGTGAGGGGACCATGCATACCATGATAGCGATGAGGAGGTACCATGCATACCAAGACTGGGGGGTAAGGGAACCATGAATACCAGGATATGGATGAGAAGGTACCATGCATAATAGGATTGGAGGGTGAGGGGACCATACATACCAGGATTGGGGGGTGAGGGGATCATGCATACCAGGATTGGGGGTGAGGGGACCATGCACATCAGGATTGGGGGGTGAGGGGATCATGCACATCAGGATTGGGGGTGAGGGGACCATGCGCATCAGGATTGGGGGTGAGGGGACCATGCGCATCAGGATTTGGGAGTGACGGGACCATGCGCATCAGGATTGGGGGGGTGAGGAGACCATGCACATCAGGATTGGGGGGGTGAGGAGACCATGCACATCAGGATTGAAGGGTGAGAGGACCATGCAGATCAGGATTGGGGGGTGAGGGGACCATGCACATCAGGATTGGGGCATGAGGGGACCATGCACATCAGGGATGGGTGGTGAGAGGACCATCCAGGGTTGCTCTACACTCATCAGTAAGCAAGACTGTTTGAAAAGTATTCTTCATGTATGTGGGGGTCCACTGCAACCATTTTTGCTTGTGAGCACTGTTTAGGGGTGGCTGAATAGTAGGTTTATGCACCACAGCAAGCCTTTGAAGGATCCTACACCTTGAGGTTCGAGGAACTCCAGAGGTACCAGCAGCTTCAAATATCTGTTTGCTGGTTTGTAATGGCTTTTTAGCAGCTGCTCTCTTAATCCGATGAACTTGCCTGGCAGAAACCTTCCTCATTCTGCCTTTATTAGCACAAACAGGTCTGTGCTCAGAATCACCCACAAATCTCTTTAACAGTACTATCATCACGCTTAAGTTTTCGGGAAATATCTAATATTTTCATCCCTTGACCAAGGCATTGCACTATTTGATGCTTTTTAGCAGCAGAGAGATCCTTTTAGTTTCCCATGTTACTTGAAAACTCTGGCCTGCTTAATAGTGTGGAACATCCAGTATTCCTTTTATTGGGCTCACATGGCAAAATAATTATCACAGGTATCTGAGATTGATTTCAGTGATCCAAAGAACCCTGAGACACAATACCATCAATGGGTTTCATTTACAAAAAAAAAACCAAAAACGGTATGACACTTAAAACCAATTTGCATAATAATTTGGAACATAGTGTAGAATCATCTTAGGCCTCTTTCACACTTCAGTCGTTTGGCGTCAGTTAAAATCCGCCAAAGTGTGAAAATAGCGGATCAGCCAGAAAAGTGCAAAAACGGATGCAAGAGAGAGAGAGAGACCCCGGACAGTGTTGTCAGCATTTTGTATGGATTTTCTATGAGACCAGCGGATCCGCTGGCGGATTCCGTCAATAACGGTTGGCCGCGGATCCGCCACCCATAGGCGACCATTATACAAAATGGCGGACGCGGCAAATCCGCCATAGTCCGCCATTTTGGCGGACACAAAAAAACGTTGCATTGAATGTTTTCCAAAAATGGCGGACGCAAAAATTATGGCGGATCCGTCAAAAAACTGATCCAACGGACGACCATCCGTCAAAATCCGCCACTAATGCAAGTCAATGGGAGAAAAACGGATCCGCCAAAAAAAAATGGCGTATCCGCTTTTTTCACACTTTGGCGGATTTTGACTGACGTCGCACGACTGAAATGTGAAGGAGGCCTTACCCAGCGTGTCGCCGGCATTCATCCACAACCAAACATGGAGTACCTATTTCACAGTTTAGGAGGAATCCGTTTCTAGGATTCTGTTGGGGCTAGAACTTAGCCAGAACCACTGTAGTGAAGCCTGATAAGTGGAGGTTGCAGAACTGTAGCTTTCGTATTTTTAACATAAACTCGCAGCGTTTTATGACCAAATGATTAGATTCTCATTATTGTCTATGGGAAGTCCTGAGCACATGTTGGAGACAAAGAGGCCCCCCGCGGTGAGGAGGGAAAATTAAGCACTGGCATCTCAGGTTACACTGAGTGTGTGTGCAGGCTGGGAAGGAGAAACAAGGGGGGTGAGTGGCTGCAGTCTGTGTGTGTGCAGAAATTTGCAGGCTGAAGGGGAAGGAGGGGGGTTGCTCGCCTCTGTGTAGCTGAAAGTTCTAGAAACAGTGTAAGGAATGGAACTCATATTCCAGGTGATCGTCACAATGTCTCTATCGGTTTTGTACATCGAGCGACTGAAATTCTTGCCCATTCTTCTTTGGCAAACAGCTCGAGCTCAGTGAGGTTGGATGGAGATTGTTTGTGAACAGCAGTTTTCAGCTCTTTCCACAGATACTCGATTGGATTCAGGTCTGGACTTTGACTTGGCCATTCTAACACCTGGATACATTTATTTGTGAACCATTCCATTGTAGATTTTGCATTATGTTTGGGATCATTGTCTTGTTGGAAGACAAATCTCCGTCCCAGTCTCAGGTCTTTTGCAGACTCCAACAGGTTTTCTTCAAGAATGGTCCTGTATTTGGCTCCATCCATCTTCCCATCAATTTGAACCAGCTTCCCTGTTCCTGCTGAAGAAAAGCAGGCCCAAACCATGATGCTGCCACCACCATGTTTTACAGTGGGGATGGTGTGTTCAGGGTGATGAGCTGTGTTGCCTTTACGCCAAACATATTGTTTGGCATTGTTGCCAAAAAGTTAGATTTTGTTTTCATCTGACCAAAGCACCTTCTTCCACATGTTTGGTGTGTCTCACAGGTGGCTTGTTGCAAACTTTAAACAACACTTTTTATGGATATCTTTGAGAAATGGCTTTCTTCTTGCCACTCTTCCATAAAGGCCAGATTTGTGCAGTGTACGACTGATTGTTGTCCTATGGGCAGACTGTCCCACCTCAGCTGTAGATCTCTGCAGTTCATCCAGAGTGATCATGGGCCTCTTGGCTGCATCTCTGATCAGTCTTCTCCTTGTTTGAGATGAAAGTTTAGAGGGACGGCTGGGTCTTGGTAGATTTGCAGTGGTATGATACTCCTTCCGTTTCAATATGATCGCTTGCACAGTGCTCATTGGGATGTTTAAAGTTTTGGAAATCATTCTGTATCCAGATCCATCTTTAAACTTCTCCACAACAGTATCACGGACCTGCCTGTTGTGTTCCTTGGTCTTCATGATGCTCTCTGGGCTTCAAACAGAACCCTGAGACTATCACAGAGCAGGTGCATTTATACGGAGACTTGATTACACACAGGTGGATTATATTTATCATCATTAGTCATTTAAGACAACATTGGATCATTCAGAGATCCACAATGAACTTGTGGAGTGAGTTTGCAGCATTGAAAGTAAAGGGGCCGAATAATATTGCACGCCCCACTTTTCAGCTTTTGTATTTCCACCAAAATTTTAAATAACCAATAAATTTCGTTCAACTTTACAATTGTGTCCCACTTGTTGATTCTTCACCAAAAATTTACATTTTGTATCTTTATGCTTGAAGCATGATATGTGGGAAAAGGTTGAGAAGTTCCAGGGGGCCGAATACTTTCGCAAGGCACTGCGTGTGTGTGTGTATATATATATATATATATATATATATATAAATATATATATATATATATATATATATATATATAGCTATGAACCCTTTCTATGCCCGTTGGCAAGCATTTTTATTGGTATATGGTCTCCCATCATGGAATGTGCTGCCCCCCTCCTATCCTGGTATGTATGGCACCCCTCATCCCTAACCTGGTATGTATAGGCTCATCACCCCCACCCAAACCTGGTATGCATGGCACCCCACTCCTCATCCTGGTATGCATGGTCCCCTCACCCCCCAATCCTGGTATACATGGAACCCCATATCTCATCCTGGTATGCATGGTCCCTTCACCCCCCAATCCTGGTATGCATGGTATCCCCTCATCCCTATCCTGGTATACATGGTACCCCCTCATCCCTATACTGGTATGTATTGTCTCCTTACCCTCCAATCCTATTATGCATGGTACCTTCTCATCCATATCCTGGTATTCATGGTTCCTTTACCCCCCAGTCTTGGTATGCATGGTACCTCTTCATCCCTATCCTGGTATGTATGGACCCATCACCCCCACCCAATCCTGGTATGCATGGCTCCCCAATCCTCATCATGGTATGCATGGTCCCCTCACTCCCCAATCCTGATATGCATGGTCCCCTCACCCCCTATCCTCGTATGCATGCTACATCTCACCCCCCTATCCTGATATGTATGGTCCCCCTCACCCCTATTAAACTGCACACATACCCAAAAAATATATATATACTCACCTTTCTTCCCTGTGCTCCAGCGCTGTCCCGTTCTGCTGAAGGCCGGGGAGAGTGTGGCATCGGAGTACGCACGTGTCCATACCACGCTGTCCGGCGCCATATTGCTGAAGACACACTGCAAATGTGTCTTCAGTAAAATGGCGCTGGATAGCGCTATGCGCATGTGCGATTCTGTTCGCACTCCTGCCCCGGTCTCTGGTGAGAAGAGAAGCGCCGCGGCAATGCTCCTCCTTGTCAGGTAAGTACGTAAGTATTGCACCAGAGTTCGCGGTACGCATCCAGTATCTACGCGTACCGCGAACTCCGGCGCCATACACAATCCTCTTACCTGTAACCGCTGGATGCCTTCTTCTGTCTGGAGCCAGACTGCGCAGTCTATAAAGATTTCAAACAGAGTGACGCTCCCAGCGTTATATTATAGATATATAAACACACACACACACATGTATTCTTGTGTATATCTCAATTCTATCTATTGTAATCTAACCTGTCACTCTGTGGTTAAAATGTGCGCGGCAGATCATTTGCCAGCTTAAAATTTATCTTTCTAAAATATATTTATTCTGTATATGTTTTGAAGAATTTTTCATTTTAAAACTGTGTAATTGATTTAGAACATTTCTCTATGTAAAAGCTTATGTTACAATCGCACTGCAGTCTGATGTAAATCAGATGCTAGGTGTGAAAAATTGGATTGTACGCGCACAAAAAGCGCCTGACACTCGCATGACAATTGCATTACACTCATCCAACTCTCCTGCATCAAAATTGGACAGATTTTTAAATCGCTAGTGTGTCTACAGCCTTAAGGTACTGCCACACTAAACAATCCCGCTAGCGATCACGATAACGACGCATACTAATGCGATCGCTAGCGGGATTGTTTCTATATCGCTAAGTGCGGCCACATTTAGCGATATAGTTAACGACGCTATCGCCGTTAGCGATCTTCTTAACGACTTTAGCGTTACAAAAGTACCGCTAAATCGCTAAGAAAAGGTGCCACACTAGCGATAATACTTACCCAGCGGGAGCGCCGACGAGAAAATAGGGTCCGGAACGATTCCAGCGACGAGCGAGATCACAGCAGGAAGCTCGTCGCTGGCAGATGCCGCACTGAACAACATCGCTAACGGGATCGCTAAATAGTGACGTTTTTTAGCGATCCCGTTAGCGATATTGTTCAGTGTGGCATACCCTTTACTGTGTATGTAATGGTGGTGTGAGATCAGTGGTCCAAGGTCATTTAACCCCTTAAAAACATCAGTTACTTATTCAAATCTGTGAAAATTGGCTGTTTGCCCACTCTGATGCCAATTCTGATGCCTAGAACCTATTTGGGCTAGGCAGGAGGGACCTGGGTTTGATGCAAGGTATCATTATCTGTGTATTCTTAGTGTGAGATCAGTGGCCCAAAGTCATTTAACTCCTTAAAAACATCTGTTACTTATTCAAATATGTGAAAATTGGCAGTTTGCCCACTTTGATGCTAATTCTGATGCCTAGAACCCATTTGGGCCAGGCTGGAGGGATCTGGGTTTGATGCGGGGCATCACTAACTGTGTACTCATAGTGTGAGATCAGTGGCCAAAGTCATTTAACTCCTGAAAAACATCTGTTACTTATTCAAATCTGTGAAATCGGCTGTTTGCCCACTTTGTTGCCAATTCTGATGCCCAGAACCCATTTGAGCCAGGCTATATGGACCTGGGTTTGATGCAGGGCATCACTATGTGTGCATACTTAGTGTGAGATCAGTGGCCCAAAGTCATTTAACCCCTTAAAAACATCTGTTACTTATTCAAATCTGTGAAAATCGGCTGTTTGCCCACTTTGCTGCCAATTTGATGCCCAGAACCCATTTGGGCCAGGCTGGAGGGTCCTGGGTTTGATGCAGTGCATCACTATCTGTGTATTCTTAGTGTGAGATCAGTGGCCCAAAGTCGTTTAAACACTTTCATTAACGCCCTCTTGTACCCACTTTGATGCCCATTTTTGTGCCAGTTTTATAAATTTTGGCGCCGATTTTAAGTGTATTCACATCAGGGCACCTCGCTGCATTGTTTTTTATTATTGTGATGCTTATTTTTTGTTGTTAACCACTTAGTGACAGCCAATTTGCAGCTTAATGACCGGGCTAATTTTTACAATTCTGACCACTGTCACTTTATGAGGTTATAACTCTGGAACGCTTTAACGAATCCCGCTGATTCTGAGATTGTTTTTTCGTGACATTTTGTACTTCATGTTAGTGGTAAAAAAATTTTGATATGACTTGCGTTTAATTTATGAAAAAAATGGAAATATGGCGAAAATTTAGGAATTTTCAAACTTTAAATTTTTATGCCCTTAAATCAGAGAGATATGTCACACAAATTTCTTAATAAATAACATTTCCTACATGTCTAATTTACATCAGCACAATTTTAGGAACAAATTTTTTTTTTTGTTACGTTATAAGGGTTAAAATTTAACCAGCGATTTCTCATTTTTGCAACACCATTTTTTTTTAGGGACCACATCACATTTGAAGTCACTTTGAGGGGTCTATATGATAGAAAATACCCAAAAGTGACACCATTCTAAAAACTGCACCCCTCACGATGCTCAAAACCACATTCCAGAAGTTTATTAACCCTTTACTTGCTTCACAGGAACTGAAGCAATATGGAAGGAAAAAATTAACATTTAACTTTTTTTTGCAAAAAATTTACTTCAGAACCAATTTTTTTATTTTCGTGTTAAAAGAACAAAATGAACCACAAAGTTTGTCCAATTTATCCTGAATACGCCTATACCCCATATGTGGAGGTAAACCACTTTTTGGGCGGATGGCAGATGTCGCAAGGGAAGGAGCGCCGTTTGACTTTTTCAACGCAGAATTGGCTTGACGACATGTCGTGTTTGGAGAGCCCCTGATGTGCCTAAACAGTGGAAACCCCCAACAAGTGACCCCATTTTGGAAACTAGACCCCTTAGGAACTGATCTAGATGTGTGGTGAGCACTTTCATCCTCCAAGTGCTTCACAGAAGTTTATAACGCCATGAAAATAAAAAATCATTTTTTTCCTCAAAAATGATTTTTTAGCCCGCTTTTTTTATTTTCCCAAGGGTAATAGGAGAAATTGGACCCCAAAAGTTGTTGTGCAATTTTTCCTGAGTACGACAATACCCCATATGTTGGGGTAAACCACTGTTTGAACACACGGCAGGACTCGGAAGGGAGGGAGCGCCATTTGACTTTTTGAACGCCACGTCGTGTTTGGAGACCCCCTGATGTGCCTAAGTAGTGGAAACCCCTCAATTCTAGCTCCAACCCTAATCCCAATACACCCCTAACCCTAATCCTAACCCTAATTCCAACCCTAATTGTATCCCTAACCCTAATTCTATCCCTAACCCTAATTATAACCCTAATTATAACCCTAACCCAATGGAAAAATGAAAATAAATACAATTTCTTTTTTATTATATTTCCCTTACTAAGGGGGTGATAAAGGGGGGTTTATTTACTATTTTTTTTATTTTGATATCTGTGATAGGGTTTATCACAGTGATCAAAATGTACTTTCACTGAATGAATCTGCCGGCCGCATGCGCCAGCCATTTTCTTTAACAGGAAGACACTGGGAGCTGTGGGAGGACAGGAGGTACACCGAGAGGTACAGGGGGCACATCGGAGGACCTAGGGACCCTATTTCTCTCCCCTCTGATGTGCGAATAAGAAACTGAACGAATAAGAAACCAACTTCAGCCTCGTTAAAATAATCTATGAAGGAGGATCTGATGGAGGCAATTCTATTTCTTATAACAAATTCATAGACTGCACAAATGTTATTTAGTATGTTTTTGTTGAAATATGTCTTAAATTCTAGGTTCTTCAAAGTAGCCACCTTTTGCTTTGATGACTGCTTTGCACACTCTTGGCATTCTCTTGATGAGCTTCAAGAGGTAGTCACCGGAAATGGTCTTCCAACAAACTTGAAGGAGTTCCAAGAGATGCTTAGCACTTGTTGGCCCTTTTGCCTACACTCTGCGGTCCTCCTCACCCCATACCTGTCACGGGTGTGTCGCGGCGGAGATCGTCGCGATTGCACACCCTGACTTCGCACTGCTGAGTTTCTGGTGCTGGGTGTTTTTCAGCACTGAGGGAGTTAATTCTTTCTCTCTCGATGCTGGACAGACCAGCCTCGCCCAGCTGCGATTGATGTTTTGTTAATTAGCTTCCTTCATATACCTGCTGGTCTGCTGGGGAAGTTGCCGGTGAAAGCATTCATTCAGACCAGCAGAGCGGATCGTTTCTGAGAAGACTTAAGCTAAGAGTGCCTGTTGTGGTTTTTCCTCTCCTCGCTTATTGTTTATCTTCTTAACCTTTTGTGTTCCTCTGTAGTGGAAGTTTTGTATGCAAGGCAGTGTTTTCTTTACCCCCTGTCTGTCTCGTTTGTATTTGACTGTGTGTAAGCTGTTACCTGCCCATTCCCTGTGGTGGTAATCAGGGTCCTTCTCAGGACTAGATTACAGTGGTCAGGGATCTACAGGAGACAGGGTTACGCTGGCGGCCTGGACCTCTGTACCATTAACAGTACCTCCAGGTAGAGGGACTAGTCAGGACCCCAATTCAGGGTCAGCATAGACCCCGGTCCACCTCTATCCTGAGACAGCGTTTCACGTGCACAGTATAGACCCACAATACATTGGATATTATGTCAGGTAAGACATTGCTGGCAGATTCTACGTATACATGTTGATATTTTCTATAATATGAAATATAGAATGTTGTCTCATTAGATATATGTTACTATCATAGAATATATCTGTTATACGTCGTGACATTTTCACCGGCCCCTCTAAAAGATTCTCCCCAGCTACCATGGATCCAGTAGCCCAGTTAGCTCAGCAGTTGCAGAGTTTGTCCATGGAGCTGATGGACGTTAAGTCCAAGGTTTTGTACCCCCGGGAGCAAACCAGATCTGAACCTAAAGTGGCTCTCCCGGACAGGTTCACTGGTGGGCGGGACAAATTTTTTACCTTCCGGGAGGCATGTAAATTATATTTTCGGCTACGGCCTCGGTCTTCGGGGATTGAAGACCAGAGGGAGGGAATTGTCATCTCGCTCTTACAAGGGGACCCTCAATCCTGGGCGTTCTCTCTTCCTCCAGACTCCCCGGCTCTCCAGTCAGTAGATCGATTTTTTACAGCCCTGGGTCTGGTATATGATGACCCGGATCGGGTCTCCCTTGCTGAAATGAAGTTACGTAAGATACAGCAGGGAGATCGTCCGGCGGAGGTATTTTCTTCTGAGTTCCGTAGATGGGCCACAGATACTCAGTGGAATGACCCAGCTCTTAGGAGCCAGTTTTGTCAAGGATTATCTGACAAATTAAAAGATGTGTTGGCTCAGTATGATTCTCCCCCGTCACTGGAGGCCGCTATGGCCCTTGCGATTCGCATTGATAGACGGCTTCGAGAGAGGTGCGAGGTAACTCTGCCCCCTGTGATGACTCCACCTTCTACTATAGTCCCTTATATTGAGGTTCCCCTGGTTTGTTCTGAGGAGCCTATGCAGTTAGGAGGGACATCGTTTCGAGGGAGGGGATCGGCGGTGCGCCGCAAGACAGGAACGTGTTACTTCTGCGGGAGAAAGGGACATTTTGTTGGGGGGTGTCCATCCCGTACTTTGCTGAGCAAGGAGTCGCCGGAAAACTGTTGATCCCAGGTTGTGTGGTGGACGACAATCTGGGAGTATGTATTTCGTCCCCAAGTCCGTCTCAGTTTCTCGTACCAGCGGAGGTGGTGGTAGGTACAAGAGCTGAGAGGATTTCTGTTCTTCTGGATAGTGGGGCCGCGGCTAATCTGGTGGACGCTCGGTTTGCCCAGGTGCAAGGTATGCAACTGAGTGTATTGGCCAAACCTATCCCTATATTCTCTATTGACGCCAGGCCTCTCGGTCAAGGTAGCTTTGTGCAAGCCGTGCATAACATAGACCTTCGAGTGGGGGCAATACATAAAGAACTATTGTCTTGTTATGTGTTGGAAGTCCTTCCCACTCCTATTGTGTTGGGACTTCCTTGGTTAACTAAACATAACCCAGTTATTAATTGGCAATCCAGAGAGATAAGCCAGTGGGGTGAATTTTGCCATAGTAACTGCATGAACACGGTCATCGGTGCGGTCGTGCCTAGAACCTTACCTCCTTTTCTGGAGGACTTTGAGGATGTGTTTTCAGAAGAGGGGTGTCAAGAATTACCTCCTCATCGCGCGTATGACTGTGCTATAAAATTGCTTCCTGATGCTAAGTTTCCTAAATCTAGGTTATATAACCTTTTTGGTCCTGAGAGGCAAGCTATGAAGGATTATATTTCGGAAAGTCTAGCCAAGGGGCATATTAGACCTTCATCTTCCCCAGTGGCCGCGGGGTTCTTCTTTGTGAAGAAAAAAGATGGAGGCCTACGCCCTTGCTTGGATTTCCGTGAGCTTAATCGGATTACGGTCCGAGATCCGTATCCGCTCCCACTTATTCCTGATCTCTTCAATCAGATTGTGGGCGCCAAATGGTTCTCTAAGTTGGATCTCAGGGGGGCGTATAATCTGATTAGGATAAAGGAGGGAGATGAGTGGAAGATGGCGTTTAACACTCCGGAGGGACATTATGAGAACCTTGTCATGCCATTCGGTCTGACTACTGCCCCGGCGGTGTTTCAACATTTTGTTAATGACATCTTTCGCCACCTAGTGGGACAGTTTGTTGTAATTTATCTAGATGACATCTTAATTTACTCGCCGGATCTTGTGTCTCATCAGGAGCATGTGAGACAGGTGTTGCAGATCTTGCGAGACAATAAACTGTACGCCAAATGGGAGAAGTGTGTATTCGCCGTACAGGAACTTCAGTTTTTAGGATTCCTGGTGTCAGCTTCTGGTTTCCGTATGGACCCTGGGAAAGTGAAGGCAGTGCTTGAATGGGATCGGCCAGAGGATCTTAAGGCACTGCAGCGTTTCCTGGGGTTTGATAACTACTACCGGAAATTTATTCGTAATTTCTCATCCGTTGTCAAACCTCTCACTGACATGACAAAAAAAGGGACGGATTTTTCTAGGTGGTCTGACAAAGCTTGTCAAGCATTTTCCTCCTTGAAAAAATGTTTTGCTTCAGCACCCATACTCATCCAACCTGATGCATCACAACCGTTCATTGTGGAGGTAGACGCATCTGACGTAGAAGTGGGTGCGGTATTATCTCAAGGTCCGTCCCCTGGTAAATGGCATCCGAGCGCTTTCTTCTCTAAAAAATTGTTGTCCGCCGAGAGGAATTATGATGTCGGCAATAGGGAACTCTTGGCCATTAAGTTGGCTTTTGAAGAGTGGAGTCACTTTTTGGAGGGGGCAGTCCACCCGGTCACCGTCATTACTGATCACAAGAACCTGCTGTATTTAGAGTCTGCAAAACGTCTGAATTCCAGACAAGCTAGATGGTCGTTGTTTTTTACCAGGTTTAATTTTGTCGTCACATATCGTCCTGGGTCAAAAAATGTAAAGGCTGATGCCTTGTCTCGTAGTTTCCCGGGTGCCGGGAAGACGGATGACCCGGTTCCTATTCTTCAGGAGGGAGTTGTGGTGTCGGCTGTATGCTCTGAGCTTGAGGAGGAGATATTGGAGGCTCAGGGGGACGCCCCTGTAGGACCTCCAGGGAGACTGTTTGTTCCAGATCAGTTAAGACAAAAGGTTATCGAGGCACATCATAATTCTGCTTTGGCAGGACACCCAGGGAGTAAAGCAACTGTGGATCTCGTTTCTCGCCGGTTTTGGTGGCCTAACTTAAATAAAGAAGTGGTAACTTTTGTCGCGTCCTGTGGGGTATGTGCGCGCTCTAAGACCCCACATACCCGTCCGTCTGGGGCCCTTTTACCGTTGAAAATCCCGGAGCGTCCATGGACCCATCTGTCTATGGACTTCATTACGGACCTCCCTTCGTCTTCAGGTAAAACTGTCATACTAGTTGTAGTTGACAGGTTCAGCAAAATGGCACATTTTATTGCTCTTCCTGCTCTTCCTAATTCTAAAACTCTGGCGCAGGTGTTCATTGGGGAGATTGTGAGACTTCACGGGTTGCCTTCCGATGTGGTGTCGGATCGGGGGTCTCAGTTTGTGTCCAAATTCTGGAAGGCATTTTGTTCTCGTCGGGGGATGCAGTTGTCATTTTCTTCGGCTTTTCATCCGCAGACCAATGGTCAGACAGAGCGTCTGAATCAGAGCTTAGAGACATATCTCCGGTGTTTTGTCTCAGAGAACCAAGAGGACTGGTCTTCTTTCTTGCCTCTGGCAGAGTTCGCTCTTAACAATAGGCGGAGCGAGTCCACTGGTAAGTCCCCGTTTTTTGGGGCATATGGTTTTCACCCCCAGTTTTGTACTTTCAATGGGGGGGCTCTTCTGGGGTTCCTGAGGAGGAACGATTTTCGTCGTCACTTGCTTCAGTGTGGAGAGGAGTGCTTAATAATCTGAGCACTATGGGGAACCGATACAAACGTATGGCTGATAGGAGGAGAGTGTCTGGTCCGGACCTAAGTGTGAACGATCTGGTATGGTTGTCTACCAAGAATATAAGACTTAAGGTTCCCTCCTGGAAACTCGGTCCCAGATTCATCGGGCCATACAGGATCAGTTCAATAATTAATTCGGTGGCTTTTCGTCTTGACCTCCCTCCTACGTTTAAAATCCACAATGTGTTCCACAAATCGCTGCTTAAGAGGTACGTGGCACCAGTTATACCGTCACCTCTACCTCCTCCTCCAGCGGTGGTCAATGGTAATTTGGAGTTTCAGGTATCGAAGATCATTGATTCACGTCTTAATCGCCGGTCCCTTCAGTACCTTGTTCATTGGAGGGGGTATGGTACTGAGGAGAGGATGTGGGTTTCTGCGTCGGATATTAACGCAGACCGATTGGTTCGGGCCTTCCACACTACTCACCCAGATAGACCAGGCCCTGAGGGTCCAGAGGCCCCTCGTAGAAGGGGGGGTACTGTCACTGGTGTGTCGCGGCGGAGATCGTCGCGATTGCACACCCTGACTTCGCACAGCTGAGTTTCTGGTGCTGGGTGTTTTTCAGCACTGAGGGAGTTAATTCTTTCTCTCTCGATGCTGGACAGACCAGCCTCGCCCAGCTGCGATTGATGTTTTGTTAATTAGCTTCCTTCATATACCTGCTGGTCTGCTGGGGAAGTTGCCGGTGAAAGCATTCATTCAGACCAGCAGAGCGGATCGTTTCTGAGAAGACTTAAGCTAAGAGTGCCTGTTGTGGTTTTTCCTCTCCTCGCTTATTGTTTATCTTCTTAACCTTTTGTGTTCCTCTGTAGTGGAAGTTTTGTATGCAAGGCAGTGTTTTCTTTACCCCCTGTCTGTCTCGTTTGTATTTGACTGTGTGTAAGCTGTTACCTGCCCATTCCCTGTGGTGGTAATCAGGGTCCTTCTCAGGACTAGATTACAGTGGTCAGGGATCTACAGGAGACAGGGTTACACTGGCGGCCTGGACCTCTGTACCATTAACAGTACCTCCAGGTAGAGGGACTAGTCAGGACCCCAGTTCAGGGTCAGCATAGACCCCGGTCCACCTCTATCCTGAGACAGCGTTTCACGTGCACAGTATAGACCCACAATACATTGGATATTATGTCAGGTAAGACATTGCTGGCAGATTCTACGTATACATGTTGATATTTTCTATAATATGAAATGTAGAATGTTGTCTCATTAGATATATGTTACTATCATAGAATATATCTGTTATACGTCGTGACAATACCATCTCAATAGGGTTCAGGTCTGGTGACTGTGGAGACCAGGTCATCTGGCGTAGCACCCCATCAATCTTCCTCTTGGTCAAATAGCCCTTACACAGCCTGGAGGTGTGTTTGGAGTCATTGTCCTGTTGAAAAATAAATGATGGTCCAACTAAACGCAAACTGGATGGAATAGCATGCGGCTGCAAGATGCTGTGGTAGCCATTCTGGTTCAGTATGCCTTCAATTTTGAATAAATCCCCAACAGTGTCACCAGCAAAGCACCCCCACACCATCAACACCTCCTCCTCCATGCTTCACGGTGGGAACCAGGCATGTAGAGTCCATCGGTTCACCTTTTCTGCATTGCACAAAGACACGGTGGTTGGAACCAAAGATCTCAAATTTGGACTTGTCAGACCAAAGCACAGATTTCCACTGGTCCAATGTCCATTCCTTGTGTTCTTTAGCCCAAACAAGTCTCTTCTGCTTGTTGCCTGTCTTTAGCAGTGGTTTCCTAGCAGCTATTTTACCATGAAGGCCTTCTGCACAAAGTCTCCTCTTTACAGTTGTTGTAGAGATGTGTCTGCTGCTAGAACTCTGTGTGACATTGACCTGGTCTCTATTCTGAGCTGCTGTAAACCTGCGATTTCTGAGGCTGGTGACTCGGATAAATGTATCTTCAGAAGCAGAGGTGACTCTTGGTCTTCCTTTCCTGGGGCGGTACTCATGTGAGCCAGTTTATTTTCTTTGTAGCGTTTGATGGTTTTTGCAACTGCACTTGGGGACACTTTCAAAGTTTTCCCAATTTTTCGGACTGACTGACCTTCATTTTTTTATAAAGTAATGATGGCCACTCGTTTTTCTAAACTTAGCTGCTTTTTTCTTGCCATAATACAAATGCTAACAGTCTATTCAGTATGACTATCAGCTATGTATCAACCAGACTTCTGCACAACACAACTGATGGTCCTAACCCCATTTATAAGGTCAGAAATCCCACTTATTAAACCTGACAGAGCACACATGTGAAGTGAAACCCATTCCCGGTGACTACCTCTTGAAGCTCATCAAGAGAATGCCAAGAGTGTGCAAAGCAGTCATCAAAGCAAAAGGTGGCAACTTTGAAGAACCTAGAATATAAGACATATTTTCAGTTGTTGCACACTTTTTTGTTAAGTATATAATTCCACATGTGTTAATTCATAGTTTTGATGCCTTGAGTGTGAATTTACAATTTTCGTAGTAAAAAATCTTTAAATGAGGTGTGTCCAAACTTTTGGTCTGTACAGTAAACTTATATATATATATATATATATATATATATATATATATACACACATATATATGTGATCGATATTACATAGTGTATTACATATTTACAATTTATTAGTTTTTTGTGTTCTTAAGTTGTATTCTAAATATCTTGATTATTGTATCATAAAAATGATTAAATGTATGATGTTCACATTGTACAACAATAAATTTTTCACATAAATATAAGCAATATATGTCGGAGTCGGAGTAAAGGAAATTGAGGCGTCGGAGTCGCAGGTTTGGCTTACCGACTCCACATCCCTGCTGAGAACAATTGTGCGATTCTCGACAGACAAAAAAATCAGACCGAATTTTATTTTTTTTTACATTGTGTCTGACTCCGCCCTAAGGTATACATACTCCCAGCCAGTGAGGCGCGGTCTTGCTCTCCATACACTTGTGCGAAGCAAAGCCGCCTCCTCTAGTCAGACAATACAAGACAGTCAATGCAAGTGAATGGAGCGAGGCAGTGTCCACTGGTCCAGAGTATGTATAACTCATACATACTCTCCGATTCCCTGTCTGAAACCGGCGAATCCCTGGTCACAGTTCGTAAGCCAGCAAATTTCTGGAGTGCACAGTGCATGCGCTGGGGGGATTCATAAATCTTCAGACTTATTGATTTGAACAGGACAGCCCTTTTAATAACTTCAGTGAACACTGTAAAAACAAGGAAAAAACGAGGCAAAAAAATGCGTTTTCACCATAGTGCCTGACAAAAAGTGAAATAAAACGCAATCAAAAAGACAAATGTAAATAAAAATGGTATAGCTGAAAAGTCATCTTATCATGCAAAAAACAGGCCGCCCTACAACTCCCATCAGCGTAAAAATAAAAAAGCTAAAGGTATCAGAATACAGCTGTGCAAAGACAATTTTTTTCTGGAAAATAGTTTTTATTGTGTAGAACCACCAAAACACAAAAAAATGATATCAACGTGATATTGCTGTAATTGTACTGACATGAAGAATAAAGCTGTCTTATCACTTATATCAAAAGATGAATGGCATAAAAAAAAGAAAAACAATTCTTGACCTACTTGTAACAACCCTGCTGGCATCACTGCATGGCCTCCCATCCCTCACACACCAACTTACTCACTGCTCCAGGTCATGCTGTGATTTCTGTCTGCTGCCAGCTCCATGCTCTGTAACTCTTGCTTTCTGCCTGCTCTCTGCATGCTTCCTGGCTGTGTGCATAGGGGCGCTGCGCCGGAATTCTCTGGTTCTTATGGAATCAGGGTGCAACCATCTAATGTGTCCCTGACCTATTACGAAGAGGCCTCTAGTATTTAGGGCAGCTCCACCCTGTGGATCTTTCCTGTGCAATGTGTTAACTCAGTGTCTTGCTACTGAGCTGCCAGGTCTTGCTCTGTGTTCCTCCTTCTCTGGAGGCTTCACTCCTAGCTTTGCCTTGTACTTGTCCTTTCCGCCCACCAGGAGGCAGAATATCCTGATCTCTGTGCTATTGCTCCTGATCTTGTCTTGTACTTGTTCCTTGCCGCCCTCTAGGAGGCAGAATATCCTGGTCCCTGTGTCTTTGTCCCTGTACCTTGTCTCGTGTCATTACCTTGTCTGAACTTTGTCCTACCTCTGTCTGGTAGTCTCCTTGTCAGGATTTTTTATTTTTTTTTTCAGCAGAGATGTTTTCTCAACTCCTCCTGTCAAGCGAACATGAAAATTGGACATCATACAGATTGCACAGAGGTGGCATCCAAATGCTGTCTGATTTAAAAAAAAAATTCCCAGAACCGTAGACCTGTATTAGCAAGTTCAATCCGTGACTGATCAATTTTAGATTTGTCTCCGTGCTTTGGAGCCGACCTTCGGTCCACAAAAATGCACGGACATGTGAACACCCTCATTGACTAGAATGGCTACAAGTTCTATTCATGAAAAAATGACTAGAGCTCGTAGATGAAAAACGGAAATCTTAATGAGGCCTTTTTTATGTGATAGGTTGGATATAACTTTAAGTGCTATGAAAATCCTGACCTGCGTTGTTTTTCTCCAGCAGGTAAAACTACTGCAAGGTGGGAAAGAGTGAGAAACAAGGTAAGTCTTATTTTTTTATCTTAACAGGGTTGTCCACAACTAGGACAACCTGTTCTTAAATACCTCTTTCCACTTTGTGAACTAAAACACCATATACTCCTCTCTTGTACTGGCGTTGTTCAATGATGTTAGCACTGGGTCTCCTGTGGGTCATATGACATTGCCATGCCAAGTAAATCCTGCAGCCAATCAGCAGCTGCTATTGAGCTGATGTCACCCCTTCCTCTAAAATGTGTCCAAAGGAAGCTAGAGCACAGCAGCTCGATAGCAGCCGCTCATTGGCTGCAGGGCTGGTGTGGTATCACAATGTCTTGGTAGATTCCACGCTCACATCTTGGTAGCAGCACCATACAGGTGATGGTATTTTTATTCTATAGTATTCAAGAAGGTGCTGACTGAGCAGTCCCTTTAATGTTACATTTGTAATAACGGTGCTATACAAATGCTGAGGAATACCTAAACATTACATACATGGTTTTACATTGGATTACTGCTATACTTACTATATACATTGAGCTCCTCCAATGACATGATAACACTTATCTCTTCTGGGCATAGGCCGATACAATGATCTCAGAGAAGCAGGATCCAGCTGTGGTGGGCTTTAATTAAAAACACTCTTTGACAGGTGGGGGAGCACATGACCAAGGTGTCAGTAGTTGTATCCTTAAATGTGCAGTGCAGGCAACAAAATTATTCATCCGTAACAACATTGCAGATGCAACTGCTATGGCTGCAAAACAGAGAATCACTGGACTCTTCCTGCCCACAAGCTCACAGTTTAGGCCAGTGGCTTGCCACCAATGGCGACAGACCAGGTGGCTGTTATGAGACCTGTGAGTCGGGGTGGGAGGGGAGGGGGTCGGTACCATCATTCATCACATAGCTAGGTGATGTGGGGCCCATTATACTCTCTGGAGGACTATTTGTGGCCCATTATACTGTATGGAAGGCAATATGGGATGCATTATACTGTATGGACGGATTATTAGGCGTCACACTTGGGAGATCATACTGTGTTTAGGTGCACCATGCTTTGCCCGGGAATTGGGGGGGTTCAGTAGGATCATCATACTGTTGCGTGTGGAGGGAGGGTACTGTGGAGGAATTAACTGTGGAGGTATCATACTGTTTGGGGAGACACTTTTTTGTCATACTTTTTGGGTGCAATGAAAGGGGAATCTAGGGGCTTAAATTGGAGGAAAATACTTTTTAAGGGCTGCAAAGGTGTGAGATATGCTCTTTGGCTGTGTCGAATATTATTTTTTTTCTAATATGGTATTGCTGTATGTAGTGTAATTGATCAGATGATTACAGGTTCAAGTCAGGGTTGGCAACCTATTATTCAATTTTATCCTGGACAACTGGACCGAAATTCACAGATAGTCCAATATTTAAACTGACAATTGCTACGCCACTTAATAATGACCACTCCCCATAATGACCACGTCCATTGATATTTCCAAAATAATACAGAGGAAGAGCACATACTTAGAATCACACCCAGCATAGAAGATAGAAGTGCCATTGAGCAGTGTATATATACAGAATAATACAGATACCGAGAATTATACCAGTATACAGGACAGGAAAAGTAGTATTGTGCAGTATGTGTGTATATGGTGGTAGGACTGTATTATGCTACTTATATGTTCACTGGGACAAACCAATTTAAGTACTGTATTTTGAACAGGAATTAACAATAACTTTGTTGGCCATCTTTCCCGACATATATTGGTGATAATCTATATGTTATTGTACAAGTGGGGTCATTTCTTCTATGACTCTTAGATCAAGCACTCCGGATTGAAGGCAAATTACGGGTATTTTTAGCAGGACTGAAGTAAGCCTCTCCAGGAGATCTAAACAAGTGAATATCCGCTTACTTGCAGGTTTTTGAGTGGCATATCTGCTGCTTTTTCAGTATTGCACTACACTTGGGCATGTTTGCACTTCATATGTTGTCTACGTTGTTTGGTTTGTAGATTTTTTTTATCTTAAATCTAATAAAGGTTAAATTTTATATATCCCAATTTTTGCTACTATCTACTTCAATCTGACATTTTCTTCCACATTATAGTCTGAAAAATACGGTTTGTGCAGAATACACTTACTGAGAATTACACTCAGCATACAGGACAAAAGTAGTACTATACAGTGTACAGAATAATACAGCTACTGAGAATTACACTCTACATATAGGACAGGAGAAGTAATACGGTGCAGTGTATATATATAGAATAATACAGCTACTGAGAATTACTACACCCAGTATACAGGACAGGAGAAGTAGTACTGTGCAGTGTGTATATACAAAATAACACAGATAATGAGGATTAGGGCAGAGACACACTGCCTTATTTCACATGCAAGAATCGCATCATAAAACTTGTCCTGGCTGTTGGCTCTCCTGACCTGAGCTTGACCTCTGCATAGTAATCCATCAGGCTGTGTTGCTCAGGTCAGGAGAGGTGTCAGGCCAGTCCGTGCAGTGCGATTCGATTATCACACGAGTTATACGCCCGTCTGACTCCAGCCTTACACCCAGTATACAGGACAGGAGAAGTAGTACTGTACAGTGTGTATACAGAATAATACAGCTACTGAGAATTACACCCAGTATACAGGACAGAAGAAGTAGTACTGTGCAGTGTTTATACAGAATAATACAGATACTGAGAATTACACCCAGTATACAGGACAGAAGTAGTACTGTGCAGTGTGTAAATACAGAATAATACAGATACTGAGAATTACACCCAATATACAGGACAGGAGAAGTAGTACTGTGCAGTGTATATATACAGAATAATACAGATACTGAGAATTACACCCAGTATACAGGACAGGAGAAGTAGTACTGTGCAGTGTGTATATACAGAATAATACAGATACTGAGAATTACACCCAGTATACAGGACAGAAGTAATACTGTGCAGTGTGTATATACAGAATAATAAAACTACTGAGATTTACACCCAGTATACAGGACAGGAGAAGTAGTACTGCGCAGTGTGTATATACAGAAAAATACAGATACTGAGAATTACACCCAGTATACAGGACAGGAGTAGTACTGTGTAGTGTATATATACAGAATATTACCGCTACTGAGAACTACACTCAGTATACAGGAGAAGTAGTACTGAGTAGTGAGTATATACAGAATAATACAGCTACTGACAATTACACCCAGTATACAGGACAGGAGTAGTAATACTGTGCAGTGTGTATATAAAGAATATGGCTAGTTTCTCACTAGCGTTCGGCAGGGCTGCTGACTTCTTCCATGAAGCCCCGCCCACTGCTGCACCTCTTCCTTCTGCTTTTCCTATGTCGGCTTGCATCCTGCGTTATGCCTAGCCAAGCCCTTGGGCCCCAGCCTTATGCCTAGCCAAGCCCTTGGGCCCCGGCCTTATGCCAGCCAAGCCCTTGGCCCCGGCCTTATGCCTAGCTAAGCCCTTGGGCCCCGGCCTTATGCCTAGCCAATCCCTTGGGCCCCAGCCTTATGCCTAGCCAATCCCTTGGGCCCAGGCCTTATGCCTAGCCAAGCCCTTGGGCCGCTGCCTTATGCCTAGCTAAGCCCTTGGGCCGCTGCCTTATGCCTAGCCAAGCCCTTGGGCCCCTGCCTTATGCCTAGCCAAGCCCTTGAGCCCCGGCCTTATGCCTTGCCAAGCCCTTGGGCCCCGGCCTTATGCCTAGCCAAGCCCTTGGGCCCCGGCCTTATGCCTTGCCAAGCCCTTGGGCCCCGGCCTTATGCCTAGCCAAGCCCTTGGGCCCATGCCTTATGCCTAGCCAAACCTAGCCAAGTCCTTTTAGCCCTGGTATTATGACTAGCCAAGCCCTTGGGCCCCGGCCTTATGCCTAGCCAAGCCCTTGGGCCCAAGCCTTATGCCTAGCCAAGCCCTTGGGCCCCGGCCTTATGCCTAGCCAAACCCTAGGTCCCATGCCTTATGCCTTGCCAAAACCCTTGGGCCCCAGCCTTATGCATAGCCAAGCGCTTGGGCCCCGGCCATATGCCTAGCCAAGCGCTTGGGCCCCTGCTTTATGCCTAGCCAAGCCCTTGTGCCCCGGCCTTATGCCTAGCCAAGCCCTTGGGCCTCTGCTTTATGCCTAGCCAAGCCCTTGGGCCCCGTTTTTATGCCTAGCCAAGCCCTTGGGCCCCGTCCTTATGCCTAGCCAAGCCCTTGGGCCCCTGCCATATGCCTACCCAACTCTTGGGCCCCTGCCTTATGCCTAGCCAAGCTCTTGGGCCCATGCCTTATGCCTAGCCCAGCCCTTGGGCCCTGGCCTTATGCCCAGCCAAGCCAATTATATATACAGTATACAGGACAGGAGTAGTACTGTGTAGTGTATATATACAGAATATTACCGCTACTGAGAATTGCACTCAGTATACAGGAGAAGTAGTACTGAGTAGTGAGTATATACAGAATATGGCTAGTTTCTCACTAGCGTTCGGCAGGGCTGCTGACTTCTTCCATGAAGCCCCGCCCACTGCTGCACCTCTTCCTTCTGCTTTTCCTATGTCGGCTTGCATCCTGCATTATGCCTAGCCAAGCCCTTGGGCCCCAGCCTTATGCCTAGCCAAGCCCTTGGGCCCCGGCCTTATGCCTAGCCAAGCCCTTGGGCCCCGGCCTTATGCCTCGCTAAGCCCTTGAGCCCCGGCATTATGCCTAGCCAATCCCTTGGGCCCCAGCCTTATGCCTAGCCAATCCCTTGGGCCCCGGCCTTATGCCAAGCCAAGCCCTTGGGCCCCGGCCTTATGCCTAGCCAAGCCCTTGGGCCGCTGCCTTATGCCTAGCTAAGCCCTTGGGCCCCTGCCTTATGCCTAGCCAAGCCCTTGGGCCCCTGCCTTATGCCTAGCCAAGCCCTTGAGCCTCGGCCTTATGCCTTGCCAAGCCCTTGGGCCCCGGACTTATGCCTAGCCAAGCCCTTGGGCCCCGGCCTTATGCCTTGCCAAGCCCTTGGGCCCCGGCCATTTGCCTAGCCAAGCCCTTGGGCCCATGCGTTATGCCAAGCCTAGCCAAGTCCTCTTAGCCCCGGCCTTATGACTAGCCAAGCCCTTGGGCCCCGGCCTTATGCCTAGCCAAGCCCTTGGGCCCCGGCCTTATGCCTAGCCAAACCCTAGGTCCCATGCCTTATGCCTTGCCAAACCCTTGGGCCCCGGCCTTATGCCTAGCCAAGCGCTTGGGCCCCGGCCATATGCCTAGCCAAGAGCTTGGGCCCCTGCTTTATGCCTAGCCAAGCCCTTGTGCCCCAGCCTTATGCCTAGCCAAGCCCTTGGGCCCCTGCTTTATTCCTAGCCAAGCCCTTGGGCCCCATTCTTATGCCTAGCCAAGCCCTTGGGCCCCGTCCTTATGCCTAGCCAAGCCCTTGGGCCCCGTCCTTATGCCTAGCCAAGCCCTTGGGCCCCTGCCATATGCCTACCCAACACTTGGGCCCCTGCCTTATGCCTAGCCAAGCCCTTGGGCCCTGGCCTTATGCCCATTCAAGCCAAGCCCTTGGGCCCCTGCCTTATATTTAACCAAGCCCGTGGGCCACGGCCTTATGCCTAGCCAAGCCCTTGAGCCCCAGCCTTATGCCTTGCCAAGCTCTTGGGCCCCAGCCTTATGCCTTGCCAAGCCCTTGGGCCAGGCCTTTTGCCTAGTCAAGCCCTTGGGCCCATGCCTTATGCCTAGCCAAGCCTAGCCAAGTCCTTTTGGCCCCGGCCTTATGCCTAGCCAAGCCCTTGGGCCCCGGCCTTATGCCTAGCCAAGCCCTTGGGCCCCGCCTTATGCCTAAGCCAAGCCCTTGGGCCCCTGCCTTATGCCTAGCCAAGCTCTTGAGCCCGGCCTTATGCCTTGCCAAGCCCTTTGGCCTCGCCTTATGCCTACCCAAGCCCTTGGGCCCCGGCCTTATGCCTAGCCAAGCCCTTGGGCCCCTGCTTTATGCCTAGCCAAGCCCTTGGCCCGGCCTTATGCCTAGCCAAGCCCTTGGGCCCCGCTTTATGCCTAGCCAAGCCCTTGGGCCCCGCTTATGCCTAGCCAAGCCCTTGGGCCCCGTCTTATGCTAGCCAAGCCCTTGGGCCCCGCCTTATGCCTAGCCAAGCCCTTGGGCCCCTGCCATTATGCCTAGCCAAGCACTTGGGCCCCGCCTTATGCCTAGCCAAGCCCTTGGGCCCTGCCTTATGCCTAGCCAAGCCCTTGGGCCCCGCCTTATCTTACCAAGCCCTGGGCCCGGCCTTATGCCTAGCCAAGCCTTGGCCCCAGCCTTATGCCTAGCCAAGCCCTTGGGCCCGGCCTTTATGCCTAGTCAAGCCCTTGGGCCCATGCCTTATGCCTAGCCAAGCTACCAAGTCCTTTGGCCCCGTGCCTTATGACTAGCCAAGACCTTGGGCCCCGGCCTTATGCCAGCCAAGCCTTGGCCCCGGCCTTATGCCTAGCCAAGCCCTTGGGACCCGGCCTTATGCCTAGCCAAACCCTTGGTCCCATGGCCTTATGCCTAGCCAAACCCTTGGGCCCCAGCCTTATGCCTAGCCAAGCACCTTGGGCCCCTGCTTTATGCCTAGCCAAGCCCTTGTGCCCCGGCCTTATGCCTAGCCAAGCCCTTAGGCCCCTGCTTATGCCTAGACAAGCCTTGGCCCCATGCTTATGCCTAGCCAAGCCTTGGGCCCGGCCTTATGCCTAGCCAAGCCTTGGGCCCCTGCCCTATGCCTACCAACCCTTGGGCCCCTGCCTTATGCCTAGCCAAGCCCTTGGGCCCCTGCCTTATGCCTAGCCAAGCCCTTGGGCCTGGCCTTATGCCTAGCCAAGCCCTTGGGCCCCTGCCTTATCCTAGCCAAGCCCTTGGGCCACGCCTTATGCCTAGCCAAGACCCTTGGCCCGGCCTTATGCCTAGCCAAGCCCTTGGGCCCGGCCTTATGCCTAGCCAAGCCCTTGGGCCCCGGCCTTATGCCTAGCCAAGCCCTTGGCCCCGGCCTTATGCCTAGCCAAGCCCTTGGGCCCTGCCTTATTGCCTAGCCAAGCCCTTGGGCCCATGCCTTATGCCTAGCCAACCCCTTAGGCCCCTAGCCATTATGCCTAGCCAAGCCCTTGGGCCCCGGCCTTATGCCTAGCCAAGCCTTGGGCCCATGGCCTTATGCCTAGCCAAGCCCTTGGGCCCGCCTTTTGCCTAGCCAACCTTGGCCCCGCTTATGTGGGCCCCGGCCTTATGCCTAGCCAAGCCTTGGGCCCGGCCTTATTGCCTAGCCAAGCCCTTGGCCCTGGCCTTATGCCAGCCCAAGCCCTTGGGCCCCGCCTTATGCCTAGCCAAGCCTTGGCCCAGCTTATTAGCCTAGCCAAGCCTTGGGCCCCGCCTTATGCCTAGCCAAGCCCTTGGGCCACTTATGCCTAGCCAAGCCCTTGGGTCCCAGCTTATGCCTAGCCAAGCCCTTGGGCCCCGGCCTTTCTAGCCAAGCCCTTGGGCCCGCCTTATGCCTAGCCAAGCCTTGGGCACAAGCCTTGCGGCTTATGCCAGCAATTGGGCCGCCTTCCACAACCCTTGCCCCTATGCCAGCAACTGCCCCGGCTTCCTAGCCAAGCTTGGCCGCTGCTATGGCCGCTTAGCAGCCAAGCCTGGCCTTAGCTAGCCAAGCTGGCCCCTTTGCCTAGCAACCTTTGCCCGCTTTGCCAGCAGCCCTTGGGCCCCGGCTTATCCTAGCCAACCTGGCCCCCTTATGCCTGCAACCCTTGGGCCCGCTTTGCTGCCAGCCCTGGGCCCGCTTATGCCTAGCCAACCTTGGGCCCGCCTTATGCCTGCCAAGCTTGGGCCCCGCCTTGCTAGCAAGCCTTGGGCCCCGCTTATGCCTAGCAAGCCCTTGGCCCGGCCTTATGCCTAGCAAGCCCTTGGGCCCGGCCTTATGCCTAGCCAAGCCTTGGGCCCGCCTTATGCCTACCAACCTGGGCCCGCCTTATGCCTAGCCAACTTGGCCCGCCTTATGCCTAGCCAAGCCCTTGGGCCCGCCTTATGCCTGCAACCCTGGGCCCGCCTTATGCCTAGCCAAGCCTTGGGCCCGCTTATGCCTAGCCAAGCCTTGGCCCGCCTTATGCTAGCCAAGCCCTTGGCCCCGCTTATGCTAGCCAAGCCTTGGGCCCCGGCCTTATGCCTAGCCAAGCCCTGGCCCGCTTGCCTAGCCAAGCCCTTGGGCCCGGCCTTATGCCTAGCCAAGCCCTTGGGCCCGCCTTATGCCTAGCCAAGCCTTGGCCGCTTATGCCACCAAGCCCTTGGGCCCCGCCTTATGCTAGCCAACCTTGGGCCCCGCCTTATGCCTAGCCAAGCCTTGGGCCATCTTATGCCTAGCCAAGCCCTTGGCCCCGTCTTATGCCAGCAAGCCTGGGCCGGCCTTTGCCTGGCCAAGCCCTTGGGCCCGCCTATGCCTGCCAAGCCTTGGGCCCGCCTTTGCCTAGCCAAGCCTTGGCCCGGCTTATGCCAGCCAAGCCCTTGGGCCCCGGCCTTTGCTGCCAAGCCCTTGGCCCGCCTTTGCCTGCCAAGCCCTTGGCCCCGCCTATGCCTAGCCAAGCCCTTGGGCCCGCCTTATGCTACCAACCCTGGCCGCCTTTGCTAGCCAACCCTTGGCCGGCTTATGCTAGCCAAGCCCCTAGCCTTGGGCCCGCTATGCCACAACCTTGGCCCGCTTATGCTAGCAACCTTGCCCCGCCTATGCCTCCAACCTTGGCCGCTATGCCACCAACCTGGGCCCGCTTATGCCTACCAGCCCTTGGGCCCGCCTTATGCCTACCAACCCTGGGCCCCGGCCTATGCCTAGCCAAGCCCTTGGCCCCGGCCTTATGCCTTGCACCCTTGGGCCCCGGCCTTTGCCTAGCCAAGCCTTGGCCCAGCTAATGCCTAGCCAGCCCAAGCCTTTAACCCTTGCCGGCCTTATGCCAACCCTTGGCCCGCCTTATGCTAGCCAAGCCTTGGGCCCCGGCCTTATGCCTAGCCAAGCCCTTGGCCCCGGCCTTGCCTAGCCAACCCTAGGCCACCTTATGCCTGCCAAACCCTTGGGCCCGCCTTATGCCTAGCCAAGCCTTGGCCCGGCCATATGCTAGCCAACCCTTGGGCCCCTGCTTAGCCTAGCCAAGCCCTTGGCCCGGCCTTATGCCTGCCAAGCCCTTGTCCCCTCTCATTAGCCTAGCCAAGGCCCTTGGCCCCTTTTATGCCTAGCCAAGCCCTTGGGCCCCGTCTTAAGCCTAGCCCCCTTGGGCCCCTGCCCTATGCCTACCCACCCTTGGGCCCCTCCTTAGCCTAGACCTAGGCCTTTGCCCAGCCTTTGCCTAGCCAAGCCCTTGGCCCTGGCCTTATGCCAGCCAAGCCAGCCTTGGCCCGCCTAAATCCTACCAAGCCCTTGGCCACGGCCTTATGCCTAGCCAAGCCCTTGGCCCGCCTTATCCTTGCCACCACCCTTGGCCCCGCCTTAGCCTTGCCAGCCCTTGGCCCCCTTGCCTAGCCAAGCCCTTGGCCCGCCTTGCCTCAAGCCTACCAAGCCTTTGCCGCGGCCTTGCCAAGCCCCCTTGGCCCTGGCCTTATGCCTAGCCAACCCTGGGCCCGCCTTTTACCCGTTGTCACAACCTTGGGCCCCGGCCTTTCTAGCCAAGCCTTGGGCCCTGCCTTTGCCTAGCCAAGCCCTTGGCCCGGCCTTATGCTAGCCAAGCCCTTGGGCCCCCTGCCTTATCCTAGCCAAGCCCTTGGGCCCCCTTTGCCTAGCCAAGCCCTTGGCCCGTTATGCCTAGCCAACCCTTGGCCCCGGCCTTATGCCTAGCCAACCCTTGGGCCCCGGCCTTATGCCTAGCCAACCTTGGGCCCCTTATGCCTAGCCAAGCCCTTGGCCCCTGCCTTAGCCTAGCCAAGCCCTGCCCCGGCCACCAGCCTAAGCCAGCCTTGGGCCCGCCTTATGCCTAGCCAAGCCTTGGCCCGCCTTACCAGCCAAGCCCTTGGGCCCCTCTATCCTAGCCAAGCCCGGGCCCCTCCTTATGCCTAGCCAAGCCCTTGGGCCCCGCCTTTGCCTGCACCCTTGGGCCTCCTTACTGCCAGCCTAGCCCTGGGCCCCCCTTGGCCCCGGCCTTGGCCCGCTTGGCCACCTTTGCCAGCCCTGGCCTGCCTAGCCACCCTTGGCCCGGCCTTTGCCTACCAAGCCCTTGGCCCCGCCTATTGCCTAGCCAAGCCCTTGGCCCCGCCTTATGCGCCTGCCAGCCCTTGGGCTGCTTGCCAAGCCCTGCCCGCCTTATGCCTGCCTGCCCTTGCCACCTTGCCGCTAGCCCTTGCAAGCCTTGGCCCGCCTTATGCCTACCAAGCCCTTGGGCCCCTCCTATCCTACCAACCTTGGCCGCCTTATCCTGCCAAGCCCTTGGCCCGCCTCCTACCAAGCCCAGCCCTGGCCTCCGCCAATCGCCTTGGCCCCTTGACCACACCTTGGCCCGCCTATGCCCTTGAGCCCTGCCTTTCCTGCCAACCTTGGGCCCCGCCTTATGCCTAGCCAACCCATGGCCCCGCCTTAGCCTAGCAAGCCTTGGCCCCGGCCTTTATGCCTAGCCAACCCTTGGGCCCGCTTTCCAGCACCCTTGGGCCCTTTTGCCTAGCCACCTTGGCCCGCCTTT